>JBAJMU010000002.1:6764214-6822565 GCA_037952995.1 Hyposoter didymator
GGGGGGGGTGGGGGTGGCTTGTCACGATGCTGGCTCTACTGCGATAATTAATCCCTCGAATTGCCGAGACCCATAACCGCCTTCGACAGCTCGTTAAAATTTTCATCAGGAACAATTTTGTCGCTCATTTCGTGGCGGCGATCGCGTCGCCCACAGAGAGAAGAAAAAAGAGACGAAGCAAAGAGCATCGTGGTTTATAACTTTACGGATCGTTGCAGCTTCCATATAACGGCGAAATATATTGCGATGTCATTGAACTTCCTCCTTCATCTCACTGTGTCATCCTTTGCCTTTTCTTGCTTTATCGATCACAAAAGCAATCTCTCGCGTTATGATCTTCGGCAATAAAACAGCCAACTTGTAATTACAGTTTGCCGGTAATTTCATCGTTTCTCTGGATAATTGTCGAGGAAAGACCTGTTAGCGAGATCGTTTCAACAGCCCTGTTTTTTTATGAACGTCATTTCAACGAGGTCATCGAGGGTCTTGCGTAATACCATTGCGAATAATGTTTTCATTTATCTCTTCGCGCCCATTAATGTCTACGCTCGAAAATTGCAATTTTTATTTTTTCAACATAAAACACTTATTAAGTTTCGCAGTGGCGCCGCTTGTAAAAAAAATTATTCATCAAAATCCTTATCGAAACCACGACATTTTTTTCGAATGAAATTAAAATTCAAATGAATTTCGTTCAATTCACAAATATTGACGAAATTGTGAATCAACGAGATTCGGAGATATCGTCGAGCATTATTGCGTTATTTTTTTAATTAATTTTTTGACAAACAAAAGCCGATATCTCGTCATCACAAAATAAGCGAAAACTTTGTGTAGGTTTGGAGCACTCTTACGCTTGGTTCGTGAGTACCAATTTTACCCCTCGTCGTGGATTGGAACCCAGGCAATCAGATGTTATCAAGTTAGTAGGCGTCGCTGAGCTGGCACGCGCCTCTTAAGCCTCTTGCACACGATGCCGCTTTTTCGTGCTTGATATAACATGCGTGCCCTTGCAAAAGGCACATCACGCATGTTGTTTAGCTCGAAAAATAAGGTCGTGTGCGGTAGACTTTACGGAGAAGCAGCCGCAGCAGCAGAGAGTGTGGGGACGATTTTCTAAGCCATCGCGCGAAGCGTCAACGAGTTCAAATGCCTCAGGCATTTTGAAAAACCTCGAATAGCGGCGGAATTAATGAAGCAATCGGCTTTTCCGCTCTTCTCTACTCTCCTATTTTTTCAAGGCTTCCAACCCCAGGCATCATCCGTTCAACACGGATTTTATCTCGTCTTACGATCGGATTCATCGCTCGCTGCTATGAGCTGCTCGGGCCGAGTTCTCCTTTTCTTTTCCAAAGGGAAAAGAATAAAGTAGACAGTGCGAAATGAAGAAGGAAAAATTCATGAAAAATAAATAAGTTAATAATAAAATAAAAGCTGCCGGATGAGTCAAGCCGAGTGGAAATTATTACTCGCAAGAGGTATTATGTGAGCTCGAGCTCTCGGCTCATGCTCTGCCCGAGCTTGTGCATCCCCCGAGAGCAATGACCCAGAAAATGAATTAGCACAAGAGAGTACAATGGGACGCATAAATAATAATATGTATATATTCTTAATGTGTCCATTAATATATAGAGAAAAAAATATTAAGAGAGGAAAAAATTGAGAGAATTAGCTGACAAAGGGCTTTGGAAAGTAGTCGCTGGAGAAAACTTCATTAGCCTCGTATATACATTCCATTTTATTTATACAAATATGCTATTCTGCTATCGATTCACTAACACAATAATCATACAATTAAGGGCCTCGTGCATAAGAGCAGCAATCGAGGCAAATCTCTGAGTCGTTCTTGTTTGATTTGTCTATTCAATTTGCAAAAAAAAAAAAAAAATACTCTGAAAATTAAACGCCAAGCGAACTTTACCGCTGCTTTACTGCTTCGCCAATTAAATTTGAGCGATTTACTGACTGATTAAGAAAGGGAGTTGGCTACTTTTCCTCACCGATTTTATTCCGCTCTTGCTTTTTCTCTCTTTGCATAAAATATCGTGTTAAAGCCGTAGGTGTAAATCTTATCGAGATATCGCGATTCTTGCACCACAAGTTGACGTCTTTGCGTGTAAAGAACACGGTCAAGGCGTTTTATCAAATTAACTCACGTGCTTTGGGCTCCTCGTGGCGAGTGCTTCACTGTTTTTGATTACGATCTACCACCGGCACTTGGTTAGCCACAGGTGGAATGAGAACAACATCCAAAACAAACGCTTCCTTCGCACCTCTAACCGATCGCGTCAGATCTTGATCGTTATCGATTCGGAAACTCGACGCTTTTCACTCAAAAATCCTACATCCAGACCATCAACTTGTCGATCTTTCGACACGCATGAGCTCTCGAGTTTCCATTTGTTCATTCGAACGAGAATATGCACCAAGAATTTTTTCACATATTTTTGGCGCAAACTCCGTTGCACGCAATTTAAATCGTGCAACGTGGAAAATGCTTGGACGTTTTGCGTCATCGGTTTCCCGCGATCACATTAATTTCACAGAACATTTGGCACGGATCGATGAGTGAGGGAGGGAACGTCAAAAATACTTCCATTGAGCAAACGTATTTTATTTTGTCCGGCTGAACCACGCGAATTACTTTGTAACTTCATTTTTCTCTCCCAATCCAAAAATCGTTGTTATTGCTTTTCGTGGTAACGACGAAATAAAATAGAAACCAATGGAATTTAAAAAAAAACACGGAAAAGGACGCAAAAGGTTTCCTCATCCACTAATGAAAATGAATGTTTAGCGAATTTGGAACAGTCGTCATTTGGATTGTCAAGGAAATTAGCCCATTTTTTCAACATCAAAAGAAACATGATGAAAAAGTGGAATATGAACGAGCTGAAGGGTCGTGTTGTAAAAAAAAAAAAAAAGTTCTCTGAGCATTTGAAGGGAAGTCGAGGCAGAAAGTCGAGAAAGAATACAAGTGAACGAGGATTAGGAGGGAGTGGAGGAAACTGCACCCTGGATGCATGCATGAATGAATGCAACGAGCAGGTAACTCGAACTATTAAGCGGTTCTTTCTCCGCTTGAGCCCAGCCCCTATTTTGCCTTTTATTTCCGAGATACCCTTGGATTTTAACGTGGCTTCTCTCATACATAAAGTACGAGATAGACAACTGTATGTGCATGGCTAGGTGCGGGTAGTCGTAAACGGGGGAAAGTCGTTGAGGAAGGCTTATGAACACACGTATGAGGAATAATATCCATTAATTTAGCTTTCAACCTCAATGGTAATGTTATTGCATTCGTTATGAAAAGTCGACAGCAGTGGATGGCATTTCCAACCCTTTCAGAGGCATCTTTTCCGTTTCCCTCTTTTTCGTCCTTTCTTTTCACCTTTTGAATTATTTTCATACTTTTACATGCTCTTCAGTTCGATATTACGACCGATCACAAGAGAAATTATAAAAATCATATAAGCGATTGGTTTTTACTTTCGGGGAAAACAGTCCAGACCCAAACAAAACTTTCTTTACATAATTAGAGTAATTAAGAAAGTGCAAAAAAATAAAACGTAGAAACTCAAAAAATCGTGTAAGATTAGACAAGGGGAAGGTGAGGATGAACTGGGGTGAGAAAAGGGAGAAAGTTTGAGGTCATAGACACTTGTCGTGTGGGGAAACGAATGAGAAGGCCAGATGTTTTATTGACGTGAAGATGGATCGTCGCAATATTATTGCGTTCGGAATGGAATCCATGTGCGTCGAATGTAAGACTGAACGCACGTGTTCTCTGTGTGCAACAGCCAAATTTTTATATGTATATTTATAGATGGCGACGTTGAGTTCATCGCCTGAAACATTGGGGGTGGAAAAAATAGGAAAAAAATAGATTGTCGATATTATTGTGGACAACGGGGAATGAGCGACGACTGGACCGTGTATGGTTGCTGTGTGCGTCATGCCTCAGCGAAGGGGAAGAGGCGGCAGACTGTAACTTCGCGTCACATTCGATTCGATCTTTTACTTTTGCACGCCAAAGTCATCTCTTTTTCGATTATAAGGGAACGTAATGCCAAAACGCCTACTGCCTTTTTTAAGGGGGCAAAAATGCGCCCCCTCGTCATGGCATTTCGAATTCTCTCTTTTTTCTCCCTCTCTCAGTCTTTTTCTATCTCCATCGTCTCTCTCTCGATCCACCCCTAGCTCGTTATCTACTTCTGCTCAACTTTCTCTTTTCCTATGTACAAACATGTAAGTCTTATATATACAATGTAGATGTATAAAGTCTCCTATCACCAAAGTCCATTATGGGATATAAAAATGTAGTGAGAAGAGAGCAAGAGACAAAAAAGGTTAAAAAAAAAAAACAAATGGCCCATTATCGCGAACTCGAGATCCCAATGATTGCCTTATCAAAATTCTAGCTTCGTGTCTACCATTTTTCTTAGCCAACTCTTTTCTTCCTTCGTATCCTTCATGGCACAAAACTCTATACTTCGTGATTTTAATCACATCATTTACGAAATCCAATGAAATTATCTATTTACTGAAATAACAAAAATTATCGGCAAATGAAAACGGTTTGTGTAACGTGACCGATAGAACGTCATATTCATTTTCAACTCCGAAGGTCCACACAAAAAGTAGTTTGGATTATAACCAGAAATAAATCGTCGATACATGTTAACGTGGAAGAATCATATAAAAAATTTATTGGATTCGAAATTTTGAATTTATTTAAAATAATTAAAAAATTTATGCACGTCCTTCATGACCATCTTGAAATATTTATACCTGCAGTGTAAACATGCAAATACATATATTCGTGTCAGGAAGACTCCCTGAAGAGAAAAATCGACGGGGGGGCATCGTTTAAGAATATACGAGCTGCTCCTCTCTGCTATGCCCCCTCGCCGCGTCTTATTTTCATCTCAAAAGCTGTTCGAAGGACCGTCATAAAGCAAGCCCACCCCGAGTATTATCCCTTCGTGAGAAAAGGTCACTCTTTCGTCAGCTCATCGTTTTTTTTTCATATTTTTTTATCTCCTTTTTGTCGGACTCTTGAATGCACTCTCTCAACGAGCTCTATGATATATGATATTCCGAAGTTGAGTTGGTGACTCCAGAAAAAATTTCTCTATCGAAAATAGTTAAGTAAACTTTATTTAAGACATTCCATTTATTTCTGGATATTTTTAGATAAACAATTGTCGTTAACTCATTTCATTAATGAGCTTCTCAGAGAATTTGTGACTCTACAAATAATTTTAATGAAAATTCGATCCGAGTCTAATTTTCATCGAAAAAATAATTCTCGAATCTTCATAATAAGTGCACGATGTAGTCGCATCGTTTTTCGAGGCTTATCAACTTTATCAATAAATATGCTCGCGAAGGTTCTGAAAATTATTCCGTCTCGAAAAAAAATTAATAAAACTTCAATTTCCCGGAATTTTTTCTAATCAACGAAGCAGTTATTAATATTTTCCAAACAAGCTACAAAATTCCTGACACTAATGTCTTTATTGTACGGTAAAAGCGATTGAGGTGAATAAGATATCCAGGAAAGTATTTATCAAATCCGGTTTTTTTAATTGCATGGAGTTCGAGCAAACGAATAAACGCGAGTGAGTTATTGACTTGGATATCATCGAGGCGCATTGGTGTTGAATCTTTGCCCATATTTTTATGTTGTTATCTAATCAATCATATTTTCCACTAACCTAGGAATTTTTCTCGACTATGCTGGCTGTTGGTTGCGACACCGAAAGAGAGAAAAAGATGAACACGTTAAATTGATCGTAAAAGTAAGAATAAAATGCAGTTTATTTGTTAGCCCGAAAACTAAATGACGTGACAAAAATGTAAATGTACATAGAAAAGAAAAAATACATTTTACAATGACAAGGCATCGATCGTGACGTAGCAGATCAACTACTTTGTCCTCTGAACAAAAGAAAGGCTCGGAGAGTGAAAAATGTATCTTAATCGTTGGGTCAAGACTGAACGTCAAGCAGGACGAGAAATTCTTTGTGGTGGTCAATATATTATTAAGGGAATCCCTGGGGCTCGAGTCCCGGGATCGTTAGAACGGATGTTTTTTCGACGAGGTCAGAATTCACGAGAGATAGAAATTTGATAATATTATAACGTGGCATGCGTGGAAAGAGAAGGGAAATGCATTTTTTTCTCTCCCTCATATGTGCATGCAATATGCAAGTACATATGTAAACGGATGAGGTTCTCGCGTTGACCCTCGCAGTGCAAATTCACGAGTTCCGGAGTATATTAGCAGTATTAATTAAGCGTTCCGATTCGGTGAGGGTTCCGGTTGTGCGCGAGATGGACCAAAACCATGGAGGTGCATGGACGTGCGGTTTATTAATATATGCGATTCCATGGTGTAGCCGACATACTGGGCCAATGTATATTGTATGTATCACATAGAATTATGTACAATCGGGTATATGGATGGAAAAGAAAAATAAAACAATTAGATATGTAAACAAACTTTTTACCAGTTTCGATATTTTTTTTTCGAGGTAATTCGCTCAACTGGAACATCAATAATTTTTATTCGGATTTTAAATACAATTGACAGTAAAAATGGAGGAATTCGTGCATCTCTGTATGACCGCGAAGAAAAAAGAAAAAAGGTCGAGGGGTGCGAGAAAGAGGGAAAAAAATGGCGGAAGTGTTGACGGTCTTTGGGTTTATGGTGACCGTTGAAACGCCATCGCGTATAACGGCCAATCCTTACCGAGTAAACAATTCAGTGCACAGCCCTTTCTCCGCACCCCTTTCCATCCCTATATCAATTACCTCACACCCTTCCTCCGAGGAATGAAGAAGAAAAAGAGGGAAGAAAATGAGAGAAGAAGCAAAAAGAGTCTGGCAGGGTTTTCCTAGACGTTCCTTGAGATCGAGCCCTCTCACAACCCTTCATTCCTCGCTCACCCCTACTCCTTTCTTTTCCCATCTTTCTTCCTCTCGCATTCAAGCTCCTCATTCGCTAAATTTCATCCTCGTCTTCAGCAAAAAAACAAAAACGAAGACGAAAAAAACGAAACTCGAGAATAAAACGAACAAGGAGAAGAGAATATGGGAGGAAAATGGAATGAGCGGGAGGAAGAGGGTGAAAAGCATCCCTTTTATTAATTGCGTCCGCGTGGCGATTGAAGGAGGAAACGGTTTGTGAGTCTGCTCGTATTCTTTCCTTCTCTTCCTCTCCTTTCTCCTACACACAATGTTAGAGTCTGTCGGCATTCCCAACATTGGCTGGACCCTCCAGACCCCTATACGAACAGGGTCGGCGTGCTATGATTGTGATTTCATTCAACAAAAACGTGAACATTTAAATATTTCTAATTGTGTATTCAGAAAACTTGTCCGTTTGCAATTTTTCGAAATCATCGATGCACGATTTTTTTTTATTCACGGAGCACATGGAATAATTTTTATTTTTTTCTCCGTTTAATAGAATTTCTAAATTCATATTTGAGTTGACAGTGAAAAACGGAATCGAAGTGTAGACAACATTTCTTTACACGTTGATGATCCCTTTGAATTCTTTTTATATTCACGGAGGGCTGAATTGGTCGAAATATCGTCATCAGCGGAGTCAAGCTGTGCGTTACGCGTTTGACATATACCGCGGCAGGAAGTGAATGTCAATGTAGGAGCTTAATTTCGAGGTTCCTAGAATGAAGCGCCCAGTCCCTCAAAATATCATCCCCCTTTTTATCCCTCTTCCTCGGTCTCTTTCCCGGTCCGAGGCAGTAATTACGCCAGTTACGGGTACCATCGAATATCCGGGGTAGAAGCGAACCTTCTCCATTCCCGATCGCGTTGGGTTTCACGTTTTGTATCGATCCGACAGAGCCTAACGTTGCTCCCCTCGAGTAAACAAAAATATACAAACGTGCATGTATGGAAAATTTACAAGTGTGACTTTGTACTCGCGCCGTTGTCTGTTATCGTGAAAAAAACGACAGAAAATTGCACGAAGGAATCCCTAGGAAAATGCACCAAAAGGAAACCTGCTCCACCTGAAGCGAAAAGAAATTATCGCTTGAGAAAATTTCCAAACGCGCAATAAAACGAAGAATCTACTTTTGTATTTTTTGTTTTACATTTTTTTTCTCCCCCTCTTGATTACTGAGAGTCTCTCAGAAGGCAAAGACGAAGACTTGGGCAGAATGAACACTAAAATTGTTAGTCGGTGCAATCTGTATCTACCCCTTAATTACAGCTTCATCGGTTAATTAACTTCGTATTACTCGGTCATCGGTAACATCGAAAAGTCTGTTTTCTCTCGAACGATCATCAAAAGTTTAACACCAATAACAAGGTACAAAATGGTAACAGGGTAATCAAATTTCACGCTCGTGATTTACCCTGAAACTTTACCCACATCTAGCCAACGGTAATTACCGCGTACGGATAATTGAGAATAGATGAAAAATAGAATCCGTTTCTCTTGGGATCTCATTCCAAAAACTGACAACGTTTTACTTTCTCTCTCCCTTCGTATGTGATTTTATAATAGAGGCTCAAGTTGTCACTAAAAATCGCGTTCAACCTCTCGCCACTACTCCGAGTAAATGGAATCGCCCAAAAAAACACGAATCCCCATCAATTACATCGATCAATTTATTCCTTTTTTTTTTTTTTACTTTTCTCATCGAAAACCTTTTTACGAAAATTCTGTTTAAAAAAATCTGTCACGTCCTTTTGAAGCTTTGGCTCGACGGCCCAGAAAAATAATTTCACGTGGAATTTATTCTCGATTTATTTACAGCCTTTAATCATTCGTACACTCATTTTTCTTTCGATTATCCATTTTGTTTCATTTAAATCGCAACAACAAAAATAATGGACACCAATGGGCCTTTTACTGACAAGTATGTGAAGCTGACATGAACATTTGATTGAGGGTGAAGACTGTTTTATGTACATCAGTAAATGTGGCTTTGTTCAGGTCCACCAGATGTATTATATATACATATACATTTTTTTCTGACGTTAAATAGTGGGAGGAAACGTAATCATGCTCTCGCATCAACGAGGGTGAAACATGACTCTGGCGTTTTCTTCCTGCTGGTCCTTTTATCAGGGCTGACACTACAGCAGAGCCGATGTCTGCAACACGAGGCTCTTGATCTTAAAATTATTTTACGATAATGCATGGTCCGCTGGCATAAAAATCCGAGGGTTGAGAGCCAAGAGACTCGAGAAGAAATAAACATTCGTCCAGTGAAACTCGTAGATCATAAAGCGGCTCGTCGTCTTTGTAACCACTTGACGATACTGGAGAGAAAGATGAAAAAGTAATAGACAAAAAATGCATTAAGAATGTGAGTAAAAAATCCACATGTTCCGAATCGTTGATGACGACGTTGGGTTGATGGTTCTCGAAGAAAGAATTCATGCTGTCGCGGAGGAGAATGTCCAGAGGACTCTGATATTGGGATTCTCTTGGACACTCTGCTGTCCTTTATTAACTCGAGAGTATATATTTGCACGAGAGGCCGCTTTATTGGTTGTCGTTGGCGACGAAATATCAGGAGAGCGTGAAAAGGATCTTACGTTAATTTTATTGGATTCAAGAGAGGAAAATAGTAAGAACGAACTTGGTGCAGATCTATGGACAATAAACGTCCGGTATGGCTTCGTTGATTAATTTATTATAGTGCGATGAGGGAGGCGTGGATATAAGGCGGTTTAACGACTCTCCTCGAGATAGATTCGAGAGCCAGATGAATCCACCAACGCGTCGACAACCGTACGAACTGTACACACGAATACGTTTGCAATCCAGTTCAATTAAATATCCGGCCACATAGAGTAAAGACAAAGTAAGTGATCGACTGTAACAATGATGTTGATCTTTGAGATTTCGTACAAATGTAAAAAAATTTAAACGCAAACGTATAAAAATGAAAAATAAAAATTCTCGAGGCCCTGAGTCCAGAATTATGAAAGGTCCACGGAATCCAATGAATTCAAGATCATTCGACCGGACGAAGTGGAAATGTAATCCAGCGATGAGAGCAGGGTGTCGAATAGAATATGACAAGTTCGCGGCCGAGGTTAAGAGGTTGAAGCGCGTGATAGGGCGAGAAGAGATCGAAAAGAAACGGAAGATGAAACGCAAGACGGAGCAGGCTGAGAAATGAGAGACAGTTATGAACAAGTCGAAAAAAAGAAAGAGAACAAAAGGGGAGAAAAAGGAGGAGATGCGGTTGAACGGAGTCGAAAGACACGTGGAAAAGGATGAGTTGAACGAGATCGCTCACTTTCTACCGTTATTCCGCTTTCCTGTAACTCCTTTCTCGGTTTTCTTCCTTTTTTTCTTCATTCCTTTCTCCTGGTACTTTAGCATATAGCTGCTTCGGCAACCGCCTCTAAATCCTCCGCCCGGTTAAACAACCGACGTTTGCTCAATGTTTCAAACAAACCAAGCGCGGGTGAGGCTTTATTTGCAGTGAGCCGACGCACAGAGAACGCCCCAGCCCAGTCCGGAAAGCTTCGGGCAAGCTCCAGTGCATTTATATATATATATACATATACGCATAGAAATGTGTGTATGTATATTCGTGGATAGGACATTTACCTCTCTACACCCTTTTCAGCCCCCAGTGCCCCGGGTATCCAACGATGGTAGTTGTATCGTTGGCTCTTGTACTCTGCACAACTGTAGCTTCGAATTCTTGGCATCTCTCTCTCTCTCTCTCTCTGTCTCTCTCTCTGGCTGTATCTTTCACTTTCTCCCTTTCTCAGTTCTCTTTCTGCTCAATAAGAATTTGCCCTAAGCTGCGAAAGGTCTCGAACTTGAACGAACGATATCCCGTTTTCTAGTTCACTCGTATGTACGAAATACAATGTTTGCTAATTGTGGGTTCAGGAAAAAAAACTCAATGAATTCAATTTGCCCCGTAATTTATTTAGTTGCAGTGAATTCTTGACCATTTCCGAGTTGATAGTTAAATTTGACGTCAAGACATTTATATAATCGAATAAAATATTCAACCCCATTGAAACGCAGCTATAAGATGATGATTTTTCGTACAAATTCAAGAATCTTCGTATCAATGGGGAGACTGCTGGCTCAATGAGGAGGAATGCAATGTAAAAATTGTTATATTATCACGCTCATATTATGTATACGCGTATATGAAATTTGACATTAATATAAGTAGGCGCTTGACGAGGTATTTTTGTGGGGACAAAAGAGGTGGTCTGACAGCAGTGAAGAGGGTTTTCTATGCCAATGATTAATGACAACGAAGAATGGTATGCATCGACTGGAATTCGTTGCTGCAAGCAGAATGACGAGGTCATTTCATAGGTAGAAATGAATATAGACATATATATTATTATTTATATTGTGTGTACGAGTACGAGGCTCCGAGAACACAAGAATAATATATAGAAAATCATCGATGCACATACGAAATTTTGTCTATTATTTTTCGTTCCTCATTTTTTTTATTATCTCGAAAGCCAGTTTTTTTGTTGTTCCTCGTTGAGGTATAAGAAAAATGAGAAACCAGACGTTTTAGTGATCGATACAACACGAAGCTCACTTCTCTTTACGCAGCACCGGTGAAAAATCATGATGCTTCGTGGGAAGGTTGTATAATGGTACAAGGAGGTATAACGAGTCGATTGTTACGCTTCGTGTGATCGTCTTAACGACTTGTGTCATCTCCACCCCAGAAGACTTTACGAGAACTATCGATTTCCTCATTCTTCATTCAAACTTTTACCTTTTTTACACGCTCTTTGAACAGCCGTTATAGCAAAGGGGCAAAAAATAACAGCAAATTGATACTCGTGTCTCAGAACTTTCCACCGTATCCTGAGCCCGTCAATTATTTAAATTATCATAACGAGAAAAATATTCAATTAAACGAATCGATCAATCGTAATAACGATGTGCCACATTTCTCGCATTAATGTATACATTCCTATATACACATTTACATAAATGTAGATTGAAGTAACAAAGTGCATTGATCAAACAGAATAATGCTCGCGAAGGAAACGAGGACGTGCTTTTCTTTAATTATTTTTCTCGGAAATGTTTGTTAATCGCTCTGTCGTTATCAAATTTTTATTTATTTTCCGTCACTCTCCCGGAGAATTCAGCAAACGGAAAGAGTATCCCGACAAAAATAAAAAAAAACTGATAATTTGCTTCGTGCGAAAAAAATTCGATACCTGAAAAATTTCATTTTACGCTCGACGACAAGCATGAATAATATTTAGGTCGGAGGTACGAGGTTCAGAGCGAACAATCAATTACGCTGATGGCAGCTGAATGTAACATTTCTGAGAATCATCCAGCATCTTCGATGCCAAACTCCAATTACACTGAAAACAAAATTTTGTTGGAAAAGATCGATATTTTGTTCGATACGTCCAACTAAACGGTTTTTTGAATAAACCCAAAAATTGTGTAATCGCAGCAAGAAATATTCTAGAAAGTCTCTTCGGACGCAAATTTTTTTCGTTCCAGTCGTAAATTTTGCTGACAATTCCATTAGAAACCAAATATACTGCGAAAATAATGAAAATTTTGAAATTAACAAAAAATATTTGGTTGACCGTATTCAACCAAATATCGACGATTTTTAACAAAATTTCATTTACAGTCTAGTGACTCGAAATACTTCGAATACATTACAACTGATGATTCTGACTTAATATGGAAATATGAACAATAACACTTTTTCGTGCCTCATCACGTGCCTCATTTCACCGCGTCTGTAAAATAAACACCAAAATATAGAGATCAAAAGCCGTCCACGAAATTGACTCTAAACCTTGGTATAAATATACACTTACATAAAAAAAAGAAGTAAATCATACGAGACACGAAAAGTTTATGAAAGATTTTTCTCAAGCTGAAAAATTTCACGGAAAATCCAGACGAACGTTTACCCAGAGATTCTCGTAGTGCATAAAACTCCTCCTCCCTGCAACATGTATATGTATATAAATATTCCGGTATATCCTAAAAGCTTTCACGGCGCGTCCCCGGGGCTAGAGGTCAAAAATATTTTCCCGGCATTTTCGCGACTAAAACGAACACGCACACCGACGCTGGAGACGAGTTTATATTTATATAGGGACTGACTGTCGTGGATGCTTCGAGAGATTTTGGTTAATGTCGCGCACGAGAAGATTTCTCGATGCTGTTAAGAACTGAGGGAGCTCCGAGGAGAACGTCAGCGAAAAAGCGCGGCTGGGTGATAAAGGGAGAGCTAGAAACGCAAGGAAGTCAACGCGAGAGGAACAGCCCTCACCGACCCCCTTGTTCGAACGAGTCCACGGCGTGTATCCGTTTGTACTTTGCAAACACCGCGGATACTCTTTCGGTACACATAGTGTCCGCAAAGTCACAATTTAGCTATTGATACCGTAACTGGATCGTGAGATTCCCAAGAAATGAAGAAAAGTCTTTGGCCATTTTTCGCTCCGATAAACTGTCGAAGTCATTTCAATTATTCAGCGATTAGCCAATACACAAGAAAGAGGGAGAGAGAAAGAAAGAGAGAGTACTACCGACTGGCTTCACAGAAAATTCAGTGATGCGAAGCGAAGCAGCACTCTCTTTGACGATTTGCTGTTACCGAATAATTAATATCTCAGCAACGGTGCTCCGAAGCGAAAAATGGCTCAAGACACTTGTCAGGAATTTCCTCATCTGTCAATATCTCGAGATTTTTTGTGCACCTTGTATATATTCGCCGTTGTAGACGAGCCAAGCTTCTGTTTCTATCCTCCCTCTTCGTTTTCCGCGTACAAACAAGCTCTACTGGCGCGAGGCCATCGTTTACGGAGATTTTCGGTTTAACGACATCAAAGGACCCGTCGCAAATTTTCTCCCTCTCGCGCAATACCGCGCTTTGCGTGCTCGGTGCGCAAGACTTCAGTTTCGCGTGCTTCTCGTTCGCGCTTTGCTTTCACAAAACCTTCGTGGACCTCTAGAAATGTCCTCCTTCCCCCATTACGCTTTATCCTTGCGGATAACGCACGATGTGTGTGCTTTGGTAAACAAAATTCCAACCAGAACTCGTCAATCCATAGGACGCGATATCGAATTCTCTTAGTAACTCCGAGCAACTTAATTGCCTCCCATTCTTACTTACACGACGTTTTCCTACCTCGAGCACGACTCCCGCAATTTCACAATGGCCCAATACAAATTTTAACAACTTGAAATTTATTTTCCTATAATTATGGTAATCAGTCGTTCAATTTGTTCCTTTTTCGAATGAAATCGCGCTGTGTGTTTTTTTTTTTTTTTCATATTCCGCGATATTCCGATTAAAATTTGCTTCATTCGTATTTAAAAAAATTAGACGTCGCATCCACGTCAAATCGATTTGAAAAGCAGGAGTTCTTTTTTAATAGAACCAAGTTTTCATGGAATGCAGATTTATCTGACACGAAGCGAAAAGCTTTCATCCCCCTCGAATGGACTGGAATGAAAAAATGAAAGAAAGAATTCGTATCGGTTGGAATTTTTATGAATTGGATAAAGGCTATGTTAATTCGTAATTACAGTATTGGAAACTTGGACAAGTCGATTGTATTGAATGAAATTAAATTCTTCGACACTAATGAACATTTATTGGATTAAATACGATTTTTTAAAATCCTGTGTACAGCAGAGTCGGCGATTCTTCGAGGACAAACTTCTCACAGTTGTTCTTCTCCATGATAATAAATTCTACGGACCGTGATAGACACTTTCATAAAGATCGTTTAATTTTTTTCTTCCTTGTATTTTCTTTCTCCATGTCTATCCTTCCTGCGCTTGATATCAATAGATAAACGGGCATCAATTTAATCGTGAAGAGAGGCAACATTTTTTTGGATTTTTAATCAAAATTAACATTCACATTTCCGCATCAGCAATTCTTCAATTTTTCTTAATTGACTGTCATTCACTAACAATCGTCTATTCAATAACGAATACATTTTTTGAATTAAAATTCGATCCTGTTGTCGAATAAGTTTTTTTTATTATCCATCGTTTTTTGATTATTTGTTTATATTATTTCTGTGTATACTTTCGTGTAATTTTCAGTAATTAGCAAAATGCGCAGTTGCAGAAATTATACCTAATTAGGATGATCGACAGTTTCAATTATCTCTTTATATAAATGAACCTAAGAGGGTAGCGGACGAGCATGATACAATAATAGTTTGAAATAATAATGAAATAGAGTTCAATGAGGAATCAGGACGAAGATATTTCCGAAAAGTGTGATATTAGAGGGAATAAGAATATCAGTGTGAGGCGAAGATGGGAGCGAGAAAATCGAGAGGGAAATGGGACTCTTGATGCAGATCTTACGAATTCGTGACGCGTGCGGGATAGAAACGCCCTGAACGTCTGTGCAAAACATAGACTGTACATGGATACACCTGCTGAATGTAAAACGAGCTGGAGCGTAGAGCAATGATACCGTAACTATGCATAGGCTATTTAAGGTGAAATACAACTCCTTTTTTCTTCAGCATCCAAAATTTATGCATTTTCGTGCAACACCTTTTTTGTTGTTGTACTCTATTCGAGTCAAACCCGATTAATGGCATGGACACTCGAATATAGTAATTGGCCACAGCATCCAGACAAACCTGATGAATCGAAATTCAGTGCGATTAATTAATTCAGACTCTTCTGCGCTCCGCAAATGTTCAACAGAATTCGAAAAATGGTTTTTTTTTCTGTAATTCTTCGTAACTGATGGGAAGTTTGGTCAATGGATATGAGATTTAAAAAAATAATTCGCTCGTTAATTTGTTCAACAGTCGATACAATGTACGCGATTTTTTCATAAAATTCATATGGAAATTATTAACTTTTCGAAAGGCAGAAAAATTTTTCTGTGGCTACGGTATTTTTTTTGGAAATAAAAGGAGACGAGAGACGATGACGAAAGTCATGGACATGTCATTTTGACGTTCGATGTCCCATGGAGAGTGAGCCAACACGAACGGTTGAATTCTACACCGATACCACATAAGAGAGATGATTCACGTGTGTTTACACAACGTGAGCGACTGCTTACTTTTCTCCCTCTCGTGCCAAAGAGGGTTTTCCGTCCTACCAGCGCTTCGGCAAAGGAACTCTCGAATTTCCTTGATAATCGTCTCCTTTTTTCCCTCGACATTTCTTCGTGGATCCTTAATTCGCTTAATTTTTCTGACACTCGCCGTAAACTTGTTATTTTGTCTTGATTCGTCGATATAATTTTGGTACAATTTTTTTTCTTCCGGAAATTGAAAGAAAATCGATAGAAAAAAAGCTTGAATTCCTATAAATTAGTAGGGGGAAAAAGTTTATGGATAATGCGATGAAAAAGAAAAGTCGTCTGTTGGAAGAATAATTTTGCGTACAAATCATCGTTATATCTCGCATAGTGATCGAATCGACCGAATGGAGGCGCTCACTTCCGAGGGCCGTAACAGCCCTGTGCGAGACATGGCGAGAATACGAGAGAAAGCGAAAGACAGGAAGAGAGAGAGAGAGAGAGAGAGAGAGAGAGAGAGAGAGAGAGAGAGAGAGAGAGGACAATACTAAAACGACGGAGGGAATTTTCGACGAGTACTACATACTACCAATGTTATATGGAGGGGCAAAAACCCCGTACACGATGCGCCCCCTACCCCAAGGAAGAGCCAGAGAAAAAGCGACAGAGCGAGGAACGCGACGAGAGTGAGAGAGAAAGCAAGGAAGTACGAAGCGCTGCGATGAGCAAGAGAGAGAGAGAGAGAGATTTCGAAGGGTAGTCAGCACATGCGCCCAAGTAATACGAGCAGTGGTGGGGAGGGCCAGTATCACTTCGTGCCGGGCGTTGCGCCGCCGTGGCCTCTAGTCTCTGATCCGCTTTCGCCGCGGCCGGATGTCATTTTGAATCTCGTCGTGACACGCGATCTCAATAATCAGTATAATACGTGAAAAAAACGAAGGAATTAATAACACGATTTGATTGTTAGAAGTTCTCATTTTGAGTCAATTAGTGATTACTCAGAGTGAAGATCATAAATTAAGGCATCGAAAAATTAGGTATTACAATCGCTCATTCTGAAAGTGGAAGAAGTATTTTCTCGTTGTCTTCGATCAAGCAAGCCTGAGAGCCTTTCACGCGAATTATTTGACAGTTTCATAAAACTTAAATACTTTTCTTTCGATAGAAAAATCGCCCAGACCCTTAACAGGATTTCCTCCTTTTTATACGGTTCTAAAGATGCACACAAACTTTTATGTTATTCGACTGATTTGCAGGGTAGTTTTGGGGTGAATTTCCTTTGGAGCAACAATTACGTTTCCATCGGTTGCAGACTCGAAAGCAATTTTACGTCGGTACACATTGTTTTTCGTGAAATACGATTGCTGAGCATGTGAGAGTGACTTTAGTGTGCGTGTTAAGTCAGTGGCGTTTCAAGGGCCAATGTACCTTCCCCGCGGATTTTCATCGTGGCGCAGCAAGCTCCCGTGACCCAATTAGGTTTTCCCCGAGCTTCCAAACTGCGCGCTGCTACAACCCGGCTTAATCGCCGGTGACACTCTGCCTGGCCCGCGCTTACACGTTTCTGTGAAAATTGGGTTTTCGCGGAAAACCCGGAGAAAGCCCACCTCTCAGCCCCTTCCACCCACTTCTCTCACTCTCTCTCTCTCTCTCTCTGCTCTCGCCCTCTGTCGTTCCACCTTATCCCTACATGCATCCACGTACATGCACAATTACATACAATTAAATTTATTTCAAAGTAATGCTGAATCGTTCAAAGGAACAAAATTACGAAAAGAAACTGAACGATTCATTTAAAAAGTTTCGAAAACTCATTTTTTTACTAATTGGTAAAAATCGATGTATTTTTTATGAAATCATTTTTAATCGTTTTTTTTTGTTTATTCATATTGTCATTGTTTTATTTTTATTTTTGAGCACCAATAAATAAAAATAAAATTTAAGTTACACAAAACCCTTGAAAGTCGAACTCGATTTTTGTATTTTGTGCTCGATTTTGTGGGATATCCTCTTGCAAGCGAAACACAATTGTGAAAAGAAATTGCAGTTTTTCGTCAATACGAATAACTCCGATGTTTTTTCCTACCCTACACTCTGGTTGTTCACCCCTTACGACTACCCTCTGCAGCACAAAGTCACTGGACCTAGTTCGCAAGTTTATACCCAGTCTGCAGAATTGCAGGACTGTTAATAATAGACTCGGCTGAGAATAGACTGAATTCAAACTCTAAAAATTTCTTGCAACCCCAAATTACTCGCTCTCTCTCTCTTGAGAAAAATTGGGTTCAAGGACATTCCTCGACCCTTTTTATCGAATTCTAAAAGTTTTGGGCATTTTCATGACAAAATGTTTTGCTTTCGTTGGAATTTTCCAAAAGACAAAATTTCAATTCCGATTGAATGTTTTTTATTGAATTTCTCAATGAGCTTTCAATACTCTTCGTTCCAAACTGGAAATCTGCAGATTTCGAGACAGTGAACTAACCAGCATTGCTAATCTTATCTAGATTTTTCGGAGCCACTCTATTTTTGCAATAACCAAACTCCATCGCGAATGGAAAAGATTGATCCGAGAGGGAACTAATCTTCGTTAGGAAAATCGTGGAAGAATACTGAACGAGACATTGGAGAAAAGTGGACACAGTTTTTCATCGACTTTGGTGTGTTTTTATATTTTCAATTAAAATCTACGTGCATCGAAGTGACGAAAGGAAAATAGGAGCGAGTTTATTGTGAGGAAGACACCATTTTGCCCCTTGGATTTTTAAAGTCGTGTGAAGTGAAGGTTTTCGAGTGCATTGTGCTACAAATCATCGAAACAAAAAGGAAAATTTCTGGAATTTTCGAGTCCCCGACGTTATTTCAAGTCTGAATGAAAAAATTTCCCAGTTGAATAATTTTTTGACCTCTCTTCGTCGCTGTATCTCCGACTCTATTGGTACATGAGAAATCTCATGCTCGAGGGGGTCCGAGGGAATATATCAAGTTTCAAAGTTCAAAGTTTTGTGGTGTTGACAGATCGATAAGAAAGTTTAGACCCGAGGGCTTTGCAACCCCCTTGTTCTTCCCATGTACACGATATCTAAGGGCTGTGAACGAGTTGGTTGTTCTAAAATCTTCTGTAATCAAGTCGTTATCTGAATTGGAACAAAACTTTCGAATTATTTCGCCAGAAGCGTGAAGGAAGTAAAAAAAAATATAAAAACAAATTAAATTCCGACGGTGAGGAGTAACGTGTGCACGTTCGTGATAATCTGATGCTCGATAATTATAATTGACAAAATCGAAATAAATCGCATCGTTGCGGTCGAAATTGACGAGAATTACATGAAACTCAGTAACTCTGAAGGCCTTTGGGACGAATCGAAGTAACATTTTTCCGTTCTCATTGTCCCGCGACCCAGAAGGGCGTTTCAAAACTCGAAAAAACGACAAAGAGAAGAATAAAAAGATTTTAAAGATCGTGGGAGGGGGAAGGAAAAACGTGAGGAGAGAAGAGAAGGAAGCGGAGGAACTGAGTGAAAATATCGTGCTGTCTTGCCAAGGAGGTTTGATACCGCTCCGAATAGCTAACGATTTTAATCGCAAACGGATAATCAAGGGTGCAACGGTGAAGGGTAACGGTGGCTTCGGTGATTATTCAGCGGCGGGTGAATTCGAAGTCTGGGGCGAAGAACAACGCTCAACGGATGGTACGGACCACCACGTGATTGGTCCGCTTCAGCGGCACCAACAACAGCAACAGCAGCAACAACAACAACAACAGCAGCAGCAACAACAAAGATGCGACGGTGGTTCGTCCCTAAGACCTTTGCTTCACGTAGCCCATTGTGAGCTTCATTCACCCCGCGAAGCTGAATTACTCAGGCTCGATAAACTCGACAGTATGGATCGGAAATCGAACGATCACGATCCTTACTCTATGATGGATAATTTTCACAACCCCGTCCCGCCACCCCTGCCAAGACGTCATGTTCGGTGAGTTTCCAATCGCATAATTACCCACCAAAGTAGAAAATTCCATTTTTCAATCTCTTTTCTGGTCAAACACATTTTTTGTTTTTCTCAGCCTTTTTTTCTTTAAGGTTTGAAGCAATTTTGATTGAAAATTTAATTGGAAGAGCAACCATGTAATAGATTTCGATGGAATCATAAAAAATGTTCATTATCAAAACTGCTAAGAGGAACAAGTTTTGCGCGTCATTCGAAAAAGACAAACGTGAAAAAAAGTTTCGTCTGACGTGTCGTAATTAATTTCTCTATCCGATAAATTCATCATCACAAATATGACAGATCATAATTAAGCGATTTGTGAGAAAAATACGAGGATAACGAAGTCCAATAAATTGACACCCCTAAAATGTTAGGCACGCTCGATTCTCTAGAGGGGTTGAGTTATGAATTCAGTTTTGATCGAGGGGTTGTTCTCTTTTTCCCTACTCGCTCATTCTCTTTTTCTCCTTCTGCCAATTCGACTTCGATACTCGCACGACGGGAGAAAAGACAAGTTATTGCTCATCCACCCTTTCGAAACACCCCTCAACACGTACACCAACACATGCATACACCAAAATACGTAACTAAGCAGAATTTCTCGAGAAATGGTCGGCACAGTGTATACATTTCATTGAGTCAGTTATAAGCGAGAAGCCAGAAAAGCAGAGCGAAGAGAAACGCGAGAGTGTGCAGGGGCGTTCTAGTAACGAATTGACCTCGATTAAGAAAGTCGGCAAATTGGACAGGCCCTTCGTCGAAAAGAAACAAAAGCCCTCTGCCAAAAAACGAAACCTGAATATCTCAAACGTCACCGCGCGCAGAGTCAAATCATTTGGATTAGTCGTTCAATTGGTCGAAATAAAATGGTAGCCTCAAATTATAATCATGAGAGAATTTTAAAATCCGACGAGAGAAAACGGAGACTTCGAAATAATTGAAGGAAAAAATGGAATACATACTTCTAATTATTTCGTTTGAATTATTGTCCAGACATTTATATTTTTCAATGTTGTTATTATTTTTAAAGGTTGTAAACAAATTATGCTGGTGCATTATTTCATGTCAAAGAATCTACGTTCGCAATCAGAATTTGTAGAATTCTTCAAAGAATGTGCCAGCCTCAAAAGAGAGGGAAAGAGAAGGAAAAAAGTGTTAAGGGGCTGCTGCGGGGAAGGGTTGATGGCCACGAGGCGCCGACAATTCGCGGTGAAGCAAAGCGACCCCGTTGCAATGCATCACCCTGTCTCGACCGCCAACTATATATATTGAGTCTCATACATATATCTACTCCAAAACCTCACTTTCTCCCCTTTTCAACCCACATTGTCGGTTCTTGCGGAGCGTCTCACCACCCCCGCAAAAGCCCCATTATATACACTTTATATGGCTGTATATATATATGGCCATAGACCATTCCTTTTTCACTGTGAGAACCGGTGATTTCTCTAATGCTGCAACTTCTCGTTGCACTTGTAGTGTACACAATCTCGTGTTTTCATTCCCTGAATATACTTCACTCGATGTTTGGCGTTTCCGAACCCGCATATTAAATCGTACGAACATGCAGAATGGAAAGTAAATAGCAAAGGAAGGGAATTATGCGATATAAGAGAAAAATATTGCATCTCATGAGAAAAATGTTGGACGTTGAAAAAATCAGGCGAAAGTGAAGAAAATGCGTAATAAATTATTCGATCAAGACACGTTGATAAATTTTCATTCTCAAATGATACATTCACTGGTGTGAAATAAGTGTGTGGGGAAAATGGATTCCTAAAGCTCAGAAACGAGAATCAAATCCGTATGGGAAAAAAAAACTAGGATAGGAAAGAGGGACAAAAAATCTTTTTACCTCACGAAAATTGATAGGTCAGAGACAGGCCAAGTGAATGGGTCCGGAATCTCGAGAGACATCATCTTGATGAATGCGACGCACTACTGCCACTTTCCCGTTCTCCCTTAATTCCTCGTCCTTCAAGCGTTGCGCGCCCTTTTTTTCTTCCTCTGCCCGCGTCTTGTTTGTGCCATCACTTTTTTGCCCTCCCGATATCCATGCAATTTCGTGTCCTCCGTAAGGCCGAACCTGCGTAGATTTTACCCTCACTGTTTTATGCATATAGGTTTCCATTCTGTCTTCCCTTATTTTTTTTCTCTATTTTCTTGCCCAACCTTACACACCAAACCGTAGCAGGCTGGCCATTCTTGTTTGCTCTGACAATTGGAAAGCCCTAAACTGAGGAAAATTTGAGACACACGCAAAAAGGGATCGCGCCCTTTTTCCTTTCCACGCAGTCATCATCCTTCTCTTCTGTCTCTCTCCTTTTTCTCCTTCATTCTTTTTTTTTCGTTCTCTCGCACCCGTCGCTTTCCGTTGCCTCTTCCCTCTTCCTCTTGCCTCGCCCTTTTTCACCCTCGTACGTCGCTCCGCGTATACAACCACTCTCAAATAATTCCTTCTCCCTTTTCTCGTGTTGTCTTTTTTTTTTGCAATTCTCGTGCACACACCGGCGGCCCTCTCTCTTCCTTTTTCCTTTACAACCCTTAGATAGCGCACTTTCCACGCTCTCGCACCATTTCCCCTACCTCCATTCTCCTCTTTCTCTCTGTTTTTATTCCCTCTTTCACGCTTTCCTTTCTCTCTTTCTCCTCCCTCTTCCGCTCTCTCTTCTGCTCCCTTTCTCCCTCTATCCCTGCTCGCCGTACTAGTAGAAGATAAAAAAACTCTCGTGGGCGACTTTTCCCTCACACCCTCGCATCTCTTTTTCTCTCCTCACTTTCTTTATCGAGATATGTACGAGCGTGACGATTCTCGTTTCGGTGAAGCAGGCACTGGAAACTTATCACTCGCGTTTTCCCTCGTACGCGCTCACAATAGTGTAAAAAAAATGAAAGAACGCAGACTGTGCCGTTCTCAATCACACCCCCCTCTCGTACACATTTTTTTTTTTTTTTTTGCAACCCAGTGCCGCTTCTTCGCTATACTCTTCCCTTTTCAACCCTTATTTGTACACCCTTATACGCGCTCCCCTTGCTTCAAATTCTAACGCTTCTGACACCGTTTTTTTGTTAGTCAGTAGGTGACTGTGGTAGCGTTACATTTCATGATTATTTCTCTGTTTCCAAAGCCCCCTAACCGCATCGCGTTCCTCGTTTTTGACAATCGCCTTTTTTTCATGACGATATTAACTCGTATCTTTGATATTTTTTATTGCCTCTGTGAATCTCTGTGTGGAGCTTTACTGCATTTCTGTTCTGCATGAAATTCAATAATGAGATCGCCGAGTATACACAGACGAATAAATAAATACTACACAATCGCGTATGCGGAAATATTGACGATTTTATTTCTCAATCGCTTTTCTTCTCTTTGTTTTTCGCGACAAGTGTCAAAGTTGCAAGGATAATATACAAATAATGCAGGAGATAGCTGGGGGATGAAATTTTAGAAACCCTCGAACTTAACCCTTTCGTTACAGAGCGGGTAATCCGAGTAGGTTGATACTTCGCTCCCTCTCTCTCTCTCTCTCTCCTGCTCCACATGACGCACGTAGAGAGACAGTACTTGAACCCGTGAGGGTTTCACGAGAGAGTGCCACGAGTGGGCTTCACGTGCTCTCCTCGATTGAGTAAACTTTCTCACTCTTCTGGTCTTCATGATAGAGAAAAGGAAAGAAAAAGCATACCTTCCGGCTACACCCGAGCAGACCGGAGAAGCCGTTCCAATTCCAGCTCGCCACTTATTCGACTTTCCGTATATCGTTTTTCTCCTCCATTAGTCACTCCAACCACTTTGAAACCAAGAGAATAGTTATTGTCTGGTCGTTCGACACGTGACAGTGCGCGGTCATCTTCCTTTATCATAATTCATGTCGGAAGCATCAAATAATTAAATAAGGAGATGATGAATGGAAATGAATGAAATGGATGTGCAATTCAATTTATAAGAGTGATGATAAATTCAATTTAATTGGATTGGATAAGAATTGAGAGAAAAAATGTAGTCAAGCTCGAATCGTTTCTATTTTGAACTGTATTTCTTCATTTTTTTTTAAGCAGGAGGAAAGAGACGATATAAATTCAATTAAAAGTATAATTGTCGACGGTCGAGTGCTTTCCAAATTGGAAACAGAAGTTGCGTCTCGAGGCTGAGGAACATGCCGCACAGCACGCGCTCCGCACCAGCACGAACCCTCGAGACAGTTGAAAATCGCTAGAGAACTTGCTCGCTCCCTTTCAACCCCTCCCAGAACACTCTCCGCGTGTATTCTTTCTCCCCCTCCCTTTCCGCCGCCGCCGCTGCCGCTCTATCTCTCTCCTCCTCTCGCTTCGCCGCGACCCCGAGAAGAATCTCAATAAATCTCAACGGACGGCTAAATTACTCGTCGCTGCTGCTGCTGCTGTGCCTTTCTCGTCTTCTCTCGTCCTCACTCTGCCCTCCCCCCACCTCTGTTTTCGCGGTGTCTCCTCTATCCGCGAATGTTCCAAGGCGCCGTTTTGCCCTCTCCAACATGCACACTGCTCCTCCAACAAATCTCGCCAGACTTTTCCCTTTCTCGCTCGTTGAATCGATTATTTGTTCGTATTATCTTGTCTCCCGCCTATCGCCCGAGCTTAATGCCGCGAATCGATTTGTCAATCAATTCAAAATATTGTCCGATACAGCCTTCACGTTGCTTATAGTCGTTGAAGCCTTCACATTCATTATTTTATCGATTTTATAAAAAAAAACTGAGAAACGATCATCTAAGCTGTTGGCTCGATAATGATCGTGCATGGAATTCCAGACGCAGAGTCCCTTCCATCTTTCTCTCTGATGCACTGTCCAAGAGATACCCATCAATGTGTGACGCTCGACTCGCATGGCTTCAGGATAAAGCAAAACGTAGAGATGAGGATCACGTTCCACCTACTTCCTCCGCGTTTGGACATCCATTAGAAAACAAGTAGCCCGAAAAAAAGTCATGCATCGGATAAAAATATGGGAACGAATTGTTTTCTCTGAATGTCACAATCCACTCATTGTCTCGCAGTGAAATGACATCAACTGTCCAATAATGAACACAGTTCATATTCTGACCTGATTGACCTCCTGGTGCTAGCCACACAAAGAAACTCCAGCTAATGGAATATTTAAAAACGAAAAAAAAACAAAAAGTAAAATCTCATTGAGTATTATTCAATAAAACGAACGGTATGCAGTAGTTTGGCCACAGTGAAATGAAAATCGGATTTTATTCGAGAAGGGAAACGAGCACACGCGTGGATACGAAAAGGAAATAAAGGAGAGACGAAGATGGCGCTAGGCCGGAAGTACTGAGGAACGAGCACGACGCCATCGTCGACGTTGCCGCCGTTGTGTCCGGTTTCTGTCTCTGAGAGGCATTTAACGCAGCATCTGCAACGGACTTTGTAATTTAGAGCCAATCCCCTTTATTATCCGTAATCCGTTTCGCCAAAGTTCGTATATACTTCATCCTCGAATACATATATACATGTATACACATACATACAGATATATACGAGCTCGTAATACACGAGGCTTTTGAGGACCAGATGACACGAGCATGAATCTCATATAAAAAATTGTACTATCCGATTTGCTTGAGACAATGGATTCTGTCTATTTTCGCTTTTTAGTGACAAGCTCGTTTGACTGGCTAGAGGTATGGGGAAAAGTATTTTCAATCGCCACGGAACTTAAGAATGTCAGGATAAACCTCAAATAATGATTTTACAAAATTTACACGATTTTCCTCGATGTTTCGATGAAAATATTCAAGAAAGTTCATCATTTAAAAAATGATTTTTCCTTTTTTCTAATGAAATAAAACTGACATGAATTATGGGAGATTTCTTGTCCGCTCACAATTTGTACAATTGGCAATAAAGTCTGTATTATATTTGCAAACTCGAAACTATTGCACATAATGTTTTGCCGAGAAACATTTGCAATAAAATTGTATACGGAAAAGTTTTGATGCACGCGGGGTAATACTATTTTGCAATTTCATCTGATTACTAGCAGTGGAGACCCCTTCAACTTGGTAATATCGTATAAAGCAGAAAAATTCATTTATCTTGCATGCCTCAAGGCTATTTTCAACCGAGTCTTTATCTTGGATTTATTTCGTTGGTGAAGCTTGCCCTCTTCTTGTTTCGTTGGATTTAAACTTATATACAATGTGTCGCTACCGTCAGACTCGGCAAGTGCGGGGACTAAGATTTTTAAAGTCTAGAAATTAAAGTCTTTGGAGAGTTTCTTTGCTGCGATGGATCGTCGATCAAATTTTTCTCAATCGACGTCGCAGCCTACGAGGACCTTTTGGAGAAGGTCCATCGTGGAAAAAATCGATTCACTCGGCCAGGAATAAATTCTCATGGTAACCTTTGAGCCGCTCTGTACAAAAACGCATACAGCTAGCAAAAGTATCTAAAGCTAAGGGAAATACCTTGCGTGTCATTTTTATTGGAGGATCAATGAAAAAGCGTGCCTTGGATGTCATTTATCCATTTATTTTTCATAAATCCATTGTCATTGCCCTTCGTTGCGAGGAAAAATAGAAATAAGCTTGAGAATTGCTCGGTGCTGTGTACCGAGGTACCAATCGATCATTATAGTTATAGCATCGGACAGACGAGACGTCTCGGATGTACTTCATACGAGACGAGCAAACGGATAATAAGCAATGCGGGTGAGTGGTTGCGCGCATACGTACAAATAAGCGTGTAGAACACTCTCGGCGTCACAAGGCTTTGCCGTCTTGCTCGACACACACGCACACTGCTCAAGTGCATAGATAAATCATGTATATGAACTTTGCTGATACACAACTACCCTCTGTGTCCATTTGAATAAGTAACTGGCGTAGTAGACGAGATATGTGCGATGGACATGAATTCGTTCGATCTACCGGAAAGTCTACGAGGAAGCACTTTCCTTCCATTCTACTGATTATAATTGTTCATAACAAGTGTGTAATGTAAACTCAAATACCCAGGAGTGATTGTTATTGTTAAGCACATCCAAATATTTGTGAGAAAAGATTTGAAAGCGCGTGCAGAGACGCGTGCGTGCGGAAGCTCCTAAAACACAGGCACGTGTACACGTATTGGCAATTTTATAAATACACTCACGTATCGTGTACAACATATTTCCACCTCAAACGTAATTCTGTCCTGCAATGCGCTTACATCTGACGAATGCACGCGGTAGTACAAGTTTCTGAACTCGTGGTTCGTGGGGCAGAAAAACACGAGATATACCTGCTCTGTACGACGTAGGTATGGTGAACATTAGTAATTCATCGCCCCCAATGCGGAATCCTTTTGCAAACGGTGCGTAAATGCCAAACGAGGAAGTATATGCTTTTTACACATGCTTAAATATATGTATGTGTCTATACAGCACGTAAATATGAAGATACATATATATGACGTTTCTTACCAGCACAGGCTTCGTTTTTTTTCTCCATTTTTTTTTCTCCCTTTGCTGTATACATGAGCCCTCCTTTATTCGATTTTTTCTTTTATATATCCATCAACGAGTGCTCTTTCTTCCTCGATGAAGAAACTCAACTATTTATCACTCTTTTTCCTTCTTTTTCCTTTTCCCCGCCCCGTTACTTGTCCCATTATTTTTCGATTCTTCGCCTTTCTCTCCTTCTTCACACGAATATTATTTATATACCATATACGTGTGCATGTGAGTGTGGGTGAACGTCAGAGTCGATAAACACATACCGTGTTCATATACGATCGTATATATATATATATATATAACTATATTTAACGAGTATCTTGTCCCCTTCATCAAACGTACGTCACTTCCCGTATTTTCCGGCATTTCTCGTGCTAATGTGAATAAATGAATATGTCAGCACTCCTCTGGTTCCTCGTTAGCGACGAAAGAGAGAGCGAGGGAGATAGAGAAAGGTACCAAACTCGTTCGTTGGCTCGGAAGATAAAAGAAGAGCTTGAGGGAACGAGGCCATGGGGGAATGGGGCTGGTTCCAACAGGGGAAAGAGAAAAACGTTTAAACGGATAAAGAAATGAAAAGGGGTCGTAGAGATCATATATATTTGGAATAGATGATGGAAACTCGTCGATGTTGAGTTGTAGGAAAAAAAAAGGATTTAAAACGAGATTGATCGGAAGGAGCGGCGTAATAAGAAAAAGTGAGAGAAAATCAAGTACTTTTGAACTTCCAATAGGTCATTAAGGTTTTGGTCTTCGTACGAGCACATTTCTCTGTTTTTTGACAGTTAATACACGATGACTGCCACGTGACTGCTTTTGTTGGCTAATAATTGCTCCGGTGGTGCCACTTAGTATTTTTAATCTATGACCGGAAGTCCGGAATTTGCGGGAATCCACACTTTGATGAATCTCGGGACTCGCTCTTCCTCAAGATTATATCCATTCAACTCTTTTTCGTTCTCGAGGAAACATGGAAAATTTTGAATAAATTATAACGAAGACTGCTCGTAAAGTGCCTCATGACTTTTTTTTATCGTCTCGGGCACAAAACGGCAGTTGAAATAATTACGCGAAGAAGAAAAAAGGGATATAGACAGAGAGAAGGACAAGGAAATTCCAGTTAAAAAAGAGCATCGTAAAATTGTCCCTCTTTCCAGAAACAAAGTTTCTGTCGAGAAAGAGGGATGGAAGAGGAGAAGCAGAAACGTTGCCGCATCCAACTCGTAGATATACACTCGCTATATCGGAGCAAAGGAATCGTCTTAAATTGAGATAGAAAAAGATAGACTCTTCCATGCGATTTGGTATTTTGCCCAATGCGTTTCCGACAGACCTACATATGGAAGATAATAACTGGGTTACTTGCTTCAAATGTATACCAATCTGATGGCAATACACTCAGGCCGAAATGTCATAAAAATCTTGGGTCTCCATCGTGCTATTCGTTTCTGCTCGAAATTTCTGCTCCGTCGAGTAACTGCAAAGGTTTTTAAACTAAATGAACATTATTTTCATCAGTGTCTCAAAAAAATTATTTCTGCTGCGTCATAATGATGGACCGATGGACTGATGGTCGCATAAATTCGCCTGAACCTGGATAACGAAAATATTCTGGCAACGCGTGAGCTTAGGAATATTGGTATTTTTTTTTTTTATCTCTGGGCTACATTAATCATCTACCATTTCTATTTGCGGTATATTCATGGCCGTCAAAGGATTCTCCATCGATTAGCGTGACTGCCAAAGAAGATTTGATGTGAAGGAAAAAAAATCGGTCAGGTTGAAGTAAAAAAAAAAATATGACGTTTACATCTGTTTTGCGTAGGAAAACTCGATACGTACGCGGAGGTTCTTAACGCTAGAGGTTCGTAGTTTGCGGTACAAGACGAGGAGAAAAGTGGAAAGTAATAAGTGGAGATCGGGAGAAAGAGCGAGAGAGGAAGAGAGATGTTGGTGGAGAGACAGGAAGATGGGAAAGGAGAAGAGAAACAGAGTGAAGTAGAGTGCCACGTTGCCGGATCAATATCGGGCCCCTGTTGAGGGATGAAGGGCGCGCGCGGGGGCGTTGGTTGGCGGCGTCGGTGCTCAGTGTGTTTCTCCTACAGTCTACTGGTTCCTGCCGCTGCTGCTGCTGCTGCTGCTGCTGGGGCTTTCTCCCAGCTCTGTGAGTCGGAGAATTGTCGTGCTGGAACATCAGTGGAGGTTGGGAAGTCCGGGGGTGGGGTTTTTGACGGCGACAGAATCTCCCGTCAATGTTGGTTACGCTCGTAATAGTTTGTCGCTATGTGTGCTCTCATTTTTATCGTCTCTTGCACTACCAACTTATCCATTTAAAGCCTGACCAACAAAAATGGCGGCTCCCTTTCGTAAAGCTCGTTTCGCTTTACCGTTCGTCATCCCTGTGCCTCACTCGATCTCTGCCCACATTTACGACCAACCGAGCGAACATTAATTCACCCTCGTAAATTATACAAAATTAAAACATACCTCCTGCCTCCCTCCTGCAAACAATATGGAAGTGCATTTTCGATATCGACAAAATTCGTTTCCTCAAATTTCATTTATTTTCTCGTCGTGTCTGGGAATTTTAATAAAGTCGATTTCTTTTTTTTTTACCTTAAATTACAGAATTTTTGGCCTATACCCCGTAGAAAATTTCATATTTCGAAAATCCGATAGTTGCCGGCAGCATTTTCTGAATAAGAACTAAAATAACGATCCGCCTTAGCAGTTCACTTGTTAGCCTAATTCACAAAGCACGATTGTGTTAATAAAGAGAAAATAAGTTAAGGGCATGTCGAGCGAAATTACGAGTGACAAGTCTCCGAAGAATATTAGGCAAATAAATCAGGAATAAATTTTCCTTTATTCACCTCCTCTTTTTCCTCTCACAAGCAACCTCTTGACTCGTCCTACAAGAACGAGGTGTGGGTGACAAATGACTCCAGTCGCTTGTGCCTCAACACGCAACATGTTTCCCTGTCCCTTGCTCTCGTAACTCACGCACAGAAAGAGACAAAAAAATTTCTTGTGTTCTGTCTCGAGACTCTATATATCTGTATATTCATTTATTTCGTCTCCCTTTTTTTATCAACGTATTTCGTTAATTTAGATTATTCCCATATGGATACGTTTTGACTCAGGAAATTATGAAATTATCATTGAGCCGACAAATTTATCGAATCGTCGTTCGTGCAGAACGAGAGAGATTGCGCTAATAGAGGTTGGGGAGACGAAGGTCCTCTGGTGTAATTATTTAGAAAAAAAAAAATTGACAGTTATTTATTAAATAAATAAATAAAAAATGGATTTATTTATATTTTTGTAGTTAAATGAATGAAAGCGAGTATACGTAATGAAAAAGGTTATATATAAATTGATATTTATGGACGATCCTCGTACGATCGTGGGCGAAAATCCTAAGAGACAGCATCAGCCTGTGAGTCTCGTCTTGGATGTCTCGCGGCTTTATAAATAGATAATACGTTGGATAAACTCTACCGAGGCTAGAATCTTTGGATGAAAGGACCGAGCGCACGAGACGAGCCTCGAGACTCTCTCACTCTCTCTCTCTCTCTTTACTCCACGTGTCTGTCTCTTTTTCCGCTCGTACTTTTTCTCTCTCTCTCTCTCTTTCTCATTGAATCCCTCTGGCGGTCTCTTGCTCTCTATCTCACAGTTACTTCAAGATCTTTACCGAACCGCGTTTGCCCCACGAGACATTAACGACGTTAGCCTTAATCAAGACGGAGATTGCGGTCTGGCGAGATGAGCGGAAGTTTGGAGCGGGATTGTAAAAAAAAAAAAAATTCCAAAAATAAAAACGTCGATTTTTGTGTATTTTCTTCCAAAACTTTTTCATACGATAATCACCCAAAGGTGAAAATAATTGGACGCATTTTTTTTACGACGTTATCCAGAATCGAAAAGAAAGAATAATTGAAAGAAAAATGTCGAAATTCCTTGGCTCAATCTCCTCCTTGCAAATATTCATTAAAAAACCATAGAAAATTAAATCCTGGTAATTTACTATAGGCAATAAAAAAAGAACGGAAGCTCCGAGGGTGCGAGGGTAGTTAATAGAGTCGAAGATTGCGGTTTTTCCTCGTCTTGAGTAAAGCCTATACATATACGTATCAAAAACGATGAATTTGCACGTGTGCCCTCGCTTCATAGTGCACTTTTTCTTCTAACCTCTACAATGTGGAATTCTCTCGTTTCTTCCAAGCTGTACAAAAACAGCATTTCATATATATAAATATATATATATATATGTATATGTATACGTATCCCCGGAAAAATATGTTGTGCTTTATCGCTCCATTCTTCGTCCACGCCAAGCTCTTTCTTTTCTCGTATAGATAGCTATGTGTACATATACGATTTAAAGCTGCATGTGCACCTGTATTTCTTTAGTCTATAGTATGATGCAGTGCAATTCTCCAGTTGGCTCACAAGACCCTATTTATTATATATATATAGATTTTTTATCAACCCATAGACATATATATATGTATGAAATACCAGATGAGACTGGACCACAAGGAAAAACCTTTTATATGCCCCATTCGCCCTCGATACTTGGTGCACATATGTGAGTCCGTGTTATTCAACGAAAAATTACACCGATAACATTTTGTTTCCAACCCCTGAAGGTATATGTATGAAGAAAGTAACGAGCAACGAAGAAAGAACGTAAAGAAGAAATAGGGAATGAATAAAGCACCGACCCAAACTCTTTGTATGCCCACAGCGAATTACGTGCATCGACTTTTTTCACAAAAACCAACTCTGCACTTTTTTTTCGTACACATTTATATACTTTATAACAGGATACTTTGAAAAACTTTTCTTTTTCCTTTCTTCCCTTCAGATTTCGTGGTTTGAGGGATTAAATTTCGTCTTCGTGCAACGATCGGAGAAAGATCATGTTTTTTTTACAACTTCGAAATACTTCGATCCACGTTTATGTTTCAGAAGCTGGACCAGATTTTTCTAGAAAAACGTTCGCTTTTTCTGACTGCTGGGATTCTGGCCTCCGTGATTTTCCCAACTTTTCATGGGATCGAAATATTTCTCCTTATTAACAAACGTATTTATCTGTTTGTCATGTTAATTTGGGAAAATAAGGAAATATTAAAAATTTATACAATGGCAAAGAAAATATGGAGATTCAAAGATTAATAATTTAAAAAAAGAAGCGTTTGCGATATATTTACATATGATACGCGATACATATGCTACGGCGGTACCCACCCTTCGATTAATCCGAAGAATAATCTCAATGGTAGCCCCTTACACGTCGTGTACATGCGAAGTTTGGGTTTTTTTTATTCTCCACTTTTTTCACAGCTCGTTTACTCCCTCTCTTTTTTTTTCTTTCCTGCTCTTCCTCTCCCTTGATTTTCCTTCTTCGAATTGTTTTCTGGAGCGAGTTGAAAATGAGAAGAAAAAAAAGAGAAAAAAAAATAGACAACGGGATGTGATTCACGGGAGCTATAATTCCTGGCTTATCGAGAAGTACCCAAGCATTCTTTCTTCCAACTCACGTCATCAGGCTCTCGCAGATTTCTTCCCTTCGTTTTTTGCAACGCCATTTTTATTCAAATGTTTAGTTTTTTTTTCATTCTCAGTTTTCTCACCTCTTTCATTTTCTTCGTGAAGAAAAGATTCGAATTAATGACGGAGACATTAATCGTAATATCGTGTCGCCACATTCTTTTATTTTTGTCATTATAATAAAAAATATCGTGGGATAAAAAAACCGGGAATGTACACTACGATGATAAAGCGAAATGTGGAGAAGTCTTGAGGCCACTTAAATAAATGCAGTGCACTGGAAAAACAGACATTTGGCAAACGTCTCTCTTTCTCCGACTTATTAGGAGAGAGAGAAGGAGAGAGAGAGAGAGAGAGAGAGAGAGAGAGAGAGAGAGAGAGAGAGAGAGAGAGAGAGAGAGCGAGTCAACTCACCAGCGAAATCCCACACCTTTCCAGGGGCCGCTGTTAGAACAAAAGTTAATTTCACGCGGCAACGCCTCTCGGCAGTGCTTTTTGAGGATAATATTTGAGGTAAAAATTCTTTGGCACCGTGTAATTTTCTTGAATCATTATTATGATACATTTTCCAAACATTCTTTTCCATTTTATTTCGTTCAGTATTTTAATTCGGTAATGAAATGTTTTCGCGATTATATTTGAAGATAAAATATTGCTGGACAAATAAAGTTTGGCGAGTTATCTGTTCCTGGGTGAATTTTCATTGAATAATAAATTTTGAGAGCCACTTTGTTCGTAAGATCGTGAGGACAGGAAAAATTGAAAAAAGTCATGGTCCTAGGAAAATCCATAAATTTCCGCATGAAAGGCTCGTCATAAAAAAAATCGATAAACGAACGAAAGTGCGAGATTAAAGGAGCTCGGATCACACGTCGACAAATCACTCGTCGCATGCGCCGCCATTATTTTCTTCTCGCGTCTCAGTGTTTTTATTATTCGAAGGATTCGAGGGGATGTTCTTTCTTTCTTTTTCGGATGCGTGATAAATAATTGTGAAGTCGAGTGATACGACATTGTGAGGAAAGATTGCTGTGCGTATGCAATTTGCAATGGAATGTGAAAAATATGAGAGAACGAAGAAAAGAGAAAAAAAAACGGAGACAGGGAAAGAAAATGAATGCATAAAAAGAGGAAGCAAAGAGGGAGCGCTTTTCGTAAAAAGAAATGGTGGAAAGATAAAATGGAAGTGAAGAAGGAAAAAGAAATATTTATTGAACGTAATGGAAGTAGAGAAAAAAAGGAAAACCTAAAAAATAAGAAAAAAAAAGGAAAAGAGTCAAAGAGAGAATAAGGGGACGAGACACAGGGGATACATGAATATAACAGCGTCATTAGGAAGACCATATCATCCCTATTTCTTCTGCTCCTTATTTTTCTCTTTTCCTTCTACTTCTGTTCCTTGTTCTTGTTCTTCAATATCATCTTTTTCTTCTTCCTCGGTGAACTCTCTACGCAAGGACAAACCCCTGTACTGGGCTCGTAAATAAAGTTGCTTGGCACACCACCGAGACAAGAGGGTTGACGCGTACCACTACACACAGTGGAAGCCCCGTCCCCTGTCCCACATTTTTGCTTCATCCCTTTTGAATCTTTTTCTCCGTTATTTTCTCGTTTTTATCGTCCACGTTTCCCTCTCCCCCTCCTCTTGTCAAGTAAATCTATGAACCAGTGAGAAATTGAGACTGAAACATCGCGACATTTCTCTGTGATCCAAGAGTAGGAGAGGCGGAGGTGCAAGGTCATGCACAAAAATGAAGAAAGAGAAACCGAGAGAAACGAATATAGAGAAGCCAATAAAATGTAAAATTGATGCGATAAAAAGACTGAGGAAGGCGCGAGAGAAAGTAAGAAATAAAATCGGAGAGAAACGACATATTTTCCAACCCCATAATTGGCGCGACATCATTTTTCTTCCGTTCCTCTAACTCGCTTTTCTTTCCGTTTCTTCGTTCCTTTATCTCATCGTTTCGATTTTCATTGTGTTTGCTTCTCCTGACTGTATTTCTCGAGCTGTCATCCAAATTGGCTCGGGATGCTGTTCACCCAAATGCACCCTTTATCAGTAGCAACTCGGAACAGTTAATTATCGCCTGGAAAATGAAATCCCTGCTGGAACAATAAACATTAGGATAGTGGAAAATTTCGTTGTTTTTTTGTTTTGTTTTGCGTTACGCTGATAAGAGCTTCGCCCTTTTTTTCTTCGTACCGTCGAGGACAAACAGTAGCGGCGCTTCATTTTCATCAATGTTTCTCTACTGCATCTGGTCTTTGTTCCCTATGGAGAGGTTTAAGCCCTTTGAACCCTCAAAATCGATCGATTGGAAAACACAAAGACAGAAGTAAATAAATGAGACTGAAGAAAGGAAATCTCTTCTGCACAAGCGGCTTACTTTTGCAAATGCTTGTAAATAGAAGACCCGAGACAAGCTCTAGTATATTTACAATCATGTACATACATAATTTTTATTGTTATGTTCGTAGGAACACACAGCTCGGCTTTTGCAATATAAAAACGGATCAGAACGTACACTCGTAATGCACTTGGCATTACGTCTTTTGCATTTTCGAACGTCCGATTCGTAGTACGTACACAATATCTGAATATGGTTGACGTCGAAGTTGCCGATAAATACATAGAGCTTGAATGTTGCAGGACAGTAGAAAGAGCCTCGAAGGTATATATAAAACCAGTAGTAGCGCGATGAAATCTTCAACCGTATACAAAAAGCCCTATCGCGAATACGACGAAGGAAAATATATCTTTTCGTTCGGTCTTTGAATATTTCAGAATGCTACAGCCCTCCACGATCATTGCATCTTTCTTCGTTGATATGTATGAGTATGAGAGTGTGTATGTGGTACATAAGATCGTGTATATATCGAGGCAAAGTGGAAGCTTTTCAACTGAAATAAAACATGCTATTAATCCTTTAAATCCGAGCTCCCCAGTCTCTCGAATCACTGCTGCAGACTCTTGGTGCTTAGTACTCGATACGTTGTAAAATTCAGAGGGCCACGTATCGCTATTTTTTATCAGCAGCTATTTTTACGAAAATCGATCGAGCGAAGGGAGAATACGAGAAAAAAGACGTAAATAAGACTGAGAGGGAATGGCGTTCGAAAAATGAAAATGAAATCGCTCATTGCGACCTACGCTTGCAAGAAATTTTATTACCGTACGCGAGTCTGTATTTTTTGACGTTTCTGCTCAAGCTCCAATTAATTGACAGCGTAAAAACGTTCCGGTCACCGGGGGGATTCCTTGTTCTTGTAGCTTTCCTCTGCAGCGACAGAGGAAGCGTGTCCTTAGGGGTAGGAAAATCACCCCTTGCAGAGAGCTCGTTACGAATGAAAGAAACCCATTCATAGTGGCAAGAAAAAATTATATGCACGTGCATATATGTCTATATACCGAGATATTTATTTTTCCGGAAAATAAAAAAGTTTCTTTTGAAACGTAACCCATGAGCGTCGCGACGTTCCAACGCGTTTCGTCTTTTTTTTCGTTTTTTTTTTTAATCCTCACCCCACAATCCTTTTGTCGGCCGCACCGCAACCATCAACCGCATCGACTCTATAACACGAGCTTTTAGAGAGTCTCTAGAAATTTTCCCTATGAGAGCGAGTGTTAAAGGCTATAGCAAAAAAGAGGAAAGATCATAGAAACTTGGTGGTAACCTGATAAACGAAGTTTTTCGTCAAAAGCCTTTGCCAGCAAACTATCAACTTATATTGCCGGTGTGCTAATTATACAGTGGTTTATTATTATTATTATTATTTTTATAAAATCGAGAGTGAGTCCTTTGGAGATGACGAGGTGAAAAGATATGATGGGCCGCTGGAAAATTGAAGCAACTCACCCCAATCAAATAACTCAATAGCCTCGTTAATTAAAATCTTCTCAAGTCATTAAATTCCAATCTCGTTCTAAGAAGTATCGAAAGAAATTACGAGCTGGCATTTTGATAAGAAATAAATACATTATCAAAAGACGCGAATTAAGCATAATAATCATTCTGCAGGATGCAGCAGGTCCGGATACCATACGGTGTAGAGTTCGTACGAGATATCAAGTGTTTGACTGTCTTGTAGAACGTTGAGTATAATGGGGGAAGAGAAGACAAAAGGAACAACTTTTATTGGCCGTCCGTCGCAAACGATTCTTGTGCATCTGCTCACGTTCCACGTTGGGTCATTGTGTAATCTTTACAGTCTATGGGGGTCGACATGTTTATTCACCGTACGAACCACTGTACAGTGATATAAATATATGTGCGTTTCTGTATGTGTGTGTATATAAAATTCGTCGAGCTCGAGGACGCGCATTGAATGCCGTATAAAGTTTTGAAGGTATCGACGACAATGCACATGCGATTGAATGCAACGCTAACTAACGACCATTGCAGCGTTTCGATCGTCAAGCTCATTCCTCCGGCCACTTTTCGCAGACCCTTTCAACATTTAGCTCGCGCTTTTTTCCTCTCTGGTCTTTGGATGAAAAACGAAAAAAAAAACGATGTTGGAATCTTTCGCAATGATTTCACCGATTATTCTTGCGACACTTTCGATTTCTCAATTTCTATCCGTGGCTTTTGTGTAATATGCTTTTCTCTATCCACCGGAAATTACCCTAAACTCTTGTCATTGAAGGATCTTTCAATTCATTTATCTTTTTCGCATCGTTGGTTCAATTTTTCATCAGCTTTGACACTTTGTAACGAATGTAGTGGGAAAAGCCAGACGAGATATGTCGTTACGAGGACAAACGGTATTATTACCTTCCCCTTTCTCGCGCCGCCACGTATTTTTCGTCTATCTCTTCCAACCCGATCTGCTCCCACATTGAAATTACGACGATGAGTTATATACTAGGAAACTGCTAATCTACGATTGATCCATTCAACGTAATGTCTATTAACGTTCACATGAGAGCCCCTCCTTTTTTCGTGAATGCTCCGACTATTTTCTTCGATACAGGGTGTCCCAAAAAGTCGAGAGGAAAAAAGTTGAAGCACATTGTGCAATTTCGTCAACTGCGCCCTCTCGACGCAGTACTCGTTCGTTCCGACAAACTGTTGGTCAAAGAAACAAACAACTGAGCAAGTTTCGTTTCACAGAATTGAACGATCCGCCTGTCTCACGAAATTAGACTGGACAAGCTTTCGAGACACACTTTATACGTCTCGACTCAATCGTGTGTATATTCGTGATATCAGATGTGCGTGGGTCGTCTGTATATTTATCGAGACTGCTGGTCTATAACGGTAGCCAATACGAGCAGGATGATGGTCGGCGTAGATGAGCAGCGCGCGGTGTTACGATCCTGACCACCGCGGTGGTTGAGTAGTATTCAGCGATCCTTACCTCGCGATAAGAGTATGGAAATAGTGATGAATTATATCCCAACGAAACGTCATCTCGTGGCATCTCCGTTTGCTATTTTAATGCTTCTGTTTCAACGTTCCGAATGTCGCGGGCCAAATTATTCATGACAAATCGTGCGAAGCTCGATAGAGAGAAGATCCAACGACATGGAAATATATTTTTATCATTATCGTCGTCATTTGCAACGAAAAATAAAAATGAAAAAATATCCTTTGACTTTAATAATACATAGCGATCGATAAAACACTGTATTTCCATTAAAATAACACGGAAGAAGGAGCGAAAATCAGGTCATCATACAATTTAGCATGCGATGGATATTGATTCTCTCGACAAATTGGTCCATCCCGAAAAACAATTATATCACGAAGTAAATCGAGTCGTAATATGTACGAAAAACTTTACATGCCACTTGGACGTGAAGAAAATTCGATCGATTGAACGGAGGCTCCAATTGGTAGGTCACGTGACCCATGTGTATGCATCTATTTGCTATATATGTGTCAAGTCAAGCCCCAATACCACTGTATCTGTAACTGTGCGTTTTCGATTGCGTCGTAGCTATATGCGTGACAGATTGGGCACGAGGGACCAACACGTGCACAGATATATCCATCGCTATATGTATCTGTAGAGGGAAGGAGGAAGAGCATCAGGAAATACCCCTACGCACCCCGTTCGGTTAGCCAATTTGTCGATGCCATTGGCCCGAGGGGCTAAAGGGCAAGGGAGAGTACTGTGCACGGCAAAAACTCCATAAAATTTTTCGTCCTCTTCTCCCAACGAGTTATCGATCCCTCTCAACTGTCCTTTCCTAATACAAGTCCGTGCCCTTTTTTACCCCTCTTGTTAAAATCTAACACCACCAATTATTCTCTCAACCGATCCGTCAAATAATATTTTTTCATTCCGAAATTTTACGCTCCGTACGAATAACCGAAGACGATAAATATATTCAGAGTTATTCTTGGCCGGGGATCTGTAAGAGGCGCGGAAGTGCGTTTTAGGATAATCGCCATTTCCGGCAGAAGAGAGAAATAAAGAGAGAGAACGTTTAGACCGCTCGTCGCGATCGTTGAACGTCCGAGCTGTTTATATCCCCAAAGGAATATCATTCACTCTTATATACATATACGTTGATACATATCGATATATATACGCACATATAATTATAGAAATATACTTATACACACACATGTACACCGTTGTAGATATATCGTCATAATAAGAGCATAACTAACCGTGCATGTCACGACGCAAACGGGGTTCAGCCCAAGTGTAACCGCTCGGCCTACATACGTGTGCGTACGCGTTATTATTATATAGTCTGCTCTAACCCACCACCAAAGTTATATATAGGCAAGAGCGGGCTTTTCCTCGCGGACACACACGCACGCACCAGATACACGAAAATTGCGTAGGGCTCTTGAATGTTTTCATTTAATTCCAATATCCCAATTATTCCAACGAGCGATTAATTAATTATTTATTTCATGACGATACTCTTCGTGTGATTACGTTCAATTAAGTTTTTTTCCGTTGGGAAAGGGGAAAAATGAGAGTTGTCTCGTGTCAGCGAGACGTAGGTAAATCCCAGCGTTCATACACCCAGCTGAGAGATATGAGGTACGACGCTCCGAGCCACAATTACGTTGAAATAGTGCTTCCGGCAGAGGAGACTCGTGTCGGCCAATGTACGCTTCTCTATGCTCTCCCTGTGTTCTCTGCCAGCCTCTTCGGACTTTATATCTTTTTGCCTCCTCCCTCGTTCACTTTCTCCAACTCCTCTAAAGATCCTCCATCTTCTCCTCTTTCAATGCGACACAAAAAAATTTAAGGGATTGTTAAAAATGAAATAACTGCAAAAATTGACTAAACATCGTGATTATTCGTACTTGAAAATTCCAAACATCTGGACTCTGGAAAGATGATTCATGGAAAGAAAATATCGTTTCGGCCAGCAGCAAAGCGAACTATGAAAAGTACATTCTTTTGCTCCTCGTATTCGAAGTAAATGAACCGTTTGACGAAACTTTATCGATGTAAAGAATCTTTTTCGTTTTTTTTTCTCTTTTTTTTCGAACCATCAACTCCTCATGGATCTCAAGCTGTGCATTATTTTCCCGTTTAAGTTGTCCCTTCTCAAGAAACAATGGTCGATCGTGTTGGTGCATTTTGGAACCTCCAGGACACCCTGTGTATCCACTTTTATTTCTTTACCCTATGCATATGTATACGGATATATTGGAAGTACGAAAAAATTCTTTCCATCTCGAAAGGTTGGCTGCTCTGTTGTATTTGCACAGGACAAGGACCGGACCGCCTGGCGTGTTGAATGTGTATACCTGAGTGTACAACCCCCGTGAAACGAGCGTGAAAGCTTCTTGTTAAGGCGAAATACGAGAATAGAGACCGTAGCAAAATATCGTATGCCATGGGATGCTTCATTTTATTTCTATATATCTGGCACTGAGTCATTCTGGTATGTTTCGTCTTTATTCTCTCCTTTCGGCTTTCCACCATATCCCTCTCTCTCCCTTTTTATTTCTCCCTCTCATTTTTTTCTCGTTTCATTCTCGTTATTTATTGGGCGCCCCGATCCTTGTAGATTCTGTCAAAAAGTGTCCTTTTCTCGCTCATTCTTTATTCTCTGTTACAATAGCCAGTTATGAACGGCCACCATGTCGTTTCACGACCACTTTAGCGGACAATAATGACGAACCATTGTAAAAATGTAGGCCAACGAGAGAGTGTCCCCAAAGAAACGATATAGCTGTCAATCGTTATATTGAAAAATCCCATGATAAGCTACCATAACAATTATCACCTGACCCCTCGAAATATCCCGTTCGATTTAACGGAAACGCAGCTTTCTATATGGTCCTGTCGAATGTTTTTCGTATTGAGGACTCGATTATGCTTCGTTAATCAAAAGGACGAACTTTTTTAAGGATTCCAAAATGTCTTTTCCTATTTTTGAATCCCAATACTGTTGACTCGAGAGGAACGGCCATACGATGATAAATATAATATTGTTGTGTTGATTTCGATACTACGTATTTGCACACAAATATTTATGTACATGAGTTCATTTTATCTCGACGCAACAACTTTGTTCCGATATTGAATTTAATCAAAATTATTGGAAATACTGAGTTCGGAGACCAATCGGAAAACGTGTGCGCTGGAGCAAAACTCTATCAGCAAATATTTTCATACATGTATATATAAACATATTCGTCCGGGATATCCTGATGACCTCGTTATGTTTGTAATCGCAGAGGAAAACGTACGAGTTTAATTTTCAAGCGATCGTCAATCAATTTGGATGATTGCTTCCGCTTTAATGTTGACGGTTAATTTTTCGAAAAATTGATCTGTTTTCTCTTTGGTTCGTGCTCACGATTGATGGATCACCGAAATTGGACAAATAAATGAACGACGAAATCGATTTAATTTCATTCCGAGTTCAAATAACTTGAAAATAAATATTCGGCGCTTTTTTAAACTAATTGAATCAAACTATTTCCAAAGCATTCAAACTCATCGCGTAATGAAAATTAAAAGTTCTGGAGTGATTCGTACAATTTCCATCGTCAATTCGTCAGAATTGGGAGGGCGAACTAAAAGTGATTGGCCCGAAATAAATCGACGAGTTTTACTCGCGTTAGCGTCAAATTACGCGAGTAACGTTCAACATTTATTTCGGTTTCCTGCTTTTGGAAACGTATGGGTTTTCAAACTTGCAGCCAATTTTTCTCAGAATTATATTCGACCTAAATTTCAACTGTATTTTGGATGGACGCAAAAACACTGTATAATTCTCTGAAAATGAATAATATTTCATCGTATCTATTAACGCCTGCTGGGACCTGCAGGAGCTTTTTAATTCTGACAGGTCGATAAAATACAAAATTATTGATGAGAGTTATAAGTGGTAGTAAGCAGAGCATCGTGTCCTGAATGACATTTAGAAATAAAAGGGAAAATCCACTTATAAATACCTCGAATTACAATTATTAATAATTTGTCAGAACGAGTAAAATAACGAATAAAAAATCAATAACGAAAAATAAGAGGAGAGAGAAAACTCTAATAAAAAAAAATAAGGAGAAAACTCACACTTTAAGCTGCTCTTTTTTTTCTTTTTTCTTCTCGCAAGCCAGGGGTAGTTTTCGTCGTCATCAAGTATGAAATAGTCCTCGGTAAATTCGACTTGAGATGACGAAGTTAGACCCTTTGGCGAAAGAGAATTTTCTCTTCGGGTCAGCTCGGTAGTTGTCCGAGGACCCGTCAACATTTCGGACCTCTGGGGAGGAGAAAAGCCAAAAATAAAAGAGCAACTTATTCGTGGCTGGAAAAGGACAGACGAGATGAGCTTTGGCGACGACGACAAAAGTTCAGCACGCGAATCTAAGAGACTCTTTTCCTAGCTATTTCAACTTTTATGTCGCATATACATATATATATTTAGAGGGTAGATTTGGTCTTAGGAACTTGTGAGTAGCTCAAGAAAGAGAGAAAAAGAGCATCATGAGGAGGAGACATATATAATGCAATGGACAATCGTGANGCCCCCCCCCCCCCCCCCTCCTGCTTCCTGTCAGTAGATTAGATTTACTAGAGCAGGTTACGTTGGGCTACACTGCAGGTTGACTCCAAATCCAGTGGTCGTTCTTGTGAGCTATATATATATATATACATATATATTTACGCCTTATATATTTTCAGTGCAGCACGTTCCAGAGACCCTCTTTTACTCACTCAACTCACCGCGCTATACACGTATCTTTATACTTTGGTACAATAAAAATGGCCGCTCACGTAACATCTCGAGCACGGTATAAAACGAATGGTCAACGGCCTCTGACCCGATGCAGCGTGATTTCATCGAGGTGTCATCGTCAATTTACGAGATTGACGCTTCTTTCGACTTTTTTTCTCTCCTTTTTTAAATTCAATCACTAATTTATCGAATTTCAAAATATCCGATCAATTCTTTGAGCCCTTTTCAATTTTTCTGCCATTTCATTTATACTGTATTCTCTGAATATTTTATTACGAATGTAACGAGATTACTGACGGAATAAATGTTGACGCGCGAATCCATGAGCTGGGGAAATTTGTATTTTGATGCCTGCATCGGGGACAGCATCGCGTCTGAGAAAATGTACAAAGATCGTGGCTCTTTTCTTGGAAGAAATATAACAAGACTGCTGCTTCGTTTTTCCGGCTCCGGATGCACGAGCAAGCAACGAAAACACGATTATCATCATCACCATTATTATTAGCATAATCCAGTGACGACGTATGAATACGAAATGAACGTGTACGCATTCGAACAACCGGATATTTTAAACTCCAGATTCGCATCTATTCTCGTAAAGCAGTGAAAAGTAAGAAACATGTCAAGTGAAAAATGAATACTACGAAAAAAAGAGAGATAATGAAGCGATGGAGTATGTGAGATGGAATTTAATGAGGCTTTATAACATTCCACTATTCTGTACTCGCTCGCTCAGACTTATCGAGCAACGAAAAACAGACATTTGTAACCCTGATGAGTTGATGCTGTATGAGAAAGAAATGTGCTGAGAAGAAACGTCGTCGCATCCTCGACATAATTCGCTCCAGCTTCGTGAATTTACATATCTTCTAGACCAATATTTCAATTTCTATGTCAAAACTCGAGCCTGAGGTACTGGCTGTCGGTTGGGATGACGAATTCTAGGCGAAAAAGTCCTCGAGCATTTTTCATTCGTTCTGATAGTGCAGCAAGTTGTTCAGCATCGAGTTATTCGTTATCTCGTCAACGATGCATTTGTGAGAAAAATGGTGAAAAAGAATAACTCTTGGGTGTTGAGGGTCTCGGTGGAACATTAAGTTTTGACCTGCACAAGAACGTCGCGTCAATACAAAAGGCTCGAAAACGTTCTCGGAGAGTCGGTGCACATTGTCGGTAAATTTAAAGGCGCTGAGGCATTTTTTCTCGGTGAAAGAGTGATCGAGAGTTGTGAGAAGGTGATGAAAGACTTTGGAGCGAAATGAGAGACTCGAGACGGGCGAGAAAGTATTTTTCCGCTGGAAAAACTTTTCCCTTCCGGGTGGAAAATATCAAAGGACGCCGCGACGATCTTTCCGTATCTCGTTCCTTCTAAATATATATATTACCCTCGCACACACAATCATACATATATGTCTACATCCATCGTAAATGTTCGTCTTCCCCTCGTCCATATCCCCCTTATTAAAGCCATATTCTCGCGTTTGTTTTTTTTCTTCCTCTCTTCATCGTCTTCCCTCGAACACTCGTTCACTTCCAGTTTTCGTTTTTTTTCCTTTCAACCACGTATCTCCTCCCCACAGATGACAAAACTTAGGGACCCCAAGGAAACTACACGAAGCAAGTGAGATACGGGCTGCATGACGTTTCATCGCGAAACTTGGCATTACAAGAAAAAATTGAGAAAACGTCGAACGCGTATACAGATTCATGAAAGTGTTTCATAAAATTTTTGCCCTTCAAGGAAGTTAGAGACAAAACAGCTTTAACCAGACTAAAAATAACACAAGTACACATCGAGCTGAGTACGAAGCAGATTATTTGTATCTAATATTGAACAATATTTTTCCAGTCGTATGAATAAATAGTAATTATTGAAATAGAGCTGTTCCGGAAGTCTATGAAAAACAACGAGGGGAGAGGCGATATTACTTTTTTCAAAATGTATATATTCTTTCTTGGTCTTACGCTGAAGAAAAATGGAGTAAAAAAAAAGGCAAGTTGATCAAGAGTCTCCCTCATCCCTAAAGACACAACAACTGCGTACATATTTAGTTGGTCTCTCTTCCTCGGATTTGGGAGAGTTTTCGGGGCTGAGCGTTTATTCTCCGCGCCGGTCGGAAGGGGAAAAGTCTGGGAAAGAAACTCGCGAAACGGTAGAAATTTTTGCATTGTCGTCACGCGCGCAATCTTATTACATTCACACGTGGTGTAATATTGTAGCCCTCACGTGGGTCGAGTCTCATCCGAACGAGGTTCTCGACTCTCATCTCTTTTCATCTCTCCCTCATCGGGTTTGCTCCTTCTCACTTTTCAAACTCCCTTTTACTCGAAGGCTGTGCGCGGTAGTCAATTTTTTTTAGGTGTGGCGAGAGTCCAATGGCCTCCTTCTTCGTGGGACCGCCATTCTGTTAAGATAGGACAGCGATATCCGGCGGGATGATCGAACGCCACCAAACTTTTCGCTCCATAGTGACCTTTTCTACGATATGATACATACACGAGCCCCATTTTTTCTCCCCCTTCTTTTTCTCCTTCCCAAAGTTGGCCTTATAGTTGCGATTTTCTTCGGCACACTCACTTTTCACACTTTGCTGAAAGCTACACTCGTCCCGGTTATATTATCACATTTTGCCGAAAGGCAGCGAAGATAAACGACCAAAGTGTGAGGTGTTTAAAGAAAAATGCGTCCGTCAAAAGGTATAAATTTAAAACCGTTTTTTCTTCATATGATAAGAATTTTTGATGTTTTCTTCGGGTTAATGAAAATCGTGCAGAAAAACGACAATCATTCGCCTCTGCATGTATGGGAGAATCTTTGACATAACGTCACGCCACCAAATCGCCAAAACGTTGTTTCTAATAGAGCTCTTCGTTACGTTACATAACTAGGTACGTGCAATCGTCGCGAGTCTATCATTAATGACATGATCCATTAGGGGAGGAAATTATATACCCCACGATTGCCAAATAACCATGTCTGTGCTGAGTTTCGTAATAATCCTTGTGGGGTCCGTATTGAGTCTATATACATAGTAACCGTAATACGCTCACCCAAGATGGGAGTCTACATTACACCGGACCACGTGTCGTTCCTTAGCGAAGAGTCAGGGTGTGTGCCACGAGACGAGAGAACGTGACAAGAATTTCTAACAACATTTCTACTTTACTATATCCTGTTACACTTCCCCCCGCCTCTCACCCTCTCTCTCTCTCTCTCTCTCTCTCTCTCTCTCTCTCTCTCGCTCCTTAGCTCTATCTGTACATATCTCACTCACTCAATTTCTCAACCACTTTTTCGCGTTTTCCGTCATTCGCTATTGCGGACCTTGTCATCGTCCCTTGGTTCTTTGGTTGCAGCAGAGCTCTTTTAACTCGTTGCTGCCTAAAAGAGCACGTTTCGCCCGAGAATTTCCGGTGTCACGGGTATATTAGTCGCCCCTTGTGACTAGTTAACGAGTGTAACAGCGAGAGCAGGTCGCACTGTGTAGTACCGGCGGCTGCCTATATCGCACATTATATTGGAAATGCCAATGACCTGAGGTGTGAATGACGTATTGAGGTTACTCGGTCGAGCGTCCGATTGCCGTTAATCTATATCGCCCGAATCCACGTTAATCGGGTGAGCAAAAAAATCGGATATTTTGAATTCGAGCTGCGTGAACTTGCGGACGTAAAACTCGTTAATCATTTCTTGCTCGGTGTCGGTGAGAGTTTAATTGATTAGTGGCAACTTATGGTCGCGTGCACTTCGGATATTTCGTACAGTGAATGCGGAGGTCACCATAATTTGTTAATTCAATCAATTATCTCGTCAACGTGCAAGAGAAAAATGTGGATTAAAAATTGGATCTTTGGCCTCAGCGTTTCGAAATCCTTGCGATAGTCTGACGTTCGAAACTTTGACGACAACTTATGTAAACATCTACGGGATTGTATGTACATGTGAATGGTTATACTTATCGAAATACTATTGTCGTGTACGAGAACGTACGCTCCGGCAAATTTGGGATTCCGTCCAGCGTGCCCGAGTTGCACGATCATCCGTGAATCCGCACGTATATCGAAATCACTCTGTAGATTTTCTCGCTCTTTTCATACAATTTCTATATATTTCTATTTCCTTCCCTATTCTTCTTTCTTCGTTCCTTCAATTCTTTCGTCGTTGGATTCACTCATGCGACTCATCCTCAATTTTTTATTTCGCTCTAACCAGTTTACTTTTACTTTTTTTTTTCACTCTTTTCATGTGTCTGTACGTTTCGTGAAGAAAATGTGTTGAGGAAATTGTCCCGAATCCGTTGAGCATTTTCCGAGACCCGAATAATATATTTTTTTGTGATTCTGCACGAATTTGTTGACTGCACACGTTAACATGAATGGAATTTTGAAAAATGCTCAAAACTATTTATTTTATGTATCGCAATCGTAAGGCGACATTTTCATAACAAAATTCCAGTTTTTCCTCATTTCTTCTTTTTTCTACGCGATCGATCCGCAAGGAAAGATTGTTCGCGTGTAATTCGCTCTTGTTGTCTCCGTCGCTCCTCTCGCAAACTACTCTTTTGTACTGTAGTCTGCCGAGCAATAGAGAACGAAAGATGCAGTTGGACATATATAGCACGTTATGTACCTATACATAATCTATATCTTTGTATATATGAGAAATGGCGCGAGGACTCGCCCCGCGACTCCTTACCCAATGTATATATCGATATAGACATATGATACATAATACAGATGCATATATATGTATTTATATGGGAAGGCGAATTGCTTCGACTGGCACGAGCCATGAAGGCTGCTTGCGTTTGCTCGCGTCCATTGCATTATTCAATTCCGATCGTCCGCAATAAAGAACTGAAATAAGAGAAGGCAACGGTCGGAGCCTCTGCGAGCTCGTACCTCGCGCACAAGCGATATTTCCCTCACGAAAAATAGCTACGGAAAACGAAAGAAAAAGAGGAAGGAGAGAGAGAGAGAGAGAATGAAAGCGAGGGAGAGGAAAAATGGAAAAGTTTCGGGGATGAGAAACCTGAAGAAATAACCAATATAGAGATAGAAATATGCATACATTTATTAGAAGATTCATTCTTCTCTCATTTTTCCTATTCTCTTGATCCACCTATCCTCGTCTATACGCGCTCTCTATACATATGTTTTGTTATACAGATATAATAGATCTTTTTTCTTTTCGCCCTGCCTGCTGCCCGTGACGCGATCCTTTATCTTCATATTTCCAACCTTGTATCCAATTTCCTCAGCACTCCATTGTTCTTTTTTTTTCTTTTAGAAATTCCTCTCTTCAACGCTTGAATTTGAATTCGTCTGAACAAGAACAAAGTTCGGAAAGTATTTTTTATTGTAAATTTGCGCTTGTTTATTAAAATCGAATGAGAATTATTCTCGAATTTGTCTCGTAATCAACGAGGATGATGTCATAAGAAACAGCATTATTTCATCCGCGTTTTTCAACCCTTGTCATATTGAGTCGATGCTCATATATTTCAGCCCCCCCTAATATCCTCGACATGTGTATAAGTTTATTTATTACATATGTATCTTGTATATACATATATAAACTCGCATTTGTACAAAGCGTTGAAAGAAGGCGAGAGTGATATTCCCATCACGTAGTTTTCGCGCGAGCAGGGTAGGGAATCGAGCAGTCCCGCGGGTCTCATTGGATTTCAAATGGAACCAGGAGATCGAGGAATCTCCGCTGATTCGTTGCCTCCGAGGAGTAAAAACGTATAACAAAATCGATGAGGGTAGACGGACCAAAATTCATAAAGAAAGTCACAGCGAAGAAGGAAGCGGAACGCAGATAGAAAAATATTCTCTCTTTACTTTTGACAATCTTGTGCGCGATATAAAGTAAAATTTTTATCGATAAATCGCAATAAACATGAGACAAAAATAGAAATAAATTGTGCAAGCGAAATCAATTCCTTACGGCTACAGAAATTTGTATAGTTTCCTCCACTTGCTGCTGTCACTTATACGCCGGATTCCTAAGCAAACCAAAACTCATACTTCGGCGCATATGAATCCTGCAATTTCGTCGACCCCATAAAAAAATTTCATTTCATTTCGTAAATAAATAAATAAAATACAAGCAATTTAAATTCAAACTGCGTCTCTTGAAAATGAAGCTTCAATCTTCATGATTTTTTCACATTCCTCTTTTCCATAATATGATCCTGAACTCGATGAAACTAATTTGAAAAATTCGATGAATAGAGGACCAAAATAAAAATATTACAAAACCAGTGCCACGACGTGGAAAAATTCTTCACAGAATCGAAGGAGATTCGTTTGCGTTGATACAATTATTATTAGTTTTATTTGGTCCGGAATAATACGTTTTACAGCTGGAAATGGTAGGATTCACGGAGTGCACGGTATTCCAGTGTTTTTTCTGGCTCAGCATATACACAGACATATTATGTGTATGTACAAATGACGTAGACACGTACCGCAGCTGCTTGGTGTCACATTTTATAACGCCTTTTGCAACTGCGTTACGACTGTACGACGACGGGCACATTCTCATTTAACTCGTGGTGCAGTGGGTAGCACACACTGCTGTAACAAGAACGCGTCCATGTGCAGCAGCATTTCCGCAGAAGACGAAAACTCAGCCGAGTTTTGACTCTCGTAACGAATAACGAAAAACAACCTCAACATTTTTCGCAACTCTTGCTCTCGCTTTATTTTTTAATTGCCTGCATAAAGTTAGCATTCTCCAGATTAATAACCATGGAACATAATTTCGGGCGTCAGCGCGATATTCATGATTTTAAAAAAGACCCGAATTGACAAAAGTTTGAGGGAAAATTTGCGTAAACTATCACGCGTTTTCAAACACAAGTTTTTCACACAACTGACCGAAATTTCTAGTTCCGTTGAAGCTGCGCCGGGAAAAAAAAAAACGCGTGCGGAGAAAAGTCAATGTTGCATGAATAGCACGTGAAAAAAAAATCTATATAATAGACAAGATTGAACGAGAATGGATAATGGCGGATGAGCAGAGGAGCGAGGCTATAGAGAGCTTGAGTGAATCTCACTCTCTCCCCATCCTGTTTCATCCTTGATACTCGTGTACGTACGTATCAAAAAAATATATTCCTTTCATTCACTGAGTCCGCGAAAATACTGTGCGTCGGGAGTTCGAGCGCTCGGCCGAAGGCATTTGAATAATTATTATAATTAATTTCAACTCCGTGGTAAAGAAAGAGAGAGAGAGAGCGAGTAGGAGGGTGAATAGGGAGCAACAGAGGAAAGGACAGAAGAGAATTCAGAGAAAGGCGAGAAGAGGAAAAAAGGTAAAAGAAGCGCGACGAATTGGTTATATTAAAAGAGAATAGGAGTAACGAATGGAAAAGAGAAAGGATATCGAGGCAGGGATGAAATATAAGGAGAAAAAAGGAAAACGGAAAGAGGGTGTGATAGAAAGAGGGAAACGAATGGAAAGAGAAAAATGGAAGCAAAAGATAAACAGGGGGAGAGCGAACAAAGGAAGGGAAAGAGAAAGAGACGAGTAGTTCTCTGCTGCTGCAGACCTCCCCTTGACGGTGTACATCCTAGCTGAATATATTTGCGAGGATATCAGATATCAAGCTTGTTCGCGATGTAATTACGCTCACGGGATACGAAGAGAGAATCGTGAAAGAGGAAACCTCTCCGGGACTCGGTGAGCGAATCTCCCTAACATGTAAATTAATACAACATCCTTCCAAATTCTAGAAAGACCAAACTCGCCTCTCATTTTAAGCGCCTAATCGTCTGAAATACGTCCTTCTGACTGTCAAGACGGCAAATATCCATAAATATTTTCTTTCAATGAAATATGTGCGTAGTGGATTTATCTAATGCGTCTAATTCCTCGAAACCTCAACTTCCTCGTCCCAGGACTTATTAATAATTCTCAAAACGTTCCTCTGTTCTTTTTGCTCCTTTCCACCAGAGGTTCAGGTCAGTAGATCCGTAATACCAAATACGACGCGATGCCTCGATGGTGTCTTTGAACAAAGTGAAAAGAAAAAAATATAGGCAGATAAATGTATATGAACAGATGAGAGAAAGGGTGACAAAGGTCTCGTATACACGTGCTGGGTGGAAGCAAAAAAAAAGCTATCGAATACCTTGACTCGGAGAGCCAAAGTATAAGAGAAAAAGACGGATGAAAGAGTCCTTTTCTCAAAGGTCCAATATATATGTTAGGGAAAGGTGTATATAGACGCAAGAAGGGGGACGACAAAATGAGATCCTATTCATGCTCGTATCACTTGAAATTCAAATATCTCAAATTTCTTCAGCCCCATCTTTTTCTGGAAATGCAATACACACGAAAGGAAAAGCATCCGGTCTTTGTATAAGAATGAAATAGTGTCTGATTAAAATAGTAACCTGGAAAGGAATTAGCAAGCTAATAATATCGCGGAAATGATACTTTGCATTTGACTTTTATCGCACACGAAGAATTCAATTGGAAAATTCAACATATTGTCAATTGAAATAAAAACAATCAGCTGTATGAGGAGAAAGGGAGAAAACGAGTTAACAAGCGTCGGTCTCCACGCTTCGTGGAAATCCTTTTGCGCCTTTTATGAGATAACGAAGGGCCACTCCCTGCACCGGAGACTGATGCTCGTATTCGCATAACTGTACAAGCTTGTATACTGCAGTTTCAAATGAGAGAAGGCGGATGACGTTCGTTTGATGTATTCGCGAATTGGGCAAGTCTACAATCTCTCTCGTTCGCGCTGCTCTTTCGGTTTCTCTCTCCCTCTCCCTCTCTCTCTCTCTCTCTCTCTCACTCTCGTAGAATGCCAGGGCACCGCACGCATCTCTCGCGTTCATCCCTTTTCTATCCTTTTTCTCTCTCGCCCTCTCCCTCTCTTTCTCTTGCCGTACATTCGTCACAGTTGTAATTGGATCACACGCTCGGATATCTGCAACGCGTCGTGGACCAGTCCAATCTTCCACTCAGCCGACACTCGGGACTGTATACGCCTGAACGAACCAACGACACGAAATGCTACACTGTATACTATTTAGCATCTATATCTATATAGAGCATTTGCTGCACGACGGGTGTCCGAAAAATCACGTGACGATCTTTCGAGAACACAGGAACCACAGGAATTTCAAAAAATACACGAGTTTAGCGGTTTTTTGCGTTCGATACCCTCGATTAGCGAAATAATTATTAACTAGAAATCGCTAATATCCAAACCGCGGCGATGCGAACATGTGTCGATGGAGCATCGAAGAGAAAAATCTTCAATTCTCTTTCGAATTAAACGATCGAAATTTATCCGAAAAATTTCAGATCGGACTTTTGTGATTCTCTCTGTGTATGAACTGCGAGGCAACCTGCTATACATATGACGCTAGTTTGGTTTAACGTCATTACCAATTGCCATTCAATTTTCTTTGCCTCTACGTGCGTGAGCCAATTGGACGTTTTACAGTTCGCGACTAGGGCTCTTTATCCTCTCGAACAGAATGGTTGAGTGAACAAGAAAAAAGTAAAAAAGAATTTAACGCATATATGTGTACGAGTGGAAATAAACGGCAGCGAAAAAAAAAGTCTCTTCATCAAATATACAGATTTTATTGGCCGAGCGATGTGCAACGTTGAATTTTGCACTTTGTCGATTCCGCGCGTTGTACTTTTTCATATGGATGTTCCGGTGCGTTTAATCGACAATACGATGATGATGCTTGGATTCATTTGAGAGTTCGCAATGTGCAAAATTCATCTGGAAAAAAAAAAGTTTTTTATTTTTTTTTACTCGACAAATTTCAACGTAGAGCCATTGCTCGATCCATTTCATGTGCGATTTTCTAGACACCCCGTTAATGCGATACGGTGTACAGCTTGTACTAGCACAACCGATGAAACGACAAGCGTAAGCGATGTTAAAAAAATGAAGAGCCGACAATTATTATATGCTCCTCGAGATGGCAGCGTCCACTCCAAAGCATTGGCCACTTCACCGCGTGCATTAAAGCTCGATTAATAGTCTCTTTTTCATCACGATTGGCATTAAAAATTGTGAAGAAAAAAAATGATGGACATGCATGCAGAAAAGGTGTATGAACTATCATAATCGTTGACTTGAATAAATTACCAATGAATCACGAGTGAAAATAAGAAAAATCAGATTCACTCGTTCGCTAAATATCTCGAAAATTTATTGCTCCGAAAAATAGTAATATTTTCATACATTTTTTCCAGTACCAATGATTCCACTGTCATTGACGTGCATTCAAAAATTCGTCACAAAGGCAACAAATCCATTCTGTCTTCCTAAACATAGAGCAGGGACCACCCACAATACGGAGTGAGGAAAAAAATGAAAACTGAGAATTTGTGTGTTCCATACGAAATGCACGCGTAAGGCGAGTGAAGAGAAAAGATACTTATTACGTGGTCGTAGCACGTACGAGAGATCCGACTCGATCGGGTATTATTCCATCGACGAGAGTAAAATGCAGCCGTCGCTGTGATATCAACCTGCCCGCATAAATATAAATATACAGACTGTGTGTCCGTATGCATATAAAATGCAAGGTGCGTTTTCTCCGAAACGTGAGGAATTTTTTTTTTTATTGTCGCGTTATCAAAATCATAAAAATTTGAGTCCGGCGAAGGGAGCTAAAGGAGAATTTTATAATCGAGGGAGCAGCAAGGGAGACGCAGTGTGCGCACTAATCTTCGAATATAAATCCCATCATCATACACTGTAGCTGACTATCATTTTATTTTTTCAGTACGCCCTTGAAAAACGATGAAAAAAAGGCTCCATTATTTAGCCATTAGACTTTTTCATACGAATCTCTTTGCCAAGAGAGAAAAAATACATATACATGTATATGTAGAGTTAAGATGAAGGAGAGAAAGAGAAAAGAGAAAAAAGATGAGGTCGTTGAAAACGACGAGAACACCCCTGGGCGACCCGATACTCCTTTAGTGAATTAATTTCTGCCACGCCGGTCTCTCTGTTCTTAACTTAATGATCCCTGAGGAAAAAGTTATTTATTGGCCAGAGCCGCGCGCTCAACGGTTTTAACATCTTCTTCTCTCTTTCTCTCCCTCTCTTTCTTTTATTTCTCTCATCAAGCCCTCCTCTCCACATTTTTCTCTTTCTTTCTCGTTAGATCGCGAGCGTCCTGGCTGGAAAGTGTGAATAATTCCTTTCGCACTATACTTTTGTACTTTGTCCCAGAAATTCGTGACTCCCTCGTTGATTGATTGACCTAATGAGCTTCTTAATTCGAGAAGAGACTCGAATCTTATCGTCGTCGATTTACAGTGTTTCCGAAATTCAATGAGGAAATAGAAAAAATCGCCAATTATGACTTTAAAAATTCGTCGTGAATCCGCAATTTATATACGCGACATGAAATTTATAATATTCCAGAAATTTTGGTAATGTTACGTCCAATAATAGGAAAATAAGAAAATTACATTTTTATTGATCCAAATTAATTATTAAACTTTTGTTATTAGTTCGAAATCTGGTCCGAAACGCGTGGTAAACCTCACTCATCCCGTGCGTAGCTTTCATCCCTTGGATCTCTCGCACCTTCCATTATATAACGGACTAGCCAAAGAGGCAAACATTCAATATTGACCAACGACATTGTTAGCTTTTCCTAACGGTTATCCGCAGACGGCGGATATCACTCACGGCTCCGTGTTTTCTCCGCGGCGGTGAAGCCCGTTCGCTTTCCCCAAAGCTTTTCGTGGTTCATTCGCGAAGGAAGTGGTCGTTATAAGGAAAAAGCGAGAGGGCATCATCAGGGTTGAGACCCGCGCATGTTCTACCCCTAAATATTTCTCTTGACGCTAGAGTTATCATAATGGAATTTTGGGGCGCGTTCGACCGGAAAAAGCTTTTCCGGGTAAAAGACTCCGAAGCGTTTTGTCCAAAACGTTGGCTCGTTGTCACTCACATAGACCCATCGGAATGTGGATACAATATGCCCCGTGTATCGTGAGCCTAACAATCCATGACGAATTAATTCTCAACGGTCTAACGATTAACTTTGTTACCTCGAAATTTGCCCACTTGCGTTTTTCATCATTAACACGAACGCGTTAAAATTGAATCTTCATTTTTATTCTACAGGATCGGAGTGACAGTTGTCGACAAATATAACCAATTTCGTTTATAAACAATTTTACTATATTTAATTAATAATTTATCGTCAGCGACATGGTCGAAGCTGCGAAATTATCATTTAACGATACAAATTTTCCCAGTTTGCAATAAAAGTCCAATGTCTGTGCCATCAACAGCCCGAGAGGCATTAAAACTTTGTTGTTTTTCACACTGCCCCTTTCATTTTCTCGTCACACCATGTAACTCCCACCTCGTCAACCCGTTAGTCAACACCCACGTGTTTTTCTTCGCATCGCTAGCAAAATAACTATATGATGTGTGCGAGTGTGTGTGTGTGTGTGTGGGAAACGCGTTGATATTGCCGGAGACTCTGACCATAAATACATATCGTCGATGACGATGATAAAAACGAGTGACACGGGTCGACGTACCCGGTAGTCAAACACAAACTCTTCCCCGCTCATGCCTGCCTCTCCGATCTTTCATACCTAACTCCCCTTTCACGTTCCAACCCTCTTCGATTAATGTGACACGTTTGGACTCGACTCAGGCTCATCTGAGGAATATGAGAGTCGATATAATAATTTTCGTGCTTTTTTTTCTCCTCTCCTTTCCACGCGGGTTTCTTCGACTTTATATTTGGACACGCGTGGTTCGTACACTCTCGCGAAAATGATTATTCATTGATTTGAGCTCCTGAATTGAAAATTGGACTTTGTTTCATTTTGAAATGGTTAATCAATGATTGTTTATTTGAATTTTTACAGAATGCCACCCTCGCAACAACAAGGGACACTTGGGTCCCTGGGCAGTGGGATTGGGACCGGCAACGGTGGTACCGGGGTCACCGGTGCTCCAGGTCAACCCCGAGTTATGCCTGGCTTTCCCCTTCAAGCCGCAGTCGTACCCCATTATTCGCCATACTCACCGTCCCGTTTTCACATCGACAAACGATGTCAGCACAGATGCTCGTGGAAATGCTTCTCCGTCGGATTGATTCTACTCGCTGTCGCGCTTACTGCGATTCTCGCTTATCTCGCTGGTAAGTTTGTTATCATTACGTTTTTTTTTCCGCATGTTTTTCTTACGCAGTATTTCATTTGAGTTTTTCCAATAAAACTGACATAAATGACGGAATTCTCGATGATGCAATTTTTGACGTTCAAGATATTTGCATTTCAAATTCACCCATAAATAGCTATCCATGCACGCGCGAAAATTAAGCTGTATACTGCTCGAATAACGTTGATCTGACGAATGAAGTGGTGTGTATCGTTTTAAGTACTTTACGCCCCCAATCAACTTACCCGAAAGGAAAGAGCCAAAAGAGGGATTGGCGCGAGTTCGATGAGCCGAAAAATTGCTCAGCTCTAACGAGATTCTCGATCGCTAATGACGCTGAACATCTTAATGATTGCTTTGCCTACATTATGAATGTTGCAATACATAAGAAAATAAACGACCCATAACGATCGCAACAGCAGCATTTGAGCTCGAGCTTAAAATTATTTCAACTCAATGTGCGAGCGCAGAAGCGGAAATAGTCAAAGAATTGTTTAACAAAAACGACAACGAATCGAACAAGAAAATGTTTCGGTAAATTCGATACCACGTGAATAGTGATTGTTTTTTTTTATTTTTTTATCGATTGTCGCTTTGTCCGATAAATCGTATCGCCCTCTCTTCACTGCACTGTTTCTTGAGAGAACAGGAAAAAGAAAGACACTGTGTCCGAAGCCCATGTGGCTCGTAGACTGTTGGATTGATCGAAAGAAATATACAGTCGAGTGTTTTCGATCCGGACAGGAGACAGAGCGTCAATTCTGTAGTTACTGTGCTCAATGGGAAGCGGGGAGAAGGGGGAATTCACGAGGGATTCCCAAAGTGGATACACACGAGAAATCGGAAAGATACAGGCGCACGGACCGATAATCGTTACGCCTCGCCAGTTGTACCTACGTCGACTCGTTCCTGTCGATATAAGTCCAAGAATCGTCAGACACCAAGAGAAAAAGGCATGAAACTTGAAACAGAACAAAAAATCTGCTGGAAAGTGGAGTTTGGAGAGCGCATCGACAGACTGCTTCGACAGGTCTGTCGCTTCTCGCCATTCAAACTTCAAGTTCCACTCACACGCGTTGGGCATTAAATTTTGATTAGTCACGTTTTTATTTTATTTTATTTTTTTTTCATTTTTTTTTTCATCTCCTGCCTAAACTCTCGCGATGTTTTTCGAGCTCAGCCCGTCACTTCGAATGTTCCTGTTGGTGTTTTATGAGTTCTAAGGCTCCACCGAGTGGGGGGCTCAAAGCCCCAATTTCCTGAATGGATTATTTAATCGCCATTTAATGACCGCGAACCATTTGATGAGATGACTGAAGGTCAACTCGTGAAATGACCTTGAAATTCGTTGCCAAATCCACACATTGATCGCTGTCGGTATATCACATTCACGTAAAATCCCAGTTTTTATTTTACACTATTGCGAAAAATATTGTTTTTAGAATTTACTAAATTAATTGTGATGAAAAATGAACTAAATATTTGGGTTTTCGTGAAAGATGAAATTTCAGACGATACTTTCTTGTATGGAAAAAAGCTTCGGTTCAATTATAAGATCCAATTTTCCAGGCTATATAATTTTGTTTGCACTACGAGCCAATTCATCTTCGAGCTAAGTATAATATAAACAGGTAGACAGGCAAATCCATCAAGAGGGATGGATTCGTCCGATGGGCGTGGGTGAGACGGGGTGGAGGAGAAGAATGAGAGAGCGTAGGAGAAGATACGAATTTTGTATTCGGCGCGTGTGTCTCGAAGATCTTACGGCCGAATATTTTTCCGAATCCTTCGCAACGGTCAAGGTCCACAAAATTGCTCGTGGAGAGAAAGGAAATAAATGAGATTCGTCGGGTATATTGTTGTATATGGGGGGGGGGGGGGGGGGGGGGGGGGGGGGGAG
>JBAJMU010000002.1:6824986-6841198 GCA_037952995.1 Hyposoter didymator
AGAGAGGGAGGGAGGAAGAGGAAATTTGGGATGAAAGGTCATTCAGCGAGTTGTGGCAAAAGTCTGGATACGAGAGAAGATTTCTTGGCTTTTTAGAAATCTATACCGGAAATTACGTCACAGCCCATTGCTAATTACTGTCGCAATCTTACGGAATCCAAAAAGTTATATTCCGAACTCGTGGACCGGATGGATCGCAGAATTGTGCATTAAATTACGTGGGGAGTGCATAATTCTTTGCTGAATCGCTTGCATCTCTTGATAATGATAAAAATTTTGATTTTAAGTTTTTCTCGATTTATTTACTCTCGAAATGTTGGGTATAAATTTCCGGACACCCTTGTGGACATGCACACTAACTACAGTAGTAGACTCGAGTACGTACAAACCTCGAGCCGAAATGCTGGCAGCTGTTATTCCTGCATTCCGGTAAATCGAGTCGGGAATTCAATCTGCCTGTTTGCTTCTCGTTGAGTGGCGACCGGTCCGAGTTCTCGAGCTGTCGTACACAAGGGAAACAAAAATGCGAATATAAACCTGGCGAGAGAGGAAATAAAAAATAAACGCAAGTCTCGAGTGTTGCGACTTTTATTTACCGGAAATATTTTCACCTTGATCCGCATGGATCAACGGACGGGATATCGCTCCTCGGAATCACATATTTTTACGATAAATAATTGATCCATCTCATTCCATATTTACGGGCGACAAAATTTCTCAAACACACAAAAAAATGGGAACGTCCGGGACGATCGAACCAAAAGGACACTACGAGCTGTCAATGTGTCCGGTAAATACATCGGAGCAGGAAAGCCTTTCCTATCTGTATCGACGTATGGGTTATATTCGCTTCGATACATATACATGAGTTTATCATCATTCGAATTCCATCAGGCGTGACGAAGAACCGAATCCCCTCCGCGTTCTTTACGATTCTGTGCGCCAGTGAAGCGCATATATCGCGACGGAGCTGCGCACCCTGGACTAACCCACACACGCTCCAACCCTCGAAACCCTCGAAATCGTGTCGCGCTGGAGTTTTGGAGGTAACTCTCGGACTTTCTCGGGTTCGTCATTTTTCTTACGGATTTAGCAATTTACAATCCTGAAATAAAATGCGTAGCTCGGTGGCAAATAAAATGTCCTACAAAATCGTCACGAGTAATTGCAGCTGAAAATTTCTTTGATAAAAAAACGAGTCAACTTTGATTCGCTCGAGTGGATATTCCCTGCGCTATTTTCCGGAAGCCGTCGTCTTTTCGTGATTTTTTAAAAACTCGTGATTTTTTTTTTTTTAACGAAACGACGAATTGAGTGACAAAAAATAGCAGCAGGTTTGTCAAGTGCGATGAAATAATTGGAGATGCAGCAAAGCAAAATGTTAGAGGAAAGTAAAAAATCGATAATAAGATCTACATAGTGCAGATAGCTTGGGCTTCTATATTCTCGATTCTGCAAAAGCTTCATTTCCCCATCTCAAACTACCAAAAGCTCTGGCTGGCTAGACGGGATTAAGAGGATAATCCCACTCGATAATCTTCAAATATATCAGGGGAATTTGAGTTCTGCCATCGATATACGGAAACTCCGGTGGCTGAACGCGTCTTCTCTCATCCATTTTGCCTCATTTCTCCCCCCCCCCCCCCCCCCCCCCCCCCCCCNCCATCCCCTGCGCCTACTGCTCTTATCCTCCTCGCGAACTGCGAGAAAATAATTGAAAAAGTTTCGCTTTTTCGCTGATCGTACGCGATGTCTTTTTAAACCATCGTCTCCCCCATTTTCGATATTTCACCCCTTCGAGAGTTTCTGTAATAAGCCGTCCCAGAGTATATTCTTGCCACGTTCCGTCGTATTAACACGAAAAAAGCCCTGCCATCGCGTACGTGCTTATGAAACAACCTTTCTCATCGCCGTTAACGCTAAAAAATGGTGATGATGAGGCTCACGATACAAAAGAAATTTTAGCGAAAGCATATTCACTGTGAATTTCAACTATTTTTTTTCGATATTTGCGACACGAACATCACTGCTGTTGGATTAATGGCTTTTCAATTTGCAATATTTTTAATTCTGACCAGCATTTTTCGAGTCAATCTTTTGTGAAAAAGCTCACGAAACCGTTTCCTTTCAACGCCTGACCCTGGCGGAACAGTTGTTCGTTTCAATGCGCTCCCGAGACCAAACTACTGAAAATAACGGAATGCTCAAAGGAGCTTTTTCGTAGCAAAATGAATGATCTATAAGATTACTTCTATGGACTTTTGTCCTATCTCTGACCGTTTCAATGGTATGGACGCTAGAAAGGTAATTAATGTCTCGCGAGGAAGCAGGAGGAGGAGCCGGATAATCGAACAACGTTGCTAGACTTTCAAACGCGGAATTGAATGCCAAAGGAAACATGACGTTTATGACCATTCGTCCGGCGAGTCACCCCGTGCATTACTACCGACTGCAAATATATTTTTATTTGTGTTGCGAGAACTTTCTTCTTTTGATAATCCGATCTGCCCGACATCAGAGAACGAGTTTTCATCATACTAAATACACGTCGAGGAAATAAATCACGGGACACGCTCAATGGGCTATTTTATACTTTTTGTTCCGTAATTTAATGCATTACAGTGAATGAAACAGGATCCACAAAAGCTACAGACGTATAGCGATTAATGAATACACGAAATGCTATATAGAGATGAATAAATATGTTTATACAAAGCGACGCATGTGCAACGCTTTTACTCTCTATTCTCAACAAGCTCGAGTACGTAAACCAAATATAGCTGAGCGTAAAAAGTCTGCTATTTGACATCGAATTATTGGAATTTTCATTACGAAGAAAAAAAACAACACTGCAAAGAATTTTGGCAACGATTTTTTTATTTGAAATTGGCGGAACAACAGAAATGAAACGAATAAAGAATTGATATGATGAATTTGCTGAAGTCTGTCCGGAGGTAAACTTTTGTTTTGAACCTCACGTGCTTCGTGTAAAATTTTTGAAGTCGCAGTAGAAATGGCAGCAACAGTTCAGACAACTGCTCGCTTTGTCTTTTTTTCTCCCCGAAGCTTGTGCTTGCACAAAGAGACGAAGAAATCATGGTCATATGAACTTTTACGACCGGATTCACGTTCCTTTCTGTCTTTCTCTCTCTCTCGCTCCCTTTAATATATTTTTGTAATTTCTTTTTTTCTCGGTTATTTCCTCGTTCAAAAATAGTCGAGCAACGTGAAAACTCACTCGTAGACTGTGCGAAATAGGGATGCGCCCAGTAAACGAACGAAGTTGGTTGCTTTACTTCATTATTTTATATTTTCAATTTGTACTTTTCGAAAATTGTATAAAATTGAACATTTTTTGTGAAGCAAAACATTCGCGTAAACGAAAGTTCTAAACGCTCTCCAACCAGGTAATTTTGCTGTCAAATTATAAATTATTGTGAGCGGAGTTTCAGATGCTCTCCGAGGATATTTACTGGGAACGCGATAACCTTCCATCGAAATTTTTAGTTTCCATTGAATACCAAAAATAACAAAAAGTCTTTCACCGCGTCGCAGTGGCGATCGGAAGCAGCAGAAGCTGCGGTACCATGGCGATTTTTCATATAATTTTATCTCCGTGTGTCTATGTACAAATACGTGAATATTTAACGTTTCGATCCGGAGGTTCTGATTTACAACGGTGAATTTAAGGGTCTCTTGGTATATGGTACTTTAGATTGGGTGCGGCAACGATCTATACGATTCATGCCCGCGGACTTCCGCTTTTGGCCCGAGGCCGCGAAGCGCGAGTCTACGGCGCGGTTTTCCCTCTTTCAGGCCCCCTCCTCCTCCTCCTCCTTCCTCCACACCCTTTTGGTTCTTCACTCGTCCGGTTAAATTGTAGCTACCACCCTGGGAAATCTAGAACTGTTCCGCCGGAATTCAAAAGGATAAAGGACTAGGGCAAGAGAGAGAGAGAGAGAGAGAGAGAGAGAGAGAGAGAGAGAGAGAATATAGCATCGCAGTCGAATTTATATATCCGTTAGAAAAGCTTCACTAAGCTCGCTACACCCCCGAGCCAAAAATTCTCCCTCTCCGTTCGACCCTCAAATTGATATTCGACACATATACATGTGTTTCTATTCACATATAGTTACGTCGAGCCAAATACACATACAGGCAAGATGCACATATAAATGTGTTTTATCTTTTTGGTATTCTGACCTTGCAGCGTTCAACGTAATGTACAACCACACATTACCGGTCAGGATAACGAAGCATACTTTCGTTTTACCATTTCTGCCGGATATCGTAAGAAAAAAACGACTTGATAGCTGTTCGGCGAATAGTTATCTCGAGAATTCCAACGTTTTTCATTTTATGCATTTTTTAAGCTCATTCGCTTGAAAAGATGAATTCGAATAACAAGTCACGATGAACGTTTCTCAAGAGAATCTCTTTTTGTTTTGCTTTTTTTCAGCAGTTAGTTCGATGCGATCGATCGACAGCACCAATTGCATATTGGACCAAGACGTCAAAGCTGTGACCCACGAAAATGCTCATGTCCACGATCCAATATCGACCCAATTGCCAACAGAAGGTGAGTGTCAAGTAAAAATCTTTTAGGTCTCGAGCGAACAGAAATCGCTCAGCAAATGTCAGATCTGATTTTTTTTCATGTCATTTTGATCGAATTTGCTTATACGCTGAACATTGTTGAAAGAAAAAACGTAAATATTTTGGGGTGAGAATGAAAGTTGTTTGGAGTAAAACGTGTGTAAATTTCGTGGTAGAATCATTGCCAACGAGTACGGCGGAGCATTCGAGTTCGTCGGACAATAACGCCGGTGAGCAGCAGAGCGACCCGCAGATACAGCAGTCGGCTCAACAATGGCCAGCGGTTTTGGAACTTCAAGCATACAATGTAGCTCATTCGGCAGTGATACCGCCTTATCACTTTTGGAACTCGGAGTTTCGTAACAAACAGCCGGCCTTCATAAGGCTGAATTTGACGTTACCGTGGGGGGCAAACTTTGCCGTTTACGGTAGACGTAACGTCGCGCCGAGCGTAACTCAATATGACTTTGTCAAGTTCGTCAAGGGTGGACGTGTCGATCATAGATTGAAAAGGGAGGCCGAGCTGGATACGGTCAGTTTTATGAAAGATTCTGCTCGTCATTACGACCAAAACAAAAACAGCAGAGTCAATAACAACGAGAACGATCACAACGAGCGAGAAAACGGAGCAAAGACTTTGAAAGCCGAAGTCAACTCGGACACTCGGCAAAGACTCGGTTATCAGCATGTCCTCGTAAAGAGAACCATTTCTGAGCAAATGCTGGTCAACGTCAGTCTTCTCCAGTATCTCGATACCGGTCGTTGGTTCCTCTCTGTCTATAACGACGAGTTACAGTCTTACAAAGTGACCCTCATCGTCACAGAAGCTGAAGGCGTTTCCGGCACATGTCCCAATGAGTGTAGCGGACGGGGTTCTTGTTATCTCGGAAAATGCGATTGCATCGATGGCTATCAGGTCAGTTTTAATCGAAAATGTATCAAAAGATCGTGAATTTTCAAAAATCTTTCAAAATTTGATGAACGGACAAAAAAAACTTGAACGAGCAATAAAAAATTCATTGTTTTTTAACAAAACGTTGATAATTATTAAAAAACTTTATTTTTCTTGAATTTTTCACAATAATGTCCAACGTTTCCTTGTTAAATAAATCTCAAAATTGTGAATTTTCCATCGACTTTTAAAATATCGATAAAGAACATTTTTTCGGTACGATTCATTTTTTGTTTTTCGTCTCTTCAGGGTCCTGATTGCAGTAAAAGCGTGTGTCCAGTTTTGTGCTCGTCACACGGCCAATACGGGGGTGGAGTTTGTCACTGCGAGGATGGTTGGAAAGGTGCCGAGTGCGATATACCACTTGGTGATTGTCAAGTTCCTGATTGCAATCAGCATGGTCAGTGCGTTCGTGGATCATGCGTTTGTATACCAGGATGGAAAGGTCCTTTTTGTGATGAGGGTGAGTTTAAAAACTTCTTTTTTTTTGTTATCACACTAAGACCATTAATATTTTTACCACCCTCACTAATTTTCACTGTTTGATTGCTCCCTTTTCGTCACTTTCTTCCCTTTCATTCGTCAAATTTTCCTCAATTTTCCTTTACCTTTGTTGTCCTTGGATATTAACGCCCGAGAGCCTGACAACGAGGTCGAAACCGACACGAAATGTTCCAAGTGAAAAACTGCATTTTCATATTTTTCGTTCTATGCGATATTTTCATGATTAAATAATCGCCAATAACGATTTTTCCATCTACCGCTTTTTTTGTTATCGAAAAAGGCAGACAATCTTGCAGAGCTGCGCGACGTCCTAAAAATAAAATCGTGCAAATTTCGAATAAAAACTTTGATCAATTTTGATAAACTCTTACGAATAAACTTCAATTTCTGTCGTTACTTCACGAAATTTGCAAAGTCTCTGGTTCTAGGCAATGCAACAAACAGGTAACCACGAGATAAAATTCGTAATGAGAATTTGCAAATTGTTTTATCAATTTTGTTCTTTTACTTTGCTCTCTGAAATCTTTGCATCGCCAGCTCGTAAATTAACTTTGTGTGGTATATCTCGAAATGTTGTAGTACCTCGAAATGGTCGCGGTTGAATGAATGGGCGGATGTGGATGACCGAACGAAAGAGAGAGAGAGGCAATCTCTCAGATCGTTTAAACTCTCTCTCTCTCTCTCTCTCTTTCCTCCCAACGCATGTGCATCTATTCCGGGTCGAATGCCATATTATTTCTTCATATTTGTCCACGAGAGACCATTAATATCCCCATAATTCAAGCGTACGTCCTGCCTCTCCCTTCGCAGAGATATTCTCGTGATATTAGCGAGCCAAAGTGGCGGGATAGAGAAAAGCTTCATTATATACATAGAAATAGATATATAAAGACGCGGTAAATAAATATATGTTGCATCGGATTGTATGGTACAGCTGAGAAAGCTAACCCTGTGAATTTAGCATTTCCCAAGCATCAAGACCTATAATTAATGCTTTCGCCGTAGTGCAAAGCTTCCTCAACGTAACGACGACGACGAATTTACATACGAACTGACGACAACGACCTGCATCAAAACCCACCCGCTCCTTTACACGTCCTTCCCTGCTTCCGAAAGCAAATCTCTTCTCTACTTTCTCTTTATCCTCTTTGCTGCCTCTCTTTTAAAGCATAGAATTTCACAAACCATTTCCGTTAATTTTCCACAAATTGCTGACACAGAGTTTCGCTACCAAACACACACGAAAATCCACCTCAAATAGATTCAACGTATAGGGACAAGCAACGTAACGTTTCCGGTCCTCATCGTACGCGTGCAATTTCCGAAAAACCAATCGAATCCTCCAACTGTTGATGGCAACGGAATGAAGGAAATTTTTTCACCGACATCAATTAAAAGGAAGAACAGAAACTGAACGTTCACGATCGCACACAAATTCGAATAAAAAATTTCTTTCCAATACTATATGATCGAAATAAATCTAAATCGATAAAAAAAAATTTTAAACATCAAGTTTATTCGATTTAAGCAAAATTTTCGATCCCTTATTTATCGCCGCAATGCTTTCGACGTTAATTTACAAGGTTCAGTCCAATCTATCGAACGTTATTCGCGAGCCGGCTCATCCAAAACGAGCCTAATGGAAAAAAAAAGACATTTTCTTAAACCGCTCGTCAACATTAATCCCGAGAGTAATAAAAATGACAGCGAAATAATAATTGAACTTGAAATAATAAAAAAATGAGGGTACGAAAAAGGCCGTAGCATGTCGTGAAAAAAATCCAAGATTGGTACAATGTGGAGCTCTGGTTCGAGTACGTAATAACCAAAAAATGGGACAAAATATAGGGAGGGAAAGAAGAAAGAGGGGTGTGGACGAGTCGAAAGAGTTAGAGACGATTGTTCCAAACCATAATTTAAAAAGTTTGTCCATTCATTCTGTCTGGCCGTAATCAGGACTCGGTAGACGTGGCCGGTTCGCTGCTACGTCTCTCGGTGACTAGCGAAAATTTTCCCTCGCAAGACAGAGGGAGCAAAACGAGGGAGAGAAAGGAGGCTTGCTTGAGATTTCAAACTTTCGCAGTTATCTTCGAGACTCTCTGCTTCGATCTTGGCCACAGTATGATAAAAAAAAAACACAGAGATAAAGAGAATTGAGGACACGAATGGAAAAAGCCTCTCTGGCTTTGGCAGAGATAATTAACGATAGGGACTTTATGAAATGACAAGAAAGAGATGTAAGATTCGTAACTTGGTGTGAAATTTTCCATTGTTCTTGTAAAACGTCTAATTTCCTCGAATTTTTCGTTCTGAACGAAAATAATCAAAAGTAATAAAAAAAAACCTCAATCACTTTTCAATATTCTATCGATTTTGAAAAAATATGAAAATTCATTTACAGCCCTATTTGCCGACTTTTTTTCAACCGAAAATGTTACATTTCTGCGATGGAAAAAAATGTGAAAAAGAACCGAATTTTTCAGCCGATTGTCACGATCCCAATTGCGGTGGTCATGGTGCATGCGTCGCTGGGAAATGTTACTGCAAGGCCGGTTGGCAAGGCGAGAGATGCGACCAGGTTGATCAGAGAGTTTACAAGTGTTTGCCAGGCTGTTCGGATCATGGCTCGTACGATTTGGAAACCGCATCGTGTATCTGCGAAGAACATTGGGCCGGTGTCGATTGTTCACAACCGAGCTGTGACCTCAAATGCGGACCTCATGGATCCTGCGAACAAGGACGTTGCAAGTCAGTAGCTTATCGTAGTATTATTTTTTTTTTCCCCAACGCTTCTCCACGTTTGGGAGGATTTTTCTATGCCCCAAGAAAATTTGTATCAATAGCTGAAAAAAAAATTCTTCCGCACGTTAATTTTCAACAAGAAAACGTCAACGTGCTGGATTGAAAAAAAAAACGAGCTAACGTTCGAGTGACGATAAAAATGTTGAATTTTTCGAACTAGGTGTCACGATGGTTGGACGGGAACTCAGTGCGATCAAAAGCCTTGCGATGCCCGTTGCGCGGAGCATGGACAGTGCAAAAATGGCACATGCGTTTGTAGCCAAGGCTGGAACGGAAGGCACTGCACGTTGCGTGAGTTTCCAAAATAACAAACAAACAAAAACGAGTATTTTCCCACGAACGTACGATTGACCTATCAATTTAGTTCGTGGCTTTGTACCTGGAAAATAGAATATCGTACACTAACGAATTAAATAATAATCATTTTATTTAATCACCATTTTTAATCGAAAATGTTTCCATGTTGATGAAAAACGAAATAGCCGGTTGCGAGAACGGTTGCAGCAGACACGGAATATGTACGTTGCAAGATGGCGAATATAGTTGCGAGTGTTCGCCCGGTTGGGCTGGCAGGGATTGCAGTATTGGTTTGGAAATGGAGTGCGAGGACGAAATCGACAACGATCACGGTACGTTTTATACTATTTCTTCCAATCAATTGCTCAAAAACTGTCAATATCCAAAAGCAATTATTCTCACGGTTAAAGAATTTCAAATTCGCCAATTTATCGCTATGAATGATCCCGAGCAACGGAATGTGAACATAAACGACTGAGAGAAAAAAAGTTTTTCCAGCCAAAAAGTGTGATAATTTAGTCGTCCACTTTGTGATTATTTAGAGAAATAAATGACGATCGATCATCGGAAAAAACATTTAGAATTTATTGTCTCATTTTCGTAGACGGTATGGTGGATTGTTCGGACAGCGAGTGTTGTGCACATCCGGCTTGTGCGGAGCACTTGATGTGTCTGGTAAGCAGTGATCCTGTGGAGGTGTTGCTGCGAAAGCAGCCACCGAGTGTGACGGCATCGTTTTTCCAGCGAGTCAAATTCCTCATCGAGGAAAAGAGCGTCCAGAGTTACGCCCACACGGACGAGTACAGTGAAAGGTAGGCAATTAATCAATCAATCATCATGATGGCAAATTCGCGCACGAGAGGGGGGAGAACAAGAGAAAAATCACGTCGAGTCGTAAACGCGACGACGAGATTTTTAATTCGAGTTAAAAAATATATATTTTAGGAAAAAATATGAAATAATGGAAAAAGAAGAAGAAGAAGAAGAAAAAAGAAGTAACGGTAAAAAGAATGACAAGGTCGTGGCTCAGTGGTTTTCGAGTACTTGAAGACATAAAATCAACAAAATATTATGTCAGTACAATGAACGGGGATTTAAATCAAATTATAAATTTCCACAAATAACTCTCGAGACGAATATTCGACGATTCGAAACGATTCTGTACACGAATAATCAAACCTTTTATTTTCCTGACGAACGTTTGACACATTTCTCTATTTTGACGAACGTGTTGCCATTTGGAAGTCGAAAGGAGAAAAAAATGAATGATAAGGCCAGACGAAACGAACAGGAATTCCGAATTTGCCAATAAAGCGAATAGATTCGTTTTTTTTTTTTTTAATCTTTTCATTTTTCTGTACAAGTGAAACGAATATTCGACTTTGTTTTGCGTAATACGAGCCGAGAAAAGATTTCAAATGAGGTCAAAGAAATGTGCAAGTACAGAGCGAATTGCAATCGCGAACGAAATTAAAATTGGATCAATCGTCGGGCACGTGGAAAAAAAGAGAGAATATCTCTTTGACAATCGGAATTTATTCTTTGCTCTTTTGGCGCGATTCATGTTAATGTATCCTGTGCTTTGGGGAGACGAATAAAGCGGCTGATGGGAGAAATAAAGCAGGAGTATAAAAAAAATACTGCTACGTACCTGAAACGAGTTTGTTCAGAAAAATAAATGTAGAGCAAGAGAAAGAGAGCGAGATAAATAAACGAGGATTCTTGCTTTGTCGAATATTTGAAAGCAGAAAAAAAATGGGCTCCGGTTCAATCGAGAACCGGACGAAAAAAACAGTTCATCGTGTCTACAAAATGTTTATTTTTATTTCTACGATCAAATGGCAAAACGACGTCAAAACAGAAGAATTTTAAAACGAAAAAAAAACAGCTGCACCAACAAAAAAAATCTCGTATTCCATTGCATTTCGAATAGTTAAATAATTCCAACGCCTTTTCATTTCGCTCCACAAGCAAGGAGCTAACAGATTTGGATGAAAAAAATTTTTCCTCGAAATTCAAATTCAAATCCATCTGAATTTCTGCTCCGACACAATGACCAACATTATTATAACTTTTAATCGAAACGCACCTAACGCACGTTTATAAAGAAAGGAGAAACAATTGGAAAAAGCTAAACAGAGAATAAACAATTTAAACTCGATAAATAAATCAAATGAATGTGCAAAAAAGTTAACAATTTCATCTAAAATGCAATAAATCATTGTTAAATAAGGTGAATCATGATAAAACAGTTTTGTTAGTTTTCCTGATCGTAATACATACGAGTACGTGTCTGTACAGTTGGACGAATCGTAAGCGAATGGTCGAACAGTCTCGAGATTCGTTGAGTGAGAAATGCCGACCTGCCGTGGGTGACCGCCACCACAAAAAAAAAANCAAAAAAAAAAAAAAACAGAAAAAGAAAGAGAAAAAAAATAAACCCACCTCCGGACCCGCCAGCCGAACCCACTTTAACCAACATCGAATATATATACGTATATATGCATATAGATATATATCATGAAAAATATATTTATAGATATATATGTATATATGTATGTATATACGTGTATTTCCTATTCCCAGTGTTTGACCCGCCAATATCTCCCTCCCCCGAATGTCAGAAGCATCGACGATCGCCTCGGTAACGCGCTGCCGACCGAAGGACTATCTCCGTCTCGTCGCACTCTTTCCACGAGTCTAGAATTTTTCAAATTTATTTTTCGCCAGAAAAAAATCGATTTTTATTACTTTTTTAAATTTTTTTATTTTTTAAAATTATTTTCCATGAGCCAACGATATTTTTCGTAATTAAGAGCTTTCGGATTTGGAATGCACTTTCCAAGGTTAAAAGAAATCGGTTTATCGCAAGTTTGGATCGTTCACCAGCAAAAATCGTCAAAAAAGGCAATCGAGAATATATTTTCTACGATATTTTTATTGAGGAGCTTAGATTTAGGAATAACGACGAGCATTCTGGGACGTCACTTCATTGATTATCGTAAAATCTTTCTTTTGAGTAATTTAGAGCTTTTCAAGTGCTGAATAATTATCGGATTCCGGGAGAATTGTTAACAGTCAATTTTGCGTGGCTTCATTTTTTAAGAAAAGTTAATTTTCGTGCATACGAATTTCATCGGGTGCTTCGCCTCCGATTATTTATTTCGACGTTAAAAAGTTTAAAAAAATTCAGTGATACTAAGGGATAGAGAAGAAGAGTGAGTGAGTGATTAATAAGAAAGAGGGTGAGAGACCAAAGAAAAGTCCGATCGTCGAGTGCAGACGCACTATCGATGCAATACAGTACCAAAAAGACGTACCTGGTAAAAAAAAACGAACGAAAAGTAAAACGAGTGATAAATTTTGGATTTTTCGTTGACCCTTTCCGTGGTGGCAAAAAAAATAAACAAAAAATCAATTTTTCTTACGCGTTTGTCTTTCTCGACGATTCGGATGAGTGCGAACGACGTGAGAAGCTGCCACGGGAAGGCTTCCGGTTGATTCAGAGCCAAACGAATAGTTTTTTTTTCGAATTTAACGTCGCAGAGTGAAATTTACAGAAAAAAAAAAAACCAAAAATCGTCGTGACATCTTCGAAGAGCTCGACGATAGCCGGAGAAAAAAATTACGAACAGGGGACAAAAAGAGAGAAAGAGAAAGGGTGAGAGAGAGAAAGGGAGCGAGAGAGAGAAAGAGAGAGCGAGAGACAGAGCGAGATACAGAGAATCCCTGGTAACTGTTCTGTTCGTTCGGCACTGCTGTGCGAGGTGCATCATCGTTAGATCGAGAGGTCAAAAACACCAAAAACAAAAAAATAAGAAGAAAGAAACAAAAAAAAAAGAGAAAAAATTAAAATTGTTTTTCGACCACTTTTCGTGCCACTGCGTTCGGGGGATTCGTGTAATTTGTCTAGTGTTTGACCCTTATATGTGTACCCTAACCACTACCAAAGACCACCACTCACCCACAGCCGAAAGAGCCCTAAAGTGGCTCATTTACGATAGCAATATGAAAGAAAGCAAAAAAGAGTACGAAAGAGAGCAAGAGAGAGTTAGACAGAGAGAAAGAGAGCGAGAGAGAAATGAAGAGAGAGAGAGAGAGGGAGAGAAAGAAAGAGACGGAATGGAAGGGTAAAAGTTCATGTGGATGGATGAGCGTATGCGAGAAGAGTAAATGTTTAAAAAAATATATTTATATATATTTTTTTCCTAAATGTCTATAATATTAATATGAAAGCCTACAATGATCCATGGCCAAAGAAAGAGTCAAGAGATTACCTTATTTTTTATCATTTTTTTTCTTTCGCTTAAACGCTTCGATCTTTCGATCCAACATCATTTATTATTTCATTTATTCCTTGCCTCGTCTGTATTTCGTAAAGAGCAGAAAACAAAGAAACAATTTCATGTAGCTGTGAAATTTTGAAAATATCGTTAAACTATTGAGAATTTCGATATCGATGTCGAACTCATACCCAATGGGATCATGGTAAATCGAGCGGAACGATCGGCCCGAATCAAAACGTTACAAGTGCCAGTTTCGTACGAAAATTTAAACATTCATTCTGTTGTTGTTTGACGTTCAAATTTATTTCATAAATATTGACAATTCAGTGAAAACTTGGAGCAAGATCGACAGGGATCGAGGCCGATTGGAACTTCTCGATTCCGGCCCTACGTTCCGTCAAAGTACTTTTATCATGGTAGACACAAGTTTGAAATTGCTGGACTCTATTTCGTTTGACGTTGTCACGAATTTTCATTTTTCCTCCTCATGTCTGTGCATCAAGCGTCGAAACGTATCGGTGTTTCTATATATACAATAAAATATTTATAAAAAAAAAAAAACAATCGTGACAAGCTTGCACAGCGATAAACAAAAATAGGGAAAAGGAAAAAACAGAATACGTGAATAATTCACGAAACGATATTTCAAGAGCGAATGAGATTCATCGAATTTTTTCGCGTAGATCGATCGCCACATTGAAAAAGAGAAATCGATCAAATTTTTCGTTTCGAAGCTCGACATTTACGCGAAGAAAAAAAAAATATATATACATGCTTGCAAATACAGTTTTTTTTTTCGCCAAACGTAAATGGAAACTCGCCTATTTTGCATAGAGAAAAAATACATTCTACAACAGACCTACGTGTTTATTTCAATGTGAATATAAAATCCTACCGAGTGTGAAATACGACAGTTCGAGATTCCATTTTAAATTCCCGCGTTTATCCAGGCATGAAAAACTTTTCAATAGCAGTCGAGAGAGCGAGAGAGTTTATAAATCACGTTGGTTTTCATCTTCGTCCACCACTGCGAGCAGTACGTGCTTCAAAGTCGTTTCGTCAAGAGCGTTGCGAAATCAAGATGTCGAGAAAATCGATAAACACACATTCTCACGATATAATTGAAAAAAAAACAAACAACGAATGGAAAAGACGTAAACTTTATACCCAAAGGAACCCAATGATATTAGAATGCAGTGAAAAGAGTACGAATCGTGAAAGCAAAAAAAACCACATCAAAAAATACATTCGTTTTCTGAGCTGATCGGATTTGAGGGCAAAAGCCAAAAGAGCTCATTGAATTGGTCAATAGTCAAACTCGGTTAAAGTCTAGAATCTAGCGGTGTACGTGGCGCATCGGAATGACACTTGAAACTATTTCGCTGATGATGTCCATTTTTTCTAAACAACTAAAAATTACGTGATGACATTATTTTTTCCCAATATCGAATAATTTCCATGAGTGAAATATGCTTTTCGTTAAGTGGACGAATTTCGGTAAATAATTATTTTGAAATATCGGTAAATGAGCGAAATTCAAGAGCGTTTGACGGGTCGCATTTATTTGATTGCAAACACGTAATTACAAAAATTACCTTTTTCCTCACACGATGAATATAGAATGTCTATCTCGCTGCTCTCGTTTTATCGTTTCGCGTCTCCGACCTCATGAAAAAATGGAGAATACGATTAAAAAAGTATTCAACACGTAAATGTCATGTCAATGTTTTAATCGACTAAGGAATGTCAATTTTTTCAATCAAAACTACTGTCTGAATAACGTTGAAGAAAAAATGTTAATTTTTGCTGAATTATTGAAACAAAACATTCGCCGTAACACGCCAACGTTTACTTTCGCCTCAAAAGGATGAAAAAATGATTGAAGAATTTGAAGCCATTTGTGAAGATTGATCGATGAAAATATTTCCTACGAGTTTTGTTGGAAACTTGAGCTTCACCGATACGTTTAAATCCCTCGAATTTCATGTCATACATATATATGTATACCCGTATACATACATACGTATATTATTATTATCATTTATTAAGATTATTATTTCGTTGATCTTGAGTTATTTTTCTTTGTTTTTCTATTAAAAATTGTCTTTTACTTTCATTAATGTTATTATTAAATGTTTGTTGCGTAGTTTCCAACTTGTGTCTGTCATTATTATGTACCACTATATGTTGTATGAATGTGGGAGAGAATCAAGTTATTCATGTGTGCGAATGGGAGCTCAGGACCACGTGTCTGTGTGTACGATGGGTACGCTTGATTAGTGTGTCTACGTCTATATTGTTTCTGTAATGTCGTACGGAACATCGTGACGTCATATGTCAATTTTTTTTCCAACAATTCCATTAGCAACAAAAAAATTTAATTAAAGGCCAAAAACGATAATTCAACAGCAACAAGAAAGTCGATTCGGAAAGAAAAATTTTCGGCCAATTCAATGTGCGATTAAATTTTCGGAAGGTCGTGACAATATGAAATTCTATAAAAATTCGATAAATGAAAAAAAAAAAAAAATGAAATAGAAAAAAAAATCACTTGCATTTCCGGGGGTTGGCGTTATTCCGCTAATTTGCACATATCACGGGCGGTGTTTCGTACGAGCATTGTGTTGTTTGCCCGCCAAATTGAGCGGGTTCTGTGACCGTGGTAACGCCCTTTCTTCTCGTTGGTTTTTCCCACACGTAGTGCGTTCTGGAATTCCTTTACACAGTGGTAAGTTGCAGCTCAGCTCTCGCTAAAAAAAAAAAAAAAAAAAAAAA
>JBAJMU010000002.1:6841212-7020165 GCA_037952995.1 Hyposoter didymator
AAAAAAAAAAAAAAAAAAAAATTCATCCAATGCATCGTCGCTCGTTAACCAAAGATCCATCTTTACATGTTTTCGTAATGGCTCCGTATATACTCTCTTGGCCTGCATTTTGTTTCTTCAGTTTTCGTTCCTTTTCTCTTTCGTTCGAGCTGATAATGGAAAAATAAAGATTCCAATATAAAAAATGAAAAAAAACAACGAAAAAAAACGGAGTTGAAGTACGTTATATTTTTTTGCTATTTCAACACCTCGTCGAGACTTTTCGACGTCTTTGCGTTCTCCATTTATTTCGCTCTATCTACTTATATACTTTGAAGTATATATATGCTCAAGACAAACAAAACAAAAACAGGAAAAATAAAAGAAATACAAAATTTAGCATATATATATTTGACTTTGAAAAAAAAAGCCATTGTTGCGTTGCCCGGTTTGTTTATATATTCTCTGCTTGTTCCTCGTACTTCTCGAGTATTATTATTAATTATCACAAACTAAAGACACAACCATACACACATATTCACACACGCAAACAATAAAACAATTTTCGCAATTTCGATCCATCATCACGATCTCGCGAGCTCTGGGCACGTTTCAGCCTCACAATTCTGTTAACGCAATAAAAAGTCAATAGCAATCAAGTCGAAAAACAACAATCCCACTAATTTTGCTCAATTCGACCCTCAACGCTTCATCGTTTTTTCAAATTTTTCAAATCGATCATGAAATATTCAGCATTATTTGGAATCGTTAATCAACGTCGCCCAATCCGGACGTGACCCGAGCTCGCGAGATCATATTTCGCGTACTTCATAGTACAAAGAAAAAAACAAAACAATAATTTAAATAAATAAATTTAAAAAAAAACGTGAATTCTGTACGAGCTGTCTCTGTGTTTATCTGTGATATGTCGTTCGGATTGTTGTTGAATTTTACGTTCTCAAACTTTCTTATTTTTCTGTTATGTCTTGTCTTCTTGTTCCCCGTTAGTACGTTTATCGTCCTGTATTTTTTTTTCTTTTCGAAAAACAATACGAAATATCAATCGATCTACACGTACACACCCACATATATATACACGCATGTGTAATATATGTGTGCGTGTGTATGTGTGTGTTTGGATAAATAAAAGAAAAAATAATAAATTGGAATTGAAAAAAAACATACGAGAGGAAAAAAGAATGTTACGAAAGACGCGAAGATGAAAGAACCTTTGGTCTTGTGTTGTTTGTGTTGCCAGGCTTGCACTTTGTGTACCCTTTGTCGAACCTGTCTATAGTGAACGTCCTAGCATTATGATACACCGCTGAAATTAATCGAGCGCCAATCACACACTTTACAAATTTTCTTTCTCAAATTATAATAATTATTTTTATTATTATTATTGTTTCTTTTGTTTCTATTGTCAGACACTCGTTTCTTTTCCTTTTGCACACATTTTCGTATACACTATATAAGCAGGTTATCTCATGTATATGTTTTTTACTCATTCACTCAACAATAAGCTAATGCATATGAAAAAAAAAGTCACAAACAGCCACACACGCGCGCAAACACGAGTTTATTTATTATTTTTACAAATCGGCAAACAAGAGTCAGGACTCGAAAAAGGAAAAACGAAAAAAATAATATAAAATACAATTATCAGGATAAAAAAGATTTTTTCGATATAACGAAAGAAAAGGATACTACAAATCCAAAGCCTCCTCTGTCCTGGTCCCTTGTCTGCGTCTGTTAAACCGTCTGAAAACGTACCAAAACGAACCACCCTTCACAGAACCACCTTGTCCTGGAACCCCCTGCCGAATCAAGGGAACAAAATCCTTTCTGAACCAATCGCAACGCCCCGAATCCCCCGCAAAAAACACCCTTGTGTCTGTCTTTCCCCATTTTCCAACAAATCCCAAAAAGCCAAAAAANAACGAAACGAAACGAACCAAAAAACAAAAAAAAAAAGAACCGAATGAACCCCCTGGTCCCGTTGATTCCGACCAAACGACGTCTTGTCAATCTATTCTACGGTCAAAAATGCGACAAAAAGTCGGAGCGAGTAATTAACGAAAAGATAAACTTTCGCACCCTCGATAATTTTCATTTTCATTTTTTTCTCTTCATTTCACTCTCGGAATGCAACGACTAAAAATTTACATGATTTTTCTATCTCTCCGTTGTATCGAATGAGGAGGAAATTAAAAGACTGCCATTTAAATAAATAATAGTACAAAATTAAAATAAATATCGAATCGGTAATGTGAGCCGAATGAGGGCCGAAATAAAAGCAGAGATTGAAGAAGGAGAGAGACACGAGTGATACGCTATTTAGATCAATATTTCATTGGCGATAAATATATTTATTTATATATATAAATATATATGACTAAATATCTATTTATATATAAATGTACCTTAGAGGCACAAAAGTAGATGAAAATAATGAGCGCACTTGTAGTTGTTCGAAATTCGCCCAAATATTTCCAGTTGAAATCTTGATATTAAGACAAATTGCATTAAAAACAAATTCAAAGAGATTCATTAGTCGCAATAAGAATGCAACTTTTCGAGAGACACCACTCGTTCTTTCGTTCATTATACAAAACTTGGTAGAGATTATTTTTTTTCGTTCGATGTTAGGAGCAAAAGTTTTTTTTTTTCTCACAAAGTTATTCGTATAGAATTATTCGTTGAACATATAATAACGTATCATATTAACATATACATATGTATTCGATTAAATTGAACGTTTTCGTCGATTGAATTATTATGAATTTTTTGAAATTATCGTTGTGTTAATATTTAGTAGATTTTGCCTGCCACCTCGCTGTGGTCATACTTGGAGGATCAGCAACCCGTCGTGTTCGATCCTCAAGTGTTATGAAAACAGGTCACAGCTAAACAACATTGGGACAATGATTTTTAATGAAACAATAAATATCAGCCTGATGGCGTTTTAATTTTCTTTCGTTCGCATAATAAATGAGCTTATTTTTTAGAAATTCCGATGGAACAGGAAGGATTGCGATCCTCCAAAAACTCACACCGAATATATTTTCTTCCCACTCGCAGTTCATTAGGAAGTCATGGTTTATTTAATCATTCATGCTGACTAATTATCGTGTGCATAATTATATTCGTATGTATGAAAAAATGTCACGAGAAATCGAACTAACTTTGAGATCTGCCCGCGGGCCTGGCCATTTTCATTTTCCTACAAATTCATTACAATCCGCTTGGACTTCACTAGATTTGCACCAAATTCTTTGCCAAATTTTTCCAATACGAAATAATAAATCTGCAAAAAAAAATTCGCACTCTAATAAATTTTCCAATTGCTGATTCATTTTTCGACCAACGGAATCTCTCCCTGTTTTCACAAATTACTCATTTTTCGCAATTACTTTTACAAAGAATTAAAAAAAAGAACAATTCCGATGGACTAGGCTACGAATCGAGTTCGAAATACCGTGCAATTCTTTTTCATGTATACGAAAAAAAAGAAGCAAAAGAACGAATAAACGGTGCATAATACTTGTATAGCTTGTTATTTTGATGCGCGATATCCGCACGTCCATGTAGGTTAACTAAACCAACGGATATTTGGCACGCATAAACTATAAATATATATATATATAGATTTTTTGAAACCTTCGTACATGAATTTCGCAAACGATTTAAAAAATTTACAGCAAGCAAAAAACACACACATATATATATATATTTATATAAATGTCTCTCTACCTTGATTTGATATATTTTGTTTTCATCGGCACACATTTCGATCGCTTCGATTATGACCAAGCTTTAAAAAAAAAAAACTCTCCAAAAGATCGCTCGAACAAAAAAAACGAGAAAAAAAAACTTAACGAACGAAAAAAATCCTTGATCCCGATATTTGACTACAATCTATACATATATCTTATTATATACATGACATATGCATGCGTTCGACTTCGTCAAGCAACACCCTGTTCCCGGGACGAAATATATAAATATATACATATGTACTTATATATATGTATATATAAAATATTATCTTTATTGAAAAGCATTATTTTAAACATTTTTTTCAAACTCTTCACCCCCCACATATATTCTCACCCTTCTGCGTATCGGATTGTTGGTTATTTTTTATCGAATGTAGAGAGACTTGGAAAAAACGGTGGAATCGTGCTCTAGCCATCCGTTAAATCAATTTTATTGCAATGCCAGTGAAAAAGTATGAAACGCCCCATCCAATTGCTCGATCGGTTTACATACTCAATATTGGGCTCTTTCGATCACGCATTTTTACACGAACGTGATAAAACAAACGAAAAAAAAAATTTGATGTACAAAACGAAGGCAAAATTTTACAGCTGTCCGCATTCTGCCCTCGCAGCACCGTGAGAATATATTTGCTCATGTATATATATATAAAATATTTATATATATATATGTATACATTCATTGCACGAGAACGTCGACTTTGGGAAAAATTCAAATTCGAGATGAATTTTACTTTATTCGTTGAAGCGAACAAATCTTGAGCCCCATTTTTTCATACGAACGTATAAACAAAACAAAAACTGAATTGTCCATTGTCGAGTGGAGAGGAAAAATTCCATTGGGCGTTTTCGAATTTTTATACTTGTTCTTAATAAGCAAAGAGCGCAAAAAAAAAGAAATTTTCTTCAAATTTTATAAATCAACAGATTGTTTAAAATGTCCGACTCGAATCACTCGAACGAAATTGACCGATAGCCGACAATTTTCCATAATCATCTCCTGCACATGAACGAAAAAAAAAAACAAACACAAAATTTTGCCTCCCCGTAAACTAATGACTCGTATACGAGAATCGTCGCCCGTTACATATTTGATTTGTAACAGTCGTGTAGCTGTGATGCGCGGCCAAGTAGTAACGGAACAAGGACTCGGAATAGTAGGGATTCGAGTATCAGTCGACAGGGATTCCCGATTCGGATTCACCCTCACGAGAGCCGGAGGATGGTGAGTAAAAATAATTGAGAAACATTTTTTCTTCCCAATAATATTTAAAATTCATTAACCACCATTTTATTTTTACCACCAAGAATAATCATTAAATCCGACTCAGAAACTGTGCACGCAGTCACGGTTTGCATACGCAATCTGCTGCCTGTAATTTCCGCGACAGAGAGAGAGAGGGAGAGACAGAGAGAGCAAAAGAGAAAGATACGAGAAGCCCAACACAGAGGACCCACATCAAAGTCAAAGCTGATGATGTCGAAGCCGGCTAATTAGCCCATTCGAGCCAGGCTATTGGCAAATGGAGTATTTGCTTCAGAACTTCTAGTTCTACGCCGTGAGATCCAAACGGACCACAAATTCACCCGCCATCTCTCCCTCCCTCTCTTTCTCTATTGCAACGTTGATTCTCCATTGCCTTTACAAAAGTTTTACGATCCCTGCATATTCTGAGGCTAGCGCAAACGTCCTGATAAAATCAAAAATACAATGATTCTGGGATGACGATAAGATTTGCATTCGATAAAAATAATCCACAGGATTTATCGAGGAAACAGAGATTTTCATTTGACGGTTTTTTCATTTTTTCTTAAAAACCACAAACGCATTGAAAATTTTTTAATTCCTCACGATATTGGAACAACGAGGGAATACGATTCTCTCGATATCGTTAAAAATTGAGAGAAAAAAACGCTGACGATACAAATTTGTATTCAGGTTCGACATACTCGTAAACGGCGGTGGTGCGGTGACGCTTCAATTCCAGCGAAGTCCATTCAAGCCTCTAACGAGAACGGTTTTCGTACCGTGGAATCAAATAGTCGTATTGCCACCGGTAATAATGACCTTGAGCGAGGAAGGCGAGTCTTACAAATCGAATCAGCCCCCGAGCCCTGCAGTGGGTAAGTTCTGAAACAACGAACCAACGTTTCTTATTTTTTATTTATTTTTTTCATTTCCTGTCGTTCATTGGCCATTTTTGATCTTCATTTTCATTTTATTTCGCTCTTCGGGGTCTGAGGAGTTTTTGAGTTTAATTATATATTCGGGAACGTTTCAAAGATAAAGATCGCCCTTGTGCAACTCTGAAGCTCCTAAAGAATGGCATCGATGCATTTTGCAAAGTCACTAAATTCTCCATTTCCCGTTTCACACAAAAGCTTCGAAATGTAATGAGAAAAATAGAATGTCGTCTCTGGAAAAGCCTCAACCATTATCAAGCTTGAACATAAAGTCTCGAGTTTGCTGTTATCGAGATTGTGTCGTCTTTGTTTACGTCCGTCAGTGTTAAATGTTTGAGTTTCTTATTATTTACTGCATAAAATATAATAGGCTTCCCAGGGATATCAATGGGATTGCTCGGCGAGAACGGGCCGTGCCTTGAGCACGATTACGAAACACTGAGGCCGATAATCGTGAGCACTTGGATGCCGGAGAAGGTTGGAGGACTTCCGGGAGAGAGTCTTGTATTTGCTGAGAGTCAGGTAAATGATGAAAACGTCACTCGATAAGTTTTCGATGCACGTTGATGTTTATGGAGGAAGAATTGGATGTCCAAAGGAGAGGAGAGAAGAATAAATGACTGGAATAAAATTGCAGATCGTCCAGGAAAGCATCGCCATTCCAGGCTCGAATCTCCATTTGATGTACCAGAGTAGCCAAGCCGCGGGTTATTTGTCAACAGTGAGGATGCAGCTAACCGGTCCATTTATACCAAAATCATTGACCCATGTCCACGTGCACGTAGAGATCGAGGGTTCGTTGCATACAAAGACTTACGAAGCTGACCCGAATTTGAGCCACACATTTGCGTGGAACAAGCGAAACGTGTACAAGCAAAAGGTTTACGGTGTTGCACAAGCGCGAATATCGATTGGTTATCAGCACTCGACTTGTCCATCAGTAATATGGGAGACGCAAACAGCAACGATGCAAGGTTTTGACGTTGATGTTTCGGACGTTGGTGGTTGGGGTCTCGATATCCATCATCACTACAATTTCCATGAAGGAATATTGCAAAAGGGAGATGGATCGACGCTCCACTTCAAGCAGTATCCGCGAACGGTCAAGGTCGCAATGGGTACAGGTTTGAAGAGAAATTTAGTTTGCCACGATTGCGACGGACTGGCCAAGGATGCGAAACTGTTAACACCAGGGGCATTGACGAGCGGCCCGGACGGTAGTATTTACGTTGGTGACTTTAATCTCGTGCGTCGAATAACCCCCGAGGGCAACGTGTACACGGTTCTCATTCTGAGCACGACGCAAGTTGCTTATCAATATTATCTCTGCGTATCACCTGCCGATGGTCATTTGTACATAAGCGATCCGGAGAAGCATAGAATCTTGAGGACACTGACGTTGGACCAAGTGGCAGACCCGAGCATAAATATCGAGCCGGTGGTTGGAAGCGGCGAGAGATGCATTCCCGGAGACGAAGGTCATTGCGGAGACGAGGGTCCTGCACTTTTGGCCAAGCTCGCACATCCAAAGGGCATAGCAATAGCAGCGGATAAAACGATGTACATTGCGGATGGAACCAACATTCGAGCTGTCGATCCACGTGGCATAATCCACACGCTGGTCGGCCACCACGGTCATCGCAATCATTGGTCGCCATCTCCGTGCATAGTCGCCATTTCTGCTCACCAAGCACAACTCCAATGGCCAACCGGACTCACGCTGAGTCCTTTGGACGGTACGCTCCATTTTATCGACGACCGGCTGGTCCTGAAACTGACGAGCGATCTCAAAGTCCGCGTTGTCGCTGGAACTCCGTTACACTGTACAACCAACGTCATCAACGGTGAAGCCGTTAAAGCGAATACCACTCAAGCTGCTAACGCAAAAAAACCCGACGAAGTTCTCGGCTCTGTGCTTGCGGTGAGTTTCAGTCCAACGGGCGAACTCTACATAGCGGACAGTGATTCGCACCGCGTCAACTCAATCAGGATCGTTGATTCGTCCGGTAAAATGTCACACTTTGCTGGCCAGCAGAGAGAACGTTTGAGAGGGCTTTGTGACTGCAATAGCACGACACCGAGCAGCAAAGAGCCGGACGATTGTTCTTGTTCAGAGGACACGAGCAGCCGTGACACGGAAACGCTGTTGTCCTCAAACGCCAAATTCACCGCTATTTCAGCACTGGCAGTGTCGCCCGACGGGGTACTTCACGTAGCGGATCAAGGGAGCTTGCACATATTGGCACTTCAACCGTATCTACCGGCTCTCGACGAGAGCGGTGAATTCCATATTCCCTTTTCACCCTCCAACGAGATATACGTATTCAACCGTTTCGGTCAACACGCCGTAACGAAGGATTTAACTTCCGGAAAAACGCGATACTCATTTTTGTACAGCAAAAACATGAGTCTGGGTAAATTGTCAACAGTCACCGACAGCGCTGGCAACAAGATCCAATTTCTCCGGGATTACAGTAACGTGGTCAGTTCGATAGAGAACACGCAGGATCACAAATCCGAGTTGAAAATTTCGGGAGTCGGTTTTCTCGTTAAATTATCAGAGCGAGGAAGATCGGAGATTGCATTGGATTACGACAGCGCTACGGGCCTTTTGACCAGTCGTTCGGGAGGTGGCGAGACTTACATTTACAACTACGACAGTCTGGGCCGAGTTTCCGACGTGACATTACCAACCGGTGAGAGAATAAAACTCAGTTCAGGATTGTCCAACGACGAGAGTCTCTCGGTTAAAATTTCAGCACCTTTGGAGGCTCTGTCTCGAGGTGATAAGCAGCGAGTCGTTGAGTTCAAAATGAAATCGGAGAGATCAAAGACGCTGCAGATAACCGATGGCAACAAGATCAAGAGAGCTACGTCGTTCAGCAACAGCAGTCTCGAAGTGTTTCTGCCAAGCGGAGGTAGAATAGTAAGTGCTGCAACGACCAAGCACCCGCTTCTCGAAGCGGCACTTCCGGTCGAAGCTGAAATGTTGCCAATGTGGAGTTACCAAATGATTACGTTGGGTGAGCTGACCAACACGATGACGACAACGTACAATCTCGTTGGAGACGTCAGTCATCTTCAGCAGACGTTGAATCGTGAGATCTGGGTCAACGACACGAGGGTCATAGCCGTGGAATTCGAGCAAGCTTTCAGTCGTGAAACATTCTACGACAAGACGCGAATGCCACTGTTGACGGTAACATTCGATCCCGCCGGTTTGCCCTTGAACTGGTTGCCTCACGAACATGGCTACAATCTCACCTTGACCTACGACACGTTCAATCGCATAGAGAGCTGGAAATGGGGACCATCCGACGAGTCATACAGCTACGACATGAGAGGCCAATTGGCCGAAGTAACCAACAGCCAGGACGGTACAAAAAGATACACTTACAACGACAACAACATGGTCTCCATGATAACTCTGGCAAGCGATAGACATTTTTCTCTCGAGTACGACGAAGACGGAGGTTTGCGACACATTATCTTACCCTCGGGTACCAAACACTCTTTCTCCTGTCAGGCTTCCTTAGGCTTTTTGCGAGTAACTTACACGCCACCCGGAAGCACAAGATCGTACCTGCAGCATTACAGTCACGCTGGCAATCTGCTGCAAACTGTATTTCCCGGTGACGGTGCGAGGATCGTTTATCGTTACCACACGTCCGGTCAGCTTGCTGAAATAGTTCACGGCGATGGTAAGAGCGAGTTCAAATACACGGAAAGTGGGCTCCCTTCGGAAGTGATACACGTCGAGAAAGACGTGGAATACAAATGGGACTATCAGTACAGCGCTGGACTGTTGGTGGAAGAACGAATAGATTTCGGTGCGAAAACCGGACTGAGCAATGCCAAATTCACCTTCGACTATGACTCAAATTATCGCTTGACGAGCGTGCAGGGAAGAATCGGTGGTCAAACATTGCCGGCGCATACGATGGCTTACAGCACAAAGACAGGGGCGCCCGAACAAATTGGACAGTTCAAAGTAACGAGACCTCAGCCGAACGGAACGATAGTTTACGACGGGATCGCAATATTTTCCCGAACGACGGACAAACGTTTCTTGGAGACAGAAGTCACGGTAACGATACACGGTTTGGAAGTATTCCGAATGGAATTCACTCATGACTCTAAAGGAAGGATTAACCAGACGCGAACAGACACGAGAAACGTCGGGGTGAATGCGTATACCAACGTCAAGAATTATACTTGGGATTTCGACGGTCAGTTGACCGGAGTCGAGGCCCAAGAGCCGTGGAGTTTCCGCTACGACGGAAACGGTAACATGCTGTCATTGACTTATCGTGGCAATTCAATTCCCATGGAGTACAACTCGATGGATCGTATGGTCAAATGTGGCGACGGTCTCTACAAATACGACAACCGTGGACTGGTAGTTCAGAACGCCCGTGAGGAGAGATTCAATTACAACGCCAAGGGCTTGCTAGTCAGAGCTACGAAAAAGGGACGTTTCGATGTTCGATATTATTACGACCATGTCGATCGTTTAGCCACGAGAAAAGATAATTACGGAAATGTGACGCAATTCTTTTACAACAACCACAAAAGACCTCACGAGGTTAGCCAGATCTACAGTCCACGTGATGGCAAATTAATGTCCCTCGTTTACGACGACCGGGGCCACTTGATATACGCACAAATATATCGCCACAAATATTACATCGCTACGGATCAATGTGGCACGCCGATTATGATATTCAATCAATACGGCGAGGGTATACGAGAAATAATGAGATCCCCTTACGGCCACATTGTCTACGACTCCAATCCATATCTCTATCTTCCCGTCGACTTTTGCGGTGGGCTTTTGGATCAGGTAAGACGAAACTGCCTCGAGCATGTCTCAATTATTTCGCACTCTTCCCGGACTGGGAATAAAATCTCGTTAAGGTATAACTATCGCAGAATGGGTTGATTTAGGATTTTCTTGAAATTTAGTGTAAATATTCTTGACATTAAAACGAACAACTTTCCTATGAGACGAAACATTTTCTGCCGTCTAGAATTTGAGATATTTAATTTCCAATTTTATATTTTTCCCATCTAAACGCATGTAAATTGAAGTCGCGTTTCTTTTGTTTTTTCTTGCAACTTTTTTAACGAAACGTCACTTCAATTTACATGCGTTTAGATGGGAAAAATAGAAAATTGGAAATGAAATATCTCAAATTCTAGACGGCAGAAAATGTTTCGTCTCATAGGAAAGTTGTTCGTTTTAATGTCAAGAATATTTACACTAAATTTCAAGAAAATCCTAAATCAACCCATTCTGCGAAAGTTATACCTTAAAAATCGTAGTCATTTCGTTGAATACGGTAAACTAAATATTTATTTGATAATTTCAAATTTTTTCTTACTCTGGCAGTAAATTTGGTTTCTATAAAGGAATTGACAGCGAAATTTGCGAGTGGAACGTGAAAAAATTTGCTTCCAAAGAGATTTTCTAAAATATTTCTTGCTCCAATGACCCAATTTTTGGGATTAATCAATAAAACGTTCGGTTGAACGTATCCAACGAAATATCGATATTTTTCAACAAAATTTTGCTCTCAGTACGACCTCATCGGCCTTGACTGTTGGAGATTTCTAATTGCTATTTATTTTTACGCTATAGGTGACTTCATTGGTGCACATGCCAAATGGAAAGGTTTACGATCCTCTTATCGGGCAGTGGATGTCACCGTTATGGGAAAACGTTCTCGATCGCGTTGCGACACCGACGCATCTTCATCTCTACAGATTTAATGGCAACGATCCAATCGACGTCAGGCACACGGATAAGCACAGCCAACCGAAAGGTACGCCGTTCTCGTTGATGCCCCTCGTTGCTCCATGCGGGACATAAATCCGAGATTTTCTTCTCGTAACCAGTTACTTTGAATATTAATACGATTTTTATTTTGTTTGTTTGCTTTTTTTTCGGAAAACATTTAGATCACATTTCGTGGCTCTCGCACTTGGGCTACGATCTGAAGAGCTTAGCGCCCCAACTGTTCCCTGGGGAGCTTCCGGAGAGCCTGGTCCCACCGTCCGTAGGTCCGGGTGCATCGATATTCGGGAAAAAGAAAAGAACGAACAATCTCGGTGTGCAATCAGGATTCTTGGCTCACATTGAGCAGCGTCATTCGGGGGATGCTGTAGGTTTGTCAGCACCGCCAAGATCAGCTCTAAAAATGGATCCGAGCCAGTTGATGCCTTCGAGATTGGGTGCAGCCTCCGACCCGCCGTTTGGCAAGGGTATCCTAGTGTCCAGGACATCGGACGGACAAGCAGTAGTGTCGAGTGTGCCAGCAGCGAACGCGATTTATCGGGACGTTTTCACGACGGTTTTCAATCGTTCGTATTTCCTGCCGTTCACATTCGTCGTGCACAGCGCGCAGCAAGACGCCTTTTACTTTGTCAAGGACGAAACCTGGGAATCGGGTGACGACAAGAACCAATTGAAACGTTTGAGCGGCCAGGTAAACACGACGTTCCACGAGAGTGAAAATGGGAGTGGGAGCACAGCGGTGGATGTTAAAATCCACGGTGCGAGTTACGTCGTGAATTTGCGTTACGGCACGACAGCGGAGAAAGAAAAGCAGCGATTGTTGCATCACGCGAAAGCGACAGCCGTCAGAAAAGCCTGGCATCGTGAAGCGGAAGCGCTCAAAGCGAATACGCCGACGAGTGTCGAGTGGATGGCTGCGGAGCAGGACGAGATTCAAAAAATCGGTCACGCCTCCAACTACGAGGGCGAATACATACACGACGCCCAAATATATCCGGAGCTCGCCGAGGATCCTTACAACATTCGATTCATCAAGAAAACAAGTGCCGACACTTCAAGCAAAAAAAGGCGCAGGAGGAGAGGTGCCAATGTCGTATGCAAACTCTTCCAGCTCGATGAGATTTGCTAGAGGCCCCGTCCACCCTTATTATACATATATAAACGTATACAACCAAATTTATCCTCCACGGTCACTCGCAAAGGACGAACAAATAAAAAGCATGTTTAAAAAGCAACAAAAAACCTAAATACTGGTCGCCATTAACGACACTGTTCAATTAAACGTCACCCCTAAAATCCCTGACAACATAAACCACTAAATAAATAAATCGAATTAAAGAAAAAAAAAAATGAATGTGCGCGTGTGAATTGACTTTGAGCATGATGGGCGAAGATTCTTAACGCTGTGAAATCCCCAGGTACGAGCTTCTTCGACAAAAACAACAATAAAAAGGACTACGAATCGAAGAAATAAAAACAAGGGCACTACCGCATGCGCTCACGCGTTAAGGAGCAGCCACACCTATACACGTAAACACCGAAAAAAGAAAAGAAAAATAAAAAAACACTATCAAAAAGTTTTATACCAAAGTCTATTTGTGTATTTCAAAGATGCCAAAAAAAACGAAAAAAAAACAAACAAACAAAAGAAATAATAAAGAACACTAATGTTATAATATATTGAGAGACGTGTAATAGAGATAATAGTGTGTAAGGATCCAGCGAGGATTAACGTCATGGACAAAGGGATCAGTGTGATGTGAATAAAAAGACTCGAACGAAGAATAATTAAGCCGGAAGCCAGCAAGAATCTCAGAGAGTCTTTCGGTCAATGTGATTGGCAGCAGGCGTTAATAACGCAAGAATATTAAAGATATTGGACTCGGGATTAAATCGCGTCGAACGCAGAGCGGGAACACTTGTGGGGGTGTAAAAAGTGGATGAACATTTTTTTTTTAAATGACGCGACTGATGATTGTAAAAGTGTGTCACGTGGTAACAGAAGGTATAAAGATTGAAGGGAGAATACGATAAAATCGACAATGCGCGCTTGATGCGCCTCGTTTGTCGTTTTTATTTCGTTTATTTTTATTTTTGTCAAGGCCATTCGTCGTTGAGACGAAATGTGTTTCGTTTAACTATCTTGCGCGTGTCCGAGCGCAGGAGAGATAACCTAGTCAATAAATTAGCTTTACATTGACGTTTGTATGGAAAAAATAAAATAGACAAAAAAAAGGGAAGAAAACAAAAAGAGTGTGCGAAGTTGGCTGGATTCATTCGTCAAGAGCTGCATTTATATAAACAAGGAAAATGTGTATATCACCGTTCTATATCTCCGATATAATGGATCGACATAATAATCGTTTTTCCTTTTCAATTAATCTGCGATATGCAACGCGATAGCACAAATAGTGGGATAGGAGGGCAGATCCGAGGAATAAGAATATTTAACTCTCAGCAACGAATGGCCAATTCAGAGCCCTCGAACAAGGTCGCACAGTTTGTTGAATAAATTGCCGATTAATAAACATAGAACTGTATGTTTTGTCACGAAAGAAAAGAAGAAGCGGGAGAATGAGCGAGAGGGAGAGAGTGCGAATGGCGAGTGAAAAAAGATGGACATAGTGAGAGATAAATAAATATATATGTATAATTTAAACACACAGACACAGACACGTACACAGAGTGGAGAAAGCGTGCGAGAACGGGAGAAGCTAGAGGGCGAATCGTCCGTCGGTATCGATTGTAAAAAATTAAAAAAAAAAAAAAAAAAAACTGAATCGTGGTGCTTGTTGTCCTCCGGTAATGAGATCGGTGCAATGTTCTTAGGTTGTCAAATTATCCGGGACTATTAAGACGGATTATTGGAAAGTGAGAAGAAAAAAAAACGCCGAGTTTATCGATGAGAAAGAATTCAAATTGTTTTGTTTCCTTCGTCAACGCCCTCGGACACTTTGTGGAAAAGTTATTTTTTGAATAAATAAGGAAAAACGACGGATCAAAGGACACGGAGAAAAAACAAACAATAAAGTGAGAAAGAAATAGTGAATGTGAGAGAAAAATGGAGCCCGTTCAATGTGTCGTATCCCCGTAGCGTCCAAGAAGAAGAAGAAGAAGAAGAAAAAGGCAGAAATGTGTGATGAATTTATCGACGCGACGATGTATCCACGCGTCCACAATGGATTATTCAAATTATTCAATATAAAATGACAAACTGTTTGAGTACTGAATGAAGCCTGTACGAGTGTGATTTATATGACAAGAAAACAAATAAATACTATAAATAAAGATACATGTACGAAAAGAATGGGGAAAAAAGGAAAATTCTACGGAAACGAAAAAAAAAAGGGGACGATCAAGTTCATCCGGTCAATCTAATTAATCGGTATATACGTTTATATACGTATTGTGTATATTATACAGACATACATATATTTGTGCTTGCTGGAAATAAAAAAGAAACGATGATAATGGAATAATCGAACAAGAGAAAAAAAAATTGAAAACAAAATGAAAATAACAAAAAAAAAATCAACTCCCTAAATCAGTAACAAGAAAACGGAAGAAATGCATGAGGAATAAATGAAAGAGGAATAGAATTTCTCCAAAAATTCACTAAGTGTAATAACTATTGGAAAAGGAACAACAACAACAAAAACGCAGAAGAAGAATAATAAATACATAAATAAATGAATAACTAAATGAATATAAAAGCAAGAAAATAATGGTCGGACAATTCAGTGAAAATCGATTGTAATTTTTCATTTTCTCCGTTCGATCGTCACGCAGCAACTAAAAATTTTCATTAATTGCATCAATTTTCTCTCAATCGTTCCCAATGTCCGTGAAACACAAACGAACATTCTTCCTCAACGTCATCTACCAAACGGCGCTTTAGTTTGTTTGTCTGTCTCGATCCTCGAGAAGTTGAGCGAATAATTGTGTTTTATGATTTTTATTTCTACCTTCTGTGCGCGCAAACAAAAAAAGGGCAAAGGGGAGGGAGCGGTTGTCGTGAAAAATGCCAAGGGGTAATTCCATGCGAGATCGACTAAAGCATCCCGTTATACGTACAGATAGTTGCACAACGACATTAAAACTGTCTGAATAGATAATTAACTAACTACTAAGTGTATAAAACAAATAAAAGAAAAATAAATGAATGAAAAAATTGATGTATAAATAAATAAATATAAAAAGGCGCAAAAAATATATTTATTTATTTATATATACATATATATATGCCTATATATATGAATATATACGTATGAATATATGAATATAGTATAGGCAAGCTTCGTCATGTATTTTTGACTCGAGAGTTTTCGGACCACGCGTGTATATCGAGTCGAGACTGCGTTCTCGAGGTGGTAAATAATCAGGGTTGCATACTATACGGATATGCGAGATTTAAAATCGAGAGAGAGAGAGAGAGAGTGCATGAGTGAATGGTGATGCGTGATGAAAGGCGAAAGAGAATTATAATTGAATGAAAAAAGGGAACGACGAAAGAAAATTGACAGAAAAAATATGAAAATCCTCTCGCAGCAGTGTCTTCGAAGAAATTTCACTGACGCCTGAAATAATATTTAAAAGAAGAGGAAAGTCCACGCTGCAGTACTCGTACAATTGAAGAGATAATTTATTTAAGGGAGAAACGAAAAAGTTTTAAAACAAACGCGATGAATTAGCCACGGGGACTCGGGTATTGGAGAAAGGAGGGAACGCGTTCAAAGAATCAACTATTTTTAAATATCAAGGTGTCAAATTAAAACGCTCTCAGCGATATTACAATGTCACGTGAATCGATCCAACAATTTTCAAATATAACGAAAAACAAGATTAATGAAAATGCGACCAGTCGCGCCACGAGTTTCTGGTCTATCTGTATATTCACATATATATATAAATATATATATTAATATATATGGATACACAAGTGAGATTGCCCCGAGGACAACCCTCCTTCTCCGACAAGCAGCAGACGAAATAGTTATGGGCCNATTACAATGTCACGTGAATCGATCCAACAATTTTCAAATATAACGAAAAACAAGATTAATGAAAATGCGACCAGTCGCGCCACGAGTTTCTGGTCTATCTGTATATTCACATATATATATAAATATATATATTAATATATATGGATACATAAGTGAGATTGCCCCGAGGACAACCCTCCTTCTCCGACAAGCAGCAGACGAAATAGTTATGGGCCGAATTTAAATTCTCATCCCCTTGCGAAAATAACGGGAAATATGAGAATTTTATAAAATCATACGAAATGAAGAAAAAAAAAAAAACAAAGAAACAAAACTCGAGAAACGTGAATTACGATCATTTGGTTTTTCTAACTTCCGTGAAGTTCTTGTGTAATAAATTCTTGCGGAGCGACTTTTTAGAAGATATTTTTCTCTTACTTTCTTTAACACGTGTACGGGTGAGTACGAGAGCAAGCGTGCGTGCCAGAGTGTAAGAGAGCGAGAGAGAGAATTCGAAAGAAAAGGTGAGAGAATGTCGCGATTATAGAAAATTAATCTTCTTCGATTAAACACCGTAGTTTGGCCCGAGAATATTTAGGATGTGGATTTTGAGCAAGAGTGAACGAACGAACGAACAAAATGAGCGAGAGAAACGAGAGAAAGAAAAGAAAAATATGCTGAAGATATCGCGAGGAAGAATTGGCTTGAGATTCGAGACGCCAAGAGGGCGACACACCCGGTGGCCAAAATCATAAGTCACAAAATTCAATCACGATCTTTACCCTTCTCGATCGAATTTCAAAACCTTGCTAATTGAAATTATAAAAAAACGTTTAAACATTTTGAAATATACCGATTTGGTCATTTTTAAACAACAGCAACAAAACAAATGAGATTATTGGAGGGATTCGCAAAATTTGAAGAGTTTGAAAATTCAAGAGCCGAATAAAAGCACAATTCAGCCACGCTATAGCTACGACCACTACCTAGGTAGATTATGCTATTTTGCCGCTGATCTAATTGTTTACTGTCACGTGTTGCTGTAAACCTAAACTATACGATACGATATATATTTTATTTATATAATCTAATCGACTGTATTTATTGTAAATAGTCACCGATGTTTGCTATGATATAATATATCTGTAATTGGATGGAAGACGATCGATGATTTACTTTCTTTTCACTATTCCCATCATTTTTTCTGCATTCTCATTATTTTCAGCAAAAAAAAAACATTTTCGTCGTAGGTAACAATGAAAAGATAGTTATTTCGAATTATATCGAAAATTGAAACTTTCGCGTAACCTAGTGCTCGATCTACAGGGTCAAGTTTATATTTTCAACCGTTAACCCTACAAACCCATTTTTTTTTACCTTCAAACTACAAATCGGAGTAAATATTCACTCCACGAGTTTCTTGTTCGTAAAATCGCTCCGGAAGCAATAATCTGACTTAAAAGTACACGAATCTTTTTTCTTTTTCATTGCAAAGAGATTTGTGAAGAGCAAATTCATTTTTTGTGCATTCTCATTATTTTCAGCAAAAAAAAAACATTTCCGTCGTAGGTAACAATGAAAAGATAGTTATTTCGAATTATATCGAAAATTGAAACTTTCGCGTAACCTAGTGCTCGATCTACAGGGTCAAGTTTATATTTTCAACCGTTTGCCCTACAAACCCATTTTTTTTTTTACCTTCAAACTACAAATCGGAGTAAATATTCACTCCACGAGTTTCTTGTTCGTAAAATCGCTCCGGAAGCAATAATCTGACTTAAAAGTACACGCATCTTTTTTTTTTCATTGCAAAGAGAATTGTGAAGAGCAAATTCAATTTCATCGAGGTTTAGTTGGTGAAAAATGTATTTAAATACCTAGAAGTGGTGAAAAACGTTTTTTTAGATAGAAACGTAATTCGAAGCTTCTCCGGGTCAGATATCCACCGAGGCTTCGTAGTTCCAGGGTTAATAATATAAATTGCGTTCGATTTACCAAATTTGTGTGTTGCTATTTCAATTTTTTTTAACAATAACTGAGACGCCAATGTTGATGAATTTTCAACAACAGCTGCACACAGTGTTCGTCTACGCAGTATCAAAAATTCCTGTTCAAAAAGCTCCTTAAGGAGGACACACACAACAATTTTGTCATGTTAAAAGCATAGGAAAATTCGGAATAGTTAGAATTTAATGAAATTTGGTGAGGACATTTTTTAGTATTAAATATTAATTTACAAATTTTTTAATTTTCTCCTACATAGTTTTCGGTTAATTGAACACTAGAGTTTACATGCATAAGCATAGGGTTCAGATATATATATATATATATATAGATCTTTTGCATATTGTAAACTCCAATTATTCGACAACTACGTAGACAAATAATTTGAAAAAAATGGTGTCATCGTATTTGATGCTAAAGAATGTCATCACCAAATTTTATTAAATTCTTATCATATTGTCGTACGTAGCCAAACTCGTTGAGCAAGGACGAAGTTTGAATAAAAATTCCACCAACCATACACAGTTTCTGCGAATATATTTATATATTTTATCCAATAGATTGAAAATTATAAAATGAATATTTAAAAACGTTCGCCTTGGTAAGAACGAATGGGAATATTTTCTTTGTATTTAAAAATTTCGTAAATCTCTCCGAGGTTAATGAAATGTCTAAACGTCACTGGAGCGATACATTCTGAATCTCTTGTTTACTCCAAGGGCGAAGAAAAGACTTGCAACCTGATGAAAATGTGGAAAAGTGAGTAAGAAAAGGAAAATTGCCTCTAAATCTCGATACTTTTTTCATTCACTTGTTCTCTTACCAAAGTTATGGAAATAAAAAGGGTCGAGAGAGCTACAGTGGGAATATGAGATTTCAATAACGACACAGCACTTCTCAAACATCCGGATTTGTAAGCGACATCTTCGGTCATAGTCAGACACTAAAATAACAAAAATATTTCGTTGTAGATGAATTTATATTTTCCAACTGTAACATATGGAGAAACATTACTTTATCGATCGAGGCTGAACAACAGCTCGGAGGAATCGCTATACGATACTCGTGCCAATCCTTGATCGATTTGATACCGCAACACTTGAGCTAGAAAACCCATTACATCGAGGTCAACCACATTTTTTCGTCATTTTTCGTAGCTCAAATATTTTCGTCTCTTTATATTCTCGTATTTACATATTTGTGAGTATTATCCCAAGCCTCGGTGACCCAATCTAACGATCGATAATTCACGATTGAGTTGACCATGTCGTCTCGAACTTTTTTTGTAACTTCCTCGAAAAACGTGAAGCTCATGATGGCGCATACGAATATGAGACAAAGGGATATCGAAATGCATATTATGTACTGCAAAAAAAGTTAATGCACCAGCGAATCAAATCATTTTTTGTTTTTCATTGGCTTGTTTTTCGAAACTTTTTGTCTCGTAGAATTTTTTCCATCAAATGCAACAACTTTATAAAAAAAATGTTATGCTGCCGGACGAAACAAGGATTTGGGAAATATTTGATAATAAATACAGCAGATTGAAAAAATAGATGATGGGGGCTAAGGATTAAGATGTTAATTTATTTCGTAGGAAACTCACGATGAGGAGGAAGCTTTTTCGTCTCTTGACAAAAGCGAGAATACCAATAAAAGCCACGGACGACGAAAAAATTCCTATTAATAATAAAATAGTGACGAACAGTTTTTGGCCAAGAAGTCTAGACATGAGTTTGTTATCGGCCAACATCCATATCGATATTATTGTCGCCGTGATACCGGCGAGCTGGAGAAGTCATTAAAAAAAATACGTGAATCAACGTAACCTCTACGTTGAGATTTGTTGTTGTTTTTTTTTCTACTCACGAATGCTGCACCGTTGAGAGATAAGAAAGAGAATTTAATGCATTTTTTGGGCAATTGTTTGTAAGACAATTTGTAGACGGGTAATCCGAAAATTTGTAATTTTTTGTTTATCGCCGATTGATCGCTCTCGGTAGCGTCATCATCCGCGGTATCGGTATCCTCCGTTTCATCCTCAATCGTATCATCACCTCGTTTCATTTTATATGCCGTTAAAAAATTCCACAGACTCATCGAATTTTCCAATTATCGAAGATCATAACGTTCACGTTTGGATTTACTTTTCGGACGATTTGTAAATTTGATACGCGAGAAACTGTCACGATTTAGAAATTGGGGATGAATGACATTCTGTCGTTCCAAATCGGAAGAAATCGAGCCCGACGCCCATCGCAATATTATTCATTTTTTTTGTTGCTCAATTATCGGCTGTCGGTAAAGTGGAAGGAAATGAGGATTGAAACGTTTTTACCGACCTCCAAACTTGCTCCTCATGCGGTGAAAAACAATTCAGCGTCACAGAGTGCGCTGTCGACAATTTCCGCGACTCTCGTTCTACAAATACGCTAGCGAATAGTTACGAAGTAACAGTTGAGTGAGGTTGAAACCAAGTCGCTGATGCGCTCATAACACGGTCGCAATAATCGTAATAACAGGACGAAAAATAAAATTGGAGCGCTGACTAATAAGAAAACGCATCAAAGATGTTCGTCCCAGAAGATGGTAAGTTCTTGAAATAGAAAACCAAAGGAATTTGGCACAAATCGCTGAATTTGTCAGCGACATTGTGCAATGTTTGGATCGGCCGGTTCTAACCTAGCTTTTTGGCGTACAAATAATGTTGAAAAACGCGGGGTTTTTGTTGTCTGAATCAGAGCAATACGAGGAGGTCGATAGCGAGGAAATATCCTCAAATTTATGGCAAGAAGCCTGCTGGATCGTTATCAACGCCTACTTCGATGAAAAAGGCTTGGTACGTCAACAACTCGACAGTTTCGATGAATTCATCGAAATGTCAGTACAACGAATCGTCGAAGATTCACCCCAAATCGATCTGCAGGCGGAAGCTCAGCATACTTCCGGAGAAATCGAGCTTCCCCATCGCCATTTGTTGAAATTCGAACAAATTTATTTATCCAAACCGACTCATTGGGAAAAAGACGGCGCTCCGTCTCCGATGATGCCCAACGAGGCACGATTGCGCAATCTCACTTATTCCGCACCACTTTACGTCGACATTACAAAAACTCTCGTCAAAGATACTGGCAAGGATAACGAAGAAAGATTGGGTAAGTTTCGGACAAAATTTTTGTTCAAATTTTCAGTTTTCAAACAAAATACTAGTCAAAAATATGAATCGCGCTCATCGAACCGTTTTTTAGATAAATCAATTAACTTTAGTGAAGTTTTTGAATTTTCTACTCAATAAAAATTGTGTTTTTTTTTTTTCATTCGTGTTAGCGACTCCCCAAGGTCATAATTTAATTTCCAGTCTTTGTCGATGGCCAGAACTTTCGACTGGCTGTAGCACTATTTCCGGTGTTTCACCTTTCCAATGAAACGATTTTTCTTTTTTTTTTCTAGAAACTCAGCACCAAAAGACTTTCATTGGGAAAATTCCAATCATGTTGAGATCGAAGTATTGCTTATTGTCACAGTTGGCTGATCGTGATTTGACTGAATTGAACGAGTGTCCGTTAGATCCTGGGGGATACTTTATCATCAATGGATCAGAAAAAGTATGTGTGAAATGATGGAAAACAGGGCAGAAAATTACACGAGACTGTGGAAAGAGATTCTGTACGTGAATTTTGTTGGCATAATTTGATTTAAATTTCAATGTATTCTCCAGGTGCTGATTGCTCAGGAAAAAATGGCAACGAATACTGTATACGTTTTCAGTATGAAGGATGGTAAATACGCGTACAAAGCGGAAATTCGGTCTTGCTTGGAGCACAGTTCGAGACCGACGTCCACGTTGTGGATTAACATGATGGCAAAAAGTGGGGCAGTACGTATTTTCAGCTCATTGAAAAGTCTCCATTCGGACGAGTCCAAAAATTTCTTTTTCCTTTAACCTCCAGACAATGATTTTATTAAAATTCAAAACATTTGAATAATAATGTATCGTTACGAACATAACGAATAATAATTTTCAATTGATTCGCAGAGCATTAAAAAATCGGCCATTGGTCAAAGAATCGTGGCGATTCTGCCGTACATAAAGCAAGAAATTCCGATAATGATAGTTTTTCGAGCCTTGGGTTTCGTCGCCGATCGTGACATCCTCGAGCACATAATCTACGATTTCGACGATCCCGAAATGATGGAGATGGTGAAGCCATCGTTGGACGAGGCTTTTGTGATACAGGAGCAAAACGTGGCGTTGAATTTCATCGGTACTCGTGGTGCAAGGCCAGGTGTAACGAGAGATCGTCGTGTCAAGTATTCGCGAGAAATTTTACAAAAGGAAATGTTGCCTCATGTGGGAATAAGTGATTTTTGCGAGACGAAAAAAGCGTATTTCTTGGGATACATGGTGCACAGATTGTTGTCGGCATCGCTGGGTAGAAGAGAGCTGGACGATCGTGATCACTACGGAAACAAACGTTTGGATCTTGCAGGGCCGTTGTTGGCTTTCCTGTTCCGAGGATTATTTAAAAATCTGATGAAAGAAGTTCGTATGTACGCGCAAAAATTCATCGATCGTGGAAAAGATTTCAATTTGGAGCTGGCGATAAAAACGAAGATAATAACGGACGGGCTTCGTTATTCGTTGGCAACGGGAAATTGGGGAGATCAGAAAAAAGCCCATCAGGCAAGAGCCGGAGTGTCGCAGGTGCTCAACCGACTGACCTTTGCCTCGACGCTCTCGCATCTTCGAAGAGTCAATTCGCCGATCGGTCGCGATGGAAAATTGGCGAAACCTCGACAGCTCCACAATACGCTATGGGGCATGCTCTGTCCCGCTGAAACTCCGGAAGGCGCGGCTGTTGGTCTTGTGAAAAATCTTGCCCTCATGGCCTACATAAGCGTCGGTTCTCAGCCGTCGCCCATTCTCGAGTTCTTGGAGGAATGGTCGATGGAAAATTTGGAAGAAATAGCTCCCAGTGCTATCGCCGATGCAACGAAAATATTTGTCAATGGTTGTTGGGTCGGAATTCATCGAGATCCCGACCAATTGATGGCGACACTAAGAAAACTTCGCAGGCAGATGGACATCATCGTTTCCGAAGTTTCCATGATCCGAGATATTCGTGATCGCGAAATCAGAATTTACACCGATGCTGGAAGAATCAGTAGGCCTCTTCTCATCGTCGAGGGTCAAAAGCTATTGCTCAAAAAACGTCACATAGATGTCCTCAAAGAACGCGACTACAACAACGATGGATGGCAAGAATTAGTCAGCAGCGGTGTCGTCGAATACATCGATACTCTAGAAGAGGAAACCGTCATGATCGCCATGTCGCCTGATGACTTGAACATGAAAAAAGACGTTGCCTACTGTACCACTCACACTCATTGCGAAATTCATCCGGCCATGATCCTCGGCGTATGTGCTTCGATCATACCGTTCCCCGATCACAATCAGAGTCCCAGAAACACTTACCAAGTGAGTTTACTTACCAAAATCATACAAAATCCTTATGTTCTTCGAATTCTTCGATTCTCGTCCATACTCTCGAGTACCAAAGCTCTCACGCTTACCGAAACGATTCTTTCAAAACTTACACAGTGTTTTCTCAAAAATATCAATAAAAAACGGTGCAAATTTCAATTTGCAGCTTATATTTGCAAATTACATAATTTCGATAACTTTTCTACAAAGCAAAGAAAAAGTACAGACTGATCCACAACATTTGACAAAATTTGCAGAAATTAGAGCGGTTGGACGATTTTTCAAAAAACTCGGATTTTCATAAAATTCGAAAAATCATTAAATTCAAATCGTTAAACCGATATTTCCCAAATTCAACATCAACTTTCCTATTATGATACTCCATTTATAAAAAAAAAAATATTAGCAATAAATCTTGAAATTTGCAGAAGCTAGAGCGTCGAAACGTAATTCGTTTTTCTAGCAATTCCGACAAAACTCTTAGAGAATGCTCGTATGGATTAGCATCCGTGCAAAACGGGAGCCCTGTATCTCGAACCGTTCTCGAGTTATAAATTTTTGAATTTTGCACTGCCACAACACACACACACACACACATCCTGGCATTTTGTCTATATATGATTTTTCAATGTTTTGGGAGATATTTAGCACATTGATATTGTTGAAAACTATAAAAAAAATTGAGCGTCACAAAATAGTAAAAATATTTGAATAATGGAAAATTTAGTGCCATTATTACGAAAAATTTGGCAATAAATTGTAATTCATTTCAGAGCGCTATGGGTAAACAAGCGATGGGAGTTTACATTACAAACTTCCACGTCAGGATGGACACTTTGGCCCACGTACTTTACTATCCTCACAAACCGCTGGTAACAACGAGATCCATGGAGTATCTTAGATTCCGAGAATTACCAGCTGGGATCAACAGCATCGTAGCAATTCTCTGTTACACGGGATACAATCAAGAAGACAGTGTTATTCTGAATGCCAGCGCTGTCGAAAGAGGTTTCTTCCGGTCGGTGTTTTACCGATCATACAAAGACGCCGAGTCCAAAAGAATCGGCGACCAGGAAGAACAGTTCGAGAAACCAACGAGACAAACGTGTCAAGGAATGCGAAATGCAATTTACGACAAACTCGATGACGATGGTATTATCGCTCCGGGTATTCGTGTCTCCGGTGACGACGTTGTCATAGGGAAAACTATCACGTTACCAGAAACCGACGACGAGGTACGTTTAACGGGATACAAATTTTCAAAAAGTCCATTTTTTCGAATGGCTATAAATTGAGGTCGTCGAACCTCGTAAAACTTTTTTTTACCTCGAATTTTTCGTCTGCGTTGTAAAAATCGTTTGCCTTTGAAAATGTTCACAGTTGGACAGCACGACGAAAAGCTTTACGAAACGTGACGCGTCAACATTCTTGCGCAACAGTGAAACTGGTATCGTCGATCAAGTAATGTTGACCTTGAACAGCGAAGGTTACAAATTCTGTAAAATTCGCGTTCGTAGCGTTCGAATACCCCAAATCGGTGACAAATTCGCTTCGCGTCACGGACAAAAAGGAACCTGTGGTATCCAGTACAGACAAGAAGACATGCCCTTCTCGTGCGAGGGTCTCACTCCGGACATTATAATCAACCCTCACGCCATTCCGTCCCGTATGACAATCGGCCATTTGATCGAATGTATTCAAGGCAAAGTATCAGCCAATAAGGGAGAAATCGGTGATGCTACGCCCTTCAACGACGCCGTAAACGTACAAAAAATTTCAACTCTCCTCCAAGAATACGGTTATCAATTGAGAGGCAACGAAATCATGTACAATGGACACACCGGACGAAAAATCAATGCTCAGGTCTTTTTGGGTCCTACTTATTATCAACGTTTGAAACATATGGTCGACGACAAAATTCACAGTCGAGCGAGAGGACCTGTACAAATCCTCGTCAGGCAGCCCATGGAGGGCAGAGCCAGGTTAGTATTTTTCTCCAAAAAACCCAAAAAGAATTTTCAAAAAAGATGGAAAATTCAATTTAAACAAAATTAAAAGATGAAAGTCAAGAAATTTAATTTTATCCTTGACATTGTGATAACGTAATTGAAATTTTGACCATTTTTATTTCGTATTACAGAGACGGTGGTCTTCGTTTCGGCGAAATGGAACGTGATTGTCAAATATCCCACGGAGCAGCCCAATTCCTGCGTGAACGTCTTTTCGAAGTGTCAGATCCTTATCGTATTCACATATGCAATTTTTGCGGTCTCATAGCAATAGCAAATTTACGTAACAATACTTTCGAGTGCAAAGGATGTAAAAACAAAACTCAAATATCGCAGATAAGATTGCCATACGCGGCAAAACTGCTTTTCCAGGAACTAATGGCAATGAACATTGCACCAAGGTTGATGGTTGTGTGAAGAGATGAAAAAAGGATTCTGTACCAAGTTTTTACTGCGGAATTGTCTTGGTGAACAGCAAAATGAGAAAAGGAAGGGAATGACGAAACGAATTAATGCAAAAATCAATTGGCAATTAATTCAATTATTCTTTTGTTTCCTTCGCTTCTTTTAAGTACACCAATCGTCGAAATTCATCGGACCCGTTTGGATCATCATTCGGTTATAATACATTGATCTAAACATTCGGCGAAGCTTGTGTATTTTTCTTCGTTGAAGAAATATTTCAACGAAAGAAAAAAAGTCTTTTCTGCTTTCACGATTAATTCATTAATTACGTTAAATATCTCCTTCGGATAAAATAATCGACGAAAATGAAGAATTGTACGTTCAGTGAGTGTTTTATACGTAGATTAATCTCTTTAATAGTAAACATGGAATTCCTTATTCTTTCTTCGTATTAAAATAAACATTTATTTTATTGATTAAAGAAAAAAAATGAAATTCCTATCGTTTTATTTTTGTCAGGTTCCAATGAGCTATCGAACTTGTCAATAATTTTTTAACTCTGAACACGTGGGTGTGTAAACCAACAATGCACCATAATCACTCATTTTTCAACAACCACAAATATTTTGCTTCTTTTCATGAGGTACCAATCGCGCGTCTCTCGACTTTTCAATTCGTATACAAACTATGATGAGCTCGAACTCGATGCTTGTGGATATCATTGGCTCGGGGTGTCCAAATAACATACATCGAGAATGCAAAATTTCGCTCGACATACCGGACACATGCATTTGGACGAGAGCCAAGTCTCTGGGGCATTTTCATCTTGTCTCGTAGCGAACCTAAAAACCAACGAGATTAGCTATTCGAAAAAATATGTCCGACTTTTTCAAAACTACTTCGGTAAATTTATTGGCTTTTTAAACGCGTGGAAATAAGAGAATTATTGCTTGTGATAATAAAAATTAAATAAACAACGAACCATGTCGCCATGCAATCTATGCACCACATGGGACGACAATAGCACATGACGCATGCATTTGGACCTCCATTCAGACTGACGTCTCCACATTGCTTGGTTAATTTAACGTTGGACGTTGCTTGCATACAGCCCACACATTGTTCCAACTCCTGAAATCGATGTAATGTTTATTTCTCCCCATAAAATCATCCATTTTCATTATTGCTCCAAAAATAATCAACCACGTACCTGTTCGGTGTGATAACGCGAATTCTGTTCAACCTGTTCCTTAAATGTATCGATAAATCTATCCAACAGAGTCTTGTGAAACGTTACATTAGGCAAGACTGTTATTGGCCGCGATACGCGGTCCTGCAAGTCTTTGAAGTCCAGAGCATTGAGCCTTATGTCAAACTTCTCTGTGCCTGGCCTTCTTGGCATCACCTGAAAACGTTCGTATCACTTGCAACATTTTATCAACAACGAGACGAAAGAAAAATGCAATTGGCAAGCTTTTCAGTAGTTTCCTTAAAACTTTCAGTTTTTGCAACTCGAACATTGTTTTTCTTGACCTCGTTTTCTGTACCTCGATATTAACGTATTGAACTTCGCCTCTAGTCGCTGGAGACATTGCGTGCGTGTCGCTTCGATTGACAATCAGAGTTGTGTCAGTTTGGTGCGCGACGTGCAGCTTATAAGGTGTGACTTTTATGATCCAATTGTCAGTCCCAACGACCTTGGTAACGCTATTCGTAACGATAACTAATCTAGATTCTATCCTGCGAAGATAAAAGTCTCAAATGAAAAGCAATGAAATAACAATTTCGAGTTTTCAATGCGATGCTTACCTCCTGTACTCCCTGTTGATATCAGAGGCTACCGACATCCACGAAGAGCCGTTGTCGCAATAAGCGCTCAAACATTTTCCGATCGGATGGCTGGACCAGTTGTCCGCCGACCAACCCAGAACTTTTTGCAACGTATACATCGGCCCTATCAGGGCACACAATGACAGAGTGAAAACTATCGAATGCTCTTTGCCAAGAAACATTTGGGCCGCGTCTACATGGCCCAGGAGCACCAAACCTAGGCTGTACCCTAGAAAACAGAAAATCGAACATGCAACGTTGAAATTCTAGTCGCCGGAGCTTTCGTTCGTCACTCGCATGTGATAATAATGTACTCGAGCGAAATTACAAGAATCTGTACAGAAAGAATGACGTGCCATTGAAATTTTCACCGTTGGAGCTCAAGGGAAAAAATTGGGTTCACTGTTTTTGTTATTTTTCACGTTAAAAATCAAGATTTTCGTAACACTGTACCCGAAACTTTGGGATTTGAGAAAATGGGGATTTCCAGTGGATTCCAACAGCAGTGCAAACTTTCACGTCATTCAATATGAATTGTGTTTGTATACTCGATGAAAACATCGAATAATGAGGCATTCGACGTGGCAATTAAAATTCGGAATGTAATGAAAATTTGATCGTACCAAAAGGGAGCATCGAATGCACGAAGAGAGTGACAATACTTCGTTTTATGTGATATTGTATGAAAAATTCATCCTCGCTTTCTAACCAAGGTGAAAAAAGATCTGTTATGGTTAGACCAGCTGAGACGAACTCGGTGGGTGGATAAATAATACATCCTGTCATTAATATATAAAACAAGGTGTAAAAAAAGTAACTCGACATTGTTGAAGTTTCGAAGACACTGTGAAAAAAAAACTGAGTTTTATTTTAAGGTTTTTTTTTTGTTTCTGTGATATTTTAGGTTATTATTATATTTTTTTTTTTTAGCAGCTACGGTGGCTGCGTGTCCATTCGATGACAGTTACGTATTTCTGTCAACCGCTGCGTGACGTCGCTGCCGGTTGCGCTTTTCGCGGGGACCGGTCGTTTCGAATTGCAAATTTGTAGGATTCGCTTTTATTCGAACTATTGATGTTATCCTGCTGTTGGGATTCAATGGCGAACAAAATCTTGAGGTCTATGGTAAAAATTACTATTTATTGTCGATGGTACATTCTCAAAGGACTATAGAAAAAAATTTATTTCAATTTTTCTTTACACACGACATTACTGTTTTACATTATTTTTCATTAAATCAGAAAAACAGTGACTTTCGAAACCAAGTTAATTGATAGTCGGGAGGGCGATTTGCACGTATGCTCGAAATTTTTTAATCAGCAGCTTCGGAGCCTTCAGCTTCGTCAGAATTACTCCACGGTCGAAATACAAATCCGTCTGATTCTTTGCTTGGCTGGTACGTAAAAAATGCCCGTTTGAATGAAATGCCTGGAAATTTTCCAAACTCCATCAAACTCCACATCATGCGAGACTGAAGAACTCTGGCCTTGCGAAGCTGACTGTAGAACTGTGCAGTTTTTATTTCAGCCTGGAAAATCAAATCGTAAAAAAAATGATTGAATTCTCAACTTATTCCTTGATTGTTTCGATGAAATTGATTTTTCTTTAGAGTAAAGAAAGAAAACTTACTTCTCGTTTCATCAGAGCAGATTCATCAGAGTTTACACTCTTCGTGCCCTTCTTCAAAGAACCGAGCGCTGGAGCTTTTATTTGCTTAGGCTTCTGTATCGATTCCCATACTTTGAGGCTGTGATCCATTAATTTTTCTGAAATATTGATGAAATTCATTGAATCACACAATTGGACAAGTAGAAGACAAACGTCATCGCAGCTAAGAAATTCAATAACTTTTTTCTTCCAAAGGAAAGCACGAAGGAAATCCCTTTCTGTACATGATCCAATATTGCAGCTGCGGCATCAAATGACAAGCTGGTAACTTTGCGAAAAGATATCCTTCTTCTGCCATTTTTCGGAGCTCAGTCTGAAACGAACAGAAATCGAACGTTGGCCTCAAATTATCAGTAAAGAACAATTGGAGCAAAATTCTTCGATTTAATCTGTAATCCGTGGCGTTTTGACCCCATGGACGGTCCCGAAGTGTTATTCACCTGCATCAGCTGTTTCAGATCACCTCCTGGAGGAAGTTTCTTCCTTTCATGATCGAGAGTTTTGTCAGGCTGTGGTATGACGTTCCCAGTTGATTTCGTCACGTGAACGGGGTCTTTGGTATCGTGTACGTCATCGCCTTGGGTGATATTTTTTCCCAATTCGGTGTTGCTAGTTCCCATGGTTTTACGACGGGAATCCTCTTCTGCAGGATCTTTAAAATGTTCTTTTTCGAATTCTACACTTTTTCCTTCGCCGCGACGAGATTCCTGTTTGCTTTTCCTGTCATCTCCGTGGTCTTGGTCTTTGCTAGCTCCGTTTTTACTTTTCCTCTTAATTTCGTGATTTTCACTGCTACGGGCATGACTTTTACTTTTTCTGTGACCAGGATCTCTTGTCTTGCTGCTCCGTGAGTACTTTGTGCTTTTACGATGATGCGGATTTTCGATCTGTTCACCGGCTTTTGTATCTTTCATTTGATCACCGTGATCATCTTTTTTTCCTCTGCTATCCACAGATTTTCGTTTATTATTCGATCTACTGATCTTCTTTTGGGTATCCGCGGGAACATCGAGTTTATTCAATTCCGTTGGATCTTCGATGTTGCCATTTTGGAACAACACATCGACCCTCGTCTCTCTTGCATCGCTGACTTTCTCTCCACAATTGACGTCGGAAGACGGACTCAGCTGCAAAGTTTCTGTAGCTCCCGAAACCGCTCTTGATCCGCTGATCGTTGCAGGCGACCAACGGCGATGCGGTTTGGAAGTTGATGGATGTTTTGGTAAATGAGATTGACTCGGGTCTGGTGTTGCGAACGGAGTGTGCATTCCTATCCCGGAGAAAAGACACTCGCCGGGTGACATAACGTAATCCTGCTTAACACCGTCTATGCAATATCGAAGACTATCATTCGCGGTTGCTTCTTCTCCTGGAATCCTTTTGACATCCGATACAATGAGATTAGTTTCGGTCCGCATCGGTCTGGAGATTCCTTCGACTCCACTAAACGCTTGTTTCTTGCAAGACTTGAGTCTTTCTTGTCGAGTCAACCATTTCTTTTTTTCTTCTTCTCGTTTAACTATTTTTCTCTCGTATTTACACTCGCACACCGGTCTCTTGACTTGCAATCTTTTTGGCATTGTGCAACAACCGTATTTCGTGAATTCGACGCATCTCAACCAGCAAGGAACGTTATCACGACAGCGTGTATAGAATTCGATGAGGCCTTCATCTTTGCAAGCCTTCGACCATTTCATCTCGTCGAGTTTTGACGCATTTTTCGTTTCTTCAGGTTTTGCTGCGTTTTTCGGCTCTCGAGGCTTTTCACTCGGGCTCTGGGCTTTATTCAAGTTTTTCAATTGTTCAAGCTCGTTGGCTCCGGGTTCCAAACGAGGGGAATCGATGTTTTCAATCACGATCGAACAGGCGCAAGGCTTAGGGCCTTTCTGCTGTTTCTTCATCAAACTCATCGGGCCAAGATACTTATCAATGTATTTGAACTCTTGGTTCTTTCTATCTCTCGTGCATTTTTCGTACGGCGAATCGTACAGCTCGTACTCGGGAATATATTCCTCACTATTGCGGACGCTGGGCTCGGGAGTGATGTAAATGAGTCCGTCGATCACCCGAGAAAGTTTTTCGTCGCGTTTGCTCTTGCCATCCTTCGAGATTCCACTCACATTGTAGAGCAACACTTTTTTAGCGTTTCTGTTTTGACGACACTCGCAAGGCTTGCCTCCAGGCCTCACAGGAATTTGTTCCATCGGATCTTGCGGCTCAACCAGGTACGTCAACGTTTTTTCTGCCGGTAAAGCTTGCTCCGATTCCGTTCGCCAACCGAAAGGACCTTCTCCGGGCAAATATGAATCTTCGGGCTTAGGCTCAGAGAATATTTTCCTCGCTCCGCAACAGCCAGAGTCTTGAGCTTCTCGCTGGCATTTTTTAGGCTGTTCCTCAGGAAGCACAACCGGCGAAACGATCAATTTGTTCGCCATTATTTTCGACCTGTTCCATTCTTTCTTCAATCTTTTCATCGCATCCGATCGCCTTTTTTCTTCATCGTGATTCGTAGCTCCTGTTGGGTCTTCGATGCTTTTTCGCGATCCGGTTCGCTCGAGTTCTTCCGAGGGTGCAAGCAGAGTCATGGATTTGCCCTCGAGGTTATTTATTTCTTTCTTGCCTGCAAGAGATTTTTTCTTCTGGTCCAGGCGCGCAGCTTTTCTAGCCAAACGAGAATTATCTTTTTTGATAATTCCATGAGACGCGCCCGACGCCTCGAGGACGTTGCCATGTTTATCGTCTACCGCGGAACAACCTGGATCACGATTCAAGTCATTCTTCGTCTTCAACTCTGCGACCTTTTGTCGTGGAGGACGAACGCGGCTTTTCTTTTTTTCTGCCTCTTCCTCATCCTCGTCGTCTTCGTCTTCATCGTCGTCATCTTTTTTTGGCTTCTTTGGTACCGGATGTCGCGATCCAAAAGGTGCACCACAAATCGCTCGTCCTGGCTTATCGCCGCATGGAGGACTCTGAAAATTCACCAATGCTGAAAAATAATACTGGAAAATAAAACTGTTGCAACTTGCAAGGATTGTAAGAAATTTTAAGAAGAAAAAAGCGATTTTTAATAAAAAAAAACCTCGAGGATCCGTTTGGCTTCGGCTTCTCTCCGAGCGAGTTCTTCCTCATCCGGAATATTAATAGCACCCCAAGGACCACCACAAACAGCCATTCCATCCTCATCCCCACAAGGTTGGAAGTCAGCCATACTGTACATTCTTTTCTCTCCCGGAGGATAAGCGTTTTTACCCAAATTTTCTTTCTCTCGAAGTTTAGCTCGGATTTGTTCATCGATTTTTTTCTTGAACGGATTTCTTCGACAAGTTTTATCGTTGGGATAATCTCGACAAGAACTGGCGCCCGTTTCCTCTGGCCTGTATTTTCTTCCCATGCAAATTTGGTCCCCTTTGGTCCAGGGAATATTATCGTCGCTCGTAATCTCGACAAGTCCCTCGTTCATCATTTTCTCAATCGCACAACCACAGGGTGGAACGTTTCGTACTGGTTTTCCAAGGGTCCCGAGGCTAATGATCTTTCTTGGAACATGCTCCATCTCTTTCGACACTCCGCTCACGTAATAATTCATTTCCCCTTTCTCATTAGTCACTCCACTGATAATTTTGTTCTTGATTATTCTTTCGTAAGAAGGTATAAATTGCGGGAGGTTTTCTGACGATTCTGTGGGACTCGCTGCTGGCGAATTCATTACCAATGACCCGACAACGTATCTGAAATTTATTTATTCCGGACTTTGATTTTTTGCTTCTCTTTTCACGACAAGTGAAAAAGTTTTTTCAAGCCAAATGCTTAAATTTGATGTTTTTCTTTGTTTTAAATATTCGAATAACTTACTTATTATTTTCTCCATCAATCACAACCGAATCGATCACCATCTGAGGAGTTTTCGTTTTATGGAATTTGACGTTAGCTTTTCTAGTTTGTCTGCAACTACAACAAGGATCGCAGCTCGTTTCCGGGCCCATAAGTCGAAGAGTATTTTTCACACTTTTCAGAATCTTGTCAGCCTCTTTTTCGACCTTGAAGAATTCTTCGTCGACATCGCGAAACCATTCTTGCCAGTTTCTCGATAAATTCTCTCTGCCACGCGGATATGATTTTTTACTCTCGTAGTTGAGAGCTTGGAAAAAATCCTCGTCACTGTTCTCAGGCGTGACGTAAGCGATACCGCTGGTTTCTTGAGTTATTGGAAACTGCGTCGGATCTTCGCTTTCCGAAATACCAGTGACGATCAAATGCGCTTCTTTTCCATCATCCAGAGGTTTTTTCTCAAAATATCTTGGCGTCGAAACATCCGGAGGTTTATACTTTTCCAAATTTTTATCTTCATCTTTATCTCGTTGTTCGACTGAGAATTTCGATCTGCGGGCTTTAGATTTTCTTTTATTGTGCGTCGAATTTTTGCGTCTTATATCCTCGTGAGCTTTTGTATTTCTACGCGGCACCGAATCATCTTTGGATGCCGTGCTCTCTACGGACAATTCATCTTTGGCTTTACTCTGTGTCCGTCGTTTATTATTTTGCCCTGAAATCGACGAAGGCCTGTGCCGGCCAGATTGCAATTTCTTCCGGGGCATTATGCTCGATTTCCGAATTCCGTCATGGGTTTTCGTGTCTCTTGGAGGTTCTATACCGATTTTTTGCTGATGTGGAGATTCTAATTGTTCGGGCAATTGATCGACAGTGTCACGAGGTTCTTCGTGCATGTTAATCTCGTTTTCATGCTCGTTGTCTTTTTCCTTATCGATGATTTCGCGTTGATTATAATCAGGTGGATGTTGGTCACGTTCAACGACCTTGGCATCATCTTCGACATTTCGACCTACCGTGCCATTTTTTTTCTCGGAATATGGCACGAACGGAGGCAAAATGACTCGAGGCTTTGGCAACTCTGCGCACTTTTTTCTCCAGAAAAACAGTTCTTTTTTGTACGCTACCAAATCTGGCTTTGCTAAGTTGGGGCCGAAAAATGATGAGTCTTCATTTTTTCGAGGTGCCATGATCCGTGGGACGGCTGTGAAAATCAAAATTTCACTTGAGTGTGTATCGTTTCCAGGCAAATTAAATTTTAGGCAGATGAAAAAGAAGAAAGTTTTCGTCGCGTTCCGATCTTTCGGATTGATGATTTGAAATTCAACTTTTGGTTTCAACGACGAGGAATTAATTCATTCTCACATCGAAGGCATAGCATAGTGATGGAAAGACATAAATGAGGTCAGGGTCAATTCTTGTCTACGGGTGATAAATATATTATCGCAGCGATCGCGATAAATGTTACCAAATTTATAAAGTAACATTTTTTCCAAAATGTGTTTTTTATCACTTGGTTTATCTAGGCGAATGAGAATTGTATGCAAACCAGGAAAACACAATATCTTACATGTGAAAAAGCACGTAGTCATTGGACGATAAAATAATTCAACAAATATTCAATTTCCTTACGTTTCGGTGGTAATTTTGGAGGCACACCCATGGGAAGTCTGTCATGCAATTCCATGACTATTTCCGGTAGCAGCAAAAAAGCTATCGCTGACAAAATTATTCTCTCGTTGCAATCATAATGTTTTTCTGTGCGGAAAAAAAAAATAAATCACATGAAGATTTGAGCATAAATTACAAGTTTCCCGTCCAATGAACTTTATTTGCGCAACTGCGTGACGCTTGAATTTCCTTCGCATCTGCTTCTTCCTCGCACGTACGTTTGTGTACACTGCGAGGAAACGCGAACGCAGAGCATCATCGATAAAATATAAAAAATATGTAAATATTTTTTACTCGGTTCGATTCGTGCTGGAAAATATTTGTTTGTGACTCAGTATCGAAATTTACGTAGTTTCGTAATATTTTTTTCTGCACGTATCATTGAATGAAAGTCAAAAACCGTGGAAACTGAAATAAGAGATTTCGGTGGTAGATTTTGTTCTTGCCACATCCACCGGTCGGAAATTGTCTCCCCAGTTAATTTTCGCAATCTTCTTTCGTAAAGAAACGTTGAAAAACCAAAATGTTAATTATTTATCAGTAAAACAGTTGCTTCGGTGTTGAGGATGGAAAAACTTTCGGTACTGTTCGGAAAATCGTTTTGAAAGTTAGCACATACTTTCGTAAAATAAAAATAGCACGTACTGTATTCCTCCTCCGTGAAATATTTTCCCGTTGCGATGCGATAAATCTCCAACAAAAATTTCACAGGATCAAGATCAGTGGAGCGTCTCAATTTTTTAATCTGTTGTGGAGAGATTTTTAAAAAAGTGGACGTTACGCCGATATCACCGAGTGCGCGTTGCGTCCGTCCAGTGACCCTTTCGGCATAATCGTCGCGTATCATATCACCAAGCGAAAATACGTTCTCCATCTGTTTTTAAACCATTTTTCACGTCAAGTCAAATGGACGATGATAAAAATTGCAACAAGTAACTTATCGGTGATTCCTTGTTACGAAATATCTCTCAGGGTGCATTTTATGGAGTTTTGAATAAAAATTTACCTGAGGTATTGATAAATCTTGATACCATCGAGGCATGGAATTTTTTGATATTGTTTCGTGCGATTCATCAGCCATTTTGTCCAATTATTTCTGTTTTCTTTTTTTTTCACTTTTTTAATGATTTTTCAATGAACAGGAAACCACGAGCGATTTCTAGCCTCGAGGAACACTCGAATTTTTTGTAGACGTGACATTTCTGTCACGTAAACGTTCCTCCGACTGACAGCTACAGTTTCTTCCACAATTTTGCGGTTCCTTTTTCTTTTGTTCATGTCCAAATTCAGTTCGTAAGTAAATCGTTGAAATTTTTCGGATTTGTCGATTGAGGACTTCGTTTCGGATCATCGCGCTTCATGCTCACGCCGTTTCGCCGATAAAACGTCCCGCGGATTATCCCTTTTCGCCCGACTGTTGTGCTCGGCACAGGAGGATAATCACCCAAACGCCATCCGTGCAGCCAATACGTGCAATCCGGAAAGTAATATCGATCTTCCGGTTTGTCTTTGCACCTGTAAACGCGATGAACGAATATTCATCGTCGTTCCGTCACTTTTGTAATTCGAGGCTCGTTGAATGAAAATTGCATTAAATTCTAGGTAAACGGATGGAGCATCGTAACAACTTTCGTCTCATAACAACGCGCGATGTAAAAAAATAAATAAAAGTACAATCGTAAATTTTCATGAATTTTTTTTGTTATCGATCATTTTACTGATCGAATCGCGTGACATTCGACGACGTGTGAAATCAGCAAAATTTATAATCGTTGTAAATGAGAAAACCTTTAAGAAAATTCGATTTTAAAATTAATCGGAATCTCGAAAAGGCTGAAAGACCAGCCTAATGATTTTTATTTCATTATCTAATTGACTGTCAATTGTTTGGAATGTGAATCCAGAAGAGCGTGAACATTACCTCTGGCGCAAATAATTATTCGCGGTTATGTAACTCGACTGTCCGGGTTCGTAGAGAATTTCGCGTAGTGAAGGATCGACAGGTTTCATGACGTCAAGATTAACTGATCCATCCGGTTTCGGTGGTCTCCAAGCCGGAAGCGGTTTCAAGTCTTCAATCTATGAAGAAAAAATGAAAATCATGAATGATGAAGAATCTTAAGTAGACATTTCCGGACGTACGTACTTTATCATCTTCTTCCTTTTTTTTCTTCAGTCTTTCCATCTCGTAATTTTCCCGGATAGTTTGTGCCTTGCGAATGAGTTTCTCGTCTTGTAAATTATCCACCAGATGTTGCCGATTTTGTTCGAACCATTTGATCCTAAGCTTGTCTTCGGTTTTTGTAGTTTCATCGTTGAATAATTGATAACGGGTCGTGCCCAAACCCCGAGAATCTCGTGCCATAGTTTCACTGAATATTTAGCAAATATAAAGTCAACTGGTAAATTTAAAAGTACTGAATTTATTCGGCCGAAAGTGTGACGCGTCGTAGCTGCCTCTTCGATCGAATCACAATTAGAATTTCGAGTCTTTCGTCATTTTTTTGTTTACGTCGATATTTCTCCTTTCTAAAAATTGAATGTGACAGCGTGTTAGGGTGTCGAGTCACAAACATATACGAGCGTATATTTTTGTAAAAAATTCATAAGCTTTAGCTCGCATAATTATTTATTTACATTATCGATACACTCAGTGCTTTGAGCTCTGGATTCATAACGTAGCGTGTCTTTGCAATATCATCAGTATAATTCAATACTATAGATAGTAATTAATCATACAAGGTGGGAGCATGCTCTATTTACATTGTCGTCCAAACGAAAAAGGAGCAAAGTATTCAACGATCTAAATGATTTCTTATTTCTCCCACATGGAAGATTTTCCTATTTCTTTCGAGTATCGAATACGCGTGACATATATTTATATCTACATTATCTAACAATGAAAAAAAAAGAAACGAAGAAAATATATAACGTTGGCGGCTTTCCCGGCGATTCGTTGTGGGGAAAGAGAACAAATTTGTTCGGTAATAGCCAAGGCGTGAAGTTGTGAGCTTTCACGTGACATTCCCCCCTCTAAGAGTCGGCATCGTATGAATTTGACCCAGTTATCACAGTCACAGGAAGCAATATTGTGTAGGAAACAACAACAACAACAAAATAGTCAAATAGTACGCGAATTGCTCGTTACTCTTAGTTATTGACTTCCTTCCGAAAATTCGATAGAAAATGGACGACGTTGAAATCCGCGTCGTGAAAAAAACGACCAAAGCATTAACTTCTTTATGAGTAGTTTCTAAAGTCGACGAATTATTTAAAACTACAAAAATCAGTCACTTTTTCTGGCACTTAAAAAAGTCAATTTTGCCGAAAACATTTGCGTCATAAATAAAGGTATTGATTAATAATAAAAGAAGATTTTGCGGCTATGATCCAACGACACAAACTTCAATGTCATCAAAATCCAACGTACAATTATCATTGACAAGGCTTTTACTTTTTCACGATATTTTATAAATGTCACGAAAATTCGTCGAATCTCGATGAAAATTTTGCCTCGCGATTCATATGCTTGTCGCTCTTTGCTGTACGAAAGTAAATCGATCTTCACCGTCAACGGTTTACGTTACGAACGTTCGATATAATAATAATATTCAACGATCGTAACGCGTAAACACGTCGAGTGTGTAAACCATCGAACGAACTATTACAAGTCTTTTTTTTATTTTATTTTCTTTCGTTTGAACTGATATACTGCTGACAATCGATTGTTTCGAGAGAAGAAAAGAAAAATGGAGAAACGAAAAAGAAAAAAAGGGATACAATTGTCTATATTAACAATACTCTCTTCGTAACGTTGATTATGCTATTTTCAATATTTCATTACCAATTTTTCTCTGCATGCATCCCACCAACTCATTTCTCGCTTCGCTTTAGCCTAATTATTTATTTTTCTTACTGTACAGTGTTACTATTTAGTCTGCTTTGGCGTCCGCCTTGGCGAGCTCTCCACAATCCATGTGTATTTCAATGTTCGATCGGGAGCATCGTATACTTCCCTCGTCTCAAACTCGTGACCTCCTTAAAACAATACGACTTACAAGAATGTACAATTCTTTCTTCTCTTCTCTCTCTCTCTCTCTCTCTCTCTCTCTCTCTCTCTCTCTCTCTCTCTTTCCGTCTTCGTCTTTTTAACTCGTTAGTTTCTTGTGTGATATTCGCATTTTTCTCCTCGAAAATCAATCTCCCACTTGAACCAACGCTACAAATCTAAAACGACGTTTTAATTAAGCTCGCAAAGTCATTCTATCGGATTGGACAGACCAGGCCAGTCATACGATCTTCCTTAGCTTGTCAAATAATGAATCGAGCGAATAGCTCGTAAATATCAATATCACTGAGGTGGTGTGATTATATTGGAGGCATAATAAAGTTTCGCAAATGCTTCGGTATCGATTTTGCCCATATATATTGAGTCCGCGCCTCTGCATACTTTTACACATAAATACATGTATATATAGATTTATAGATAAGCCTCGTTCCACGTCAAAGTTTTATTCCAAAACCCTGACCATTGTCCATTGGTAAAACATTTTTTTTCTTCTACGAAAGGAAATAATAAATAATTTTTTATTGATATTTTTTCTACACGGAACTACTCGTTCGATTTATGCAGTTGTTGATCGCAATTCCAACAATTCATCGAGGAAATTTTTGAAGGAAAAAAAAACAGATTTATTATTTTAACTTCCAAGTGTCAAAAATCGTAGCCATTGGAAATTGTCCTGGTTTTCAAATAAAATCTCCACGTTAAGTATCTTATTTATATACATATATATGTATTATGTAAAGGTATGCACTTGGTATAAAAGAAATATCATACATGACTATGCAAATGACTTTCAACATTACCGTTGTGTTATGCGTCATTGTTAATACTCTCGAGATAGTATCGGATGAAAATGATTCGTAAAGAAGTGCCCTCGCGAAGATTCACGTTATTGCGAACAAATTAGTTTTTAATAAAATCGTTCAACTGTCCAGGGAGGATAGAAAAGATTCAGCCATCACGGAGACGTTGGAAACATTGATATTATTACGAATTACAGCAAAAATCCAGTTGCAAATAGAAGGAATAAAATCGATTCTAGACCATTACGAAATCCACTGGAATAAATGATATTGAAGTTTGCATCGTTGCAATGTAACGAAAAATACAATTTTTTATTTATTATTTTGATAATTAATTGACTCGTTCCAATTTTTCTAGTAAATTTACTTTTCGAATGGCGAAAAAGACTTTCTCGTTATCGTCGACAAAGACTGTATGAAAATTTGATGCCATGTTACTAAAAATAATGAGTTTTCGTTGCATTTCATCGATGCAAACTTCAACATCATTGGAATAATGTTTTAATTTGAAAAATAATATGCAGTGACTAGCTACGACGGGTGGCCGAAATTTATCGGGGAATTCAAAATTCAATCCGCGAAGGAAAAATGTGAATAATTACAGAAAATTTGTTCGCATAGTCGTTTTGGCCTTTGTGTTAAAATGCTGCGTTCAAATGTCTCCAAAATTGACGTGGGTCCAAGTTCGTGTTTCATTGAGCTCGTAAAAATTTCAATAGGTCTGGACAATAACGGGCCACATTTTCCGGGTCAGGATTAATTATTCATCGATATTTTGGGCATAACCACGAAGTATCAAACTTTATAACGTCCCGAAAAATGTCTAGAATTCTGTAGTTCCTTTGAAAATCGCTGAGGACCGAGTTTTAGTGGAATAAATCAAACAGCTGAGAACGTATGAGTGAATAATCAATTAGCGTTCGATGAACATATGGGACGAAAATTTTCGGAAATTAATCAACTATATTGATGACGCTAAGAATGCTGATTTTTTTTCCAATTGTTTTTTAATGCCCAAGCTTATCCGACGGACCAACGAGGAATAAACTGTTCTTGACTTTTTTCGTCAAAACGAAAAACTATCAAGAGAAACGAACATCGATGGATTCTTAGCGATTGCAATATAGTTTATTATTTTTCATGATTTCCGTGTTATCTCGATGTGAGTGAGTGTGAAAATAGTGTGTGGTGAATCGAAGGGCAATGAGAAAAGTCCGAACGTTAGGGCGGGAAATGTCTCGAAGATTTGGACGACGTTTGTTCGGAAAAATGAAATTTGTGAATATATATTGATTGTTTTTATTTGTGCAACGTGCACATTTTCGTACACGAGGGTTCCGCGATGCTGAGAAATTAACCGACAGGTTGATATAGAAAGAACGGATGAGGAAAAAAAGGCTGCATCTCGTGGATGAGACGCGAGAATGGTTTGGTAATCGAATAGATTAAATGATTTTTTGTGTCTTGTTTTTTTCGTTCGTTCGACGCGCCCGCGGCCTGCACTGGGCTCCAAGTTCGCACGAAGTAATTTCATTACCTTCCTTTCGTTCTTGATACGTTTTCTTTAACTTTTCGTTTTCGTACGAATAAATAATCTTGCTTCCTAGCGCGATAGAATGTTTTTCCTTAATTTTGTATTTTTCTTTTTCTTTTTTTTGTTTCTTTCACTTGTCACGAATTATTGTACGTAGTTGAACGATTCCGTATTCGGTTTAACAAAATATTCGGTCATCAATAATAAACTCTTGAAATGTAAAAAAATTAGCTCCCTTCGGGACGCCATAATAATCGCCGTTTCTGGCGGATCGTCGCGCGACTTATTTTTATCGTTTCTTGCGTATTTTCCGGTTGTTTTTGTTTTTGTTTTTGTTCATACATGCCTAACTCCTCGTTACGTCAAGTAATACCGGTCCCGGCGCTTTGTTGTTGAAGTAGAGACCAGCCCCCTGAAAGCTACTCGTTCTCGGTACAAGCGGTGGAGAAGGTGCCGAACCCCCGGTACTTTCATCACTTTCTGTCCCGGCACGTGTCTCATCCGCTTTTCCGTGCAACACGTATTTGAAGAATTCGTACCTGAAAAAGACAATTGTAAGAAACAAATATTTGCAAATCATCCAAATGATTCAAACGTTAACGCGCATGTTTTCTCTTCAGACGCGCTTCGTCATCTTGTATACTCCTCGTCAAAGATAAGATTCGTGAATACACGATAAGACAATCAAGTTAGGAGGGAAAAAGACGTGAAAAAAAATTAGAATCTTTATCGATTTATGATATCTTGCAATGACATTAAATACGGTGTCACCGACAAGGCGGCATGGCCTTCATAAATTCTCTCCAAACTTTTATCGTCACGGTGCAACAAAATTTATTTCGGTAATTCTGAAGCAATTCTTCATACCAAATGAATTTTTAAGGAAAAGACTAAAATTGTGTTGCAATCGAGAGATGCAAACTTTGTCGCCCAATCTAACGGCTGACGACTTATTAAGAATTAAAAAACTTTCCTTGACTCATTAATGGAATTGCTCGTTCCAAATCCAAACTAGAAGCTCGCAATCAGTTTGACGACGGAAAACGTTGACCTGACATTTAAAAACGGATAACTCTCGACTGTTGAACGTGCCGACAGTCAGGAATCGAAAAAAAAAAACCGAAGCACGTGAAACGTTTAGCGCATTTTTCCTCATTGTGAAGAATTTTCTTATTTTTTGAGAGAAAAATGAAATTGTTGCACGTCAAATGGGAGTGTTTCTTGGCCAAATATTGATTTAATCTGCATTGCGATATTTTGCTATTGACAAAAATGTCATAGCCACGTTTGGAAATAATATTTCCGTGAGAATTTTTTTTTTTTTTACACAAAGAATTGGTAAAAAAAATGTTTCGGTGACGAAAAACAAAAGGAACTTTAAAGTACGACGATACATGAAATATTACTATTTTTAAATCGAATTTTCTGGTCGGAATACGTTCGTTCAGATTTTTGTCATAAATGAGTCACGGGGATATTTGCAATCAGTGAAATTTGGTCAAGGTATATGTTTCTTGGGATTTTTTGGCCAAGGATGAATACGATCCTACAAAATTTTATAATTAAACTTGCATTGCTTGTTCATTTGATTGTCCAGTGGAAAAAGGAAAAGCAAAATAAAGTCTCACTCACGTCGACCAACAAATCGTTGTTGCAGGCATTTGATAGATTATTCTCGCGTTTAGACCACGAAAGTAACCTTGAAGACCTCCGAACCTGTACACTTGCTTGAAAGCATCGATCATTCCTCGGGCTTTTCCGTCCTGTTGTGTGTTTAAAAGAGTTTTACAAACGTCCAGAGGTGTTGTTATTGCAGCTGCTACTGCACCCGCCATCGCACCTGAACAATACGATATTGACATTGAACAATAATTTCTATAATGTACGCAACGAAATCTCTGTCTCTTTATTTATCAGCGACAAGTTAAATCATATTCAATGAAACAAGATACGCCACAAAACGAATTCTTTCATTTCAGATATCGGTTTGACCCACTAACCGGAAATCATGTGCGCTCGTGGATTATACGTATGCTCCGGATTCGTCAGATTTTGTCCAAACTCGTATGCCATAAAATGTATGCTCTGAAACGGCACGTTCATGGCCAACTGTGTTGTATAACTTCGATAAAATGCGAATACACCTTCCGTTTTATAAATGTGTCTTATACAAGTTAGAGCATTTCTGTATGGCGAGTTGTACATCTGCAATCGTTGTTTTACCACTGAAAAACCACATTATTTCCTTTCGTTTTTTTTCTTTTATTTCCTGCTGTACTTTTTGAGATTTTACGAATTGCCAGCCAACACTTATCATTCAATTTTCATCCTTCGGCCGATTAAACGACGTAGAATTATATTTTCCATTGTTTTTCTTCAATATTTACGATTTTGACCACAACTATTTTTTAAACACCGTCAAATGCTCAAAATAAATGAAAAAAAAAAAAAAAATCAAATTCGTAACGTTCGTTTGACTAATTTCCGTAATTTTTCATAATAAAAAAATTCGTAACATCTCGAAAAGATATTTCAATATTTTTGTGCATTTAGAAAATAGAAAAATTCTTTAGCAACTTTTCTGCGACAATGATTTTTTCTTGCACAAAGTACAGAGAATGCAAACTTTTTCAATATTTACCTTCCGCAGGGTTCATGACTCCGTCGTGAAGCAAAGTTGCGACGCAGCCTGCTGCTCCGTAGACTAGATGATTGAATTGTGAAGGTGTTTTAGTGTTGATCATTCTGGTTTTCAGATATTCGTAACAGGAGAAATAGAGGGCATGAGCCGGACCGGCACCGGTTACCATGGTGCCAATACCCCGTATGGGTCGGAGGACACCTTCCTGGCGTACCATTCTACTGAGGACTGCGCCGACTCCGCCACCTCCACCAGGACCGGGTATTAATGCCTGCATTCTTGTCTAGAAACGAAAAAAATCATTTCTTCAACTTCATTCACAACTTTATCCTGTCCACATTGCAGACGAGTGCTTCGTCCTCCCAGCCGTGCAACTTCCAGCTCTCCGTGGTTTTTATGACGTGTAATTTTTTGTTGAATGGAAAATCACAGCTCGTTACACTCGAGCAGTTCAATTGGCTATGAAATAATAAACGAGAAAACCAGATATTCTTTGTCTGTTAAACGCAATGACAAGCAATTTTCAAAACATTGCTGTCATCCTGCTAATCAAAAGAACCCGAGCAAGATGCAAAGTGAAATTTACAACTGCGACAACCTTTCCTAGCATTCGATATTTTTTTCCTTTCAAATCTACCGATTGGAGTACTTGGAATGCAACGATTTTTTATGCATGATGAATAATTATTTGAGAGTGAGAACTTTATTTTCCCCTTGATAACCGTTGGCAAAAATGTTTATTTCAACAATTTATACCAAACCATTTTTCCTGTAGTCTCTGTTCGAATGGATTACACGAATGATTTGTTCCCCGTCCTCTCTATTAAAGCTTCTTTTTGTAATTTGCATTTTTTGTTAGTTGGAGATGAAAAGAAAAAAAGGGAAAAAGGAATTGGATCGTTCTGAATCGTAGCTCGTACGGCGTATCAGAAATAGAACCTGTCGGCACGAGATTGCTATGTTATGTAATGCAGGTGCAATTATACAAACTGCAAGTTCGATCTTTTCAACATCGAGACACGAAAAAAAAACTCATCATCCTCACGATCCCCTGAATGAGAGTACAGTGATTTTGCTTACGATTAACATTAACATTTCAATAAAAAAAGCTCGTGTTTCTGTATGCAAAGAAACGGAATTCCATTTCATTATTTCAACATAAAAAGTTTGATATTCCGATTTTTAAGACCAGGAAAACCGCTTTCTCATTGAATATCGTAATAGACATCGTTTTATCTCATTTTACGTGCACGAACAAGTTTGCAACGAATTAGGTAATCATTCCGTCATTTTGAGGTTAACCATACAAACTACGTAAAGATTTTCAAATATATCGACTGTCTCAGTGCCAATTATTTTTTATTCAATGAGATTCGTGACGTTTTACTATTTCTCTACTTTTTTCTAAACACAAGTATGAAGAATGAAAAAAAACATCTATTTTTCGACATTTGCCCAGTGACCAAATACTCGATTTATACGAAAAAAAAAGTACGCCGGGCCATTATGTTGCGAATATCATCTGATTATCCCCAATTGGACGCTTTGTTTACTGGGTTTCTTGCGCGTAACATATCGGAAAAAACAATAAGAGTTTCGTGGAGTATTGAAAAAAAAATTGTCCAATTTTGAGGTTACGGTAGAAAAATAAACGTTATTAATCGAAATGAGACGAAATAAAATTTCCACCACAATTTAGCCTTAAAAAAATCGAGGGTATTACATCGAAACAGACAGTGAATGAAAGCGAAGATTCGGAATTATTTTCAGCAGCAGAGTCTAGCAGCTGCAATGAATTCGATAAGACAATGTGACGGTCGCATTTAAATCTCTCATGAATTTGCGATTGCAGCAGAACCGGCCGGATAAAGAGCTATTATTTGTGCAGCTACTTTGAAAAGCAAAGAAAAAACGTTGAATAACAGAAACAGTCGTATTCGATGACTTCCTGTGGCAAGTTTATAGAAAAGCGTATTTGATCCGATCGAGTAATTAAATTCAACGGAGAAAATGCATAATCGCAAATTTCGCACGATCATTGATGCACTAAATTTCTCGGGAACCCGATGTTACGCGATATAAAAAGAACTTGCGTATCTTCTAGGAAAAGGAAATTGCACGAATGTTCTTTTTTCCTGGTTATTCTATTAATAGGGAAAAGAGTTGTCGTTCGATGGGTTAATCAAGCAATATCTATCGAAATATTGCCAATCGGAAGATCTCTCGGTTTGTTTCGAGAAATGCAAATAAAACATGGATTCCCCGTAAAGTAACGTACAACAGAGAAACGTCATAAGGTGAAACTTAACGTTTGCAGCAGTGCGTTTTCGTTTGGAGTCGCGATGGAAAAACAGTCGATTTATATGTACGAATTATTAATTTCATTACCTTGACACTGTCAAGGGGATACATGACGCAATGTTCCATAATTCCAGCGAAAGCACCTGCAGTCATGTGTACACCGACCGATGCACTCGGCAGCGTTTCATAGTCTTCGGGATTCATGATTTAATCCAGGGTTTTTTACTCGTCGAGTTTTATTCCACTTTACACTCGTTTTATCTCACCCTCGAATACACAGTCTCGTTTCGTCTCGTAACGTGCGTTTTTTTAAATTCAAATGTTCATTATTTCCTGTTGTTATTCGTAAAGTTCTTAGGAGCTGGCAGAGTTGTGCTGTTTTGCGGGATTATCGCATGCCACGCGGTTTTCACACCGCAGACGTACGAACACACCCGTGTCTGTAACTCGCGCGCACAAATATATATACACAAAAGACATACGCGACTAACACACAGGTGTAGAAAAAAAATATGTCCCGAGGAGTCGGAGATTTGAGCGCATAAGAGAAACGATGCGAAACTCTTAGTACCGATCGAAAAATCTCGACTCGCCGAAAGATCGCAACTTGTTATCACACGCTTTCTTTTCCTACAACCGCGACATGTGCGATCGTCCTCGTTGATCGTTTCGTAATGAGGTTGCGGTTACTACTACGTCCCTGGAGGCTACCCATAAACTGCCCCCGCCGCCGGCAGATACTGGCTCGCTCCACTCATTTCCTCTACACTTATTACCTTCTTCTTCGTCCCCTCTCTCTCTCCCGCTTTATTCTCACTCTCTGCCTCTTCTCCCACTCTTATCTCGTGATTCGATGTCCTAGCGGGCTACGTCCACCGATACCAAATTATTCTTTACGCATTTAAAACTTATTGTCAGCTGGGTTCAATCGTCGGAGGATCCAATTAACATGCTGTTGCACTAACGAGTTCACAACAACGCCTTGACCTTCTCGCATTTCATTTCAATTATCTTTGCTAAATATTTCACAACCGTATCAGCACGGACGTTAAAGGGTTAGGTTTACCAGCACGTGGCGCGCCTGCGCCTCCAAACCACGTGGTCAATCCCCCTCCCTTCCCGCCGCTGACGCGCCTCACCAACACTTTGGCTCCATCTGACTTTTCATTTTTCAATTCCGTCTCAAAATACGATCGATTTCGAGTTCTCTGCTCGATCTTTTTTTCAATTTTCATCTGACTAATTCCTCAGACACTTCGAATTCAATTTTTCACCAATTTTCTCTTTTCAATGCGTGCAGGTCCAAATGCACCGGCTTCGCGGGCTTCATTCTTCCGCAACTTTTTATTTTGGAAGACGATGCACATAACTTCTATATCGATTGATGGTTTTTGTAGCAGCAGGAAAGTTGCGAATGATTTACATTTATTGTCAGGAAATTACTGCTCGAATTTCGATAATAAAATTTCTGTTCGTTATTTAGTATTCCCAGCATTTGTGTCTAAAGAAAAATTACAACACGAATAAAAATGAAGCTAGATCATGTGCCGGTAACCTCTCAGATTCCAAAGTCGTTGATGCAACAACGAGAGCAGGTCGGAAAGTTTGTTTATATCTCATTTTTATCGCCAGACTTGTTTGACGAACTTGAGAATTCAGGAAATCGTGGGAATGAGAAAGAAATTGTTCCACGGTGATTTGCTTTCGGTAAATATGAACTACATGTAAACCATGTAAACAAACGATCGAGATGAGTCGAAGAAGACATTTTGCTAAAATCCCGGACACCTTTTCCCTTCCGTGCTATGAGCGACTTTGTCGTATGAAAACAGCAGATGTCACTGGGATCGAGCAAGTCCGATGAAAAATTACGACTGCAACTAATATCCGGCCACGTTAAAACAGTTTGTTTGCTAGAGTAGTGCTGCATTATTTGGGGTAGCTCGATCGGAAAATTTTAAGGACTAAACGACTCTAAAGAACTAAGAAAAAATTGCCACGTCGCTTAAATGAATTTTGACCAGTTTTGAAGATTGTTCTATTGTTCGATATAAATAATGGATTACGGGACGCCGTGGCTTCTCATTTCTTCACTTCTCTCCTCCGTTTTACTGTCAGGCGGAGTAGAACTAACCTTCGAATTGCCGGATAATGCCAAGGAATGTTTCTATCAAGAAATCGAGAAAAATGTTACAGCCTCGCTCGAATTTCAGGTAAATATTCGTCCCCAAAATCGCCCAAAATAACATTTTGGTTTCCATTCCGTAACAGGCGGACGCCCCGACAAATGAAGACGAAAAATTTAGTGTTACTCATCATTTGCCCTTCTCCACCAATGACAGTTCGATTAACTTTGACGCAAATCCAAAACTAATAATTATCCTCAACGGATTTACTCGTTATTTTGATCGAAATGATGAAATTTTACGTCTCCAGTTATTCTTATGTGTGATGTTTAATCCAAGGTTGTAACCGGCGGTCAATATGACATTGACGTCATGCTAGAAGCTCCCAACAAGGAAATCATTTATCATCAAGTCAAAACGCAATTCGACTCTCATGTATTCACGGCGCCTCTCAGCGGCGAATACAAAGCTTGCTTTAGCAACGAATTCTCAACTTTTTCGCACAAACTAGTCTACATGGATTTCCAAGTTGGCGACGATCAAGCTCTCCCTGGTCTGGAGGAACACGTCACAGTCATGACACAGGTAATTTGTATCCATAACCTTATCAATTCCAACGACTGGACCAGCATCGTAAAATACATTTTCACATTTATCTAATTCACCTGGATTTTCCTGCCCCCAGAAAATTGCCATTTTAAATTAAATTGATCCGTCTGGCAGCAAAATCTGCTTTTTTGGAAATTTTTTGTTCTCCTTAAATTATTGGATCGAGTCGCCAAAAAAAAAAACTGGCAAAAAATATTTCCACCAACTCTGCGACCGATTAGTTACTCCGATGTAGAAATTGTCAAAGTTTGTGAATAAATAACGCAAATATTTCCAGATGGAGACATCTGCTCAAGAAATCCACCAGAATATGGACAGAATTGTGGAATACCAAACGTACCACAGGTTGCGTGAAGCGCAGGGTCGAAAACGCGCGGAAGATCTCAACGAACGTGTGCTGTGGTGGTCGATCATGGAAACAGCTGCGATTCTCATAATCACAGTGGGCCAAGTGTTGGTTCTCAAGAACTTTTTCACCGACAGAAAACCTTACCAGCGGCTCTAATAACTTTGTGCCGATGCAATAATGTGCAGTCAACGAGTGAATTTTGCGGAGAACCCTGCTAATTTTATTCCTTTTTGTTTGCGGGACAAATTTCAAGCCGAAACAACTGGCGTTTATCGAGCCAAGTTCAGGAATCTCCACACGTAGAATTATTCTTTCCAATTCTTTCTCCTTGATCGAGTACAAAAATAATTTGGTGTCGTAACTAAACGGAACGAACTCAGGAAAATCCTTCTGTCGTCCCTAGTTCAGCATAGTCCAAAAATCGAGGAGCCGTTTATTTCTGTTGGACAACATTGGAGATTGCATCGTTGGAACTTAATTAATTTCCTTGTCTTTATTTATCCATTTCCTTGGTCTAGCAACCTTCGGTGCACGTTTTCTTCTTGGTCCCGAACAATGGCGAGCCAATTAGAGTCACTGCCAAAATAAAAATAATTTCTTTGCTCTCCGGCAGTGGAAACTTCGGCTTTGTTATGTTCAGTAGACTGTGGGCATTTTTTCAACATTTTTTTTGCGAGTATGTAATCGAAGGAGCAATCGTACTCGAACCACTATTGGCAGGATTGTTCTCACCCGATCAGTTTGTCTCATGGAACCGCGCGCATCGGTTTAAATCGCTTTTGGATTGTCTCCGAACGTTTTTCACCGCGTGACGATGAAATCGCGCTTTTCACACAATGTACATGTAACATAATTCCATTAAAATGTTTGTGTGAAAACTCGCATTTCTACTCTTCGATCTCGACATCCGCTCATTTCGATTTTCATGTTTTGCCTTTAAAAGGACTTCGGTGGACATGAAACTCGCAGAAAAAGCTAAAAAACTGTTCATTGGACATTGTCGTTTCGAACGAAAAGGCAAATAATTCGAATTTCGCGACCAAGCTGAGAGTCTAGATTTTTTTTATTTCACATTTACAAGGTCCCTCAAACTTTGCTAATTGAGTTTGTTGAAGAAAAATGGGAAAACTTTCTCATTTATTATTTCAGTACTTGGTATTTCTCGTTGCTGGAAAAAATCAACAGATTTAGTAAAGAAAATGTTTGATTATAGGTTTTCAATGAGTTCATGTCGCAAAATATGTTGATAACTTTCTTATATAGTTATTATTATGGCATATAAATGTTCGTAACGATAGTACGAATTTTTCGCTGAAAAACTAACGTACTTTTACTTACAATTGCAAAGAAATTTGTTTTCTTTTTTTCAAATTTTTTAAATAGTCAAACGCAAATAATTGCCAAAGTCATCGGCCGACTTTTTGTTTCCATTCATAATCTTCGTTCTTGCTTCTTAGTTTGCGTTGTGTACTGTAGAGGCAGCACAAGCTGCGCCGGCAATTGAATGAACGAGAGTATATGCCGAAGAAATAGTCCGAATATTCGTGATTTTATTTGCATCATATAACCACTTAGTCAATTTTTAATTCGGAACCGTGAAATAAATCCAGAAACGAGGGGGGAAGTAGTTGAGGAAAAAAGGAAAGACAGGATTTGTTTGAGTGAAATTTGCAAACTCGTGGGCTGGGATAAAAGGCGTCGAGATTATTATGATTTAATAATCGAACGTCACCCTGTATGAATAATCGTGTTGACGCATGCGTGCAAATCACGTGATAGACGAAAAAGCCAAGATGGAGGCGTGCTGAATCCACTGTTTTGATCTTGCGTACTGCGTACGAGGCAAAAAAAAGGCTTGAATGTCATGTAGTATATAGAGATGTTTCTTACTAAGAGAGCGAGTCGTGAAATCGCTCGTTTCGTGTAAAGAAAACAAACACCCTCTCCATTGAAAGCGATTCATTTTTTTCACGTTGAACAGTATCGTCAACGTATTACGAGCAATAATGTGGGATGGACCAATACGCGCGTGTGTTCAATTCATATATAGAAGTATTTACGGTCCTTGATAAATAACCGAGGACACTCGGACAGCTGAGAGCAGTTGGAGATGAAATTCCGGCTATAATGAGAACGTGAGTACTAACCGGCAATTGTTGACTTTCGTTTTTTCTTATCAAATGTTGAAACGAAAACTTGACCAGCGTATTTTCGTGTATGATTTTTACGGAGAATTGAGAAACGTCGCATACGATCAACAATGTGTTATCGTGCAGCTGACGACGCACTGTGGGAAAACAAAATTTACGAGCGCCGGAAGAATTCGTCCGAAAGGATATAGAACGCAATTTAACCGTCGTCGGATTAAATTTTGTATTTTTTCCCTCTTTTTGAAAAATAAACAAAATACGAAGTGATCAATTTTATTAAAGCATTTATATTCGTAACGCTTTTAGTGAAAAATTATGAGGTTGGAAGAAATGCCCTTACGTATGAGCTCGGATGAGCGAAATTTCGAAATGGACGAGGAAACTGATTATCTCCTACCGCCGAACGAGGGTAGCATGAGGCCTCTTATCACCAGAACTCGTCGTATAAACAATTGTTCAAGATTCTTCAAGAACTTTCTTTGCGGGTACGTAATTTTCAGTCCTCGTATGTGTTGTGTGCATTTTTATATCCATCAAAAAATAAACGTATGATAAAAGTTGCAAGAAAATCACGAAAAAGTTTCGTGTCATTTTTTTTATGTTGCTATTTTTCTCATGTTTTTTTTTTATACGAATGCCGATATAATTTCGACAAGTGTACCCCTGCTAAATACCTTGACGACAGACGAAATGAACGAGTAATGCACGAGACTAAACCAAAGTTTGAATTTCCCCGCCATTTTGCTTGAGGCTCGATTTCCGAAGAGCTATAAACACGATTCTCCGTAAATCCATCAATAAATAATTCAAATGAAGAAAAAGTTGTTTTTTTTTTACTCTTATCCCGACGATGTAACAGGATCATCCAATCTCTATTGAATTTTGCGTTTTTTCAACTATCTCTGTCGCACACCCGCAACACTTTGGAACTGGAGCATCGATAACAAGTTCGAAAAATGGCCACCAGCGCTGTGCATTAGCTACCGACCGCTGTCAGTCTATAATTTCATAAAAGTTGATTCTTTTCTTCTCTTCTTGCCCAAAAAAGAAAAAAACGGAAAAAATTTAGTCACCGTGAGATTATCGATAATTTCTGTCAGTTGGGTGGGTGCAGAAATTGGTAAAAACAGAATTTATGCAAACTAGCACGAAGCAGGTATTCGTCGCGTATATCGTGCTCCGTGATTCCTAGAAATGGGGATATAAAACGCGCAGCAGAATTAGCGAGTACAGTGTGTGGCACAAAACAAGTGATAAATATACTCAAGTGATAACACGAGAGTCTAAAGACGCTTTTGTTAATCCGAAAATAAGAGAGATTTTAAAAAATCAATGATTGTGTCAGAAATAAGCGATGAGCATTTAACATAAATGGAGACAACGAGCAATGTTATTAGAATGTCAAAGGAGGACATTCCTCTAATAACGAAACCACGATCTGACAGTTCGTGGACGAGGTGACGTAGTTCAGCATCATTATTAGTCAAAATACGATCGATCGCGCGTCAGCTGTGTTGTTTGTCATTAGATTTCTTGAGCGACCGTATGGTCTTGGGATATTTGAGTGTGACGAAAAAATGTAGCAGCAAATCTACAATTACGTGATGGATTATACAGCATTCGTCCTTATTTTTAACAAGTAGGCTTAAATCTTGAAATATCGACTTTATACATCGAATTTCCAGCAGACAATGTATAGGCGTATGCATTCTTTGGTGGCATGTCATATAAGACGAAAATACTTTCATTACAAACACAGATCAAACGTGTTAGAAGGACAAATATCAAAATGAGTAATTATTCATTATTCAACATGACATTCTCCCTGTTTGGAAAGATTTTTCACCTCACATTCGTTACGGATTCTTCATACTCCATTGTATTGACACTGCCAAGCTCGTAAAAGCCATTTTTCTTCGATTTTCTGTTGGCGGTATAACGATTGATAAATTCGGAGCAATTGACAGTCTGACTCACTGGATAAGTTGGCAATCTGATGACAGTTGCCATCCATTTGACACAATGGCATTATTTTTACTGCGCTACATCAAGGTTAACCCTTCGAGTACATACCGGGTCGTTTTGACCCGAATAATCTTCTTTCGCCAATTGTTTGGCATTTAAATTTCGTTTTTGTAAAAAAAAAACGATTTACGGCCATAAAATGTTTACTAAAAAAAAGCGTTAACACAAAAAATTCAGATTCCACGAAAGACTACCTTGCGAAAGATGCCTCGGGTCAGATTGACCCGAAATGCACTTATAGGAGGTGTGCACTCGAGGGCTTAACTGTCGATTGACCGTCGGTAACTGTTTCTCGGAGCCTTGACGGTTAACTGACAGCTTGACAAAAATACTGTAAACCACTTCTTATTCAGGCTTCCATCAGCGGATGTTAGTCGCGTTTAGAAAATTCCACAAGAAATCTTGCGTTACTCACGACAAATAAGTGTGTGCGAGTTTTTAAAATTGCATTCGAAAAAGAAGGTCGAATGGAAACGATGCGAATAGCTGAGGAATCGTGGTGGAAAAAGGGTATCAAGAGGCATGTTCTTAAATCTCTCTGCACCCTTGTTTATTGATTTACAAATGATAATTATTTCACAGCTTTTTATTCCGATTTTCGTTTTTCGTCCGATCGTTTATTTAGCATTTATCGTTTTTGTTGCTAATGTTTTTAAACGTTACCGTCAAGTTGTGTTATCAACGGTTTGTGTAATTTCTTTGTCTTTTGCCAAAAATTGCGCTTTACAGATGTTGCACATGGATGTGGCGAAGATGCTGCAGAAAACGAGAATTACGCGCAAGGACCATTCACATCGGACAACCGATGCACGAAAAATTTCCTACCAATGTCATAAGAAACCAAAAATACAACATTATCACATTTTTACCACTGGTACCATTTTTCACAGTTCTTTCAACGACTCTCTCGTGCGTTGACTCGGTATTCATCAATTTTTTTTTCCTTTTTTTTTATCAGGTCCTCTTTCAACAATTCAAATTCTTTTTAAATCTCTACTTCCTCATCATGGCGAGCTCCCAGTTCATACCGGACATCCGAATAGGATATTTGTACACGTATTGGGGACCACTGTGCTTTGTACTAACCGTCACCATTTGTCGTGAAGCTGTCGATGATTTTCGACGCTACAAACGAGACAAAGAAGTCAATGGTCAAAAATACTACCGGCTCGTTAGAGGCTCCGATACTCCGGAATTGGTACCTAGCTCCAAACTCAAAGTTGGCGATATGGTCAGTAAAAAAATCCTAAACTTTATCAATGAATTTCAAAAATTGATGAAAAAACACTTTCATCTCGATTTTTTTTTTATTAAGCAGTATTTTTAGTACCAAATGTTGTGAAAACCTTCACAAGTCACCGAAGATTCGAAACTGAGCCAGATTTATTATTAAAAATTGAACGCGGAGGTTCAGGGGGAAAAAAAGTGACGACACGAAAATTTTAAGTGTTTTCAGTGAAAAAAGAACCTCGATGGCTTCTGCTGAAAATAAAAATCTTTGAAATTTCTGTTGATCAGGTGATAGTCGAGAAAGGGCAAAGGGTTCCAGCGGATTTGGTTTTACTTCGCACAACTGAAAAGTCTGGGGCGTGTTTCGTGAGAACTGATCAATTGGACGGTGAGACGGACTGGAAATTACGTTTGGCAGTTCCGGCGACTCAGAAACTCGAGAGTGATTCCCAACTTTTTGACATCAAAGCTAATTTGTACGTTGAAAAACCGCAGAAGGATATTCATGGCTTTATCGGAACATTCACCAGGGTGAGGCGACTTTTGTTGTTGTTGTTGTTGGTAATCGATCGAACACGATATAACCGACGAGTATCAACTTTATAACTTTGGCTTGTCAGGACGATGGCTACAGCAGCGAAGAGAGTCTCGGTGTCGATAATACACTCTGGGCAAACACAGCAGTGGCTTCCGGCTCGGCTCTCGGAGTCGTTGTTTACACGGGACAGGAAACTCGCTCACTCATGAATCATTCAGCTCCGAGATCAAAAATTGGATTACTCGATCAGGAAATAAATCAATTAACGAAGGTAATTATGAATTTACAATTTTCACCCGATCAACCTCATGATTGCTTAATAAAATAAGTTGTTTCGTTACATTCTAAAAATATAAACTCGACTGTCTCAAATTCTGAATATCACGTAATCCCTCAAGCAAAATAATAAAGAAAAATAATTTTCCTTTTTTTTTGTCTTTAGGTTCTCTTCTGTGCCGTGATCGGATTGGCTCTCGTAATGATGTGTTTGAAGGGTTTCAGCGGGCCTTGGTACCGCTACATGTTCCGATTCGTTTTGCTATTTTCGTACATAATTCCGATAAGTTTGCGAATAAATCTCGACATGGGAAAAACGTTTTACGCTTGGTGCATACAAAGAGACAAAGAAATAAGCGGAACGGTGGTCCGTACGACAACGATACCGGAAGAGCTCGGACGTATCTCGTATTTGCTGAGCGACAAAACTGGCACTTTGACGCAAAACAAAATGGTATTCAAAAAATTGCATCTTGGCACAGTTTCCTACGTGCAAGAAACTTTCGACGATATCACGGCTGTCTTGAAAAATTGCTATTCAACCTCGAGCTCCGAGAATTCACCTACAAAAGTCAACGTCATCGTACAATCCGGAGGCAAAGTCAGACGCTCCGAAAGTACCAGAATCTACGATGCCGTTCATGCTTTGGCCCTCTGTCACAATGTCACACCCGTTTATGATGATTTGGCTAAAACGAATATCCTCGATTCTGTGAGCGTCGAAACTGGCGAAACGGGATCCATCCAAAGGTTCCGATCAATTATGTACCCACATTTTTTTTCTTCCAACCAGACAAAACCTCAAAATCTCAAAATTAGGCTCACTTTCATCTTTCCGTATACATTTTTACTTGATTGTTGGGATTTTTTATTCACAGAGAGAAATCCGGGGACATCAATATCACAAATTACTATGCCCCATGATTTTCTGGTGACAGTTTCGTCCCTCTGGCAAATTTTAGCAAAAACATAGTCATTTTTCATCTGAAATTGGGCGAAAAATGTCAAATTTTCGCTATTTCCGATAGAATTTCCATAAAAATTACTGTTTTTGCCAAAATTTATCAGAGGGACGACACTGTCACCAGAAAAAAATGGTGGCATAGTAATTTGTGATATAAATTTCCCCGCATTTCTCTCCGTGTTGTCTTTGACGCCTAAAGCAAACAAAAATGCTTTTTCTGTGAGCGTCGAACCTGGCGAAACGGGATCTATCCAAAGGTTCCGATCAATTATGTACCCACATTTTTTTTCTTCCAACCAGACAAAACCTCAAAATCTCAAAATTAGGCTCACTTTCATCTTTCCGTATACATTTTTACTTGATTGTTGGGATTTTTTATTCACAGAGAGAAATCCGGGGACATCAATATCACAAATTACTATGCCCCATGATTTTCTGGTGACAGTTTCGTCCCTCTGGCAAATTTTAGCAAAAACATAGTCATTTTTCATCTGAAATTGGGCGAAAAATGTCAAATTTTCGCTATTTCCGATAGAATTTTCATAAAAATGACTGTTTTTGCCAAAATTTATCAGAGGGACGACACTGTCACCAGAAAAATACGGTGGCAGAGTAATTTGTGATATAAATTTACCCGCATTTCTCTCCGTGTTGTCTTTGACGCCTGAAGCAAACAAAAATGCTTTTTTATCCAACGGTCTGTTGAAAATTACTTGCAAAACTTGAGTAAATCGATTAAAAGTACAAAATGGAATAGACAAAAAAAAGGAACACAAATTCCTCGTCAATCTGTGAGCGTTAACGAAAAAAATCTGTTTTTCCAACAGTCAAACCGAATCGGATCAACATTACTATCCAGAACAAACACGCAACTATCAAGCTTCGAGTCCTGACGAAGTGGCCTTAGTAAAATGGACCGAAGAAATGGGTCTGGCTCTTTTCAAGCGTGATTTGAACACGATGCAACTGAAAGCAATAAACGGCCAGATATTGAATTACACGATTTTACAAATATTCCCATTTACTTCGGAAACGAAAAGGATGGGAATCATCGTCAAGGAAGAATCGAGCTCAGAAATCGTGTTTTACTTGAAAGGCGCTGACGTTGTTATGTCAGGTATCGTGCAGTACAACGATTGGCTGGACGAAGAATGTGGAAACATGGCAAGGGAGGGTCTCCGGACTTTGGTCGTGGCGAAAAAAAGTTTGACCGAGGAACAATACCTCGATTTCGAAACCAGGTAAATTTTTTTACTCAATCCGGTCACACACAAAGATTTTGAAAAATTCTTTACTTTCCATTATTAGTCTCCGCAGCCAATCGAATCTTTCGGGAGAAACGCTGAAACGATAATTCCAACTTCACGACTAAAAATCGACTGCGCGTTCACAACAGATCAAATTTTTTTTTCTCAATGAGCGAGACCCTTGAAGTATGAATCTGTACGTTACTACGTTTTGTTTTTTCTCTATAATTTGAATATTTCAGATACAACGCAGCTCGAATGTCCGTGAGTGACAGACCGTCGAGAGTTGCTGCCGTTGTTGAAAGTCTTGAGCGAGAAATGGAATTGTTGTGCGTAACCGGAGTCGAAGATCGCTTGCAGGACAGAGTTAGACCAACTTTGGAGTTGCTGAGAAACGCTGGAATCAAGGTACAGTTTTTTTCGCCACAGCAGCTTTCGAAATTTGTCTTTTCAACCTCGTGCCATCTTTTTCATAAGCTTCGTGAAAAGTAGCTTCATAATTGGATTTAAAAAAGTGATGCCTTGAGGAGCTTGAAGGAGACGGACAAATAAAACTTTTGGAAAACAATTGCAGATATGGATGTTGACGGGGGATAAATTAGAAACTGCAACGTGTATCGCAACGTCTTCGCGGCTTGTGTCCCGCACACAGGGTCTCCATGTTTTCAAATCTGTCGTTACAAGAACAGACGCACATTTGGAATTGAACACGTTCCGTAAAAAGCACGACTGCGCTTTGGTCATAAGCGGAGACTCCTTGGAAGTTTGCTTGCAGTATTATCAACCGGAATTTATGGAACTGGCTTGTGGCTCTCCGGCGGTCGTTTGCTGCCGTTGTTCGCCGACCCAAAAAGCGGAAGTCGTCACTCTTATTCAAAGACACACAGGGAAAAGGACTGCGGCGGTTGGTGACGGCGGCAATGACGTTTCAATGATTCAAGCCGCAGACGCTGGTAATTTTTTAAGAAATCCTCATCGGAATTTATAATCACAATAAAAATAATTGCTCCTGAAACTTCTGCTTGTGTATAAATTCGTAAATCGTCAACAGGAATTGGCCTGGAAGGTTTGGAAGGAAAACAGGCTTCTCTCGCCGCCGACTTTTCGATTCCGCAGTTCAGTCATTTGGCAAATCTGCTACTGGTTCACGGACGTCGAAGCTACAAACGATCGGCATCTCTCAGTCAATTCGTCATTCATCGCGGTCTCATAATCTCCACGATGCAAGCTGTATTCTCGGCTGTTTTCTATTTTTCTTCAGTTCCCCTTTACCAAGGTTTCCTAATGGTTGGGTAAGCGGATACTCGTTAATTTTACAAATAGCGTAATTCTTTTTTCCACCTGGAGATCATTTCGGGTGTCAAATCTTTTTTTTTTTTAATTCAAGTGTCAGACTTAAGTTGATCTAGCAGTCGCGTGAGTGCGAGAGAGATAACCAAAAAGCAGATACACGGTTTTCCAAGAGACCGTTCATATTTTGAGAAAAACAAAAAGTTACATCCTCTTCTCTGGTGAAAGGAGAACAACGTGTAACTAATATTTTTCTTGAAATATTCGGTCTCGAATATTTCACGTGAGAATCATTCTTTTTTCCTCTCCCTGTAGATACGCTACGATATACACCATGTTTCCCGTTTTTTCGCTGGTCTTGGATAAAGACGTTTCTGGCGAAATTGCCATAAGGTATCCGGAACTCTACAAAGAACTCAGCAAAGGTCGTTCTCTCTCGTACAAAACTTTTTTCATGTGGATACTGATCAGCATTTATCAAGGTAAGGATCGCGTCTTCGTGCATTGGTCAACTTTTCCGGATTCCATCACATAACGGATTGTTCAGAAACGTTGAAAAACAGAAAATTCTTTACTTTTTTGTCTCTTCCCAAAAAATCGTTGTTTCATATTTCTGGTTCGGACCTTTCTGTTTGCTGTTTTCTCAGCAATGGGGAATTGAGCTCCATTTTTCTATTTCTCTAGATTTTTCAATTCGTTACGGATTTTAGTGGAAATTCGGAATTTGTTTTTTTTTTTTTTTATAATGAAATCCGACTAGTTTTTTTTAAATTAATGATTTTATTTTTCACAGGCGGCGTTATTATGTACGGTGCTTTGGTCATGTTCGAAGACGAATTTATCCACATAGTGGCGATCAGTTTTTCGGCTCTGGTTCTCACGGAACTAATAATGGTGGCTTTGACGATCCGCACATGGCATCATATTATGATAATCGCTGAATTAATATCTCTCGCTCTTTATCTACTGTCTCTCGTCGTTTTGAAGGATTACTTTGGTAAGAAAACGTCGATTTTGTCGATTTTTGAATTTGCAACGATTCAGAAGAAAAAGTTGCCTGCCCGGAGCTCTTGTAAAGAATCGGCTCAACCGTTTGATTCTCTATTTAATTTTTCCACAGCAAAAAAAAAACAAACGTTTCAAACTCCAATATCCCAAGTTTTCGGTTGAAAATGTTCGCTAGAATGGAAATTAATTTTTTCGAATACCCTTTTTCAGACGCTGAATTCATTCAAACGACTGGATTTTTCTGGAAGGTTTTGGTGATTACGCTGATCTCGTGCATGCCCCTTTACATCCTGAAATTCTTAAGAAAGAAATTTTCACCTCCGAGCTACTCAAAACTCACGTAAATACTATCGAAGAGAGGATTAGAAAAAAATAAACTAATGAAAAGATGTATTTATATATGATTACTCGATAATGATAAAAAAAAAAACAACATTATGTTTGTGAAGACTCGAAATTCGTGTCGAAAGTCAGAGGAAAAGCTGTTAGTGTTACGAAGTTGTGAATTTAGTGGATTCTCGAAAAAGCATCTAAACGAAATAATCGGAATGCCTCATTCGTAACGAACCCGATTCCGCTTTTGAAAAATTATTTTTATTTTTATCTTCCGCAAATAATCAGCATTTACGAAACTCTCGATTCACCTAAATATTTATTGATGTTCGTTCGACAAGCTTACAGCATCTGTCAAACGATGCCCCCTCAAATTTTGCTGTAATTTTGATAGTAAACCGTAAAAACAAATAATTCAGTTGGAAAGTTTTTCGTTCCTTGATTCGAGTTACTGTTTAACGAAGCATCCCACGAATACACGTTTACAAACCATATTTCCTTCTTTTTCATTCCCCCAACACAACGGCGAAAATAAAAGTACGACCGATGTCTGGTTTTGTACTAAAAAATGAAAACTTTCGAAATATTAACGTCAATCTCTTCAGAGATCGTTGACCTGTTGTTGTTTTTCTGCAAAAAGCGAATATTCAGTGGCCGAGTTAATTCGTTGCGTAAAATTCCAGAAACCGAAATGTAAATTTTCGGGATAATTTCAAGAATATTGTTTGCGTTGGAACTCCGCATATGTAAATTATCTTTTGTGCGACGTCACAGTGGCGCGGCCTTCAATTTTTATTCGCCGAGCAACCTGGATGGAAAAAAAACCTCAAGAGACAAATTTTGGCATCGAATGAAAATCAACGCTTCAGTGTTCCTAAAAGTATTCATATATTTACAATGATTTCATGACTGGATTATCTTATAACAACGTTCAGTTGATTCGTGACTGCCTCGGCGATTCTCTTGTGTAAAATGTTGACCTCAGTCTGTCTCATGGTTTTTTCCATGTGACGATAAACGATTCGGTAACAATGGGATGTTCGTTTAGTTTTTGGGTGGGTAAACTTGTCGACGCAAAGTATTTGTTCGACACAATCGCCGGCTAAGTTACGAACAATGTCGTAAAAATCGTTGGACGAATAATCTCCATTTTCCGGCAACCAAAAACTCAAGTCGTTCGCACACTGTGGATATACGCTGATGGGCTGTAAAGAAACAAATTCCATAATGATTCATGAAAATATTCCGTTTTTTTTGTTTTCGGTTTTGTCCCCTGAATTCGACATTTTTGCTTTGCTTGATAATTATAAAAAATCACCTTGTATTTGATGGGAGTTTTGGGATCGTCTACTTTGAACTGATTCAAAAATCCCGAGTCCTTCGACCAAAACAATCTAATGTCGGGAATATCGTATAAACACATGGCGAGTCTTTCAAGACCGAGACCAAACGCCCATCCGATTCGGTTGCTCGCACCAGACTTTTCCACGATCTCTTGTCTCATTATCCCGCAACCCAGCACCTCGAGCCACTTGTCGTTGAAAAACACTTCCAATTCCCATGACGGATGCGTGAACGGAAAATATTCTTCGACCCAGCGCGTTTTAACATCTGCAAATGAAAATGCACGTGCGTTAATTCTTGAAGCACAAAAAATTCAGCATTAAGGAACAAAAACATGAATAAAGGCATTTAAAAAATTCTTAATGTTTCAATGATGTTGCCTTCTTCACCGTGACAAATTTCTTGTCGGGAGTATAAATCTAAGAATTTTTCGCTTCTTCTAAACGTTAAGAGTCTCCGAATGATAAAAATATTTTGCAAAAATGGGATAAAGAAGGAAAAGCCTGTACCGTTGCCAAACATTTCTCGGGCCAAACCGAGCAAAACTGTCTTCAGTTCGTGTTCCATAATTTTAACAGCTTCCAAACTGTGTGAGCTCTGTTTCTCCGGGCTTTCTGCATCGCCGTGCTCAAACAGTTTGAGCCCGTCCGCGTCTTTGACATTTTCAAACACTTCGTCAGAAGTGCAGAGTCTGACAACGTCGACTTGATGAAAAATCGGATAATGAGTGGAATCGATTTCGTCTCGTCTGTAAACGTCGCCGATTACAAGAAAATTGTTCAGTCCCATGGATATCAATTCGGACTGATGAGCCGTTGTGTGCGCCCTCAACAAAGTGTCTTTGTTGACGTAATAACAGTCGCTTTTGTTGCGACTAGGATGATCTTCCGGAACGAGCAAGGAATCAAAGTTCTGGTTGACGCTGACGATTGGACTCAAATTGTCAAATACACTGAATATCGGATTGCCACATCGATTGCGATACGACGAGTAGAAATAATTGACGATTCTCTGTCGCACGTGTGACAGCGGATGGAAAGGTGTTACGTGCAAATTTCTACTCAATTTATCCGTCACGCTTTTTGTCACGTTTGTCCAATCGTCCGTTGGATACTTCTTGCCCAACAACTCAATGGAGCCTGGAAATTTGTCGACGTTTGGTACTGTCGACAAAAACCGTGGCTGCAGCGATAGTCTCGAAATATTACGAACGCCGAGCAACATTTCGTGTCTGAAACAAGCGAGTAGAAAAAATTGAATGATGTTCGATGACCATCATTTCATCACTCATCAAGTGATAAAAACATTGAATGCTTCATCAAAATTGTGACACTGAAGTTTGCAACGTTGGGGTCCAACAAAAAACACTCCTCTTTTCTTTTCGATCTCGAAAAAGGATCGTTTTATCGTCCTGACCAATTATTGAATAATAATCTTCAGATCTGCTCAATAAAAATCGGAATTTCGATGCATTCCGACGATGCAAACTTCAAGATCGTTCAAAATGCCGGTACCGATATCGATGAAATCTACTGTCTGTCATTCTGAAATGTTTACTCACCCTAATGCGGTTAATCAATCACGTTAATTTGCTGTTTACCAGTCACTGTCTCTACCGTACTTTTCGCTCAACATTCTCCAAAATATTTTCATTTAGTGTGCATTTTCGAAATTTCACAATTAATTTTTAGGTTATGGTTAAAGTTATTCCAACATAACCTATAACTGTTGCAATCATTGAAATGTACTGTGTTTGCTCCGTTGGCTGTCAATAGATGGCGGCAAATCCAAGTTTCGCGGCCGGTTCGTGGGGAAGAAGGACTGCTGGGATGTCCAACATGCCATTTTTATCACAATATCAAACTGTCGCAAATTAATAATAAAATAAATGAAAAATCATTTTTCTTTCCAATTTCTATCGACGTTTCCGCAAAATGTTTGAAAATCTTTACGTTTTTTTCGTCAAAAAATGAAAATAAATAATTTACTTGTTTACCGCAAAATGCAACTTTCCACGTACCGATTTTCGAAAAAGTTGTATAAATCTACATTTTAGCGTGACCACGATTTTGAAATCAACGATTGTATTTCCTGATGAAAAAAACAACAAATCGTGGATTAAGTTCCGTTTTATTGCCAAATTTAATTAATATTTTGCAATTAGTATATGATCTGAAACTTTTGTCGAATAATTAGTAGTCGTTAAAGAGTGTGTAAAAATATTCCGAAAGTGGAGACAATATATTAAACTGTATGCGAATCTAACCTGCTAAAGTACTTTTTTATGAGGCATAGACATGATTCGTATGTAAAAATGTGAGTTTCACTTCGATTTCCTGTTCCTTTCTCTTTGTCGGTAGTCCGGAGTATCAAAAAAATATATGGTAATACATCCAATTCGTTAGGTCTACAGCGTGGGCTAGAAAAAAAAAAACTTTTGCTCATCGCTCGCGAAAGATATTTTTCGATATTCACAGTGAATATCGCGGCGTGAAAATTAAAACGCATGGAAAGATAAATTCGATCTACAAAAAAAAAAAAAGATTTCCGGCTATCGGTGAAAAAAAAACACGCAAAAATAAATACAAACATAACGAACGCTTCAAGAATAATGAGAAATAAACAAATATTGAAAAATGGCAATTTTCCCGGAAAAAATGTTCCGAGAGACTCAAGGATCTTGGTTTTATTTTTCAACTGACAAAGTAATGGGTTTTCGATGGTTTTTCTTGACCGTAGTACCACGTCCAGGTTTCAAAGTAGAAAAATAACGTTTTGAGGAAATTTTCGAACAAAAATTAAACGAATTCTAACATGGAATGTGGTTTCGAGTCTCCTGCTTTCCTGGTAATAAATAACGACGGGAAGTCACGTGACCAACATCGTAGAAGGCGATCAAAAAATGTTAGGCAAGAGTGCACGTGTGTCTTGATGGGTTTCATGGGAGTCTATCCACGATTTTGGGTTCCGTGGTCTACTTTCTTTTTCGACCAATAAAAAACCTTTTTTGGCATCGCAATTTTGTCCTCATGTATTTTTTGACCTTTGAAAAAGGCTTAACCAGTTCGGCAGCTCGAATACTCGGACTCGATAATGAAAAGATACGCAAATCACATTGTGCAAATGTAATTAATAGTTCTATATATTTATAAAGGCCAAGGTTGCCTCCACTCGAAAGCCTTTTCTCTGGTGGCTTTATACTCGAGTTCCTTCGCTTGCCTAAATTAACCGAGCCCGCGCTCACTTCAAAGTCGAACTTGGCTGGAACAAAAACTCCGGCATTATTTCGCGCCTCGCTATCTCATTATCACAAATAAAAAGCAGTGCAATGTATCCATAGAAACAAGAACCAAATGGAACCCCGTTACTTTTTTAACTTTACAATCGGTGTTCTCAAGTCCTTTGAATTGTGAGTGAAGAGCCTTGGCTCTTGTTGTTGCGTCGCCTATCGTTCAGTTTCTCATCAGTCGTGTTGGAGCATCGTTGCGTTTTCTCCCCATCAAATTAAGTGAATAGTGACGAGTGGAAATAATCTTTCACGGTGATTAAAATTTGGCACTAGAGAAAAAAAAATCATTTTTTATTTTTCCAAGCATTCGGTTCCATACTGATGCAGTTTTTTTCAGTCGCCATGATATTTTGACATATCGCGCTACGAGCTCCAAATAAAATAAATGCTGTTTCTATTTTTTGGCGATTGAAAATCCTCGAAAAACAAATGTCACGAAAATCGATCCGAGTTTTCGCGCGCAATTTCTCGAGCCACTGTAGCTCGACGTATAAAATTGGTGTAACGAATCTCAAAATCGAATCCGATCAATCCATCGTCCGACCTGCGGTCCAAGAACGATCGGATTTCCAACCCTACTCGAAAATACCCGGACCCAAGGCGATTCCTCTCCTTGGAAACACCTGGCGATTCTTGCCCTACATCGGTAATTGATTTATTCATCGAATAATAAATGAATTTGTGAATTCTCATCCCAGCTTTTCTTATCAACGTAAAATAACTTTTTTTCGGTCTCTGAATATTTTTCATATTTTTAATCAAACCACCGGCGACAGCAATGAAGCGATCGCGTTCAGGAAAAACTCTACTTGGTGAAATCGTAAAATATCTCTTGGGGAAAATTAATAGAACGTAAAGCAAGGAAATCGTTTGAAAAATATGAATTATTGTCTGAAAAATTTCGATAAGAATTTGTCACTGGAAAATTTGTACGCATCAGTGCTCCGTTTCGCAAACTATTGATGATATTTTTCTACATTAATGAGTGATAAGTCCGCGTCTAGAAAAAATTTCATTGCAATTAAATATTTTGTATAAAAATCTCGAAGTTTTTCAACTTTTTGGTAAATCTTTGAATCGAATAGTTTCTCAAACGTTGCGTACTGCTCATTAGATTGATTAGGAAGAATGCAAGTTGAACTTTCCGAAAAAAAAACTGCAGAATTATTGGAAACGGTGGTGACGCTAGAGCGTGATTGACATTCGGTTGAATTTCGAGATGCATAAACAGCCACCTGTCACAGGTGATTTCAACATCCAAGAGGTCGACAAAGTTTCCAAACGGCTGCACAAAGAGTACGGTAATGTCGTCAAGGTGGAAGGACTACTTGGTAGACCGGATATGGTCTTCGTTTATGACGCGAATGAGATAGAAAGGATTTTTCGTCAGGAAGAAAAAATGCCTTTTCGGCCGTCGATGCCCTCGCTCAATTATTACAAACACGTTTTGCGGAAAGATTTTTTCGATAGTAAAAAGAACGCGGGAGTGATTGCTGTGTAAGTAAACGAAATGATTGCAGGCAAGAAGCTAAATTGGATTTTCTATTCTCCGCTTTATAACACAAACCTTTCTCGACAAATTACACACCGCGATTTATTCATTTTCTCAAAGCTTCCCTAAAGACGAAATTCCACTGGAAATTAATTTGCTATTTTCCCTATCGCAGTCATGGTGAAAGCTGGTACAATTTTCGTAGCAAGGTTCAACAAGTGATGCTCCAACCGAGAACGGCCAGCATGTACATTGGCGCAATCGAAGAAGCTAGCTTGGCTTTCGTCAGAAGGTGCGCAATTAATCTTAATTACATGAAAGCAAACACTTCAATCCGTACGTGTGATAAATAGACCGCAATCTCAATTCTTTCTTTCATTGTTTTTCCTCTCCTGCTCCGAATCTTCCTCCTGCAGAATCAGCAAAATAAAAGATGACAATGACGAGATGCCCGGACACTTTCTCAACGAAATTAATAAATGGTCTCTCGAGTGTAAGTTTTTCAAGTCAAATTCAACTCTCACTATAGTTCCCTGGCCCCACGTTGCCCTTCTAAACGATTTTACCAAAGATAATAATTTTCAATTCATAATCTATTGAAAAAAGCGGAAACTTCAACATTTTTCACCAAATATTTGACGCATGAAAAACACGGAAAGATCGAATAAATATCGTACGTCGTATGCGTATTTCGTGTGATTTTTCAACATTAATAAACTTACTATTTGTCGTATTATGAAATGCAAGTTGAGGGATGACCATGGCACACTTTTCCTCTTAAACTTTGCACGTATTTAAATGAGACTCTGAAAAAGACTTCATTTTTTTTTCAGTCCATTAATTTTTCAAAAAAATCGAAATATTTACATTTTTTTTTTTTACATTCGTGATTTTAATCTCAACGTCAAAATTTTTTAGAAACGGCAACTCTCCGAGAACGAGGAGAAAAAGTTTCCATTATCCATTTGAAAAAGTCGTTTTTTTTTCTGTTGCATCCAGCAATCGCGCGAATTGCTCTGGACACGAGCCTCGGGTGTATGGACGACGAGTCGAACGTTGAGACACAAAAATTAATCGACGCTGTCCACACGTTTTTCACCAACGTTGGAATTCTCGAATTGAAAATTCCATTTTGGAAATTATTCCCAACAACCACGTGGCGAAATTACGTCGAAGCCCTCGACACGATTCTAAAGTAAAAAAAAAAAACAAAAACACGTTTCTAACGGCTCAAAAATTTATGATCGTACGAATGATTCTATAATTTTTTTTTCCATTACCAAAAACATTTTTATTCATGTAACTTTACACAGTTTCACATCAAAGTATACGAAAATCGCTTTGAAGAGAATCAAAGAGAAAAGTGGAGACGAACCGGGTGAACTTTCGCTTTTAGAGCGGATACTAAAGTTGGACGGAAACGAGAATGAAAAGACCGCAACGATTTTGGCTCTTGACTTGTTTCTCGTTGGAATAGACACGGTGAGTTTTTTCCTCGCTAAGAACCCGAAAAAAAAACAAACGAATTAATCAATGAAATATTTTCCGAAACGATCAAATAATAAAAAAAAAAAAAAAAAAAAAAAAATGAACTAAGAANAGAAAATCGAATTTTTCGAGACTCAAAGAAAATCAACCAATAATTAAGAGTCGATGGGAAAAGATGCGATTCAAAGTCTCGACGATGTCTCAATCTCTCTCTAAGCCATAAAGCATGTTCTACAAACGCGTTGTCGTTATCCACAGACCGCGAATGCGGTAGCTTCGGTGCTCTATCAGCTCGCTTGCAATCCCTGCAAACAAGCAATTCTTCACGAAGAGATAGACCGTGAGCTGCCGGTTGAAGCCATGCAGATCGAGCGCTCCCATATAGATAAATTACGATATGTAAAAGCGTGCATCAAAGAAACACTCAGGTTAATTATCCAACACGTTTCATTTCAACAGAAATAAACGTTCCGGTGGTTTTGCTAATTTTTCGATTTTTTTCTCCAGAATGCGACCTGTGGTCATTGGCAATGGACGTTGCACGACCAAGGAAACTATTATAGGAGGATTCAGAGTACCTGAAGGAGTACGTTCTCTCATATTAATAAATCGCACAATGTTAATTTTTTCACAAACCAAAATTTCGTTTCTTGTCATTTTTCTTCATCGATCGACGGTTAATAATAATAATAAATAATTTCATGAATAATTTTAAAGGAATTAATGATCAGGCTGGAAAAATTCGAATTTCAACATTTAATTAACAAAAATACGCGTTTTATATTTTTCCACTAATTATTCATGCTTGTCGATCATTAATGATGAGTATATTGCAATTAATTTAATTGATATTTATTAATGAATCTTCAAAAGTAGAAAGTGAGAAAAAACGAAAGTGCAGCTCAGTTTCAAAATCTTAAGCTAGTAGCTGAAATATATGCCAACTATTTGGTCACACCATTATTCGTCTGTATAATATTTATGGCTCAGGTACATGTGATATTTCAACACTACGTAATTAGTAATCAAGAAAAGTATTTCCCGCGTTGCGACGAATTCTGGCCGGAACGATGGCTCGGGGAAAGTGACCAACGACACGCATTTGCATCGTTGCCATTTGGCTATGGCAGACGAATGTGCCTCGGTCGACGATTCGCTGATCTCGAGATAATAATGGTCATTAGCAAGGTAAGAAGAAAAAAATTCAACTTGTAGGATAATTTCGTTCGATCTCGCCAAGTTTGCATTGAAAAAAAAAAATGAATAAACAAAAAGATGAATTGTATTTTATTTAATTATTCAAAAAAAATTGATCCAGATTAATAAATCATTAAAATCACGAAACGAGGCTCATTTTCATTATGCTCTGATTAACGCATCCTTTTTTATTCTTTTTTTCACTTTCAGATCCTCCAGGCCTTTAGGCTCGAATACCATCACGAGAAATTAGATTATCATATAAATCCACTCTACACGCCAAAAGGACCACTCAAGCTTAAATTTATAAAAAGATAATAATCTAAATATTTTTATTACCCATAAAGATTTTTATCATTCACTCAATGCCACGAGTAAGAAAAACAGGTTCCAAGTGATGATCCTTCTAATTTTTTTTTCTTCAATAGAATTATGTGTTGGTTTATAAGTTTATTGTAAAAAGTGGTACAAACAACTATATACTGTATACAAATAAATATTTCATTCCCCCGACATTCATCTCTTGATCGTTTTGAACTTGAGTTCGCCGTCCGGTGCATACATAAACGTCACTTTGTACTTCAATGGTTCGTGATGATACTCCAGTTTGTACGAACGTATGAGCTAAACAAAAAAAAAGCGAAATAAATCAATTTTTTTTTTTTCCATTGAATTCGTCAATTTTCTCACATTTTATCCAATTCGGGCCCATATTTTTTATTTAATACATCATTTTTTGCGTCCTCCATGGAAATATACATCGATGGTCAACGAGTTTTTGAAAATCATCACTTTTTATGCCCCGATGCTTCTGGTTGACGAGAATTCAACCAACGAAATTGTATTTCGACGAGTACACAATTTGCGAAAAATGTTGGACCTTTGAATTGTTATTCGTGTTACCATACGCACCTTGGCAAGAAGAACTTGCATTTCTAGATCGGCGAATCTTCGTCCAAGACACATTCGAGCACCGTAACCGTACGGGAGGGAAGCAAACGGATGAAGTTTTTCGTCGGACGAATCTTTCAGCCATCTCGACGGTTTGAAGCTTTTTGCATCGGCAACCCATTTTTCCATGTTACCGGTAACGAGGGTAGGAAATACAACTTGTACCTGAAGTGCAGGGGGTACAAAAAAATCGACTGAATAATTTTAAAAATCGAATCGGTGGAATGAATCAATTAATTCCAATTTGTCATCGAATTGGCGAATTTAAATTTCAATAATTCAATAATTTATTAATTACTGCAACACGGTGATCGTGCGAGTACGAGATTTCTATTTCTAAAATGCTTCAGTGCCAATTTCAATTAAAAAATTACAAAAAAAGAAATAATTTTTTTTTTTTTGAACGATCAAAGTTTTCTTACTCCTTTGGGAATATGATAACCGCAAATTACTGTATCGTTTTGCAAAGTTCTTCCATTACCGATGACCGTCGAGTAGACTCTGCAATAGAAACACAAAAAGCGAATTAATCGACAATTAAAAAAAATGGAATTTTCGAACGTCGTGAGATTTTGTAAATTGCTTTGCAGGAGAATTTATTTGATCACCCACCTGAAAACTTCTCGTATGAATGCTTTCATGTAAACTGCTTCGTCGAGATTCTGCGTCGTAAGCGGAGACGCTGGATTTGGTATTATTTTTTTTAGTTCTTGATAAATTTTTTCTTGCTCTTCGGGACGCGTTGCCAACTGATACAAAATCGAGCAAACGGCCATCGAGATCTTAAACATGAAAAAAGAACAATTGTAAAAAACGTTTACTTGGAACTATGCGACAGAACGCAACAGATCGATAGAAAAAGTCGTACCGTATCAATTCCAACCAAAATCAGATCGAGAGCCAATATATACGCCATTTTAGGATCTGTTTCCTTGGCTAAAATTCTCTCCACCAGCGAAAGATCCTTCTCGGCTACGTCTTTTTTATTTTTCAGTCTTACCATCGCAGCATCGATGTGTTTCATGCATATCCTGTAATAACGTTTTTTTTTTGTTATTTCTTATTTATCCATGAAATTTTCGATGTCGAAAATGAAATTCAAAATAATTTTTTTTTCGTCCTCAAATTTGAACTTAATTTGCATGTAGAAATGCGATTTTTTTCTGGACAAAAAACTATTGAAATTCGTAGATTTTCTTGTCGAAAAAGTGAAGAATCTTTTTCATCGATCGGAACGTTTTTTTTTTACGTTTTATCGTAATGTATGGAATTTTTTTTTCAACGTTGACACGACTCTTTGGCGTGGCGGGATTAATTAACAACTTACTTAACAAAGAAGTCCATATTTCGAACGTAACGCGACCAAAGAGGGGTTGGAATGTATCGCCAATAGGGAGCTTTCAATTCCAACTCCGCAACGTTCCGTAATGCGAATTTGGCAGCGTCAATTATTTTTTGGGGCTCAGACTCTGGCGTCAAATTTCCGTCCAGACATCCAAGTCGAACATCCAAAGCCACTCGTCCTATGCCTGTCGTTAAACAATGAATGAAAATCCTGAAATTATCTCCATCTTCGATCCACTAGACTCATTAGAAAATTCCGCACGTTAAGAATTTGTAATTATTTTTTACGAGAGCACTTACACTCGAGAGCCCATTTGTGAATTTCATTGTCAAAATCTGCCGGAACCTCGTCATCCTCACCCTTGATTTCTTCGATTCTGCAAATATTTTTAAAATTCCAAATTTTTCTGTCGAAACGAAACAAGTTTTGGGCTTTTTTTTCACAAGCTTCCTTCGTCTCCCATGAAAATTTCTTTTCACGATGAAAACTTGAAAAAAAAATACATCAACCCGTTGGCCTGGTGAAACGTTTGAAAAATGTTTTTCCAAAATAATTGGATTACGAGAATGTTATACCGAAACTGAAAATTTTGAAAATTGGCTTTTCCTATTCATACCTTCTGATAAAATCTCTCGTGACAACTTCGATCGGTGTTATGTATTTCCTCACCGTATTAGGCTGCAGAACCGGTTTTTGTACGCGTGTACGAAATTCTTTCCAAGGTTCGCCGTGTCTACGTAAAAATCATCGAAAATGGGTCAAGAAGTCGAAATTAATGACTGATCGCGAAATCTTTGAATGTGACCATGGAGATTCGATCGATTAAAAATTCAGCAACGGCCAAGAAGGCTCGTATTCTTTCAAATATTTCCAAAGTCAACGACATGGCTTTTCTTGAGAAAAAATCGCAAAAGGAATTTATATTTTGTGTATGTTTAGTTTTTATATAAAAAAAAATGAATTCAAATATGATGAAAAATTGAAGGAATTTGTAATTATTATCGACAGGAACGTACACTCCAACGACGCCTGGTAAATCGCCAAAAAACGTTTTCCTCGCAATGCTTTTGTAATGGACAAGACAGGGCATCGATGGTCTGAAGGGCGTGGGACCCTCATTTCTGTAAACTTTTTCGATCTCATTGGCATTATAAACGAACAAAAGATCGGGCCTTCCTATGAGGCCAGAAAGTCGTGTAATCTCGCCGTATTCGTCGTAGAAAATTTGTGATATTTTGGCAACATCGGAAACTTGGTACTGTCCGATTAAAGGAAAAAGTCGCCAAGTGTTGCCGAGTATCGGAATCGGTTTGGGTCCAGGTACCTCGTCGTACGATTTAATGTTCGAAATTATTTCCGGCTCGTTTGTTTGACATTCTTTGAGAGCTGGACTTAGCACCTGCTGGTTGTTTGACATCTTTTTCGTGAACCGGTGTAGTTGACGAAATGATGGACGCGTCGACGCCATTTTTGTTTACCCTGGAAAACCATGAATTGACAAAATATTCGAAGCAAGTTGAAGGAACAAAAATCATGCAGTCGATCAGGCATAACTGCAGGATAAAAAACCTTTGGCACGATCGAATGGTGGTCGCGAAAATCCACATCCCTCATAGCACACTAATCTCATTACGATGGAAATTTTCTCTGAGACGCTTTCACCTGGCGATCCTCATAAACCGTAAAAGGTACAATCCCCCTCCACATTCACTATAATTGTGTTCTTCAATGCGCGACTGTACCATGAGATTCTTAATTAATTTTCCACGACGTTATAAAATACTCGAAACTCCATAAAATACAATTTGGAACTTCGTCGAGTCATCATTTCCCCTGGACAAAATTTCTGTCACAACACTCTCGGAAAATTCCCTCGAAAAAAAAACTTTCGCAAACTACGACGGAGGTAGCAAATTATCTGTATATGAGGGTAATATTCCTTGGTTTTCCCACATTTTTAACGACCAACTACGTGCGCAAATCCAATGGCATTTCGTTAAGTGAGATTGTCTTCTGTAACCCTCGAAATATTGAAAAGTATATTCTTTCTGTAAATATACGTACTTGGCGTTAAGCCACTGTACAGGGAAGAAGAGACAAGGAGAGAGAGAGAGGGTGAGAGAGGGAGGAAGAAAGTGTGAGCATAGAATTATTGAAATAAACATGAAAATGTTGGAGGGTTTTCAGTAAAATGTCTCGACTTAGTGGTGACGATCGAGAGTCTGTTGGGTCTTGAAATTCCCGTTAGCCGGGATAGAGCCGACTTGGAAGAAAGAGTATACGATTGTTTCAATCCGCTTAACTGTTCGTACGGATTATAGCGAGGCAGTTGAATTTAGGGTACACAGGTATAGTGCATCGAGCGACACGAACCCAAAGTTATTTATTGCGCACGTAGAAATAGGAGGAGAAAGAAAATCATTTTAAATTCAAATATTTAAATAATTATTTTCATACATATTTGCGATAAATAATTGAACAATTGTTCAAACTTTCGCACTTACCTCTCTCTCGTGCTTTACGAAAACATTAAGAGGTGCTTCAAATTGTACGCTGGTCACACACACTCGGCCAAACATACACAACAACTCGATGATACTCTCACTGCACTCGAGAAGAACTACTGACGCAAGTTTTTAAAGTCGAAAGAGAAAGAAGGTCGACGGCGTCCCCACCTTTCTACACATTCTCTTCCACCGCCGACTACTATATACGAATCTGTCATACATCTTGAGATTCATAACTGTTTCATTCGTGTTAAGAATGGTGCGAGCTGGTAAAGCAGAAAGAAAAAAAATCGCTGCGATTTCTTTGAAGGCTCCGAAGAAATGAATTGAAAAAAAAAAACATACGCTTTAAAATGCTTTAATTTGATAAACTTTTCAATAATTCCAACAAAGTTTCTCAATTGTCGAAAACTCTCGAAAGTTTTTGAAAAAAAAGCAGCGAAAATTTGGCAACGTTTTGGTTCTAAAAAGGGGAGGTTCCCTGAGCGCTTCGCTTTTTGCACTCGAAAAGTATATGTGCAAAGCTAAGGACTGTCGTTTACTACTGCCTCGCCGGCTATACACCTTTCGCATTGTCGTCGATTTTATTGTAGGCTCCAGTACGCCGCAAATAATATTTACTGGCATGAACGGAGACACGGTCGTATAGAACACTCTTCAGAGTTCCCACTGAATGGATAATATGTAAAAGTATATTACAACTGACTATTAACAAGATTCGTCATTCGGAATGTTCTGGCATCTTCATCAAAGGCGAATCTTTATTTTTTTGGTTGAAAATTCACTGTTTTATGTTTAAAATGTTTTGCAATATTTGAATTTTTAATTGAAAACCATTTTTTTTAAACGAACGATCAGTTTTTCGACTGAAAACTTGGTATTCGAAAATTGTCAACAATTATCATTAAAAATCAATATTACCGACAAATTTCAATGGCAGAAGCATTTGCACACTCAACCATTGAGTACATCTTCCCAATATTTATAATAAGTCCGTTCACGGTAAATAGTGTAAACAAAATCGACAGCCATGTACACGGAGAGAAAATTATATAAAAAATTACTATGACATCATGGTCACACGACGCGTGATGTCAGTACAGAGTGATTTTTCAACTGAAATTGGGCAAAAAAACGTCAAAGTTTCCGCTATTTTCGATAGATTATGAATTAAAAATTGCTATGCATTTGCTAAAATTCTTTACAGTGGAAAAATGAGACCAGGAAATTATGATTCCATAGTAATTTTTTAATATTATTTTCTCTTCGTGTAGAAAATAACTGAAGGCGTGCTGAGATGTTTTTGATCGAAGGCAATATTCGCTCCTCGTTCTCGGACAGTTGCCGTTTATAAAAAATTTTGGCGTTGAAATTAAAATCACGAATGTAAATATTTCGATTTTTTTGAAAAATTAATGGACTAGAAAAAAAATTAAGTCATTTTCAGAGTTTTATTAAAATACGTGCAATAAGTTTAAGAGGAAAAATGTGCCGTGGTCATCCCTCAACTTGCAGTTCATAATCCGGCAAATATTAAGTTTATTAATATTGAAAAATCACACGAAATACGCGGATACGACGTACGATATTTCTTAGAGTTTTCCGTGTTTTCCGCGCGTCAAATATTTGGTGAAAAATGTTAAAATTTGGCGTAAAATGTCAGCTTCCGCTATTTTTAATGAATTTGATAAAATCCTTCAAAGGGGTAACATGGGACAAGGGAACTATGGGTCCATAGTAATTTTTGATATTATTTTTTCTTCGTGTGTAAAAAATAAGTGAAGCCGTGCTGAGATATTTTTCGATCGTGAAGTTAACGAAAAGGACAGTCAAAAATTTAGCATGGAGTGTATACGAGCAAACGACATTAATGCAGGGTCTTAGGAAAAGCGAAGCATTATTTTATGACGCCAAGGTGTCGGAGTCCCGAAAGTGTCACGAGGGAACTGTAATGGCTTTTCGTATATTATTTTACTCCCATTGTGTCAAAGAACGGATAGGAAAGAGAATGAAATATCTGAAATAGTCGGGCTTATGGGTACGTTCGTAAAATCTGGAATACAAATGGTCGCAGGTAGTTGGAGTTAAGCAGGGACGCGAATTTTCAGGTATACGCAAATTTTCATCATCTTTAAATTGGGGTTCGTCGTACAATTAGGGGATGAGAATCCGGCTTTGTCATTGGCTCAACCCCCACCAAATTCACTTGCGCACTAACGCCTCGACCACTTCAACGAGCAGAAGCGAGTAATTATTCTTCAGTACTCATCGAAACTCCGAGCGAGTAACTATCTCAGGAACAAGAAAAGTTTGTGGAATATTTCTAAGTGAAAAGAGTGATTTTTTGAGATCAATCCATTCAAGTCTCTCGTGTGTGACAGCACTGTTCCGAATATGGCTTTACAATCTTTGTGGATAAGGAAGCACATGCTCCAATCCCCGAGCTCTGACTCCAGCCATCAAGTAAGTTTTTTTTTTTATCGTTTAATATTTTATTTAAAAAATCTTGCAGGTTGAAGGACCATGTTATTTTTTTCCTTTTCAACATTGTTTGCATTTGTCGAGAATAATACTAAATTGTATTATATTTCTTCCCCCATGCGAATAAAGATATGCAGCCTGAGAGATTATGTTGTTTGTGAATGCAAAGAAATTACAAAATATATTTGACGCATGAAAAACTCATAAAACTCTTTTCGCGTGTGATTTTTCAATATTTCCAAATCAATATTTTGCGCATTTTGAGCTGCAAGTTGAGGGATGACCATGGCACACTTTTCCTCTTCAAATTTTGCACGTATTTGAATAAAAATCTGAAAAAGACTCAATTTTTTTTTCGGGTTCATTAATTTTTAAGAAAAATCGAAATATTTCCATTTTTTTTGTCATTCGCGATTTTAATTTCAACTTTTTTTTCATTTTAGGAACGTCAACTGTCCGAGAACGAGAAACGAGTATTGCTTTCGATTCAAAAGCTATCGATACCGGAATGGTATTTGAACAATAACTCGCGTCCGCCGAAAATTCTTTCGAATGACACGCCGATAGATCAGCGACCGGCCGCATGGAAAAACATGTCAGCAAAGGCACCTCCAAAGCCGGAGACGCCGGTTGTGCAACCGAACAATTCCACAGGTACAGCCAATCGTTATTTTCTCACAAACTCAAAAAAAAAATTGAACCAAAAAGCAAGAGCAAAAAAAACGTCAACGAAAAGTAAAATAAATCGAAAATTTTTTAATGACGCTCAATATTTATTTTCAGTTTGTCTCAATGGTGTTCTGGAGACCAACATCGAAACTTCTTCAAACGCAAAAAAAAATAATGTCACCGAGAAGATGAACCGAAGTTCACCAACGAAATCACCGGTCAAGCAAAACGTCACATCAAAAAATCAGAACCCAGACGGCAGCCCCGGAAAATTGAGACGTGCAAACATCAGTCAAACATTTCCTCGCTTGTCGCCTTCCCGAAAAATTCAGAACATAAATATTGTCTTCCCCCAAGAAATGGCAAACGCCAAGCGTTTAATGATAACGGACCTCGACGAGTTGTCGGACCCGGAGGTCAACGACATTACTATAGATTCGTTGGAAGTCCAGAAAGAGGAAAAGGACGAGCTCGGTGATGCGGAAACTTGTGAGGGAGAAAATTCTCCACAGGAGAACGTTTCGAGCCCCGAACAACCGGATGACGTGATCATAGCAGGTTCTGGTTTGCACCGAAAATCGGGAGAAGCGAAACGCAGATCGCCCGTTTGTTTATTTTTGATGAAAAAATCATCGGCTGTGGAAATTCCAAAAGCCGGAAAAAACGACACCGAATCGAAGAAATCACAACTTCCGGTTCGTTCTCGAGACTCTACGAAAAAATCTACCGCAGATGTTTCCACGGGAGCAAGAAGTTTGGAGAAAGGAAACAAGGGACAAGCAGCTCCTCCTCCGAAAAAAAACGGCGGCCTCAAGCGCAAATTATGCGGTTGCAGCAACGCCACACCAGCGAGACAGCCTTTGGGATCGGGTCCTCGAGTATCAAGCTTCCGGCCGAAGACTATGCTTCCTCCGATTCCCGAAACCGAGTTTCCTTTTCTGCCGGAACGACAGAAAGTCCATCCGGATAAATGTCCGACCAGACCGCTGTTCAATTCGACGGTGAAAACTGTGCAGCGCAAAGAAATTATTGCCGAGGAAGCTGACAGCTCGTCGGTATCTCAAACGAGCCTCGCGAGTGATATTATCGAAGAGTTCAATCAAAGATGCAGCGCCGAATCACAAGCAACTCCGAGCTCGAAGAATTTCGTGAAAAAGCTCGTGACAGCTTTGGAAAATGAAGTTCGTCAGGCGCCTCTGAAAATCGAGAAAATTGCCTACGAAGACCTGACCAAGTACAACGCCAAAGAGACTTATCTCCACGACGAAACTTTCATTTTTGGAGAAAACAGCAGCGAAGACGAAATTAATACAGTGGCAATGTCCACGTCGATTTCGTTAAAAGGATCCGACACCAGCGGCTCGAGCCCAGGATCACCGATCATCATCAACGGCGATGATAATCTCTACGATTGGAACTCAGCGAGCCAACGTAACCACGAGCTCCCAAAGAACAACAACGAACGTAAAGTGGTAAACGCGAACTTGGAAACAGTCGAGACATTCGACGACGACGAATGGATGTATTGGCACCAAAATTCCGAATGGAATTATCCGAGGACCAGCTCACGATTGAGCTCAGTTTCTTCGCAGAGCGTCGATCACTCTGCTAGCCCCTGTGTAAGCCCGATAGATCAACCGAACGATCTGGACGAGGTATTTCCTCCTCGAACAAGAAGATCGTCCTCCAATGGCTGGGACACGATTTACAGAACAAGAAAATCCGACGCCGATGCCTGGTGCACTGTTTACAAAACAAGAAAAACCGACACCACTCGCGTGTGGCGTCTCAACGGAACGATTCTTTTGGACTCGGGCTATTCCGATAGATCGAGCTCCCCACCATCCTCGTACACAGAAGAAACAACTTCCTTCAACTACACGGGAACGACCCTAACCGCATCGGAAACTTCTTCCTATTGTCACGACGATTCACCCGAACGTTCGATGTCGCCATTTCAACCAGAAGAACGAATCCCTCGTCGTACTATTATCATTTGAACAAACAGTATTTGCACGAACTAAATTTTTCGTCTTTTCGACCCTGAGTCTTCGTACGCGCGAACCGAATCGAATTTTGCTGACGAAAGTGAGAAACTATTACAGTTGTCAAACAACTAGTCTGAAAGGGTATTTGTCGTCGCATTCTTCAATCTTTTCCATTTTTTTAACGCTTTTACGACAAAACTTTTCGACATTCCCTGATTCATCGATTTATTCGTATTTTTATTTAAAAACCCTTTTTTTTTAATGTGCCTTGTCAATGACTTGGGGAAATTGTCAGTCATCGTGATAAAACAATGGTGCCATAACGCGAGTCATTTTTTATAAGCAAGTTTTTTTTTTTTCTATTTACTATAAAATTTTTATTTTATCGAAAAGTTACAACAGCGTAAGATTTTTATTTTGTTTTGATTGAAAACACACTTGCAAAAATAATGAATGAACTAGAAATCGCATCAAAATTCAATTAAAACTTCGAGTAAAATTTTTATTTCAAATTCGCTTTCCAATGTGATTTTTCGTTTGTTCGAATTTCATTTTAATACGCATCTCATTATTGTCGGTTGATAGTTTTTTTTTTTTATCGCTGGTCACTTTCTGGATATTGTACGACAATGACATTCGTACAAAACAGATAAAATATGTACATTTTTATGACTCGATTAATAAAGTATTTTGCAATAAAAATAAACTGTTTCCATGTATTTTTTTACCCCCACTCTAGAAGGACAATCCACGAAAAACGTTGAATGATCAACCCGGAAGCCTGCAACAGGCTAATTAGCTCGTCATAGCGTCGATTTCACACTTACTTCGACCTTTTTCATGGACTTGCGAGTTTCCAAAATTCCTGTTATGAAATTTTGACTAAGCAGGGAAACTCGATCGTCCATCGTCCTTTTTTTCGTGAATTCATTCATAAAGTTCATGATTTCAAAACACGCGTTTTAATTTTTTTTTCGTACCCTTAAGAGAATCGCATAAAACGAGACCTGGGAAAAGTATTTTTTGTATTGAACGTTTCTTAACGAAGAGAAAAAAATTTTAATCGAACTCATGCAACGAAATTTTGCATTAAAAATAAATCACAGTTTCCGGTGCAGGGGAGTAATTTTCACTTCATCGACCTGAAACCACAGGGGAATTCATTTTAGTCACTGAGGCAGAAACAAAACCGTTGATGATCGATTAATTATTTGAAAAAATAATTACTCGGACGTGTGGAGAAGCGGATAGAGCGAACAAGACTCCATCGGCGATGTCTTTGGGTTGTACATGCGGCAACACATCGAAAATCCTATCACTGCCACCGGAACTGGTCAGAATTTCTGTCCTCACCAATCCGGGAATGATGCTCTATCGGCAGATTTAATTTTGCGCTAATAATTAACTCATCACCATATACAAAGTTTTTCTTACCTGAAGTAAAAAAAACGATGTCTAGTTAATTCAATGAATAATGAGAATAAAGTTTTCTATGCAACGTTTCCGAAAATATTATTATGCAGTTTTGTGATAATTATGAATCCAATATTTTACGATTATCGTCCAAAGTAACATCGATCGATTACGATTAAAAAAAAACTTACGGTTGTCCTGATGTTATCGTTTGCGTTTTCGATTTCTTGCCTAATGTTGTCGATAAGTCCTCGAAGTGCAAACTTGCTCGCTGGATAGAGACTGGCTGGTGCTCTCATCAACGTAGCGTTGTAACCCAAAACACTGAACGGCACAAAATACATAATCGTGAATGAAAATTGCCATGAAATAAATAAACTACCAGGAGCTTTATAATCGGTTGCAGGGAACGATATTTTTTTTTCTTGATAATCCCGATAAAAATGTCAAACTATAGAAGAAATATGTGGATCGATCGGTTAATTATTTCGCATAAATTTGTATTATTTATAGAAACTAAGTGCACCGTAAATATTGTTAATATCCAGTGCTCATTCGATTGCCAATTTGGCCGAAGTGATTGTCTCTAAAGTTTTTTTTAAATATTCAGAAAAAAACCTCATTACAGTGACCGCAACATTTCGAAGGTAAACAACTAGTTGGAGTAGAAATGTATCACATGTCGAAAAAATGGTTTAGCAAGCTCGTATGCAAGAGATATTCTAGTATTAAGTTACCAGAGTGCAAAAATATAATAAGAATTGCCACTGGTGATTGGTTTGTGTAATCGATATGTTACCTGTTGAGATAAAATATATGTCCTTCGGTATCTCGAGATCTCATGGATTTCATAGCTTCTCTGGTACAGATAGCAACCGCCAATACGTTGAGATCGAGTATTTTACGAAAGTCACTCGTTGATCCCTCTGTAATGAAAAAATTGGCATAATAGAGAACGATGATTCGACGGTTTTGCAAAATTGATAAAAACTGGTTTGGCGGCGTTAAAGATCGTTGTGTATATAGAGAAACTTTTTTATCACCCGAGTTTGAGACACAATATTATTTTACCGGCTATCGTGGCGGTCACTGCTACACCAGCATTGTTGACCAAAACATCGACTCCACCGAGTTCCTTGGTGGTCCATTCAAAGGCTCTCAATATATCATCCTCGTTTCTAAGATCGCATTTTACGGCGTGTAATTTCCCTTTCGCTCCTTTCAGGCTGTCGGCTATCTCTCGAATGCGGTCTACGCGCCTCGCGAGACCAACGACCTCAATGCCGGCACCAACGAATGCTCTGGAAATGGCTTCGCCGATCCCGGCACTGGCGCCCGTCACTATCGCTATTTTGCCGATCCAACGATCCATTCTTGACGAAAGTCGTTACTGGACTGGAGATCCCAACGCAAAGTCCAACTAATTATCAAGTTATTGCGACGTCACGTGTATATACTGTTTCTCCCTACTCTTAGCTTCAGCCTTCCTTGTTTCTCGCATAACGCGACCTACCATCTGTGTCCAATGTGTCGTTGCCCATGCGCGTGTGTGTTTCATTATCAACCAGTTTGTAGCCAATCCTGCAGCACGAGAAACTTGCTATTTACAGTGTGTTTACAAAATTTCATTTTCAAAGTCGCAGCAGTGCAAAAAAATCCATCAGCTCATAACGAAACAGTTTTTATCACCATTGCAATTATAAGTAACATTTTTTTGTAACTCATTGAATTTTTATCATGACCAGAAGAAGAAACTGTTCGATTTTCAAAAGTCTCCGACGATCGTTGATTCTTTTTTTTTCCAAGCTACGGATATCCGTTGCAAATAAGACGTCGATTTTTTTTGCATTTGTTTTTTTAAAACCATTTTTCTCGGAATAAATAAAAAATTGCATGCTTTTTGTGTTCGATACTTCGCAATCAGTTTGCAAAGTTGCATCAAATCAACTTTTTTGTCTGCAGTTTTTGCACCGGTTTATTTTTCGCATAAAACTCCTCATTAAGGGTCACCATCTTGCGGATTTTTAACGTTTTTTTGTAACTCATACATTCGAGCCGGATTCATGCTTTTTCGCAATTTTGGTACGGAGGATTGGTTTGGGCACGTTGAGCAAAAACGTGAAAAATCTGGGAGACGTTTGGCTTAGAAAAATTGTAATTAATTTATTAACGTGTGAGAACGTATGGAAGTGGATTCGTTTGCCTCTTTCCACACTCGGGTGCAAGGAGGACCGGCAATTAACGTCAATGAACCATATCCGCGTATTTTTTCTTCTTCTTCGTCTTCATTGGAATCGGTCCCGGCATTTTGAACAAGGTGCTGAAAGGAAGAAGAAAAACGAGTTAAAAACGTTGAATTATGTGTGGATTTGTTTCGGAGTACCGACCCGAAAGTTACACCATTTTTTTCAGCCTCTACTTAGTAACTTGATGGGTCTATGAGACCCGAGCGCTTCTCACGCTCAGAATCCTTCAAGGATTTGAAATCGTCGTATTTTTTCTAAACTCTCTCGACACGCATTTTTCCTCTGCTGCCATTCACTTCGATTCTCGCGAGTGTATTCAGGTCGGGAAAAAATTGCAATCGCTATTTTTATGATGAATTTATAGAAAATGATTTTTTTTTAAGGATCAAGTACGAATTTTCAAATTATTATGGATTGTGAAATTTAGGCATTTGAAAAATATTAACTGTGTGTTTTTTCTCACCGAATATTTGTAAATAGAATGAAAATTTGGTCAGCAGAAAATCTCCAACGAAAGTTGAAATAATTTTTGGCAAAATGCTTAGAGGGATTGGAAAACTATGACCAAGGACATGCGATTTGCGATTACAAAGAAGCTGCATGTGGATTAAGTCAGAAATAACGTTTCCGGCTTAAAAATGGTAACAACTTGGGTTGCGTGAGAAAAATCAAATTCGAAAACGTCGAGTCAACGTTTTTACGTACTGGCAAGTCGTACAAATCGGGCTGAACTTGCAGAAAACTGTAAAAACAAAAGAAATCAAAATTAATAAGCGTCAATGTAGAGTAAAATGTAAATTTCTCGTTCCTCCAATAATTCCTTGTAAAAATTGATCCAACTTACTCGACAAACAAACGGAACAGACGTATCCGATGTCTATGAGCTCATGATGACAAAAACAAGCCGCTCTGTAGTCGACTTTTACAGGAGGTGGTAAAACAAGTTTCGAGCGAACCTCAGGATCAGGCAGAAAAACCCACTGTCAAAAATTAACACATTTCATTGCGTGGACAAAAATATTTGACCCCACGACATCGAGTGGACGATTGTGGTTTTTTAACAGAAATTTAAAAAAGGCATAAAAAAACGTCGTCGCATTGTGCGATTCGCAATTACCAAAAGGTATTGTAACAGGCCAGCGGGTGAAGGAACTTTGAGATAATTTCCACCCGTGATGTCGCAGGCTTGTTGCAAAAGTGTAAGTTCTTGGTCCAAGCTGCACACGTCCAATATGACATTCTGCGGGAAGAATATTTGTTAGAAAACGTTAAATGATGGCGATCGTTCTGCAACGATTTAGAAACAGTGGACAAACCATTTTCTGCGCAGTGAAGAAAATGTTCATGTAATTCATGTACTGAGTGGCAGAGTCGTTGCTCCCAGTGACAACCAAAATGCGGCAATTGAGTTTTTCCCCGGGCATTTTGTCACGCTCCAGTCGGGCGGTGTAGCAAAGAGCCATGGTAAGAGCGCCGGAAATCAAACTTTCGCTGTTGATTTGTCTGTCGTTGAGAATGTCGCCGACGACCTCCTGCAACTTTTGCCTCACGTTGCGCTCGACGAGCGTGAATTTTTCGTACTGCCCGTCGATTTGTCGCACTTCGTCCGGCTTTCCATCCGGGTACAAAAATTTGGCTCCGGACGCGTGACAAGCCATTATTGCAATGTCGTTGCTTGACGTTTGCATAAGATGCGCATTCGCAAATACTATCACAGAGTCCAGGCAATGCGTCAAGATTCTCGCATCTTGTTTGACTACTTGCTGCACGGGATTAACGTCGAGAATCACTATCAAGAGACTCCTCTCGATTTCTGTGAGCGAAGACATGAAAATTCGTTCAGCTTTAACTTTTGCAGAGAAATTGTTAACAAAATAAAGAGAGTAAATGAATTTCGCGTGAAATTTTGCGATCGATGTTTCTGTTATTACGATAGCAAGTGAAATGGCGTTTGATCGTGCGAAAAAAATACTTTGCCTTGTTAATAACAAAGGAAATCTATCGAGTTTCTTGGAGAATTATTTTTATGTTCATTTTGAAAACAGTTTTTAGACTAAGGGGATTTGTTGGTGATGGTTTTATTTTCAAGACACTTACCGTTCCCGCCACTTGTCTCCATTTTTTTAACAAAATTTGTTCAGTATTATGTTGTCGTTAGTCGGTGAATCATTTGATAATAAGCATAGGCTTTATTTGTTTAATCTCGAAATGGCACAAATATCATCGTAAATAACGAGGTGGATTCTTCTGCTAGGAACCAATCACCGAGGTAAACATTGAATACCCGAGCCAACTTCCCTCCCTTTCCCTGTGTCTGTGTCGGCAAAGAGCATTTGGCACGGTTTTTCTGGGGTCCGAGTAGTGCTGACCCCAGCCACCGCGGCGCTGCCATGTATCCGTGTGAACGAACACTCTGACGCTGGGGTAATAGCGCGCACTCTCTCGCACCCAGGCGCTTGGCGTAATAGTGCGCTCTCGCTCGCTCTCACGCATCTTCTAATGTTCGGGGTCTGATGCTTAGTACGTACTTCGCTACGTGTTATTGTCGTCTCTTGCATTCGATAAGACTTGCAGCGAAGTAACAAACTTTCTCTAGCCCGGCAATGAAGATTTGGGAACAATAAAGCGTTCGAACAATATTCTCAAAGCCAACTATGTTACAAATCAAGCCCCTCTGATGAATGGGATTGATAAGAACATTTTTTCCTCAAACATCGCCGTAGTCGCACGGCGAGCGATGGGGGACGACGACGCCGAGGTTCTCGGATCGAAACCCCGCGGTGGATTTTTTTCTTCGACCGGAAAATCTACCTTCTTTGCTACATATGACGCGTTTTCGCGGATCTAGCGATTGTCATTGATTGAGGAAGTCTCCCTGCGTGTCCTCGTGAAAAGTTGTAGCCGCGTTTGCGTTGCTGGAAAGAATTATAATCCACGATTTTCAGAGAAAAAAAAAAAAATTCTGTGATGCCGAGTTAACATGACGCGGTTTCGAAGATGTAGCGATTCCAGGTGATGGAGAGAGTCTCCCTGCGTGTCCTCGTGAAGCGCCCTTGTCGCCAGCGGTTCTGGAAAATAATTTCATACCTGGACATATATTTTTGGAAAAAAAAACAACGTTCACGTAAGTCGTGTGTGGAGAACGGACAAGGACGAGGGATCGTTGTTTTGCGAGAGAACCCCCTCAATAAGTTTGAAATATTGCTTGCTCACTTTACAAATCTAATAAGACGTAATAATTTTGGGAGGCCAACTTCACGGAGGTCCAAATATGGTGTTCCGAGATAAAATCCATCCAACGGTAATGCAGTGTCTTTATCGGCAGGACGATGTTACCCAGGATTGCGAAATCTTTTATCACGTTCGATGGGAAGAAGCGCGACAATGTCAGTGCACGAGGACGACATTCTCCAGAATCGGAATCTTCTATCACAATCGATGGAAACTATCGATAGGATTGAGAAAAAAAAACACTCGTCGTGCCGTCAAAAGCCATTATCTCTAAAATTCGTCGTCGATCGATATACTCGATTTTAAATTGATAAGTTTCCGCGTAAGTGAGTGAACCATTTCTATGGAATTCCATGGATGGCAAATAATTGCATTTTAAAAACATATTCTCGCGTGCAATATCGCGAGCCTGATGTGTCCTGTACCGAGGAAGAAAACACGTTTCAGAATTCATCGCGCACAACTTTTCTAGAGCGACAATGAAAAAATAAAGTCTCCAGTGCATAACATCATTTTTCACTTTATTCTCAGTGGATCTGCAGTAAGCTCTTGATTATACATGCAATGAGAAAGTTCAAATCTGGCGTTATATACAATTCTCAGGTAAAGCGCAAATACCAGCTCGAGAAAGAAACAAAAATTATAATAATTTTCCCAAAAGAGTTTCGAATTCGAACACCAGAAAATTCTTTTGATCGTGATTATTATATACGCACTGAGAGAAAACTTTTGTCAAATTTTTTCGAACTCTTCCGTTGAGAATGTCAAACAGATTTTTGGAAATTCGAAAACTTGCCATGTATTCGGTGCATTTTTTGTTACTCCATCGTCTTCTCGTAGTTGCTCGACCGTAATGCGTACCCTGCACAAAGCTCGAGGGTGCATAAATCTGCTGTGGAATTATGTATCCAATTTTTATGAGCTCGCTCGCGACGAGAGTAGATGGAAAAAAAAATCTCACACGGAAAATAAATATTCTCACGTTCTTGGAAGCTGCTTACCCTTTTCGGACGCAGAGAAACTTTGAGTTTCCGCGTAGGCATTAGACGCAATTTTTTCTTTTAACCACCTACGGACGGATCTGAGGAAACCCTCCACTGCCACGAGTCAAGATTTGAATGGAATTGAACCTCCGAGAGGTGCTTAATTATCCAGGAAACTGCGGACCTCGGTCGATCATTTAACCATTGAAATTTGCCACTTTGGTGGATTATTGTAGGGAATCAATCGGCTATGTTATATTCCTGTTCGGGCTTTTATTGTTCGATAAGGAAATTCGATTTCCTCGAAGTTTGAGATTCGTAGAGCTTCCCCGAATGTTTCATTTTCCACCTGAGCAACATGAACCTACCTCGTAGACATAAATGATGAATAATGTAGTAGCCAATCGGTCATAACATTGAATTTGAAACAAATATATTTCGGTAGGTAGAAGTTGCGACATCAATACATAAATATATTCCAGTCAACCAACATGCCTCCTGCCGCTTCCGAGTCGGTTATCTGCTGGAAATGAGATAACTTTGCTGTAAATACATTTAGACTCTTGTGCAATATCAATTAATTGTTAGCACTAGATTTTGCGGAAAATTGTTTCCCCGATCTTGCGATTATAGACGAAAATTTTATCGAACGTTGATAACATTCCACATCTTGGATATTTTGAAATGTTCGGTTGCTTTTGATCTATTTATATCGATTAATTTGCTCTGAAAGCCGGAATAAAGAATGGGATAGAGAGGGAGGGAGGGAGGGAGTTAAAGATCAAATCAGAAACGTCATCGATCAAGGAAAAAAAATTACAACTCACATAACGCTGCGAAGATGACGATCGGTGTATTTTTTTTCCCTTCAAAATAGAGATAATCAAAAAGAACACGATGCTCAAACTTCCCTCGAGTTTCCCTATGAGGAACAATATTTTTAATTATGGCTTCCTCGTAGAGAAAGCTTTGAGCATCGTTCATCTTGAGCATCCTGAGAAAGCAATACGGAGCGTCTTTTGTATTTGCATTTAAATTATATAATTCCAACAACTTTTCTAGAAAATGACGAGAAATTACAGACTTATACACAATATTGTACAATATTTGCAGAAATTAGGGCGGTTGGACGATTTTTCGAAAAACTCAGATTTTCTTAAAATTCGAAAAATCATAAAATTTAGACCGTTTAACCGATATTTTCCGAATTCAGTACGAACCTTCCGATGAAGATACTCTGTTCATAAAAAGAAAAAAAAATAGTCATAAATCTTAAAACACACACACACACATCCAGACATTTTTTCTACATTCGATTTTTCAATATTTTAGGAAATTTCAAAAACATTGACATTGATAAATGGAAAAAAAATGTTCGCCGTTTCATAGCTTCCTCTAGGAGGAAGCAAAAAAAGGCTTAAGGGGGGTATTACCGCCGAGACACTTTAAAAACTTGATTTTTATTTTGCATCTTCTCACAATTTGGGGATTTGAGAAAATGTTTCTGAAATATTAAAGTACGAATGAGAAATTCGAATGAGTTTGGTCATTCATGGAAGAAAAGGAATTAAGCGTGTATTCTCAAATCACAAAAACTCAGTGCGATAAATTATTTGTTTGGCTCGTTGCGATATGTCGTGACGATTAGACAAGCGGATTGTAGGCGCGAAGAGCGGAATAAAATACACAAAAGTATGTAAAAAGCGATGCTGATCTAATCTAATCTGTCGAGTTGATCGATTGGGTTAATCGCGAAAGTGAGTTCGTCTCGATTGGGAGCTTTATAAACGCGAGTCGTTGAAACATCGGTAGAATAATCGAGTTGCCCAAACATGCTGGTCCACGTATCGGTCTGTTCCGTGCTCCTCATATCGACCTTTGGTAAGACGAAATGTTTGTTTAAACAAAAGTGCTACGTTTTTTAAAATTGAATTGTGTTTGTAATACGAAATCGTTGTTCAGAGCTTTTCGCTGGAGCAGATCTGATCGGGTCCAACATCGCTGCTGGCATCGATAAAAATGTGATTGAGAACGATGGCAATTTTGTGGCAAACGGTCGTACGTCGGAAAAGGAGCGAATGGAAAAGGAATATACAGTGTTTAAAAAAGGACTCATGATGGAGAATGATCACGGTGAATTGGTGGAGTTGACCTTGGCCGAGCAAAGTGGAGTCATCGCGATGGAAGACGATTCAGACTCGAGCCTCGACGACCATGTATTCTATCGACTGTATACGAGGAAAAATCCGGAAGAATATCAGCCTCTTTGGATCAACGATAAAAGCAGTTTGTTCCGAAGTAATTTCGACGCTGACAAACCAACGCATTTCGTCACCCACGGTTGGGTCAACACCGGAGACAGTCCAGCATGCACTACAGTTCGCGATGGTAATGCTGAATGACGAACCGAGAGTAGAAAAAGCAGGCAAGCTACTTAATTTTACGTTTTCTCACATTATTCCATTTTCTTTTGTATTTATCCTCAGCGTACCTACGAAACGGTGACTTCAATGTGATAGTCGTTGATTGGAGCAGATTCACTTTGAGACTGTACGGAATGGCAGTGTCACGAGTAACCGCGGTTGGTCAACACGTTGCGAAGATGATCGATTTTCTGCAGAGTAATGCACGTTTGGATCCTAACAAAACAACGCTAGTTGGTCATTCGCTCGGAGCCCACGTCATGGGACTTGCGGGTTACTATTCCCAGGGCACCATGAACTACGTAGTTGGTACGTGCTTCTTTATAGTTTAATTTTTCCCCGCCGAAACGGTTGAAAAAGTAAATAAACAGAATCCCCGATAAAAAAAAAATTGGTTTTTCGACAATTTTTTGTTTTTTAGGTTTGGATCCGGCTCTGCCACTGTTCAATTTCGCCACCTACGAACACAGAATATCCAGCAAAGACGCTAATTACGTCCAAATCATTCACACGAATGCCGGTCTCCTTGGCTTCATGGGCGCGATCGGTCATTCGGATTTCTATCCAAATGGTGGCTCGATACAATTTGGATGTCTGTCGGATTTGACTGGCGCGTGTTCCCACTCTCGCTCCTGGCAACTCTTCGCTGAATCCATCAATTCGAATGTTGGATTCTATGGGAAACATTGCACATCGTTCCTCTCTTACGTTTTCAGGGGATGCGAGAACGAGCCGATTTCAAGAATGGGTGGATCGCAGATCGACCAGGCCGGTGCCGGAGACTATTACCTCTCGACTTCTGCGGTCGCACCATTTGCCAAAGGACGATGAATCTCGCGCAGCGTCCTTGATATTCTCAATTTTTATTGTCTTGAATCGACTCAGCGCACAAATAAATTTTGTATAGTTAATCGCTTTACTTATTGACTTACTTCCCTGGAAAATCCCACGAAATGCGAGGCTCCCAAGTCCAAGACCGTCCAGAGGGACTTTTAATTTTTTTTTTTCTCCACGACCAACCGTTCCGGAGAATCGATATTTCCCTGAATTTTGTCCGTTCGTTACGTCGATAAGGAACGAGGAAAATCCGTTTTAATGAAAATTATTATCTGCGACGAAAACGCAGCGATGTTTTAATTCAATCATGATTTAATTTCATTGACGCTTAGTTTCGTAAAATATCAGCGAAACTTTTATAGGTATATAAACACGTATGAATATGCATGCATATGAAAAAATAAAAAATAATCGAGGGCCACGATACGCGTCGGATGAACTTTACTCGTTCGAGCTGAGTGCGTGGGAGGTGTAGATTCGAACATTAATCGGGGTGAAAGTGCAACGATGCAAAAACTGGTTGGGCTCAACGACTGGTCTGAGTGAATCACACCGAAGCTTTATACGCTAAATGCTTTTTTATTCTTTTATCGCAATGCAAGGCAAACATTCGATTAAATGGTCCAGAAGACGAACGATCGACCGTGTCATAAGTAGATACGGACGTGGCGTATTCGAATGTAGAACTGTGAATGGACGCGCGGGAATCGACGAAATTTTCTAGTTGGTTGTTTGATGCCAAGTTCATCCGCACCAACCGAGCGTTACGGTTTTATCTCTGTACGAAAATATATTCGGATGAGATTAATCAGTTTGCCGAAGTCATCGATTCGTCGTGAATTTAATCGTCACCATCATCATTTTTGACACACCGATAAGGAGCTGTACTTAATCGGTACGATCGTTGCGTACTCGGGAGATTGATCACACGCATAGAAAGTGATTACGATCGCTTCATGTGTATTCAAGGTGGCTCAGGGATTAACCCACTCACGAGACGAAAATACCAACCGATTAGCATGCGTTCGTATCAATTTTGTGCAGAACTACTCGAAATTCCTTGCCAACATTTAAAGGTATTACTATCACGAAACGATTTCATTTAGGCTTCTTTCAAAATTTTGTATAAACGTTCTTTGGCAACAGTTTTCTCCTATGGAAAAAAATTTTCTGACCGTTTACATTTTGGGATATTTAATTTCCAAATTTTTTGTTTTTCCCATCTAAACGCATGTAAATTGAAGTGACGTTTCTTTAAAAAGTTGCAGAAAAAAAAACAAAAGAAACGCGATCCTACACGCGTTTAGAAAACGTCCGAAAATTTTTCTCGATAGGAGAAAACTGATGATAGTTTTCTTGCCAAAGAATGTTTTTACCAACATTTGAGAGAACTCTAAATAAAGTGGTTTCGTGATACGTTGATGAACGTCTCGTAGGTTCTTCGATTTTTTTTGCATGAGATAGAAATTTGCAAGGGAATATTTTTGAGATACAGCTGATGATGGCGTCGCAACGTTAACCATGAATCAGAGTGATAAGTTCGGTCCAACGGTGGGTGCATCGCCAACATTGGACTAACGTTGTCTTTTGATATTGGATCTTGGAGTAATAATAAGCTCAAGGCTGGCCCGGCGCCACTCTTCGATCGCCAATCAAGTTAATCAAATTGACCAAATTTTTGTCGATGTTTTTATCGTTGAATAATTTGTCCTTTTTCTCTGATGACGACTATTTATCATCATAACCCTTCGAGTACATACTGGGTCATTTTGACCCCAACAATTTTCCGCCGCCGATTGTTTAGCATTTAATGGCATGCTTTGCCACTTTATTTTCGTTTTCTTTGAGAAGAAAATTTAGGGCCATAAAACATGGACAATTTACTAGAAAAAATATATCTACAAAAAAAACAAAAAATGCATAGTCACTGGAATACAACGATTTCAAAAACGCATTGGGTTAAATTGACTCAATATGCAGTTAGAGGATGTGTGCACTCGAAGGGTCGAAAAAAATTATCTGAATGGATAGAAATTTCAAGAAATTAATAACGAACCAGTTAGCTTGGCCCTCGAACCTAATTTTCAATTTGATTTTTTAATTTCATTGATAACACTTAATAGAATTCCCTGTATCGTTAGCTGCGTCACGATAATTGCCCCGAAATTGGCAAACTTCTGAATATTGATATTTCGTCGAAACATTGGCCCAGTTCGAGGATTAACTGTGGGCGTATCCGGTAGAGGGTCACCGGTTATTGCGAATTGACCCTCCGGTCAAGAAAAACATTCAATTCATTGTTTATCAAATGCAAACGTTTACATTGGATCTGGATCCGATTGCAGGACAAACGTTTCGAGTTTTTTTGTTCATACATTCCGGAAAAAAAAGTGTGTGCTGTACTCGACGCTTCCGAAAAAATTATCTCAACCATCCAGTTCGATGCGGCCACGTTCGAATATTTGAGGCACTTTGTTTTCTCGAACGGTCGTTTTCGCAATAGGATCGAGGAGGAAATGCCTGAATATCTCGTCGATTTCATGAGCATCTTGATAACCCACACGTGATCAATTTGAAAAATCTCTAGCATCAATCTTACGAGATGTGATCTTTGCAATGATAGATAATGATAACAATAATAAACATAATAATGACAACATCGACAACGAGGAATCGCTTCGAGGTGAGGGATCAGTCGGTATCTCGTGACTGCGGGCGCGAGAGAGAAAAATACAATTTTTGAAGTTGAAAATTTCCCACACGCTTTCATCGATTACAAAAAGCCCCAGTCAGCCCGTTTTTGCCATCGTCCTGCATTCACTGACAGAGCTTTTTTGTGTTTAGTCAAACGAGATCGAAATTATTTATTCAGGAAAGTCGAACTGAGATTCGGTGACTGATCCATCACCTTAAGGAGCTTGGATCACGAAATCAAAATAATCAGAATTTGATAAAATTTGGTGATAACTTTCAATTTTTTCCGAAATTTTTCACCACATGGTTATCGAATGGTTGAGCGTTATATCGAACTACTAATGCACGAGATGTGTACAGGTAAACTTTATGCTTATACACGTGAACTTGACTGTTCAATAACTCGAGTACTACGGGGTGGAAAAATCTTCAAAAATCTTGTATATTGTCATATATATTATTGAAGAATCTATTTAACAAATTTTATTAAATTCTTATCTTTTTGAAATTTTTTATGTTTTCAACATGGTTCAGCCATGGTCTCGGCCATGATAACATGATCCAACCTCCATAACAGTGATATGCCGAATTTGATGGTGTGGAACGTGATGTCGAGTCTTGTTTTGCGACGTGGCATTGATTTTATTTGCTGTGAAATCTTGAGTAGTCTAAACATTGTAAGACTCGAAGCTGATTTTATCCTCCAGCAGATGAGAGTCACGTTTTACGACTTCGTCATACTCGATCGTCTCTGTTTTCTAACCCTTTACGCTTTCCTTTCTTTATTAGTCAATTGCTTTTCGAGTCTCCCACGCGCGGTTCAGCTGACGAATGGGAAAACACGGAGGTTTTATCATTCCCAACGTGAAACCTACCTGAGAGCGTTGCTGCAGCAAAACTCTACGAAAACTTGATCAGCTTCGTTTCAGGAGTTTTACGTCACTCTCAAAACGAACGGTCCGCTTATCGATCTTCTCCGAGTGCCAAGTACCGAATTACAGGCTCTTCTCTCCATTGCAAAATCGTGTATGACACCAAGTACTCAACGTGTGCAAGCAGCATGGTCAACAAACTATGTATCGATCGCGAGTCTCTGACCATTTCCTGTGGTAGGCTCTCAGGGAGAGCCTTAATAAAATATTCATCGAATTTAATCCTCGATCCTTGATTCTCCCGAAAAAACGAAACTTTTCCTGATGCCAATGAAAAAAAAATATATGTATTAATTATTTTGTACCTTTCAAGACGTTTCTCACATTCCCGGTAAATTTGTTTATTGTTGTAAAGATATTTTTTGTAATAAATTGTTTTTATATTTTACGGTCCCAAATTTATTTTTCGACGAAACCGAAATTGAAATGCCGACAAATTCGTTGCCAACGAATACCAAACAATCGGTGACAAAAATCAGTTGGGGTCACAACGACCCAGTGTGTACTCGATGGGTTAAGAGTCCAGAAATCGAATTTTTTGCCGGTCCATTTTGATAGTGAATACACGAATTATTTGAAATGGGCGATAATTTATCGTTTAATGGAAAAATAATCGAGTTTAGTAATTTTGAAACATAAATAGCGACCGATCATAAATCTGAATGTAATTGCGATGGAACACACGTTCATCATCCCCGGAGAAATATCTGAACACCTACGAGAAAAACCGATTACAAAACGGTGGTAAATTTCGTTGGGAGATGCTGTTCGCACCTGCGGTCGTTTGCTCCACGCCATGCAATATCTCGGAGAATTCCCAACAGGTAAAATCATCTTGGCCGTTAACTTTCCACAGGAGAAACATCCGGTGCGACATTTTCTTTCTTGTCGTTGACGATCACGAGCCTATACGATCTAACAAATGTATTTCACGTCGAGAGTCACGGTACGTGGACGGAAATGGACCACATGGCTTTATCTACGCGGGAAAAAAGAAATAATAATCCGACCCTCATTCTTGTTTGTCGCCCTTTGGTGTGAACTCTCCATCTGGCAATGTGGTCATCCGAGTATCATTTGTAATCTCATTACCTCCTCCTCAACTTCCTTTTTTTTTTTTTTTTATTATACGCCCAGCAGTATTTTTGCAAAATGATACAAGAGCCGAAATGAAAAAAATTCTGCAATTTCTTTAGCTTTGCGTCGTTGGACGTCGGTGAAGGTTACTCCGACGCCTCGATGCTAATCAATGAGTCGGCAAAACACGAATCAATGCAAAAAAGCATAAAATTTAAACAAACCCATTTTATGGAACGAGATTTCATATCCAAAGAAATTTTTCACATTTAGGAGAATAATTCTGATTCAAAAGACGTTGAATTCGACGCATCAAAGCTTAGGTTCCCTGAAATCACTGACAGAGACACGAGGCTCTGTGGGTGCGTTGAATTTAACATGCGAGAATATATTAAATCGAAGGTGCTGTAATGAAATTGCTCGTATCTTAGAACAGCTGGAAGGTGGTGGGAAGAGATGAAATATGCGCCTTTCGTTCGGTATGAATATTGCCCAGAATTAATAACAAGGATGCCGGTGGCTCAGCTCTAAACACGAAGCATTAGTCCTCCGAGCGTGCATATTAAGACGACATTTTCGGAGGGAATGCTCGCACAAGATCCTGCAATTTTGGTTAATCAATGAAATTACAAATGTTGGACGAATAAGAATGCAAAAAAAAAACAAAAAAATTCTTTTTTTCAACTGACCGACTAATGTGAGGAGTACGAGGGTAAAAATAAAACCGAATCCTCTTCGCCGCGTCAAAGAAAACTACAACGAAGAAATTCCCCGGTCTCATTTTACTTTACTGTCCCTTTTCGATTTCGAAATTTTTGAAAATAATTTGCAGTTTATCAAAAAATAAGAGAGAATCGGCTCAAAGGCTTTAAGGGATGAAAACAACCCTTAAAGCTGGACATGGTGGAACACTATTTCATGTAAAAGTATAAAACTAATCGATGGATTGTAAAATGTTCCTCATGTCGAATAACCTAATCAATATATATTGAAGTTAGTGTGGACCCTTGTTGCAGGGGGCGAACCGCACCGCCTAATATTCATAATTTTCTTCCATTAAAAAAAAAATTATTTTCATGAAACTCGTACTATTTTGTGGGAAAAAAAAGTTAACGAATCTTTGGATTTCAAGCAGGCAATAAAAATCAAGTCAGCGAGGCAATGTTTTGTCGATACATATCGATCATAAACATCACTGGCACACGTGTAGAGCTATCGTATAAATCCAATCCAGGAGACTTTTTGGCATTGAATTCCAACATAAAATTTTGCGTTTTAATTTATTGGTATCATGAAAAATTTTGTTGTTGTGCTTGAGCACACGTTTTTGCAATACTCAGCGTTGAATCACTGCCCTGCATATGTCGTGACGAATGATTTAGTCGTTGACACGACGCACATTAATGGTAACGAAACCATTGCAAGCAAAAAAAAATTGCGTTGCTTAAATAACATGAAAAACATACGTGTCTCTTATTTTCCAATAAACTGCTACAAAGTATTAAAAAATCATGTGAATCACAGAGGGACACTTGAGTACCTTCCTTGTAAGGTCTTTTGCGTTATTGGAGAATTCTGCGGAGGTACCTCTTGCGAGGGAAATACACGGGGTCAGGAGGCTATACACTGATCAAACAGGTGGGCTGTGTCTCCAAATGCGAACGATGTACACACAGGGTGTCCTGGAATCTTCCAAACTCCACTGTTACGAGTTTTCGTGAAAGTTCTACAGTTCTCCAAGTTTTCGGAGTCTTTTTTCTCAACTTTCAGGAACTGTCAATCGTGTGTCCCCAAAGAAATATGTCCCGTATTCCACACACGAGAAATTTCAGTCTCTGGATCCGGAAACGTTGAACAAAAATAATATGCAGTGAATTTTTTCATTGGAAAAGTAAACTTTACATTCCTGCGTTGATTTTCTCAAAGAAGAGTGCATACGCGTTCGAGTATAAAATCAGAACCAAAATGTTCTCGTCTGATCGTAATTGACCATTACTACTGTAGAATTCTTCACGAGCTCGAGCTTCTAATCGGATCGAAGAATTAAATGTTACTGTTTCGAGTGTGGGCGACAGGCTCCAAAGCGCTAAATTATCAAATCGATTGCATGCTCCAACGTCTAAGTTTCGCAGTCTAAGCAGGAAATTTCCAAATCATACCCTTCGATCCTCGAACCTCATGCAACTCTCAAACTTACAGAACCATGTTTGGTGGCACAACTTAATACAAATAAATTGTTTGGAAACAGTTCGCCATAAAGATTGAAGAAACTGGTTGGCAGACAAACGACATTTTCGATTTGACATGCGCCCTGCGGCTCTACCAGTCGATAAAAAATTCATCACGTCGTTCAATTATTTCTGCTGGAGCACGGGACTTTGGGAGAGCGCAACGACTCGATTCGTATGGTCTCATAGTCCAGCAGCTGGAAATATTATGAACCGGAATGAAAGGGATGGATCCCTCGCCACAGCTTCAGCATCGGATAACGATGAATTTTGGAACCCACTGTCTTCGTAAAGGAAACGTTTCACTTGATCAATCGCGTGGAATGAATTATTCTATTTTATTCTGTGTTGTCCAGCAGCTGTCGATTGGCACGTGGTTCACCCAACAATTAGCGTATTGTACGATTTAATAATTTTCCTGTGGATCTTTCGGGTCTCCACTGAGAGGATGAATCAATGAATCATTCCATGACACGTGATTCCAATGAAATTACGTAATCATCGTGATATTACGAGGTATCTAACAAAAATGCCACATTGGGTATCCAGTTGCATGATTCGAATAAAAAAAATCGTCGATTAACGTCAATTCCTATTGAATAAACAAATTTTTTCCCTAACGCTATGACGCAGGCGTGAAATCTATTTGACGAAAAATTCGCACGATTAAAATACGGAATTCTTTCCGTCGAGGCTTTGAAAAAAATGGTTGGATCATTCGAGTAGTTTGTGACCAAGTGCCAATAAAATTCTACACTTGTCGGCTTTGTTGTAAAAGCATTGAACAAATATTCGAGATTCCTGTATCAAGTCGCATATTTAATGGTAATAAAAACTCGGTAATTAAATCAATAGAGAATAACGCGTCAATCGGTATCGATCGACAGTTTTTTTCCTTCACGTGCTGCCGGGTCGATGGTCTGTTAACCAAATAATTTGCGTGGTATAAATTATTACGTTATTATTCGTTTTTTGATTTGTCAGCTTCGCGGACTCGCCTGACAGGAAATAATTAATTTTCAAAGTTCACCACTCATTCTATCACTTATTTGGTCTGTTTGTTGAACTTTTTCGTCATATAGGTATCATGGTCCGCCATGATTTTTAACGGGCGGAGAATGCCGCGTGCGCTCAGCTTTCCCCCACCAGCATACCAAAGCGCGTCTATATAAGTCTCCTGTTCGCTTCTCTGCCCGCTCTCAGGTGCGTACAGGAGTCCTTAAATGTTGTCACTCGTCTAGTTACCAACATATCCTCATTTTACAAATTCTCCTCTAACCTCTCGACGCCTCCAAGTGAAACTCGAGTATTTTTCGACAATTCGAAAATTCCCTCGTCGATTCGCTCCCCAACAGCAAGTTTCCTCCTAAAAATCAAAGGATCGTTGTCCAGAACAGACGAGAAGGAAGCAACAACCAAAAATCCAGAGCTGCATCACGGTAGGAATCGGCTAACGAGTCTTTATGAAATCCCAAGTGCGCGATCGGTCATTATCACCAAAACATTTCAACCATGGTGAATTATTTTTGACAGTGTCCTCAAACTTTATTTTCAATTATTTTCTGATCCCGTTATCACTATCGTCAATTTTAATCGATTGAATCGGTTTTAGTTACAATTGAAAAAAAAACAACGAAACTAAAAAAAAAAAAAGCATTTTATTGAATTTTATTTTCTTTTCCGTTCGTTGACATTCTGACGGCGCATTAATTCAATTAGGTCTGAGGCAGGGAGCACACACAAACCGTTAAGGTAATAATTAGCATCTGGGGTTAGGGAAGTGGGAGAGTCAGCAGGGGCAAAAGAGCACTTCTGATCCGTATGCAATGGTACGATATCCAAACACACCTCGTATCAACACCTGTATCAACCCGGTAATTCGTGTTCGCGCTCCCGGGAAGGGTCTCGATATCATTGAAACGCGTGTGGAAAGCTTGTTTCATTTGTCCATCGATAATAATAGTACCGGACTCGATAAATCGATAAATCAAAACTTTATAAAAAATTTTGACGATTTATTAGACAATTATTCACTTTGATCGGAGAAAAGATTTAACAGAGCCGAGTTAATGGCACGAATGATGAATTAGTATGTGAAATAAAGTCTCGAAAGCAGCTAATTTAATTTTCTTTCATTTCAGCCTGACTAGTCTGGCAACATTGACAAAATGATGGAGATGCACGATCAGAAAAGGGCTGCGAAGTATTCCCGGAATCTGACAGCCATCAGAACATTCTTCGTCGTGTTGCTGATCTTCTGCCTCGCCGAATGCACAGCCGGTGAGTGTTGGAAAAATTTTCATCAATTGTCGTGGAAATAGATTTTGATATCCGCTGGAGACTGAAATTTCAAGAAACTTTGTTGAAATTTTTTTCAATGCACAAGCGAAAAAGAAACTCGTTATTTTTTACCATGGGAATGCAATTTTCTGTGGAAAAGCTTCAGAGATTTTGCGGAAACCAGTCCGTATCCTCGCGGAAGCTATTAGCAATTTAGTTCCTAGCACTTCAGGGCATTCTGATTATCACCCTGAGGATACGAGTTTTTTGACCCCCCGGAATACCGACGCGTAAGAATAAACTCGCGATTCCGAATAACCTCTTCAAAAGCCATCAACCCTATGCAACAGAAAGCAATCGATTTAACTTCCTCAAAAGTCTCTTAACCCTTATGTGTGTCACGAGGTAAAGTTTACCGCGTCGCTATGTACGCAACAAGTACTCAATTACCTCGCAAAGCATAAAAAGGTTTAGGTCTCTATAAAATCGTAAAACGATCGTCGCTGAGTATAAGTAATGGCCCTTCAATTATGGGGTATCGACAACAAAAAGAAAATCTAATTGGAATTGTTTCTTCAGAATTTTGTCGACGAACTTTGACGTGAATAAAAAAAAAAAAAAAAATCTGGTTGCTGGTAATTTTCAATTATTCATTTATTTTGAAAATTGTCAACTGTTTTATCATGGGGAAAATTTATAAATCAAAACAACACCATGATTCTGGTCAATTTACGGATTTAAAAAAAAAATTTTAGTGTCTATTTGACGATGTCATCGATCTATATTTTTACTCGTACCCTTCGAGTACATACTGGGTCGTTTTGAACCCCAAAATTTTCCGTCACCGATTTTTTGACATTTAATGGCGACGAATGTTGTGGCATTTACACTGAAAACAAAATTTTGTTGGAAAAGATCGATATTTTGTTCGATACGTTATTTTTTCGAATAATCTCAAAAACAGTGTCATCGCAGCAAGATCTAGAAAGCCTGTTCGGAAGCAAATTTTGATTGTTCCAATCGTAAATTTTGTTGACGATTCCATTAGAAACCAAATACACTGCCAAAATAACGAAAACTTTGAAATTATAAAAAATATTTAGTTTAACGCGTGCAACAAAATATCGACGAATTTTAACAAAATCTCGTTTCCTGTGTAATTTTCGTTTCCGTCAAAAAATCAATTTGGGGCCATAATACGGGATAAGTTACTAAAAAAAAAGCAAAAAAAATGCATATTTACCAGAATATAATTATTTGAAAAACGCCTTGGGTCAGATTGACCCAATATGCACTCGGAGGTGTGCACTCCAAGGGTTAAATTGTATGCAAACGCATATGTGCCGAAGTATATTAAATCGCGTGCTGATCGATATTTTATAATAATTAGCGTCGGTTATCGAGGGTTGAACTTCCATCTCCATTTCCGAGAAAAATAATAAACTTTCAAGTTCTGCAAAAATGAAAAAATTCTCATCTCCGGGATCTAAAGTCACTACGAAGTAGCTTGCAGCAAATATTTCCGACCATTCTTCAGTAAACGACTCTCGGATGGAGCAAATGATTGAGCGTAGGTAGCGTTAACGTAAAACTCTGGTTCAAGGGTTATTGGCAATTGAACACTTTGTAACACACTTGACGGATTTCCATGAACCACCGATCGATCCTTTCGAAGCAATTAAATTGTTATTTAAAATATCGGCGTGACTGGCTCTCGATGTAATTTCGGAATCCAAAGAATTTTAGGACTCTCTACCGTTTTCCAGGTCGACAAGCAGCTCGAGTTCCCATAATAAGTGACGATCATAAATTAAGTCACAAAAATCAATATTATTGCATTTTTCACTGAAACGAAACTCAAACTACTTCATTATGCGAGGATTTGGAACTTGCTTCCGATTCGATTATTCTTTTCTTCAGAAGTGCGATTTAGTGATTTTTGAAATTCGATTTGCTTCAGGAAAATTGTAACTTGAGATACGAATTTTTAATACGTGCCGTTTTTTTGTTTACTTTTTGAAAGTTTTTCCACGAATTAAAATTTCTAAATGATTTTCCGATCACGCAATCCGGTAATTTTCGATATTTTCTTCCAAACATTTTCAAGGTGATCTGTCGGCAATTTTTTTCCGAAAAGTCGTTTCGAATAATTCAAAGACAAAGATACACGTATAGTCTTTCTTCAGCCACAGAATAGGTTGAATTTTTTTCTCTTCAAATATTAAGGACGTTGTATGCAAAATTTTCTATCGATAGGATTCCTTCAAATTTGCACCACACGAAGAGCATAGTGGTATTTAATAGCTCGCGCAATTTTCAGAGGTTTCATCATGTTGAAGTCGTTATTTATAAAAATCACAATTGTCGGTTGTTTCTCTCGAGAGCGTGAGTTTAAAGTTCCACGTTTCAACATGAAATATTTCGATTTCTAAATGGTGAAGCCTCTTAAAACTTTGCATACACTTTTATCTACCATCGAAGAAGCTTTATTTAGTTTTCGGAAAAAATCGTTGGCAAAATTTTGTCGAAATTTTGTTTATTCTATAACAATTACCGATTACCTCGGACAATCTGTTGTTCTTTAGTCTAGCAACTTTTTTTAATGAACTTAGGCTCGCAAGCCATTTCGTACGAATGTAACAAAAGTAAAAACAAAAATTTAGATTTGACCCTCGCCATACAACGTCCCTATGCACCTTTTTTAGAAAAAAAATTGTGTCTCCTCTTCGTTTCCTTTCCACACACGCTCAAACGATCCGGGGCCTTCAAAATTTTAAGTATCTTCGGTATTTTTTCTGACGAGATCATGATCTACGAAGGCATGAAAATCCGTGAGCTTTTCGAATTTTGATATTTCAACAAGAGTGACTTTCATTGACAGAAGTCGATTGACTTCATTTCATCGTATCGTAAACAATATTACGTCGAATGACAATAGTATGAGAAAGCAGTTTGAAGCTTCTTTTTTGCAATATACAAATCCATGGGAATTCAATGATATTTGTTTACAAGCCGCGGGGATCCTGCCTCAACCTGTCCCGTCACGATTCACTCCCTTGGCCACCCCCGCTCATCTCGCGACGTCGATGAAATACGAGAAATGCACATACGTTCGCTAATCAAAAGAATCGATTGATAATTCAACCCTTTGAAGTTATTCGAATCCTCTGCCTTTTCAAAACACCGCGTTTCCATTCGACAGGCTAAGACCTTTTACGGAAGAAATATTGAAAAATGAAAAACGAAATATCCGTCGAATCTTTTCTCCTTCCGCAGTTTTGCGTGAATTTTGTTTGTGCTTTCCCATCTTCCACGTATATTTATGTACTTTTTTAAAGAAGCCCAATTACCCTTCGTTAGTTCCGGGGAACGACGACCCGAGGTGGTCCAATATCGATTCCTCCGCGATCCAATGTTTGCTTCGATCATAATGGAAGATTTACTTGCAGTCGGGCGTCTAATTTTTTCCCATTTTTCGAGGCAGCGATGTATAATCAAACAGATCTTTTAATTAACAGCAAATTGATCCTCGTAGAGACGGAATCAGTTTCCCGGAGAACAGACGAGATTTCTATGAATTGTTAATAAAAATTTGAATCGTTTGAAAAATTAGCACAAACGTGAGCGATTTTGACAGACGCCCAACTTTATGGCAGTCCATTAATTTGCGTTTCACAATTTTCGCTAATTATTTATCGGTTTTTCTAATATTGTTTATAACAATTACGTCGAACATTACTGTCAATTATGGCAAAAAATGCCCTTGAAGCTCCGACAAACGTCAAACGAATTCTTACAGTTTTTCTCCCATTCATATTCTTCTTTTTAGACTTGCCCTCATAACGTCTTCGGTCTCGTGAATTTCGAATTCTTCGTGTATCTCTGGACGAATGTGTGGGATCAAATGCATGAATATATAAATATCATTATTTCAATAATAAAAGTACGAAGGCCACATTGAAACTTACGTGTCATAACAAATGCAAGACTGTTGCAAGCACAGCAGTGCATCTTTTCCCATTCAATATGTATTCATTCGAGCCTGCTCCATTCTCATCGTGTAAATAAGAGGAGCGCGAACAAGAATTTATACGCCATATTTCGAGATTTGAATGGATCGCGTTGTACCGTCTCAGCGTAATCCTCGCGCGTATGAGCATCGAATAAGTCTCAACGTGAGAAGAATGTAAAATGTTTGCTGTCTCAAAATCGCAAATTTATTTTTAAACAATCAAAATTATAAATAGAATTTTTAGACTCGAGAAAAATTTCTTTCTCCGTTTAAATCAGGAAGTTCTTTGCTCGAAAAAATTTCAAGATCTGTCAACAAAGCTCCGATCTATAAATTGGATATTTACAGAAATAAAAATAATCGATAATTCTTTCAATCAATGGAATTATTGAAAAACACAAACGACCCATCAACCAATTACGTTCTTTCTCTGTTTATACGAAACTCCTGGATTTCGTATCAGGCAGACAACTGTTTCATTCGACGTTATATTATTTTCTTTATAATTGGATTTTCAATGCGATTCATTAGACTGAATGAAATATACAACTCAACCTGCTGTTACCACGTGGGTGTACGGACTACGAAATAGAGTTTCCCATTGACTCGCGCCATTGAAACAATGGGACGGAGATAAAGTAGCAACCGAGAAGAAAGAAAGTACTCGAGCTTTTACAAAGTTTTGTTTCTCTCGTATAATTCTCGAGTATCTACTCTCCTCCTTTGGTTACATCGACGGTCTTGGCTGCACTTTGTAAAGACAAAAGTGATTAAAGTAATGAGCACTATTTGCTGAATGGCGAGAGGAGTGCGTGGTCAGTAGCATGTTTCACGAAAGGAAACCGTGCGTAGATATCCCGAAAAGATGCCTTGCAACCGTCAACGTCATCAGAGCTCGCTCTCTTCCTTTTCTCTTGCCAGCATCCTGCGCGCCCTTGTTTCTCAATTTATCTCAAAAACAAGAAACTATGAATTCTTTCTTTTTCAGGTTCTTGTCTCAGCTATGGACATTCCTGCTGGGGTGGTGAGTGAATTTTATTTATTATTTATTTCGGCTATGAGATTTTTTAATTAATTATTATCAAATTAGCAGCTACTCGAATATTTCGAATGGCATAAAAATCGCGAATCGTTTGTTATCTTTGCAGAATTTATGCTTCCGTCTGACCAAAGAGTTGAAAGAAATTTGTATTTAGATTTCTTGTGAATTTATTATCGTCTCGTATTTTATTTTATTTTTTTTTTTCATTTATCTTCTACGAATTATAATTTCATAGCCACAGAATCTCAAGCGAAATAATTCTCAAGTTCCCATTCATCGCATCAAGCACTGGAATAAATCAAAGTAAGAAAATCTCTTATCGCGTGACCAATATGCTTAGACGGTACGTTGGGCGATCGCTATGGAGACTCGAAATCCTGGAACTCATGAGAAAAAAAAATTCAAAATAATAATTTTTTCTAATCGCAGAGTTTTTCAATGACGAAAATTTCATAGCATTGGTATTTAGCGACACCGAGTCTGTATTGAATGAAAGAAAAATGGGACGTGAGTTGTCGGACTGATGTACGGATCGACACTCATTTTGCTTTGATCGTTCATTAAGAGTTTTCCACCCACGTATTCACTACTGGAACTTCTGATAAATGAGAATTTTCCTATTTCAATTGCAGCTCATCGAGTTCTTGATCAATTCAATCACCATTTCAATTTATTATGGATATTCATCGCCAAATTATCATCCACCGTACTCACGTAATTGGCAAAATTAAAAATAAAGGAAAAAAAAAATTTCCACAGCACTCGATTTTGTGAAAATTTTTGTTGATTAGATTCTGGACCAAGTTGCGATCGAATGAGGGGTTTGTGTAGGGGTAATTTCGATCAATTGACGAAGTGCGCTGTACGTGAATTTAATAGAGAATATTCGAATTTCTAGGAGTTCGGATCTGACGTTAAGGAACTAGTGCATTCAGAAAATGAAAACATGAAAAAAAATTCATATCCTAACCCATTGTAATTGCTGGAAAAGTGTAATTGAAGTTTTATTGGTTTCGTTCACGATTCGCGATACTTGAAATCGAAATGTTTGCATCCGTTGTATAAAATCTAACTGGATGGGAAAATGCGTGTAAATGTGGGAGAGCTGGTCGGTTCAATTAATTCGAAAAAGGGTCGAAAGTAAAAATTTCCAATTGGCTTGAGTGGCAGTGGAAATTGGAGAGTTTACGGCACTTTCCTCTCTCTCTCTCTCGATCGTTCGTCTCTATTTTCGGCTCAAATCCATAGAAATTCCAACTCGCGTTACAGCCCACGGGAAACGCAGTTCCGAGGGCAGTAGAACTTCGCAATATCGACAAATTCGTGACGAAGGGAATGGACGAGTGGTCGTCGAGGACGAGACAGATGGTAAGCCAGCAGCAACCAGCGATGAGGATCGTTGGCTATTCTCTCGTCTGATAACAGGACGACTGGCGGTACCTGCAGCTGGCCCGATTGTCGGCAAACGTCCTAGCAACAGGTGGCATCAGAAACAAAGTATTCGCTCTCTACCGGAAAATTGGGACATCAATTACGGAACCAATACGAACGAAATTATTCGGTATGACGCAATTTTTTATTTTTCAAGAATGCAGCTACATTTTGACCTGAAAGATAAAAAAAATCAAGTAATTTTCAATTCTTAATTTTTAAATCAAATTTTTATATAAACCACAAAAGCATAATTATCGCTCGTCGCGTGGCCGACAAAACAATTTCACTATCTTTCTCGTTATTTCGATACGCGTGCGGAAAATATTTTCACGAATGCTTTCAATCGTTTGCATTAATGATAAACGAACAGTATTAACTGGTCGAACAGCAACAAGCAATTTGTAATTGCATAACGCGCCAGAGATCGACAAATGTTTAAAATCTGTAGCGGCTCGTGTCAATGGGATTAATTAAAAACGATAAAGACACAATATGCGGAAAATAACGTGTAACCTGATATTCAAAGCTCGAGATTATGATGAAAAGCAGGCACGAGGCTGTGGTCTCCAGAGAATTGAAACGTTTTCTACAATTAACAAAAAATTCAGCACCGCTGATGAGATTTTTTCTTTCGCTCAAATTCCTTGGCGTCCTGGGGAAAAAAAAACTCAAGTAATTTATCGTGTGGAATGAAAATATTTCGGGGATTTTCCATTTTTTCATCTCAAAGCATCATTTCAAGGAGCTGCGCAGGACATTTTTGAAATCTCGTATGAAATTATTTTGTTGTCAAGTTCGACAAAATCCTAATGTGGCATTTTTTGGTATAATTTTTTTTTTTGTTATTTGAAGAAACGACAGCGTAGGAGACTCCAAAGATTCCGACGATTCTGTGGAGTTGCCGCATCAAATGGGAAAAGGACGTGACGACGAACGAAGGTTCGGCGATGATCGAAAAGAATATCCCGAGCACCATCCAAGTCTGAGGCAGAAATTACGTCTGTACAAAATATTGGTAAGCATCAGTCACTAAAATTCTCCAACCTCAAGATCGAGAGGAATCTGAATTTTCAAACGTCAAGGAAAAACTATTTCTTGTTAATCTTTTTTACAGACTGACTCGTTCAACGACGACACGCTTCAATAATGAACCATCCAAAATCGAGTAAAAATTAAGTATTCAGCAACGACAGTGCTATCTAGTATTTGGGCTTTTGTTCGAGTAGAAATATTGCAATGAAAAAACTTTCTTATTTATTAAACCCTTGCGCCTTTTTTAGTAGAAACAAAAATGCATTGGGCTCGGAAAACAATTTCATGTTTATATAAAAATTCCAGTTTAAATGCGCGATATACGTTTTCTTCTCCGCGGAATAAATTTGACAAGGAATAAAATATGAAAATCAAAAAAAAATGCATGAAATTTCGAGTTCGACAGGAAAATGCATCGTTTGCATGTTTTTGAAAATTACAAGAAAATCTTTGCGAAAATGCTTGAAGAAAAGTTCCGGGGCATTAAAATTACTGTCCTGGACTGTAATTATGATTTAACCCTTCGAGTGCACACCTCCTGTGAGTGCATATTGGGTCAATCTGACCCAAGGCGTTTTCCACATCCGGCGTATTCCGGTAAATCTGATTTTGTTTTGTTTTTTTTTTTGTAGAGACGTTTTTTTTCGTAGTAAGGCCTAAATTCATTTTTTGACGAAACGGAAAATTAAATGCCAGAACATTCATTGCCAAACAATCGTGTGGGTTAACGATGTTCAGTTTGATTAATTTATACTTTATATTCAATACAAACGAAACTGTTTATCGTTCCGATCTACTAGTCATTCTCACTGTCGATATATGTATCGATTGTCAATTGAAACAAGTTTTGTTTTTCACTTCCATGACGCATGAATATAATTGATTAAATCCGTTGAAAAACAAAAAGTAACTAGCAACGACTGAATTAAAAAAAATGAAAGCACACTCTTGTCGGTGATTCGTTCAATTAACAAAATCCTCACCTGCATCCACATCTGCAATCGTCCAATAACTAGAACGGAGGAGAAGGTCATCGAAGAATCTTTCGATTTTTCGTTATCGACACACACGCGATTCTTGACCCATAAACAATCCCTGATTGATATCGATGAGAAAACTCCTTATCAGCGAATTCTTTGGTCACATTAAATCGCAGGATATTCGAGTGGTGACCTTGGTCGATGGCGTACAACGATTCGTAAGGACAAATATAATGAAGATTTTATTTTAGTTTTCAATACTTTTAATATCCTTGATATATATTTCAGTTTTTTGATCATCAGCGGTCATGCTGCTTACAAGATAAACTCAGTCGCGCCATGAACGATTCTCACACGCGTTGCATTCGTTAACCTTTTGAGTACTCGATTGACCTTGTAGCCTCACCAAATCATTAATTTTCTGAATTTGTTTTTATTCTTTTAAATCATTCGAAGAATTTTGAGCCCCAAATTGCAAATGATAAAAAAAATTCATGACCAATAGGAACCTCGTTATTGAACAATTAACATTAATAAATTAAACGTAGACAAATGCAGTCTTATGAAAACTGCTGTGACTCTCCGATAAGTTCTTATTTCTGACCTCTCAGTTTTTTAATATCTACAATATACTGAAAGCCACAGAAAACGAAAGGAATTTTATTGATGAATATTTGTTGTATTTGTTTTGAAAATTTTCTCTTAACAAAATGTTAATTTTTTAATAACCAGCTTCTTAATCATCGTGAAAATTTTACACGACTTCTTCGATACTTCATACAAAAACGTCCTAAATTTTCAGAATGTTCTTATCATTTTTTAATTCAGACCTCAAGGTGGTTGAAATATTGATATTCAACGTAACGGAAAAAAACCCAGTCTTGAGTATATAGACACGCGGCGCAACTTGCCTAGACGGTTCGAACTTTTCTTTTTAATACTTGGCGTCAAGACGCTGTCGCGCACTGAAAACAAAATTTTGTTGGAAAAGATGGATATTTTGTTCGATACGTTCGACTAAACGTTTTTTCGAATAATTCCAAAAATTGTGTCATCGCAGCAAGAAATATTCTATAAAGTCTCTGCGGAAGCAAATTTTTGTTGTTCCAATCGTAAATTTTGCTGACAAACCCATTAGAAACCAAATATTCTGCCAAAATAACGAAAATTTTGAAATTATCGAAAAATATTTAGTTGGCCGTGTTCAACAAAATATCGACCATTTTTAACAAAATTTTATTTCCAGTGCGTCTCTAAATATAGAATTCTTAACATTACCAATTAAGTATTGCTAATTGAATGAAGTTAATTCGTAATGAGTTGAAACATTAAGTATTCAGGATGTCGTGTAAAAATTTGACGATGATTAAGGATTAAGGTATTGAAGAATTAACATTAACAAGTTTTACGTGCACTCAACATGCTTAATTGTCAATTTTCTACCATTTCAACGACTTGGTTGAGATTTTTTTGTGCTCCTCCATTTCGAGGGACGCGCATTTTGACTCGAAGCCCAAAATTCGCAACAAAATTTGAGACGATGGTCAGATCCGGAGTTCTGGAACACCCGTGAGCAAGTGTCTGCACCGACACCGCTGCTGCTGAGATTTATAGTCACTCGAGCCCTAAATTTCGAAGTTTCTCGTTCGTAACGAATAATTCGTAGCTCGTCGTGAGGGCTGAAGCGAAACTCGGGACAACGATAATCATTTCTCTTTCGCATTAGAAAAAAGGGATTAATTTTGTGTCACTGGCTCATTTGACAACAAGCGGTTACCCAACTGACTACTGACCTCGCCCGAGACCTCACCTCACTTCGAGTTTTCGAAATAAAATTCTTTCGATGTCCTTTGAATAGTCACAAAAAAGCTCTGCGTCAGCGTATGGGAAATTTTCATCGAAAAAAATGCAGCTTTCTCTCTCGGACTCACAATCGTCGGATCGCTAGAACGCTGCGACTAACCGCAACTGCGCGCATCCGATCGTCGCAAATAAAACGTCAACATTAAGAATAAGTATAAAACTCAATGTCCTCGGTCATTCGGCCTTACGAATTGATAGAATCGACAAATATTACGAACACTTTGCGAATTTCTGCGTTGGGCGAGTGTGAGAAAAAGTCTCATAGCGCGACCGCGAAAGAATCGAAAGATTAAATTACGAAAATAGATAGACTCTAATCGTACGTTTGCATCTATCAAGCAAATCGGTTGATGCTAATAGACTGGAAAAACGTTGCGAAAAATGGCAAAATAAGTTACGGCTTGTTGCTCGTAATGCTTTTATTTCAGTTGCTTTTCATGTTCATCTAAATGTGATTTTTCTTCAAGTTTCGAGGGAAGCTTGTGCGGGAGTACATTTTATTCTTATTTGTCGTTTGGTGGTGAAGCGGAGTCGTAAGGATGCCGTAACGAGACGATCTGGAACAGTCGTAATACGAAATAAGTAAAAAATGGTTGAAAATAAATTTCCGAGGCATCGACGATGTTCAATAATTGTTTGACAAAACAATTGTTTTGTTATTGTAAAATAGTTTTTCAAAAAGCTTTACCAGTTGCCTGAGGAGGAGAGGAATAAAGTCCTGGTCGTCGCGAGCACTTGGTGAGGATTCTACAGCGCAATTCCGACATTTCATGAAATCTCGTAATTGTTGGATTTCATTGCTACGCAAATTGGCCAAGATGTCGTCGATGCTTGCGGTATCCGTTTCGACATCTTCCAATCGTGTTTGATCATCGCCGGATGATCTTTTGCCATGGCCACCGAAGCAGGAGTGTCCGTAAGACTCGCAACGACCTTAAAATCATAAACGACATTCATGAAGGATTTAAAAAAAAGAAAAATGCATTTTTTGTTGTTGGTGCATCATTTAACGTTCTGAAATAATTTAAGTTGTTTGCGAAAGCCACGATGTTTTTTCAACGGAATGAAACGAATATTTCTGTGTGGAAAATTGCACGTGGGATAGAAGCTTTAACAGGATTTTACGTGGAGCATCAATCGACCCGGTCGGCCAGCCAATTGAGCCAGGCTGTGTACATCTTGGCTCGAAAGTTTGAAAGGAATACGAAGAAAAAAACCGATCACTCGATTAGATGAAGTAAAACGGAGCGTCAATTAATCGATCAAACTGCTCGAGCTGCTACGACAATTTTCCCACCGGCTTCCACAGTTTTTCTCATTTTCTTCATTTTCTATTTTCACGGAAATTTTCGCGACGTGATTTCATTCAATTTCAATCGGTTCGTAGGATCGAACGAGTTTTGCAAAGACGAGAAAATAATATCAATCCGCGTTCGTTCCATATAAAAGAGCAATGTGTCGAGCTATCGAAGCGCTGCAAAGATTGTCGAAAATATATACGACGCTCGATTCATGCCTGACAAAAGAAACAATGTTATCAGTAAAAATGAGCGAGCACTCTCTAACGATAAAGGTCAGCGGCGTGAACATTGAGAAAATGGCAATTAACAACGCCCGTTGAACGAATAACGTGTCCTCGTTCGACAAACACCCTAAAGGCGATTCTCATATCACGCTCGAGTGCAATAATTTCAACCACGAGCCGTTCCATGTCCTTGGACCCTCTCGACGTAATTATCGGACGAACCGACCAAGCTCCCACCAGTTATCATTGTGGATCGCATTTCTTCAATAAATAAACAGAGAATCCCTGTGAAAAATTTGCATCAAGCAATTAAAAGTGGAAACTGATCGATAAAAAAAAATTTCACACCCTCGATCGCACTTCCAAAGCAGCAGGCTGAAAGAAAAGTTGAACGTTTTTCTCCTTTCGAGTGCACACCTCCGATGAGTGCACCTTGGGTCAATCTAATCCGAGACGTTTTTCGAATCGTCGTTTTCCGATAAACATACTTTTCGTTTTGTTTCTTATGTAAACAAGTTTTTTGTAGTAAATCATCCACATTCTATTCCCCTAAATGCCAAACAATCGGTGACAGAAAATTGTTAGGGTCAAAATGACCCGGTGTGTACTCGAACTCATTCCCAAGAAAAATACGAATGCAATCGCCTCGTTGAAAGAAATGGATGCATGCGTCGATCGCGGTCACGTTAATAACAGGAACCAACGACATTGCCACTATTTTCAACGACCCCGGTACAGAATAATACGTTTTTAATGATTACGTCTACAAATTAACGTGAATATTATCCTCGTGACATAACACGAACATTAGAGCATGGAGATTTGAGGATTTGTTTGTATGTCAGCAAAACACTCTGTGTCGTTTCATCAGTTTTGTCCTGCAGCGATTAGCGGACACTGACACGTGTCTCACCATAAATCCTCCAGGCAGAGACCCCGTAAAACTTGTTATTTATTAGGTGGGAATAATGTAATTGACAATCTTGCGATGAACACGCACATCGCGAGATTCTGTGATAGACAGGAGGATGCTGCGCTATTCAAACCTTCTAATCACATCAACTCCACCAACTTTATAATGAAATTTATATATCCAATACAAATGACATGTTATGCAAATTCAATGAATTTAATTTCAATCATTCGAATCATCTCACCGAAATAATGCACTTGGAGTGTCATCCAAATTAGTCTTGCATTTCGTAAAAGTGAGTGAATGCAGGAATTACCTTTACGACGATGCACAAGGACCTACGATGCTCGATCTTAAAAGTCATTGGCCCTCGAAATTCAAAACACCATAAATTGTCGATGCAAATTGTGAATTTTTTGAGGATGTTTCTTTTTTCGCTGAGGGATTAATTATACAACTTTGCTACGACACTCGTTGCTACACGGGGGAATATTATATCATAAGATTACTACAGAATCGTTCCCCGCGGTACACTGGAAATGAAATTTTGCTGAAAAACGTCGATAATGCGTTGAACTAAATATTTTTGAATAATTTCAAAATTTTCGTAACTTTAAAAGTTTGTTCGCTTCCTAATGGAACTGGCAGCAAAATTTACGATTGAAATGATAAAAATTCGCTCCCGGACGAAACTTTGTAGAATATTTCTTGCTGCAATGACAATTTTTTGGGAATAATTCAAAAAAAAATTTTAGTCGAACGTATCTAACAAAACATCGATGTTTTCCAACAAAATTTTCTTCTCGGAAAAATTGCTGGATGTCTTTGCTAAAATCCTTTGGAAGGACGACACGGGACCAGCGAACTATGAGGTAATTGTAATTTTTCATATTATTTTGTCTCCACTGTGTTTGCAAATCTTCCCGATCTTCCGGAGCTTTTTATCAGGGACATTTCAAACAAGAATAATCAATAAATTTTACGAATTCACTATCAAAACCCAATGAGGAAAAGAAACGTTTGAAAATGCGAAAAGAATCTATCGAGAAATGTTGCAGAAATAATAAAATGTTGCATTCGTTGTGGAAAAGAATTTGGAGCAACGGACAATTCGTAATTAGCTCGGACAGATTTATCCCAATTTTTCTTTATTTAGGATCGACACATAACCTCATGACGCAAAATCTACAAATACATTGACACGCGATTTGTAACTAATTAGTGTATACGATGTGAGACATTGAATGAAGACTGCGATGCAATAGTTAACTCAATATCACGAATGTGGTTGTAAGAGTGAACAAGTAAAACAGGGTCTGAATGGATGCAGAATTGAAGCTGCGAGTCCTCGTGAACGACGGAGATACTGCGTGTTGACGCTGAACGGCTTATCAATTAAACGGCAGGCCATTCACAGGGAATATTCCGCGTTCGACCCCAAAATTCCCAAACTTTGTATTATATCCAACCGTGTGTGAGGGATGAGTATCGTTGCTAAATTATTGACCATCAAACACAGGTCGGCCACGTGCACAACGAATGCATCGAAAATATACGTCATTTTACAGTTTTAATTGGAAAAATTGTAGACATTTTGTGGGGCAATATAAAATGATGAATTTTCTAATCCCATGAAACTCCGATAATTCAGACATTTCCTCCTGCAAATTAAAACCGTCGCCTTTTCCTTATTTCGGAGAAATAGAGGGCCGAGAAGGTCTGCGCCAGACATATGCGAAGCACAAAAATGAAAAGACGAGAAGTGAAGATTCATCAGTCGCGAACGAGGATTGATCATTCGGAAGGCTTCCGGATTTGGAAGGAGCGCATCGAACGTCGATAAAAGGAATGTGATGGATGAAAGACATGAGAAATGTGGGTAAAGTCGTGTGCGCATCTGGGCGAATGGAAGTTTCAAACTTGAAAAGGTTTACGGTCAGTCAAACACGTTGCTTCGATGCAATCGTGTGGCAAAGGTGAGGGAAAACTCGTAGGAATTTTCAACAGATGATTTCCATTGATGCTGCACAACTTTCGCATCTAAGTACCGGATTAAATTCTTCAAAACCCACTTGGCATTATTTTTCTGAATGTTACGAACGCTGCATGTAGTGAGCAAATTTGAACGATGAAAGGATCTCTTGATTCCAAATTATTCCACTGATAATATTAACGTGACGAAATCAATGAAGAAAGATCGAAAAATAAAGTCAATAAATTCAATTAATTCTCCGCGGAACAAATGATTTTTTATGGCGACCCGAGTTCTTTTCATTGATTCTCCTTTAACCCTTCCGTGAGTGCATACGCGGTCGTGTTGACCCTGACAATTTTCTGTCACCGATTCTCTGTCATTTGATGGCAGCGAACGTTTTCGCATTCAACATTAATTTTCGTTAAAAAATCAATTTAGGGCCATAAAATATGAATAATTAATTACAAAAAATGTTTATGCAAAAAAAAATGCGTGTTTACCGGAATACGACGATTTGCAAAACGCCTCGGCCGGCGGTTAGATTGACCCAATACGCACTGCTTATATAGGAGGTGTGTACTCGGAGATTGAGATTTTCATTTTCAAGACCCATTCGATCCGCGAAGGGTTGAAAAGCCTCAATCCAAGTGACGAATATTTTCGAAAATTTAACGTCACATCAAAATCCCACATAATCTATTCGCCGAACTGCAATAGTCGAAGCTACATCGTTGGGTTCTGTTTGAGTTTATTTGCGCACCCTTTTCTACACGACGCGGTCTGTATCTCGAGTGAAAAATCATTTGCCATTCATTGACGCGGCTAACCTTACAGGAATGCTTTGATTGTTCGTTCACTGGTTTCACAACTACAATCATTTAGTGTTGTAAAGAACAATCGGCGTAATGAACACTCGGGTATAAAAGTTGCACGACGCGAAGGCAAAGGATAGGAAAGAAATCCTGGAACGCGTTGTAAATATTTGTTTCGAATGAGATAATCAACTAACGCCAGATTGTTTAAATATTCTGCACATCGAGGAGCCACGTGATTCATTTTGAGCACGATCGCGTACGATTTTCAGGAATAACCACGCACTAAAAAAATTCAGCGATCTTTTTGCCATGAATTTTATCGATAAACAGAATAAAGGAACACATGGCGAGGGCGTTAAAAACAAATGAGGAGAGCACATAGCTCCCACGCACTAACAGCACGTAGCGAACGTAGAATCACCAACTTTGTTCCTTACCATTGAATTTCCAACTAATGTGCTGTGGAATATCGCGCTCGAACAAATATCTTTGACACAATAGCTCGCGAAATTTCCATACGCAAAAGTATCAATATTTTCAACCAGTGGCTAATGAAACATTTATACATTTGTTGCAATTCGAATTTCGACGTTTCGCGATCTCAAGCTGATCGTAACCATAACTAAAGAAAAAAATGAAACATCTACGTATGATTTTCTAAAAAAAAAAAATGTAAACCAGAAATCAATAAAGAATTATTGAAAAAAACAAAAGATCCAATTAATTTTAGACATCGATGGAAAATTGTTTTTTTTTTTTAAATTAAACTCATAGAGATCGATCCACTGATCGAAATCGTATATATAGCAGTTTACATTAATGTGCGGTTTCTATTCATTTTACGAACTACTTCAATTATTTGCACTCGAGACACTGGAAATTAAATTTTATTGATAAACCTCGATATTTCGTTGAACACGTTAAACTAAATATTTTTTGATAATTTCAAAATTTTTATAATATTGAAAGTATATTCGGTTCGCCTAACGGAAGTGTCAGCAAAGATTACGATTGAAATGATAAAAATTCGCTCCCCGACGAGACTTTTTAGAATATTTCTTGCTGCAATGACAACATTTCGAGGATTATTAAAAAAAAAAAGTTTAGTCGAACGTATTCAACAAATTATCGATCTTTTTCCAGCGGAGGCCCAAATTGATATTTACGAAAAAAAAAATCCAATTTATTTCAAACAACAATGAAAAGTCATTAACAAAAAAAATCGAATCCTCGACAGTTTTCCCAACGAAATTGGCGCAATATAGTTCGGAATTTGCAAGATATTTTGGAACAGAGTACACCTTTCCTGGCATTATTGTCTCAAGAGAATTGACCCCCGATTCATACATTTTCACAAAAAAAAATCATGTCCATTCAGAGGATGGAAATAGATTGAGTTAAAAATACGATCCATCTAATTTTGCCATCACCTGACGTTTGATGGACGCATACGCAGCTACGAAGACGAAATATTATATTCGGACTGTTGTTTGATACTCAGTCATGGACCAGCTACCCCCACCCTACGGACTCGTATTACAAAAAACTTTTTCTTTCGTCCAAGGAATCGAATAATTTCCTCGCATCTGATGTTCACTCGTTTTGCCTTGGATAGCGAAGGAAACAGAGTTCATAGATTCGATCCACTGGACCTCTAGCTAAATATTAAAATCCGAAATTAATTAGAAAAATTATAGAAACTGTCGGACATGAAAATTATCATTCCGTTCCATTGAGCATTTCCAAAGGTGCGAGTATAAAACTTGACCAACTGGTGGAGTCGGTGCGGACTCGAAAGAATAAGTGAGAGAGAAAGGAGAGAAACAAAAAAGAACGAGACTGGCAAGGAGAGGCAGAGAACTTGTGAAAGAGAAAAAGAGGAGCGGAAAAAAACTTTTTCATCCCCTGAACCGCTCAGTGCCCTAGGTCAGTGGACTACAAAAAATTCCGTTCACGGGGTCTTTAACCTGGTGCTATTTCCAGCGAGTTTTCGCTACCCCAGACTTTGATCAACTTCTATACATAACTTCCAATTTTTTCAATGTTCCAACCAACGTTTATCAATGGACGTACACAGGGATCAATAAACAAAACAAAAAAAAAAACAAATGTAACGAAATTCAATACAATTATGAATTGTTGCATAAGGAACTTGACCACGTGGCATTGAGCAAGTTTCAACTTCGTACCTCCCATCACATATCATGCAACTGCATGTTCCTCCTTATCAGCCAATTTTAACCACAAATTTTATTCCAGTTCCCAGCCAATTTTGTCAATAGTTTAAAAAAACTAGTTTTTTTTTAAATCTTCGTTCAAAGTGCTGAACAAATTGATGTGATTGTTATCGCCGTGATAACCTTGTAGTAATACTCAATATTTGGAATCCAAAGTTTTCTCATACCAAAGAGAAAATTTTGTCACATTTACTTCGGTGACTTTACTCTTTTTTTTTTTAATTTGAAATAATAGCATTAATAATATATTTTGGCTTATCGAGGTGACGCAGGAGAACGAAACTACGAACAAAAGCTCCGAGTTTACAAGTGCGATCAGAGTGTTCACGATTTCGCCGATTGAATTCAGTGTCGTGGACAACAATATCAGAACAAAGTTACTCCATCACCTGATATTTCGTCAAAGGGACAATTGTTATTCGAACTGAACGCTTATTGTTGAACTCGTGTCAGTTTCCGGTGTCTTTAACGAAATACTAAATGCGAAAACGTGGTTTACGTTCTGCACGACACAGCGACGTTTAACGAGAGTGCGCGGTTCTGCCGAGAGCAGGGAATTGGGAGACGATGAGCTATGGAACATTTGGGAATTGCAAGTTCCAACGTTTTCTTCTCGAAGAAATGTTAAAAAAATAAAAAATTGAACTGTAATCAAATGATTCGATGGATCAAAATCAGTTACAGAAGTTTTACATTTCCGTCAATCGATCCATCGTTTTTCTTCTTTTTAGGAGGAATTGGATTTTGAAAAATCGAAAAAATAATCAGATTTTTCTGCGGCTCGAGTTTTATGTCGCGTTATGAATTTTTCTTATATACTCTCATCGCGTAAAATAAGGCAATTGATTCACCGCCAGTGGCCCAGAATCTTCCGTTTTTTCTATTCGATTAGAGGGAAAAATCTAACGTGCGATATAAACCTTCGACCACGTCGTCTGCACTTTCTCAGGCAAAAGAGTATTCCCGTTTTCTATAAAATTGTCCAGGCCACTAGTCGGAAACACAATAAGAGGTTTTATCAAGTTTCCTCTCGTGAAAAGGAATCGTCTGATTTTTCGTCGAACCGCACAGTGACACTCTTTGATGTTCTTGAATAACGTGAACTCCAAGTCATTTTTTTCTCATCGTTCAAAAATCGCCTGGAACGACGAAAATGCGTGAAATTATTTCTGCACATTCATCCTGCACTTAGTCGTATACATTTCCCTGACAATAAAAACTATTAATAATATCCGGGTGGTGAATGATTTTTCTCACGAAATAAATAGCAACGTGAGTTCCATTTCAAATGGCGAAAAAAAAAAATGACAACGCGGATTTTGAGAGGCTGCAATAAATGGATCGACAGCCGAAAAGTCAAAAAGTTTTTTCGTCAAGTTACAAGGATCCCAATGACGTCGAAACGTTCTCGGAAAAATCTAACGCCAGTAGCGACGACGTCGTTGTAAAGCGAATGCGATCTTCCAGATCAGCAAATAATAAGTTTCTGTTTCGATAACCCATTTTTTTCTGCCCCACGGAACACAAAAAACGCGCGGGACCGGGTCCCGATCCTTGTGGTTATCAACAATTTGAAGAACTGGAATAAAATTCGGGACTTTGAATGTAAAGAACTGTCAAAACCATACTGTCCAATTATTTTGTTGCATTGAAAGACGCGCCAAAATCGATTTTTCTTTTGCTCGAAAATATCCCGATTTTTGTCAATATTTCGAAATGATTTTCCGCGCGAATGTTCATGGAATAGTCGCGAACGTGAGTTCAGGAAAATTATATTACAAAAACGATTAAAAAATATTTGGAGAATGGAGAAATAATTTCGTGAATCGCTAAATTTCAAAATCTGGTCTTTGAGTCTTGAGGGGCCTTTTGATCAGCAAGAAATTATGCCAGTTTGTCGAACGTTTTTTGAAATCGTGATCGAGGCTATTAACATTTTGAGAAGTGGGATTGATATCCTTTCTAAATTTTCGTTCGCACGGATAAATTTGTGCTGAACATGTTCTTTTTTTTTATTAACATCGACGCAGCTTCAGAGACAATACAGATTCTACAATAAATCTTCAACTGTGTATACAGTCGGTAAAAACACATTTCAAACTATTTATACAATTGGGCAAAACGAACGGATTGTGCGGGTGGCAAAGCAGATGTCTGATTCGTGAGATCGAAGTTTCTGAATCGATTTTTCTTTTTTTTTTGCTTTAGAATCCGAATATTTGGTTAGAGATGATTTCTCGTGATACGCGTGGCAGTCCGGACTGCAAACGCTTCCAAAAAAAGGTCTTTGAAAAATTCTTTCCATCACTTATGCTGCGTTCGCTTGTGCTTCGCGTTCTCTTAAGAAGCGAAGGGTCTTTATGACCCACGTGTATGCGATATTGCTCTAGAAGCCCTTGCATCCAAGGGACGACATGGTCAAAGTTTTCTCTTGTAGCGATCGATACACTCGACTATGAATCTCATTACGACACGCTGTCTCGACAAATTAATTTCTTTGGTAAAAGATAATCGTCGTTCGAAGTAAAAAAATTCCTTGATTTCGGGCCTAGGAGCAGAAACACTTTTCAAAAACTGCATCAACGCCGAAGGTTGATACTCTTTTCAATTATATACAGTGCAGAATATGTGAGCGAAATGAATCTCTAAGCGAGGAGTCAAAATTCGTTCAACATTGAAGAGATCGCAACGATCAAGATTCTTCGAAGTATTGAATATACATGGAATTTTTTTTTTCTCTATCACCAGCTAAGACTGATGATGAGATCGTTGAGACTCGTTACTTTCCCTAGTGCGACAAAGAATGATGCAGAAAACATACACGAATTGAATAAAAATTCAGCGGTAATCGAAGTATTGCCGATTGATAAAATCGATAAATGTACACGGAGCGAAAATGATATGAAAATGAAACACTATATGACGTCGTAGTTCCGTGGTACCATATCGTCATTCTGAGAGATTTTAGCGAACACACAGTAACTTTTTATTCGAAATTGGTAAAAAAAATGTCAAAATTTGGTGGAATCAAGATTTGGTGGTCAAAATTCCGTTATTTTCAGTAGAACATGAATGAAAAAGGACCGCATCTTTGCTGAAATCCTTTAAAGGAGCGACGATTGCGAAAAGTATGAAAATTTGGCGAAAAATGTCAAATATCCGTTATTCTCAATAGAATATGAATAAAAAATTACTGTGTCTTTGCTAAAATGTTTTAGAGAGGCCACATGGTACGCACTGAGAATAAAATTTTGTTGAAAATGGTCGATATTTTGTTGAACACGGCCAACTAAATATTTTTCGATAATTTCAAAATTTTCGTTATTTTGGCAGAATATTTGGTTTCTAATGGAATTGTCAGCAAAATTTACGAGTAGAACGACAAAAATTTGCTTCCAAAGAGATTTTCTAGAATATTTTTTGCTGCGATGGCACAATTTTTGGGATTATTCAAACAAAACGTTTAGTTGAACGTATCGAACAAAATATCCATCTTTTTCAACAAAATTTTCTTTTCAGTGCGAGGAAACTCTGAGGCCATAGTAACTTTTTATATTATTCTCTCTCGGTGTACAGTTTGAACAAATGTTTCTCATTATTATATAATAATTATCGTAAAATTTATTGAAAAAGCAGATCGTCGCGGTGACATGAAATATCAATACGTTTTTTACGTGAAAAGGGACTCGGTTCTCGGAAACTTTTTTTAAATTGTCACGTCCGATCGCGATGTTGATGCATGCCGTTAAAGTAACGAAACAAAAAAATGAACTCACGTTTAGCGGATGCCTCGACGCTGAACGATACGATAACAAGCAGAACCAGTGACAGGATCGAGAAACCGGAAGAGATGTTGTTTACTGCAGGGGTCTTCATCGTTGTAAAGTAATTGAAGTGAAAATCAAATCAGCAGTCTCGAAGATTCCTTTCCTTTTATATTTTTTTCCTTCCCTCAAATATCCTTCTCTTTTTTTTCCGTCTATGCTTAATTGCTCGCTGCACCGTTTTGTCGTCCTTAGATGGAGAAGGTAACCGAGAGGACAGGTGGATGCTACCACGACGAGCAGGTGTTTTCGAGTGAACGATATTTGACGATGCGCGGATGGGTCTTTTACGGATGCGGCGCGCTCCGTGTTGGATGGCACAAATGATAACTAAACGCTGTGGTACAGGTGGCGAAAGACCCTCGACAGGGGTTGATTCTGCGCTCGCCCCTACTACTGCCCTTGCAATTTTTTTTCATATAGCGCTTCATTCAGTGGTGGTGGAAATCCTCAAAGTGCGATGCTTCGCACTCATCGTTTTCATCTTCGGCTTCAATATATTATGCAGCTTTGGCTCTTACTTTTTTCCAAACTTTGGAAAGTATATCGACAAACTTTAAACGACTATAAAATTCCGAGTGAAAACTGTTTTTTTTTTTTTTTTTTCACCTTTTAGAATCCGTTTTTCGGAATTTTAGCGTGAAACTGGAGTCACATATGCATTTTGTCTGGCATTTGCGGATTTTTTGTGCAAAACTGGAATCACCGCGCGTTTTCACCTGTGGCAGGTTAGTAGCGGGTTGGATTTAAAACTTCGCAAAGTTAAGAAACATTGCTGAATTTTTATACAATCGCATTTATTTGGCATATAATAGGAATGCGGCGAATTGACTGAAAAATTTTTTTTGTTAAAAATCGTCGATATTTTGTTGAATACGGTCAACTAAATATTTTTTGATAATTTCAAAATTTTCGTTGTTTTCGCAGTATATTTGGTTTCTGATGGAATTGTCAGCTAAATTTACGGTTGGAACGACTAAAATTTGCGTCCGATGAGACTTTCTACAATATTTCTTGCTGCGACGACACAATTTTTAGGTTTATTCAAAAAAACGTTTAGTCGAACGTATCGAACAAAATATCGATTTTTTCCAACAATATTTTTTTATCAGTGTCGGAACTCAATATTTCTTGTAAATGATGAATATTGTCCAAAATAAAACACGATGCTCAAATCTTCCTCTATGAGGTATTATATTTTTAAATCTTGGTTTCCTCATGGAGGAAGCTGCGAGCCTCGTGCTAATTCTTGAGGAAGCAATTCGCAGAGTATTTAATAAAATGTTCACTTCTTCATCGTTTATAACTTTTTTTAAAAACAATTGCGACATCCCTTCTCGCAAGTAAGATCAAGTACAGACTCATATATGCAATATTTTACAAAATTAGCAAAAATTAAGGTCGTTAGACGATTTTTCGAAAAACTCGGATTTTCATGAAATTTGAAAAACCATAAAATTTAAACAGCACCGAGCTTCCTATTCTGACACTTTAACCTTGTTTTCAATTTTAAAATGCTGTGAAATTCGTATTTTTATAGCAATTCCGACAAACACCTGTACAAAACGGGAGCCCTGTTGATGGAACCGTTCTCGAGTGATGAACGTTTGAATTTCACAGTGCCAGAACACACACACACACACATATCCAGAGTTTTTTTTTAGATACGATTTTTCGATGTTTTGGGACGTTTTAAGCACATTGACATTGAAAAGTGGATAAAAAAATGGCATCGTCACAAAGCTTTCTCTATGAGAGAGCAAAAATAAAGAAATAAACAACATCCAGAATTACTACACTGAGAATAAAATTTTGTTGAAAATGGTCGATATTTTGTTGAACACGGCCAACTAAATATTTTTGAATAATTTCAAAATTTTCGTTATTTTGGCAGAATATTTGGTTTCTAATGGAATTGTCAGCAAAATTTACGAGTAGAACGACAAAATTTGCTTCCAAAGAGATTTTCTAGAATATTTTTTGCTGCGATGACACAATTTTTGGGATTATTCAAACAAAACGTTTAGTTGAACGTATCGAACAAAATATCCATCTTTTTCAACAAAATTTTCTTTTCAGTGTATGTAGTTGCCTATTACCACCACGTATTTCTGATAGATTTGATCAAACACGTAGTAATTTTCCATCTGAAACTGGGAAATGTCAAAATTTGACGAAAAATATCAAAATTTCCGCTATTTTTATAGGAGATGAAAAATTAATGTTTGCTGAATTCCCTAGAAGGACGATATGCCACCAGGGATGCCATAGTATTTTTTTATGTTATTTTCTATCCATGTAGTCGCTATATTTGTGCTGGAAATGTAAGCAGAACTACTTATCGGTAGAACGAGCGATTTGGCGCTGAGAACCAATAAATTTCGTTCAAGAAGTTCGAAATTTTGTTGAGCAGGGTCGACTAAATATTTTTCTATAAAATCACAAGTTTCGTAATTCCGACTCCAAATTTTGTTACTCAAGAGCCTGTCAGTAGAATTTACGATTGAAGGGACAAGAATTTGGTTTCCGACCGGACTTCAAAAAATATACATACTGACTCGATGTCGAAAATTTTTAATCGGGAAAAAAAAAGAGCACACAAACATGTGTCGTAAGAAGAAAAAAAGAGGCCAAGACATTTTCCTGATTCGTCAAACGAAGGAAAATGTTTACGCGCACGTGGTTGAGGCTCATTATTGAAAGTTGAGAATAATAAGGAAATTGTACAAATAATCAAACATTCACCCATTTTAACGGCCGTTTGGAATGACGTCATGAAACTCGCATGTACGTGATTGACGTTAGATCGACACCTGCGTCAAGGTTATCAGAGCGATGGTTTTTTTTTTTTTTTTCATTGTATACGATCTTCTAACGTTCTTGTATGAATTCCGATAATCTGCTTCAGGTAGATCTGCGGGTACGCGTATGAGCTCAAAATTATAAAAGCACAGATAAGGAAAACACGATAAAGTAAAATCCCATGAAGCTGCGGGATACTGCCAGATAGAAACTTATCACCGAGCTTGCACACTGAAGCAGCGAGCCCTATCGAACTGTCACACATTAATAAACTGCGTATGCATTTGAGACTCGAAAGGAATGAAGCCATCGCGGTCAAATCATTTGGATTCGTTGTGGAAATGGATTTACTCCAATTTTCCCTCCCGATACTGGAGAGAAAATAGTATCAAAGTTTACTATGGCATCATAGTTCCGTGATCCCATGCACGTCACGGCTTTGAAGGATTTTAGCAAGGACATGCAGAAAAAAGACGAAACTACCTCGACGCAAATAATCTTTTTCGAGACCTTTTTGGACAGGATTCTTGACGAACTTTTATACTTGGTTCGTCAAAAGTTTGCGTTAACGTGATTGACATAAATTTGCTGGCCATTTTGGTTGAGGATAGTTGCAGAAATATATTTCGAATTTTGTTAATTAACATCTGCATTGGAATGCCTCGAGAAAATACACCCATGGTGGTGCAAATGTGACAAAAAAAAATACAAACAACTTCCATCCAAACAAAGTATCGCTACGCACAATCTCCGGGGCCTCTTTACTACTTGGGGATACTCGTTAATGGACACGAATGACCTTATGAGCTCCTTCGCCAAACAGACTGCTGTTTACTTGTACGTTGGAAAACGGTGGTACGTATGACTATTGCATGAAAAAAGAGGGAATATACCTAATAAGCCGGGTCAGCGGAATACTAACAATTGGAAAGATTATTTGACAGGAGCAGACGGTGATATTTCACCCTCTCTGATGGTCGATGGTCGGTGGTGATGGTTTCTGATGGTCGAGTAGAAGCAATATTTCTACTTCTACTCGACCATCAGCACTATTGACTAGATCACAATAAACAAGTATAGTTTTTGTTTACCCAAAATTGAATCGTAAAACTTTTGAACGTTCAGTTATTGAGAGAAATCATTTTGCTTCTTCGTAAAGGAAGCTGTGTGTGTATGAAAAATGTAGCGTGTATAGCTATGAGCATAGGAAATTATTGAATTTAAACTTCGCAATGGCACATTTTTATCGAGATATTTCAAATAATAATGAACGTTTTCTTATCGATTTTCTTATCGACACCATGAAATCGTGGATTATTCATTGCAAAATCTCGATAAAAAAAGTCCCATCAAGATTTGGCATTCACCAGTCGCTGCTTTCGCAATCTAGTGCGTGAAATTGTTATGGCAGCCTTATTTTGGGTCGGGGCCTTTTCGGTTATGGTCACATATATGGACTTTATGGTAACATAACCCTGCCAAATTGGGCCTCGCGACGAGGCGGCCGACACATTCAAAATTTGGCTCTCTCGTGGCAACCCATCGAGGACCTAGTTGGGCTTCACTGGTGCAGCCCACATCGAAAAAGCAAAATTGGATTCGAATGGGTCGAGAGTATGGAACGAATGATTTTTTGAAACATTGGCTCTTCAAAACGGTCCATTTTTGTTTCGAAAATCACGATGTCGCAACAGCGCTAATATTTTTTTTGTGTCAATCACGAATATCCAGGATTTTTCGTTTTTTTTTTCTATATCAATATGTTTTAATAAATGTTCGATAATAAATATATCGATCATTATAATTAAAAAAAATTTCCGCAGAAATAAATTTGTAGAGTAATCGAAATACAATAATAATATGAATAACTCACAATCGGAAATTCAATTGCAAATGATTGATAATTCATTTATAAATAATTTTTTGTTTCGTGTGGCTCCGATCGGGCTAGTAGGTCGGACCCCGACTTTAAAACCTTCAAAGGCCCTGGTCAAAAGAGCGTAAAATCCCTTCAAGGACCGGCTTTGGCTTCCAGACCAAGGCCCGAACAAACCCCATCGGGGCCTGATCGCAGCCATAACCCAATTCACGCACGGCTATTGTAAAAATTAATATTATTCGTAGCTCCCAACCCAGGTCAATCGATTTTTTCCCCCCATCCGCGATACTCGGAGTTCCTAACTAAACGGGAAAATAACGAATTCGTTTTGATCGATAGTAAAAATGAAGCGTTTGAAAGAGTTTTCGTAGTATGGAAAGTTGGACCGTTCTTTACGATTAAATAAACGTCTGGAGGCAAGTCGATGAAGATAACAAAGCCGCGAGAACTTGCATAACAGATACGAGGGGTAGCATGCGTAGGAATAAAAATTTGCAAGATATTATCTAACAAAGTTACAAGCAGTTGTTACAAAGCGAGCGAAGATAAAGCAGAGGAGAAGTTTGACGGACAGAAGGAGCTGGTACACGCCCCGCTTGTCAACAACAATAACGAGTCTCATCGATTGTATAGACGGAATAGCATCCTAAACACGATGTTAAATTTCGGCAAGCTCAATTGAGTGCTCATTCTCACAGACATAATTATCGCTATTGAAAAGTCCAATGGCGTACCTTTAGCTTGACGTGTTGCTCACGTATTCAAAAAAAAAAAAAAAAATGTCAGTTTAATGTGATTTTCATTTCTATAATGATTCTTGGACGCGAGCCATAAATTTACAATCTGCATCCTCAGTCGATTTATCTCCTCACAGAGGAATCTATGTGCCGTTGAAATTTTTTTTTTGCCCGTTTTCAATGTCAATGTGCTTAAGAGATCCCAAAACATCGAAAAATCATATTTAGAAAAAATGTCCGGATGTGTGTTTGTGTATGTATGTTCTGGCACTGTAAAATTCGATCGTTTTCTCGATCTCGAGAAAACGATCTCGAGAAAGCGAAAAACTCGAGAACGGTTCGAGCTACAGGCTTCCGTTTTGCACAGATGTGCAAAATACGAGCTCTTGATTCTCTGAGAATTTTGTTGGAAATTGCTAGAAAAATACGATTCTACAGCATTTTGAAATTTTCGAAAAAAGAATGTCGGCGCTCCAACTTCCGCAAATTTCAAGACTGTTTCCTAATTTTTTTTTTACGAATAGATTATCGTAATAGAAAGGTTGGAATTGAACTTGGGAAATATCGGTTGAACCGTTGAAATTTTATGATTTTTCGCGTTTTACGAAAATCTGAGTTTTTTGAAAAATCATCCAACCGCTCTAATTTCTGCAAATTTTCAAAGATATTGGGTGTGAGTTTGTACTTTTTTTTTTTTAATGTATTTTTTATATATTTTTGCAATTGAAACATGGAGCATTTTCTTTTCAGTTTCGTGTACACAGTAGCGGAACCGAGCGGGACACAGTTTACTCGCTTCGATTAGTTCGCGATGGAATGAAAAATAAATATCGTTTTTTCTGCTGGCAAATAATGTCTTTTTTTCTTCGTTTGTAGTTTTTGGTGATTGAAAAGGTTCGCCCGAAAATTTGGTCGAGATTTATGAAGATATTCAAATGAAAGGTTTGAATAAATACTGAGCTGATGGAGGAAACTCTAGACAACAATTGTGACTTTTTAGACAATGGGAGACAGCAGATTCATTTAAAGCCAGAATTTGAATGATTCATGGATTTTCCATAAAGTCACAATGGGACAGATACAGTGGAGCTTAAAAACACTCGATGAGAAGCGAAGACAAAACCATGCATCTTCAAGGGGATGCTCGACCGACCAAAACTTTCCGTAATTATGAATCCAATGCAGCCTTTTCTCTCATATCTGTTTCGTGTAAAATCCGCACGTCTCGCGTGTCACTACATAAAAGAACAAAAAAAAAAAAAAAAAGATACACGAGTTTTACGAACGACTGCTGCTGTGTCGACAGCAAGCGCCGAGCGCGAATGAGACGATTTTCACGAGATACGTAACGCCGTTCTAGTAGATAGAAAAATTGTAATATCCTGTAGCCAATTAGTCGGACTGTATCCTCCGAGGCACAGACTCCAATGTATACAGCGAGCACGGCGATCTTGCATCCACCTGGTCCAGAGCTTCGAGTGGGCGATTGCCAGTAAAACCGAATCGCAACGATACAACACGATGACACTTCTCATTAAAGTCTGAGGCTCATTAGCATAGAGGATATTTCGAGTGAGACGTCTGTCCCGTGCACGGAAGTGACGCGTCAAATGAAAAAAATAAAAAAATAATAAAAAAAACAAATAAATAAACAAAACAAAATAAAAACAACGATTTAATTGATTTCTCCTCACACCGGCCGCCGTTATTGACCCAGCATTTTCCAAGATAATGAAAATCATTCCGATATCAACAATTTAATTGGTTTCTCAAATGGGGAAGATCGCGAAACGGCAGACGATCGCCCATTCAAATATGGAAACGTCTGCAAAATCTGCGGAGCTTTAACCAGCAGCCAACGCACAAGTTAAATGGAATATGAAACGAGTATGAGCTTCCACTGCGCATACCTGTTGGCTGCGTCAGTTACCGAACATCTTTCGAGAGCTAAAATAATTCATGAAAGAATTAAGTTAAAAGCTTCCATTCTCGTTTCGTACTAATGCCCGAATCCATTCAATCGTCGACTGAGCTCCCTACGCAACACTTTTTTCCTTACCTCTTTCCGATTATGTTACGGAATATAGGGTTAAACGGAGGAAAGCAGAATTGTAAAAACCGATTCGATGCGCTCTACTTTGAGATTATATGGGAATAGAAAAATGCGACGAGGCCAGGAGCCGCTTATCTTTGAGCTTTTCCACAACGAATGCAACTTTTTTTTTTTCTCCAACATTTCGCGATAGATTCTCCTCCGTCTTTCAAACGTTTCTTCTCGTCATATTCCATTTATCTGCGTATTCATATTAATTTCGGAAAAATTCATACAAGATTTTTGGTCTCAACGTGACTGAATAAGAAACTCTCAGGAATATCAGAAATTTTTGAAACGTACTTGGAGGAAAAATAATATTCAACATTATTATGGCAGTTCCCTGGTGACATGTCAACCCCCTAAAAAATTTTTGCAAAGACATATTTATTATTATCAATATTCCATTGAAAATTTCGGAAATTTTATAATTTTTGAAATTTTTATACTTCGTGTATAAAGGGCTGGTCGAACAGGGACTCAATTTTTCCAACAATTTCGTGCCAACGAGAATTTTGACATTTTTTTTCCAATTTCCCATAAAAAATTACTACGTAGCTGCTTATATTTTTATTCACAAATGTCCAACAAAAAAAAGTACTGAAAATCTAAATTTTATTCGATTTAACGTAAACTAATTGGAGATCACAGACACGCCTGTTTGGTTATTGAAAGTCGGAAACTTTTGAGAAAATTGAATCACCAAAGAGGTTCGCGCGTAAGTAACAATTATTGCAGTTCAATCGTAATAGGAATCGCGAAAAGAAAAAAAAATCGAAGCACGTGTCAAATGAAGAAAAAAAAACTGAATTGATTATCAATTTCGCATAAAGTCGATTCGTGAGATAACTCGATGTAGGATAGCCCCCGAACTGCGATATGAAAGCGGGCACTTTGTGTGTAAACTCTCTCTCCCTGTCATCTGTGCTCTCTCCCACGATATATTGGATTTTGCCTGTTACTTTTGTCAGATGGTTTCTTGCCACCGCGTATATGCGTAGAACAAAATATAAACGTACAATAGTTAATGAACAACTTACGAAGAAAACTGCGCGTTGTGCAAAGTGTAATTAATTCTTAAGCGTCCAGAGGCGAGACACTTTTTTCCTGTCTACCGAAAGGCTCGTGGGATCAGACGGACGTTCCGAGAAAACGAGAAGCCCGGAGATAACACGACGATTAATTATCAACTTGAATAAAAATCAGCGATGAATCGATACTTTGATGAGATCGAATTCTTTCCGGCTACCAGGTGTTTCTTTCCCACGACCTGCCGGACGTTCCGATCTCTCGTTTTGTTTTCAATTACGATAAAAGATTTTTTAAAGGTCACGTGGCTGGAAGAGCGTCTTTTAGGTCGAATCGACGAAGGAAAAGGTTTTCTGGTTATTAGCCGTATCTCGGAGCTCGAAAACGCTTTTACTTTCACGCACGGTACGATGCGCCCAGTTGCGCAGATGGGCCATGCACTTATTCGGAGTCTTGACGTGCCATCGCCGAATTTACATGATCGGTCGAGCGAGAAACCACAATTGAGGATAAAATCTCGTTCGTAATTAAACGAAACAAAGGATTTCCTCACGAAAGAAATATAAATGTTTATGAATAATCGGACCCCTTTTGGTTTATGATAAACAGAAAAATTTATTCATATCGACAAGCCTCGAGTTACTCAGCGTGACCCAACTTCGCACTTCACCCGTTAAATTCGCTAGTCTTCACCATTTTTTTTCCTTACAGAGGAAGCTATGTGACGGTAGACATTTTTTTCCAGTTTTCAATGTCGAAATGCTAAAAATGTCCCAAAACATAGAAAAATCATATTTCGAAAAAATGTCCGGATGTGTGTGTGTGCACATTTTCTGGCACTCTAAAATTCAAACGTTCATAACTCGAGAACGGTTTATGGTGAAGGATCAATCACTTTCTCGCCACGTATAGTGCGAGAGAGATAGCTGCAATTTTCGAAATTGAATATTTTCGATACGGTTTCGCACCAATTAAAAAAAGCCCCTGTCAGCGGATTTTTGCCATCGTCACGCGTCCGCTGACAGAGCTTTTTTCTGATCAGTCAAACGACAACGGAGAATTTTCATTACGAAAATTCCAGGTGACTGCTCCATCACCTTAAGCTACACCTGTTTTGTACAGATCTTAATCTGTACCAGCTCTTCGTTCTCTGAGAATTTTGTTTGAATTGCTAGAAAAATACGGATTCTATGGCATTTTGAAATTAAAAAAAAAGGATGTCGACGCTCTATAACTTCCGCAAATTTCAAGGGTTACTATTAATTTTTTTTTTCATAAAAACAGAGTATCATAATAGGAAGGTCGACATTGATTTCGGGAAATATCGGTTGAACCGTTGAAATTTCAAATTATATAATTAATTATAAAATTAAATGATAAAATATTATAAAATTATATAATTAAAATGCAAACATAAAAAATGCTGCAAGTGAAATTTGCAAATTGCTTCCTCAAGATGCTCCTCCGAATGCATGATGCTCAAAGCTTCCTCTATGAGGAATCCAAAATTGAAAGTACAGTTCCTCGTCGAGGAAGATTTGATCATCGTGTATCTCGAACATTTTGAAGAAACATTTGTAAATTTCAATTTGTTTTTTATCAGTTTGGACAATCCCTGTTTAAATAACAAAAGCATTCCTTGTCGCTTTCTCTTTACCCTCGTGTTGCATCATTCGCCATTAAACAATCGAGCAATTAGTTTTATAAATTTTCCTGATGATTGTTTAATTCTGTGGTCTCACGCTCCGGGATTCGGGACTTTTATTAATATTATTCTTCGCATGCCACGCAATATCTTGCAAAACTCGTTTGTAATGGATACACGGGATTCGAGTTATATAGTGGTTTTAATTTTCACCTGAGACAAAAGCAACAGTCATTCGAGCACCGTGGCTTATCCAATCCGTATCGCGCATTGTGCACCTGATATTTCATGTTTTTTACGCTTCACCGCACATTTTTAAGGGAAAACTGCTGCTCCGCACCAGACGAATGCAAATTATTTGTTTCCAGCGTTTAATGAAATATTTAGTAAAATCTGCTGATGGATTCGTATTGCGAAATTTTACGCCGGAAAAACATTATCAAGGACAAAGTTTCGGCTTTTTATAATATATTACGAATCTCTGGGAGATTTTAGCAAATGGTGATTTTTCATCTGAAATTGGACGAAAAATATCAAAATTTGTCAAAAAGTATTTTCCGCCATTTTTAATATAATATGAATGAATAATTACTATCTTTGCTGAAATCTCTTCGATTTTCTCTTTATCTTTCCATTTTATCTCCGAGTATTATGTCTCTGGATCAAACTTGCCATCCATCGATTAGAAAAATTTAACACTCATTTTGATTGATTTGTGCAGCTGTTATTTAACCTTGAATTTTTTAAATCCTCGTATTATTTGACAACGGGATAAAATTCTTTGTGTTTCTTCACCGAGTGCAACAATATGTCAGAGGCATAAAAAAAAAATTGACTCGTCGACGTAATTGCGCATGAAAGTAATTTTTGAACGGTTGCTATTATTGCACAGTCAGGAAGGAGCAAACAAACGTGATATTGTTGAGAAATATGAAAGATGACTGCGTCAAAAATGAGAAAGAAGCGATATCGATAATTTCGTAATACCTTCTCCGTACCGGAGATCCCATCGGTTTTGCAATAACTGACCTATGCAATATTTCTATGCGATTGCAGGCGAGAGCATGAAATAATAGTGAGATAACTACAAATTATCCACTCATATCTTCGGGTCGTTGAAACGAGTCGAAGTTAAACGTCGGAGAAGAATTTAGTGGAAAGTGCAACGGGACTCGCTCAAAATCATGAGACTGCCATTTATCCCGGGTATTGTATATATGAAGCGACGGAGACTGAACGCGGCGGAGGCTTGCCAAGATAGTTGAATGAAAACACTACAAACAGAATTATACGTTATCCTGTGGAAAGGCTCGATGTTGCTCGTTTGTAGACACGAGCTCGCGTCGCCGCAACGCTCGGTGCATCTAACGGCACAGTGTATTTTGCATCGCGCGTGCTGTATGCACATCGAACACATGCTCCTGTCGCGCGGATAAGCCAGCAATGATCGGCTCGGCCAGGACGAAATTGAAAAATGCAAAAACCAGGTCGCTCACCAACGTACACGAAGGAAACCTTGAAAAAAAAACCATGGAAATAAAACCAAACAAATATAAAAGCTGATCGATTGATTAGAGCGATCAAGAGCTTCGCTGATATGCGAGCATTGACTTCCAAATTCGATATCGGTCCTCGCACCAAACTCTCTCCGTTGAGTTACAATCGAGGGAAAAGAAAGTTTTTTGTTGGGCACGTTCGACTAAACATTTTTTAAAAAATCCCCAAAATTTTGTCAATGCGGCAAGAAATATTCTAGAAAGTCTTGTCGGGGAGGGAATTTTTGTCATTATCGTAAATTTTGCTGACATAGTTCCGTTAGAAACCAAATATACTTCGAAATTTAAGAAAATTTTGAAATGATCTGAAAATATTTAGTTCAACGTGCTCTATATCGACGTTTTTCAACAAAATTTCATTTCCGCAGTGGTGAGAAAAAGTGCATGAGGTCGTGAGAATACACGAAAAAATTCAAACTGTTCTTAATTTTAATTCGTAATTAAAAAAATTTCCATATCAAAATGTTTCTCTTCGGTCATGGACAATGGAAATATTTAACTCGTCGAACAATCAAGAATATTGATTATTCAATATGTTTAACAACGGCTGACCGTCGGATTATCGGATACATGGCAACATTAATTGATGAGCGTTCCACGATTCTCGCTAATCTATATTTAACAAAATAATGTGAAATCCAAAGAGTATTTTATTTCTAGAAATAAGCCTTCCAGCTCTCGTTCCAGCTTGTTTATTACGCAGCGCAGCTTTGATATAACAGACTATCCTAAATATAATAATTCGCCTCTTTTATGCCAAACATGAGACAACTTGTAGGACGCGGTCTTGTAATTGTCTGGCGAAGCTTTGTCCAGGCAACGAGAGTTGTTCAGTCCTCTATTCGAAAACATCTGCAATCTCGACCGAGTACATTTTTAAATATTGTTGATGATTGAGTGATGGACTGCCTTCGACTCATGAAGCTTTATTCTTGAGAATTGCCATTTAAGAATGTTTACATTCCGAAGTACCTGCTGCAGAAGACACGCGACAGCAGGTTAGCGCCGCAGCAGGTTTGAAAAAAACAATTATTTACACGGCCAAAAGGCAAGAATACGTGCCTTTTTTTCTGCTTACGTTTGCCTTATTAATGCCAGGCCAAACAACATTTTCAAGACACATCTGGCTATTGTGAATGCTCAATGATTGCGAACGTGAGCAGCTTTTGTCACGTCGACCAAAATATTTTTCATCATTTTTCTTCGAAAATCATTTCATTGTCTCGAGTGCTTTATTTTTCGGAATTCCTCGATGTTTTTTTCGGGATAATAAATAAATATAAATATTCGGGATAACCGATCGACGTGACGCTAAAATAAATTTTTCCTTATTTTGGGGGAAAACGAAAATGATAACTACGTCGAGTAACTCCATTGTTATTAGCGATTCCTTATCAAGCATATTAAGTCATTCACGTACATTCTAAGCTTCGAATATTTTTTTCAAACGATTATTTTTTTTTTTTTACTCGAAGAAAACGATTGAAATTATTTTTTGGAATTTTTAGAAATTTTCTAACGTCGTAGCTCGTCAAACATCGTACGGACAAAAAAATCACTGGTTAAACGAAGAAAAAAAATAGAAAAATTCGTCCACGGAACAAGCCAATTTTGAGTTTTTAATATTTCATTAATGCAGTGATGCAATCGGGCTCGTCGAGTCTCCTGTCCAGCCGAATGAGAAATTTCGTAGCTGTCAAAATTGTTTGTTCCTGTTTAAGTACAAAGTTTCGAACAATGACTTTTTCCTCTTGGTGGCTGATAAAAGACATCGATTAACGTCTTTAGGACACATTCCGTCTTTCATTTCGCACTCAATTAAAAAGGAAATCATCTTTCAAAAAGTTGTCCACCGTCTCGCGAAAGTTTACGTTGGTGGTACGATCTTTATAAAGTTTCAACAATTCAGGACATCTCCGTTTATCCTTGACGTTCCTTGTCACATTATTCACCCAAAATCTGAGGTCTTATCTACGAAATCTCTCATTATTCTTAGTGTCCCAGTCACCCGGAGTTCAATGGGCTTTGTCATTTATACCGCCGACCGTGAGAAGATGAAAACTCCTTTTATTCTCCTCCGGCACTGTTCCCTGCTGACGACTAACCAGGGCGATAAGATTATTTTTGTTTTTCAACAAATACGATAGAGTCTATCGAGATATAAAACCACCAACCACGATCGTGTTACGCATTGATCCGAAAATCATTTGATCGAAGAAAAAGAAGAAAATGTAATTGAAAAAAAAAAAAAAGTTTTGAGGCAAATCTCAAAATCGAAAAAAATGATCGTTTGGTCACGGCTCAACTCTAAAATTTTCGTGATTTCAAAAAATCCAGATCTCACGGGTTGGAAAATGTCAGGGAATTTTTGAATTCATCATGTCAATTTTGCGAAATACAAGTAATTCAAAAAATTTATTATCAACAGACTCCCAAAATGGTGGGTATTACATACAATATTTTTTCATCGAATGCGAATTTATTCGAAAATATTCATTCAAACCCTCTATACTTTGAATGCAGATAATGAAAATGTTACTAAATATAATAACATTCGCTTCTTCGGGAATAAAAATGAAGAGCAGCCTAGTCTCAAAGGTTTTTCAACAACTAAAAACCTGCCAGAAATTCTGTTGCATTTTTGGAACGAATTTTATTTCTCCATGCATCGATAATTGTGAATACTCAATTTTTTGTTTTGATAGTAAAATTATGCAGTCTGAATAGAGAATAATTTGAAATCTCTTGAACGAGGTTGTCGTCGACTCATGAATGATGAAACTAACAGTTCTGTACATTAAGGACATTGTATGGCGATGGTCAAATCTGAATTTTTGTTGACAGGCTTTCCTACATACGAAATGGTTTGCAAGCCTATAAGTTCATTAAAAAGAGTTGCTACTAATTGACTGAAGAACAACATATACTCTAAATTCAAGATTGTCCGAGGTGATTTGTATTTTTTATAGAATAAACAAAATTTCGAGAAAATTCTACGACCGATTCTTTCGAAAAACTAAATAAAGCTTCTTCGCGATGGTACATAAAAATGTACGCAAAGTTTTAAGAGGCTTCACCATTTAGGAATCTGAATATTTAATGTTGAAAATTGAAACTTCTAACTCATCACGCTCTTATGAGAAACTACTGAGCGTTGTGATTTTTATAAATAAATAATACAAACATTGTGCAAGTTTAAAGGAATCCTGTCGATGGAAAATTTTGCTTACAACGTCCTCAATATTGTCTATGCGAGAAACAAAGTGCATATATTAATGGAATGAGCGAATAATTTGATTGTTCGATGACGTAGTGGATAACGGTTCGAGCATGCTGATCCTGAAGATAAATAAGTGTGCTTCCCACAATGACAGGATACTCTCGGAGGAGTTGGAGAAGTTGGAGTGAAAGTGTAGCAAAACGCATGCATCTGCGAGAATATAGTAACGGCAGCCGAACGCGCACAGACGATTATTCGCCTTGCTCGTCCAGTTTCGCTGTGTTTGCTTCGACCTGGCGGCGGTGGATCGGCGTGTTAATATCGGTACATTCTTTGTGTCGCAGCGACGAGGGCAGCAACACTCGGGAGATTCGATGGCTCGTTGTTTTCTTACGGCGAAGAGAAAAAAATCAAACGGCAGGAGGAGTAGAACGGGCTGAGGTTGCATCGGCCAAGAATTCAGTAGTAAAGTTCCGTCCGAAGCAGACGGTCTTGGTAAATAACAAGTTTATCGGCGTAATTAGATTTGTCTCTGAGTCGGTTCAACTTCGCGTGTAGTGATTCGAGCGAAGTGAACAACGAGCAAAAGATCGATTAAAAAAAAAATAATCGGTGTATCTTTGTTTTTCGTTTTGTTTATTTTTCTACAAACCATTGATCCTTCGATGAGTGAATTCGTATCAAATATTGGGGGTTGGAAATGAGCACGAGGAACGATCCTGAAGAAGAAATGACTGAAAAACGATGACAACCGAAGGAAATCGTTTCTTCAACGGTTTCTACGAATTTATCTCCATCATTTTCCCTAAATCGTGCTTCAGTGTGTAAGTGCGTTCGATGTGCCCCAATGATAATCGATCGGCAATCCCACGTGGATTTCATAGACTAAGATCAATCGGGATCTCTCTCGCACTGCTAACGACACTCACATTCATCGCACAAGGTAAACAAATCTTCGTTGCATCGATATTTTTTAAATCTCGAGACTTTTTCCCTCCGTGAAAACTTGCGTACAATAACAAACGTCCATTTTTTCTGAGACGAATGAGAGACCGAAAGTTCGAGTCTCCCAACGAGCACTTATTCACAAAGTTTGAACTTGTTCCAGTTAAAATTTTACTGAGAATAGGTAAATGCATAAAAAACGTACAGAGCCACAAGTTTATGCACGTGCGAATCGTGCCGGTTTTTCTTCAGACTATTTTTTGCTCTCGTCAATCGTCCTGTCTCTCTCTCTCTCTTGTTGAAGGTTTATTCTGGAAAATCAAATGAAGGAAAAGTGAGAAGAAAAAAAACGGTTTCTCACCATAAAAATAAACTCTTCACAGGCTCGAATCGTTTGTCAACTTGTCTCTTGATAACTTACGAAACTTCCCACCGCGTGAATAGCAAATTACAGGCTCGACAGATATAGTACACGGAAATCAATAAATTGCTGTGCGAATTGATACAATCTTCGTGTAACGTTACGACTCTTCAATTTTCTTGGATTCCTCGCTCTCATGAAACTTCCATCATTGTTTTACGTTCGCGATGATTTTCGTTTAGCGGAAACGCCATTTTACACATTATTCCCAGAAATTATTGATTGAGAAGTTAAGCAATTATTTTACAATGTAATCGAAGCTGCGATGGGAAAAAAAGATATTTTGTTATTGCAACGTACGAATGCCACGAGTGACGTAATAGAAAATCCATAAAACGAATTTTTATAATCCCAAGCACTTTCCAAGTTTTTCATTTCATTTTTTGAGTAATTTTCGATATTGATCCCGATTTTTAAAATTGAATTTTCTAGCAGTTTTTGCACATGGACCAAAAATATTTGCAGACTAATTTCCCGAGACATGACATTAAAGATCGCAAAGTTGGGGTCCAACAAAAAATACTTTTTGAAATAATTTTCTTATGAATCTCGTGATTAGATCCGGAAAAATATCATTTTATCATCCTGATCCAATATTGAATACAAATCTTGAGATCTGCTGAAGAAATAATAGAATTTCGTTGCATTCCAACGATGCAAACTTCAACATCATTTCCCAGACTTACTTCATGGGAATTCTAATTCAATGAAAGCATTGCGTACAGCTTGTTATAGCAACTATCGACTTTGTTGAGCACATATGAGAACGCTTCAGTTAATTAACGAGTTTCGCACGATATCATATAGATATTTACTGACGAGACGGGCCTGACTATACACGCGAAGCGAGGGACGCAAACTCCTGTAAAGAGAATCTTCGTGCATCGGGCGCGGCGCTGGCAAATGCCGCGTGTAACCTAAAGACCCACATTTGACGAGCAAAATTCTCGATCCTGCATCACCGGTTCATCCGAATAAATGTCTGCAATTCATATAAAAATAATCACACCCAAAACTGACCGCGACCTCGAAATACGACTTTCGTAAAACATCGATACCCACGCAGCGGTTTCAATATTCTCGCGGAAAACACGAGTTCCCTAAACGGCAAAACTGCAAAATTTATCAATTATTTTCCATAAAATCGTTTATTTTCATGCATTGATCATTTTACATTAGTTTTCCTTTTTCTTTTCGTTTCTTTAATCGCAAAATGTCATTAAACAAGGATCGCGATACCAGAGTCCGGCGATTTCAGTATTTATATGTTATCGTAACATGCGGGGTCGTTAAAAACGGCAGAACGGCAAAATTTATCGATAGTTTCCCATAAAATCCTTGATTTTTATGCTTTAACCTTTTACATTATTTTCTATTCGGATCCTAAGTTGATGCGTCCATTACAAAGTGCCGCTGTCCAGATTTTCTGTAAAAGTGAGTCAGTCGCGAGAAAATTAGGCAACAAATTTAATAAAAATATCAAAATTACAATCTCCTCATCAATCCTTTGACTCCAGAAATTCAAATGTCAAAGACAAATGTTTCGTTAAGTTTATTATTTTGTGGGTAAATTTGCGAGATTTTTTCGGAAATTCATTCAGTAGTTTTCACGGTCGAGGTCGAAGTGTCGAACCGACGATAAAAATGCTTAAAAAGTAGTTAACGCTCTTTGACTCCAAGAAACGAGAGTGTCCGAGAAGAACCGTCAACCTGAACGCGTATACTAGTCCCGAGGCGTAAAACTGAACTTTTTTCTTTTACGACAAATCTCATTAATCTCTTTATAAAACAAGAATTGAATAAAAGAAAATTGGATATTCCAAATATGCCAGCTCATCAGATGTCAGGGACGAGAATAAAATATGCTTCGATCATCCCGCTATGCAATACGACAATATACATGGATGCAACCCGTTTCACGGAACGAACAATATAGGCTGAATCTTGAATTGCAATGTAACCACAGTTACGTACGATTATTCTTGTTATTATTATAATCAAGATTATTGTTATTAAGCAGCTGGTATACGATAAATTATGCCTCGTGCCTAGAAACTCATTGCCCATTACGAAAAGTGCATCGATGCGTGCTAAATATATTGTTGCGTTTTTCCAACAAATTCAAATATAAATAATCATTTATTTTCCTTATTCTACGTGACGGTGAAAATTTTTTTTATTCCACTTTTAACGTCAATTGCTTAAAATGTCCCAAAACATCGAAAATGTCCAGTCGCGTGTGTGTTGTGTACATGTGTGTATTTTCTGGCACCGTGAACATCAAACGTTCATAACTCGGGAACGGTTTGAGCTACATGGCTCCAGTTCTGCACAGATGTTAATCTATGAAAACTCTTCATTCTCTAAGAATTTGATTTGAATTGCTAGAAAAATGCGAATTCTACGGCATTTTGAAATTTTCAAAAAAAGGGTGTCACCGCTCCAACTTCCCCGAATTCAAAAATTTATTCCAATTTTTTTTTTTTTTTTGTTAGATGGAATATCTTGATGGGAAGGTTGGTTTTGAATTTGGGAAATATTAGTTGAACGGTTTAAATTATATGGTTTTTCGAATTTTATGAAAATCGGAGTTTTTTTGAAAAATCGTGTAACCGCTTCAGTTTTTTCAAATTTTTCAAGATATTGTCTGTACTTCTCCTTTACTTTATAGGAAAGTTGTCAAAATTGTTTTTCAATAAGAGTTTTGGGACATTTTGAAATTTTCAATAAAGTCCGTCATCGCGCGAACTTCCGGCAATTTTAAGATTTATTATCAATTTTTTTTTTTTTTACTTTGATCTTGTGAATTCGTCCAAGAGGAAAACGGGGAAATGCGAACGTCTTTATTTTGCTTTTTTTTCGTTTCGATCTAAATTGCCGTGCGGACAAGTTCGTCCCGCAATAATTGCGGATTCCTCTTGAGCAGATTAATGAGGAGCAACAATATTGCGTGTGCTTAATTTCCTCGTGAGAGAGAGAGAGAGATAAGAGCCAGGGGGAGAGGAAGGGAAAACGAGGATGATACAAATTTAATGGAATCTCGGTGAGATGCTCACACTCGAGTGCTCGTGATTGCTCACTCGTAGTGGCTCTGGCCAGCACTGTAACACTGACCGTGACGAACTTGTACAGTTATAGAGTTCGCGTCGTTTGCACACTGACCGCTATTCGCGAGTCAGCTACCTCGTATCGCGCGATCCTCCTTTTTCTGCATTTATCCCTTCGAAATCTTTAGTCAAGGAGAGGACTCCCGTAAGGATTAATCTCGCGGTCGTAGCCCAGCGGAAAAAGCTCATGCGTGAGGTTTTTAAATCGATGTGGGGAATAAAAAAGAAAATTTCGTATAATTCAGTCCGGACAATCGCGGCTAGACAATTCGAGCCGAGTGAGAGTTGAAAAAATATTATTTCCTTCTCTCTGTTTTTTCTCCTATTTCAAAGCAGTTTTTTTTTGTGTACTTGTCATTTACTCCAGACTCATAAATTGGGCGAAAGTCACGTTTGAGATTACTGCGAAAGTAAAATTAATTTTCGAACACACACGAGGAAACTCCGAAATGAATGGCACGTGTGCTGCTCGGTGAAAAATCTTGCTGGACCGGAAGTTCAGACCTTTTGACTATTATCCGAAGAATTTCAAAGATTTTCAAAACTTTTCAGTTCAAAACGATTATTTTCAAATTTCCAACCAGAATTAAAAATGCAAATATTTTTTTGAAAAAATTCGCGTGTCGATTCCATAGCAGGATAAAAAAATCGAATCGTCTCTGTATCGGTTGAATTTTATTTATTTTTCAATTTTTCATTTCAGTCTGTTGATTAATTTTCTAGAAGTGAAATATTTTTGTACGAAAGGTCGAAGCATCAAAAACGAGAAGTAAATGAAGAAAGTGAAATTCGCGTTTCGCACTTGCTTACCTGCGTTCAATCGTCGTCCGTGGCACGAACAAAAGCTTAGAAATTCGTTCAAAGTTATTGTGGTCGTGAAATCTCGTTGAATGAATTTTGTAGGTGAATTAAAAAAAAAAACAGAGATTGCCTCATAGAAATAAATGTTTTCGAGTGTGTAGGATCGTGTATCTGTATCCCATTGGGTTCACATCGTGGAATGATTGTTTTACATCCGCTGCGAAGAAACCGAGCGAAGAATATGAAAGCAAGACACGCGATGCACTTGAATCGGAGAATCATAGAGCAACATTTATGTGCACCATAGATATATATGCATCGAAGAATGAACGAGATTACGAAAGGTCGAGTAAGCTCGGGCGATCGTATCATCCAATAGTTATCCACAGATTTATAAACCGAGACATATTTATGGGAGAAAACTCCTCGTAAAAATATCGAAAGTTGAAACAACAAGATTTATCGAGTAATTAAATAAAAATCATAAGAAATTGACTCGAGATCCGTGCAAAAAAAAAACAAATCGATCCAGACGAAAATTAATTAATTAATTCATTAAAAGGAGGAAAAATTGCACGTGCTGGGTCTATGTGACCCAGTGTAGCTACGGCCTCAGAAATTCTGTTTCTAACAACCGCTTAGCGTGTTTTGGAAAACGTTCATTATCATGAGCGATGGATTTTCATATTTTTCACCTCAAAATGAAAGCAAAAGGTCGAAAAAAAAAAAATCATTTGTATCGCGTCTTAATCGAGATCTGGTCGGTTTTTGAAAACCTAATATTTGGGAAAAGCAAATTGTTTGTTTGCAATGATCCTTGAGCCATTCGATTCGGTCGAATTTTTATTTTTGTTCGAATGGAAATTTGTTCAAAAATTTCAATTCATCGATATATCGATAAATTTCAGAATTCGTTAAAAATTCAATAGGAAACAAAGTTTCGAGCTCGCTAACTGTCCGGGCGGGGCTCGTCGCCGCGTAGAAACGATGGAGTAGGAAAATGTAATGCAGAAACGTGGAGTTTACGAGTTTTTCGATTGAAATGACCGGAGAATGGAACTGTTGCAGGTCACGTCGTCTCGGAGGGTCGTAAATCAACAGGAACGAACCGATACCAAGGATTACGAAAGAGTCTGGAGGCAACAAAGTCCCGGAATTTTATTTCCGATCGAGATATTCTGATCGGTCACAGCGGAGATCCTTGGGGTGCTCACAACGATTCCAAAGATCCTCGAAACTCGGAGGCTCGATCGCAAGAGTCGCCGAACGAAAATTGCAACGTTAGCTCGAGTGGCTTACAACGCACGCCAAATAATCGCTCACGAAGGAGCGTCGTCCATCTTTACAACATGGTCGTTTGCGCCACCGGATGCAACCCGATTTCTTACAAAGGATACGGATGCTACTGCGGATTCCTTGGATCCGGCTCCGCGGTCGACGGCATCGATCAGTAATAATTTCATCCTCCTAACGATTTTCGCTTCTTTGAGCGCTTTACCAAAATAATGTCGCACACGAAAAACCAACGAAAAATTTCACTCCTTCCTTCAAGTTTATTGCAAATGGTGTTTTTTTTTCTTTGAATTTGTGGATTTGAGGGATCATAATGATTCTTTGTTCCCATTGAAAAAGAATTTTATTCTCGTTACAATTTTCGCTTCTTTACGCGCCACCAAAAAAATCTCTCACACGAAAGATGAACTCAAAATTTTACTCCTTCGTTCGAGAGTATTGCAAATTGTGTTTTTAATTGCCGCTTATTCACGAGCCACCAATAAAAAAAAAACGTAAAATTTTATTCCCTTTTTTTCACGTTAATTGCAAATTCCATGTTTTTTTATATTTATTTTTGAAATTGCGGATTTAAGGGATCAGATTTTTTTCGTGTTCCGATTGGAAAAATTAAAGTTTTCGATATTTACAGATGTTGCAGAATGCACGATCGCTGTTACGACGCAACAGAGTGTCCGGGTTTTCTTCAATACTTTGTACCTTATTATTGGAAATGTTACCGAGGCTACAGGCCCATCTGTGGTAAATGGCGATTTTCTCTACTTTCGTCCCGACTCTTCGTAATCTGCATTTTCACAAATAATATTGCGTGTGTTTTTCTCAGCTGTCGAGCACGGTAAATGGGGCGGTTCCGGATCGTGCGCCCAACGCTTGTGCGAATGCGACCGGGCCTTGTCGGAATGCCTCCGACGATTTCCATGTCCAACTTCCAAAGCAGTCTGCACCACGTCACCCTGGCGTTTGATACAAAACGTTTTCATGATTTTTTAACCTTTCTCATTATTTTCATCAACGTGCTGTCAGAGTGGAATTATTTTAAGCGTAAAAAGATAAAAAGAAAGTTACCAGAGCCTTTAGGCTTCTCAAAGGACTTTAACAAATTTTACACTTTATTTTCCTTTTATATTCACGCGACCACCTCGAGTTTTTGGGGCTACGAGAGTTGAAGGGTTTGGTCCGTCCAGCGCGATAGAAAAACTCGGAGCCATCAGAATTTTAATTTATTTTATTTTTTAAATACGAGGAATAAATTATTGAAAATCAAAGAGAAGAGCAAAATTTGGCATTTTCGTTATTCGCTGCAAACGTAGATTTTTTCCTTGAGGGTGAAAAAAAAATTTGAAGAATTTCGCAATTTTTCAAAAATTACAATTTTTATTGTTTATTCAATTGTTAATATTGGATAAAACAAATACGAGGAACGAATAATTCAAAATCAAAAAGACTAGCAAAACTTGGCTGTCTCGTTATCGGCGGCCAAGCCAAGTTTTTCTCTTTCGGGTACAAAAGAAAATTATTAGAATTTCGAAATTGAATTTTTCCGAAAATTTTGCTGTCGTTGATGTTTAAAAATTTTTTTTACAAATCAGAAATATTGGAAAACTGGCTGGCAACAGAAAAAGTCCATTCTCTTTGCGTCATCGAGCTCTGACACGTCGCACGAAGTGATTCAGAGCTTCGTTTTCATTGAATACATTTTCTCTGTTTCTTTCAGAAAATCATTCAACACGTGCAAACGTGTGGGAAAAAAATAGTGAGATGATGAAATTTTTTCAGTGAAAATGCCAAAAAAATGCATCAATTACCTTTTTGCGTAATTCGATTGCGTATTATATTTACATGGCGCAGTGCCTTGTGACTTCACAAAGAATTGACTCCTCCCGTCAATCGGACTACACGATTCTTGTATTTTTTCGAAATATCTACTTCAATCTGTGGAGCGAAAACCGCTAATTAGTTCTCGATTTTAATTTTTTGTTTTGTTTGTTTATTTTTTATTTTTTTCATCCGAAAAACGAACAGCAAACGAACGTGTCAACTTACTTCGTTCTGGAGCTCGCGAGTTCTCTGGATCACGAGTTTCAGCATCGGCTGCAACGAAATTGCTTGTTCCCGAGCCTCTTCCCGTCTCTGTATCACCAACTTCTGCATGTTAACCATCTTGTCAATCAAGGAAAGCTTCTGCTTCAGTGTGCCAGCCAAGACGTCGACGTACCTGTCGCGAAAAAAATTTCTTTCTGTGTGTTTTTGTTTTCTTTTTATTTCCTTCGTTTGACCTTTTTTTGTCTTCCTAAACGAATTTAGAAATCGAGAAGCTCGTGTTTCATTGTGAAAAACGAAATTACCTGGCGGAATGTTTGATGTTGTGTAAATGCTGGACTCGACTGTCCAAAATCTCGGTGAGGAGGACTTGAACGTTGTCCAGCATGTTTTGGGTAGTGTCTTGAGTCGCAAGTTGCAAAATCGATGAAGCCTCTTGCATTTGACTCATGCTCAGAAGATTCTCGCTAGTGTCGCTCTTGAGCTCGTAGAGGCGAAGTTTTAGGAAAGCCTCGAGCTGAAAAACGAGAGAAAAATTTCTTTTCGTATCGATCGATGAAAATGTACTTGAGGAAAAAAATTCTCGAGTGGCGACAGATTCTATTTTACATCGCGATTCGTATTTATACGAAATTTTCACAGTTTGGTGATTGAAGTGATTTTCACCTCGAACATTTGATCGATAAAGTCGTTTCTCGTGGCAGGATTGTCGAGTATCGTGAGCGCCTCGTTGCCGGTTGCTGTGCCACCATCTAGACCAGCCGCTTCCACGACTATTCCAGATTCTTCGAGGGATATATCGAAACTAATTTCACCCTCGCCGACATCCTCGGCGTCCAGGTTTCCCCAATCGATCCCATCATCGCCGTTCAAATTATTTTCAACCACGCTCAGATCCGATACGTCAAAGTCGATCGCTCCAGGTTCATCATCACCGAAATCAATCTGCGAGTAATTCAGCAAAAAAATCAGAGTCGCAAAAATCCACCGGTCATTTATACGTACGACGAAATAGTATTTCGTAAAATACTATTTCGTCGTACCACAACGTAGCTAACTTCAGTGTCATACTAAAAATGCACGCATACGTTCGCAGACGACTGCCAAGGATTGATTTTTAGCTTACAACATCTTCGATAACTTTGTCGTGGTCCTCGTCCTCGAAGTTGATACTCGAAGAAGGTTCAATGACCGCCAAAGGGGCCTCGCCATAAGTCCACTCGTACGTCGTAGTATTTCCTTTATCTAAAATGCAAAAAATAAATAAAAAAAGATATTCAATATTGAAACGTTATGGGAAAAACCATACAATTCCTACTTAAAAAATTCTGCAAAATTCTAATTAATTCCATCGCAAAATGTGTTGATTTAGGATTTTCTTATAAAGTTTTGTCTACATTTTTTTGACATTGAAACGAACTACTTTTCTATAAGGCGAAACATTTTCTAACGTCTAGAATTTGAGATATTCCATTTCTAATTTTTTTCTTTTTTCCATCTAAACACGTGTAAATTGAAGTCGCGTTTCTTTTGTTTTTTTTTCTTGCAACTTTTCAACGAAACGTGACTTCAATGAACATGCGTTTGGATGGGAAAAGTAAAAAGTTCGAAATTTAATATCTAAACGTTGGAAAGTTTATCTTCATAGGAAAGAAACGGCTGGTTTTGGTGCCAAGCACATTTATACGAAATTTTGATTGCACTACCCTAAAGTATTTTCTTCTGTAACGAGTCGTTTTATGGAAAATGAGAATAAAAACTGTTTTTACAATGGAAAGAAATATTACCGATGAGATATTTGACCATCGGGACTGCTCCGCCGGAGTGCTGAGGGCCGAGAGTGAACGCGACAAACTCTTCGTAAAATTCGACAACTTTATCCAGCGCTTTCGATTTTTCAGCAACTTTGTTATAAATCTCTGGCAACTCGACGATCCTTTCAGCCAATTCTCGTTTTATTCGATTGCCAGAAATGCCCAGTTGTTTGCAAAGAGCGTTGAACTCTGTTCGCGCTGTTTTTTCAGATTTTTTGTACTCTCCCTCTTTCTTCTCGAGTTCCTAGGAAAACAACAAGAAATTTTGATTCGTTCGTGATGCGGAAATCTTCATTTTGTAATTCAAAGAGAGAAATTGAGTCTCTCACATGTTCCGTCTGTTCGATCTTTTGTAACTGCTTCTTAAAACTTGGCACTTCGTAGCTGATGTTCCTCATGAGCATTTGCGCCGCTTCGGCCAAGTACAAATTATCTTTTTCGTAAAGCCGTACTATTTCTTGCCAATCTTTCATTCTCTGAGATCCGTAACGACCAAACAAATTCTTGGAATCCGCTTCGGTCTCTTTCAGAATTTCGATTATTTTCTTACAATGGAAATAATTTATGTCTGAAACACATTTGTGTAACGATTTTCATTTTGTAACAAAGAATTTCAATGGAATTAGTCGAAAAGTTGGGAACTAATGGATCGCGAGTGAAAATAATTTGACGTATCGATGAGAAGCGAGACTTTTGAGAAAATGAGAATTTAGAGGACTCACGAGTTCCACAGAGAAGTTTTGCAATGCCCTCGTGAACAGGCATATCCTGTATGGCGTTGTTGATTCTCTCTCTTATAGCCAAAATATTGGCTTGCCATCCTTTATTGCAATGTCGTCTATTGATGAGCCAATCCAACAATTTCCCGGCATTTATATCAATGGGAATATTCTGTTCCTGCGAAGGATGAACGCGAATATCAAGAAAAACCAAAAGAAAAGACGAACGTTTGCAGAGCAGGTAACGTGTGCATGAAATGGAATTTTTCGTATTTTTTTGAATATCGTTCGTATTGAAATATTGCTCGAAATGTTTACCGTTAAATCTTACCTCCATTTTAATAAATTTCGTCTCAAAGTTCTCTATCACTCTGTTGTTTGTTCTTTTCCTGGTGACGTTTCGGCGAAAACTCAAACAGCTGTTTACTCTCGTAACAACTTAACCTAAAAAACACTCGACTGAAATAACTGGATATGGGGATTAGGAGATTTTCACGTGTTGGACGGTGCTGCTCTAGCCAGGTGGTCACCGAAGTAGACGCAATGGCTCGAATGCAGCCCGCCACATTTGAAAGTTGCAGGCATTGAGGGAGGCGATAATGCAAAAGATAATGCGGGTGGAGGAATTTGCCATGAGAGATTCTATATTGTATGGTGGGAAAATTATTGATGCTGCTGGGGAGCGAATAAGGGATGCACGGTGGGGTTCGTAGAGAGGGCAGGCCCAGAATCTGAGACGTGGCCGCATTGACAGGAAGGTGATTGAGCGATGTTTTTCCTATGAAAGCTAGCCGCCAAAGCGTAATGGTTGGAGCGCATTCTGCAGAAGAGGGCAATCGATTTTCTATCAAGATTTGACAACTTATGGAACCATGGTTTGTAGGATTTACGGTGGAAGAGCAGGTGGATATAAATGTTTCCTTTGGTTTGTCCTTCTCGGGTGAGTACACGCTCGATATGTCGAGAGAAGTTGCAATCGAAATGACGTTGATATATTTTTCTTTTCGTAGACACAGTAAATCTTCTCACTGAATATTTTGATGATTGTAAAAATGAGGAATAGAAAAACAAATGATAAAAAAGGTTGGAGAATTATAAATATGTCTCGAAATATTCGAAAGACTTGAAATCTCGCATTTATTGTTATTATTATTAATATTAATAATTATAAGCCCTCTTTGAAATGCTCCAATGAGGATGTTGTTTTGTTAATAATAATTGTTATTAATATTCAATAATCAATCATCGTTTAGAATTATTGTACATCGATATATTATTCAATATAATCCATTTCATATATTCTATAATAATATAGATTTCTATCAGTTTCAATAAATGTTTTGTGTTGTTTTTACTTGCCTCTTTATTTTTAAATCCGTCAATGAATTTAAAATTTTAATAATTTTTCATTAATCAATATTATTGGTTTTAATAAAACCTCTTACTGTATCACGTGCGCCAAGGAAAACGTGGCATTGTCCAGGAAACACGTCGATTCGGTCGGACTAATTAATCGTTGACTTACATCCTTTCTCACTCCATCACTTTTACATTAATAATTAAATTAATGCTATTAAACTTCAAGGCGAGAATCGAAACTCTGGTACATATCACGAAATTCATTATTTATTTATTTATTATTTTTAATTCGATTTATCTACCATTTATTCGAATTGAAAACATTTGCATAAAATTTATCTCGATACGATTTCGGACACGAGGATTGGTATAGCAATTTGAACTGTACCCATTGAATTGTACGTTGAACTTTTAAACCTGTTTGTTACGTGTGTACATGGAATTTTTAGCTTCCTGTTGACTTGGTTTTATCATTTTTCATCCATTTATTTTTCTGCTCTTTTTAAACATTTTCTTCGTTTTTTTCCTTTTATTTTAACACAGTTAGATCACATCGTGTGATTGGTAAAGTACGACGGTGCTAGGAGACTAGATGTTAGTTTGAAAAACAGTAGAAACGTAGCCTGACGTTACAAGCGAATAATAGTGACAATGACGTTTTTCTTGTTGTTGCAAGTTGGTGGACCATACGTCAATAAATCGATGGTTCTTCGAGTGTGTCTTTGCTTTTGTACTTTTTTGATTAGGGTTCTCATCGTTTGGCTCAGCGATCACGAGTTTCCTCGTTTCTCGTAGATCGGAATTATCCTTTTTTTTCTTTTATATATATATATTTGTTTTTGTTTTTGTTTTTCGATTTCAACAGTGACATTGACGAGTTCTATCGCTCGGCGCGTACGTAAACGAATCGATCGTAATCGACCTTGGCCGGAAACGTCAAAATTCTATGCACACTTTGCCATTTACCGATCACATATATACATTGACGTGTATGTATTCTTGGAATGGGCCAAGAAAATTACAGCTTGATTTAGTTTCGTTACGTAAGCTGGCAAAAACTACGCTCCAAGCCATATATCTAATACATCGTTTTTATTATTCTCAATGTTTTTCTAATCTGTTCCATCTAGCCGAAAAAGATGTTGTCGTTGTTTCGTTATTTCTTGACTCTCGTACAAATACCGCCCGAGATACGAGAGCAAGCTTTTTGCTTTTCAAAATCATCCCCGCACATGTGTGATCGATCTAGACAAAAATTAACGCTACTCTGGCTTTTTTATCGCAAAAACTATTACATAGAAAAAACCGCATTGTATCAACAACGGAAGAGAATCGAGCCAAGAAGAAAATTCCATACATACATGGCCGGAGTGTCCCGTGATTTTGGGAATTTTCACTCCAATTCTTACGACCGAAGGAAACGAGTTCTTTCGCTCGTACCGTCGAAACGGCTGGACTTGGGATGAAAGAGCATGAGACCAATATCGTAGGGCATGAAATTTCCTACAAAAAAGTCCCCGCGGAAATTCCTCTATCGCCGCAAGTTTGGGCTTGACATCAGCGAGAAAAAAAAAACACTCTCGATTTTCTTTTCTGCAGTTCGGTCCTGAGCTTTCAAAGCGACGTTCCCGGGACACTTGGCATCCGTAGATTCGTGTCTATAGATGGATCAAATTCAACCAACAATAGCAACAACAAATTTGTACAAATAACTAATTTTCGCCCGGCCGAAAACTCGAGGATTCTGTGTTTAATGAAATCGTGGAAACTGAGAATTTTCATCAGACGTCGGAACCGTGTCTCGATACACCTCCCACAATCGACATTTTATTGTTATTTTCATGTTTTTTTTCACGTATGCATATTTATGTATATAAACATACATATGTAAATACAATCTCGCTACCCGGATAAACGTATGATGATGAATTAACGTGTCCATTTGCCTCAGGCTCTTTGTAACCAGAATTAAATAATAATCAGCGTGAATCTCTACCCACGTCACCTACAACCCCTACTTAACTGCACAATGACCTTCAAAAAAGTAAACTATCAAAGCAGAGTACGAAAAAAAAGCTCGTCGACTATTCCTAAAAGTTTATTTAGCTCTAAACTCTTTCTTTCCCACTTTCCCGAGCTTCTCATCGCCGTATCCAATAATTTAACGGATTATTAAGGTCTTTACTCTCAATCTTCTGGCATCACTAACAACGCGCTCCAATAAGGATTCAAATATTTTCAATTATTATTTATATATACGTGTATATATCCATATACACATATATATTTATATATATATGTATGTGGTGAATCAATGATCAGAAATCGAAACGGGTTCGCACTTGACACTGTTTTCGGTGAATCAACTCGGCCTTTCGCCGGGATTCTCAGGAATTGTGTGCTTTTTTTTTTGCTTCCGGTTTTTTCTTCTGTTTCTTTCGGAAAGTTAATCGCTCATTATTTCTCGCTGGTTATTGCAGTTTTATCACGCCGTAGCACATCTCTCTCTTTCTCTCTCTCTCTTTCTGCCTGCCCTCCTTCTCTTTCTCTCGTTCTTGGCGAACCATGGACGAACATCATGAGAAAAAACAAACGTCATGCTCAGTGCAAGGATAAAAATGTCCTCTCAGGTGAATCGACCGACGCGGTTGTAACTTCAGCGCATCGCACTCGCGGACCGTTATTCATCTTCCGTGTCACCGTCGCTGCTGTATTCCTGCAGAGCTGCTGGCCTCACGAACGGAGCGTTATTCATTTGCCTGCAAAAAGTTGTTGATTTTTCGGGTATTTCGTTTTTCCAGATTATCGAATTAAACTTTCGATGAATTAGCAAAAGGTTTGATAGATTTTGTTGATCGATATAGAGTTGAGAATTTTCCTAAAATCGATTTTTAGAAGCGACAAAGTTTGCCGGCACAACGGAAAACTCTATTTTTTCCCTATTTATCGTTTCATCTGCGACACTTGACCAAGAAAATCTCAGTTGATTCTCCGAAAATGAGAAAAATCGATACAACAATGTTGTTGGAAAAAAAAAACGAAAAAGGAACGAAATTCGTTGATTAAAAATAAAAATAAAAAAAAAAAAACAAAACAAAAACAAAAACAAAAAAATGGAGACTTACGCGAGTCTTCGGTAATGGTTCAACCATTCTTCCAACATCTGGGCGACGAGAAGCGGTCTTTTGTGAAGTTTTTGTTGCGCAACGAGGATCCCGCCCTCGGTGGTGCAAACGTCGAGCCACTGTTTCAATATCGTTTCTTCCCGGCCGATCTCTTCAGGGCTGAGAAAATGTATTGGCAAGAGTTTACGCTCGCGATCCATCAGCGGCATGAAAGTTGTTTGCATTTGTATTTGCAATTGTTGCATCGGACTGTTGCCACCGCCGACACCTCCGTGTGCTGCGAGAGACGATAATCTCGATGAGGCGTAAGGCTCGATCGGTACGAGTGCCGTGAAATGGCCTCGCGTGTATCCAAGGGCTATTGGCGAACGGATGCAAAACGAGGGTTCCCACAGTAAAGGCAAGTAGACACCTTCGAATCTCGCATATCCTGATTGTAAGAAGAAAAAAAAAGCGCACGTGAAAAATAACTCGATCGAGATCACGGAACACGACGAAGCAATTTGCAACGTTTTTTGTATTTGCAGCAAAATCGTCGACACGCTTTTCTTGAAAATTTAAAAACGCCGTAGAATTCGTATTTTTGTTAAGAAATTGAAAGAGAGAAATAAAACAATTGATAAAAATGAGAAGAATGTTTAAAAAAGAACAAAAACTCACCAATATCCTCGCCTCGGAAGCTCTTGACGTATTTAACTCCATAAACTATTATAGGCCTCCGCAGTATGTGGGCGAGAGCAAAAACGTGTAATTGTTCTAATGCGCTACCCGGTTGAGCAGCAGTTGCCAACAAGCTCTCCCAATCATCCTGCCATTGAGCCTCCTCGAGTGTGAAATCCAACATTCTCGAAGCCTGTGAAGCTTCGTATTGCCGCCAACGCGGATAGAAACTGCAATCCATCACGCGCCATATTGATTAATTGGACGAGCAAAATGAAAAAAAAACGTGATTCTCGTTGAAAAACTCATTGGAGAAAAATAATAATAATTTTCAAAAGAAAAATGATTTTTCGTTGGATATTCTGCAGATTGTGCATCCAGTTTGAAAATTGCAATGTTTCATTCACCACAAACGCGACATTTTGACTATGGGATTGCGAATTAATGGGATTTCGGTCCTGCAGAAATAATTGAGATGGATTTTCATTGCGTCGACTTACAATTGGCCAGCTTGTTGCAAAGAATCAGCGAGAGCGCGTCGCAGTGCGTTATCACGATCGAAAACGCCCCAAGTCGCTTGCATCGCCGAATCGAGGAGACAATCGCCAGCCGATCGATTCCAGAGGGCGTGCAAACGAGAGCCCAGTCTTTCGGTTATTTCGAGGGACCAATTCAACGCCGGAGGTTCACCACCTCCACCCTCGAGCTGCTGTTGCGCTTCACGATCGAGTAGTTCTTCGAGCATCTGCTCTTGCACGACACTCGGCAAATCTTCGACCTCGGCAGGCAGTGCGAAAGTAGCTATGTCGGTCACGAAGTAACACGGAAACGAACCTTTTCGTAAACGGATGCTATTCGTAACGTGCCTACGTATCTGAGCTGCGAGATCCGGCGCTACGTAACTCGGTACTCTCTTTATTCCCGAACCCGAGCCCTCGATTTGCGATAACAATATGGCTAGTATGTCTTCCCGTTGAAACCTGGCAAACCGAAACGGCGGAGGTTGAATGAGTCTCACGATAAAAATTCAAATCGAAATTATTCCAATTCCAATAATAACAAACGACGAAATTGGGGGTTTGTGATTTTTCTCAGACAAATTCTGAACCGACAATTGTGTTTCAACTTTTTTTCTGGAATGGTGACATTTTTTCGTGGGTCAAATTGACCCTGAATGAAAATTGTAACGAGGACGAATCTTCTCAGACCTGAACCGATAAATCATCGTTCAACTTGTTTTTGGAATACCCGGCATTATTTTCTTGGGTCAATTTGACCCTGAACTCCCAGCGGGACTCAGCCTGCCGGCTGAATATTCTTCAGTTTTCGAAACTTTGGTAATTAGTCAAAAAGGTTTTCGAACAAAAATGTTCAGTCGGCGGCGATCGCGTCTGTACATTTTGGAATAAAGGTCCTCCGCGGCTTACCTGATCGCCAAATGAACAAGCGTGTGTCCAATGTCGAAGGCACTACTTCTGTTGAGGAGTAAAACCTCGGAATGCGTCAATTGACGTGCCGGATCCCCGCCACTCGCAAGATACGCTTCGACCGGTGCGTTGTCGCCTTCGACGATACCGAGACACGCGTTCAGCCAGCACCAATCGGTATGACGTCTGAGCTGTTTGAGCCGGCCCTCGTAATCGCAATCGTTCGGTGATTGAGCGTTTGGTAGACCGTCGTTCCTCGGATCGTATCTGTGAGAACTCCTGTAAGAATTTTCATCACAAACTCGTTAGGAAAACTCCGAGCGATATGGAAACATTTGCCAACGTTGTTTTTTTTTTTTAATTTCAAAATGCCCCAGAATTCGTATTTTCCTAGCAATCGAAACTGAATTCTCAGAGAGATATTCTCGTATAGATTAAGATGCGTGCAAAACGGGAGCCCTGTAGCTAAAAGCGTTCTCGAGTTATGAAAGTTCGAAAATTCTAGCTCTTGCTTCGTGAGGGAAAAAATGTATAAAAAATGATGGAACGAACCTCCTAGCTATTGCGAGATTCTCATCACGTTGAGCTTGATGTATGTAGGGTAGTGCGGTTTGCGGAGACATCGGTAAGCCTCGACTATGGTCTCTCTCAGGACTGGGTAAAATGAGACCCGAATTGACTCCAGACTTGTCTCTTCTCTCTCCGCGTTCTTTCGTCGGATGTCCGCACATAACGCATTTGGTAGCTTTTGGCCAGTTCTCATAAGTACACACGATGCAGGACCATTTGTCCGGATGAACATTGGGCGGTGGTGGCGGAGGTGGTGTTTGCACGTTGTTCAGCGAGGCAGGATTCAATTGGTCGTTCGAGACGGTATTGGTAAGGAGGGAAGAAGGAGGAGGTGGATCACCGAGTCTCAATGGTGCGAGGTGTTCGTGCAAATTCGAGGCTATTGAGTTTGACGACTGCGTTGTATTGTTTAGTGCTTTACGATTGTCACATTGCACGCAACGCGTCGCATTCTGATAATTCAAATATGTGCAACTTTCGCACGACCATTTACCACCCGATGGTAAATTTTGACTGTAATTCTGTGGACTAAGATTGTACGAATCGGTGCTGTTGCTTATGTGTGGCACCGGACCCGACGCTACGTTCGACGATGACCTCTGCGGACTCGGATCTCTCAATCTGTATATATCCTCCCCCAGAAGAGGCTTCGTACCTCGACACATTGTACATTTCAACGACGATGGCCAATTCTCATACGTACAATATTCGCATGTCCATTTTGACTGCGTCTCTTCTAGCCGGCTGTTCATTGTTGCTACGACCAACCTTTCTTCAACACACACAATCCAACCATTTTTATTATTTATTAATTACAATTATTATGATTATTATTCCCTTTGGAATATTTCGTTAAATACGATCAACTGAATATTTTCGGATAATTTCAAAATTTTCGTTACTTCAGCAGTATATTTTCTTCCAAAAAGAATTTCTAATATATTTATTGCTGCAATGACACCATTTTTGGGATCACTCAAAAAAAAAAACGTTTGGTCGAACGTATCGAATCTGCACTTGAAGGGTTAATGCGATAATTCCAATTTTTCGAGTAATTTCGGTTTTCCAATGGCAAAGAAGACTGTCTCGTTAGCGTTGCCCAATACTGTATAAAAATGTTGGGATCTGCTATGAAAAATGTTCAGTTTTCGTTGCATTCGACTCCAAAAAATTATCAATTTGACCGTTTTATTTCCATTTTCTCAAAAGGCGATGATAATTTAAAAACCCGACACAACATCGCGGCATAACGCCGTCAAGTCCAATGCGATGGATATATTGCGCAAGACGACGGATTCTATCGAATATAAATCAAAGATCGAGCCAAGATATGTTCCGATTAAAAATAAAAATACATCAAAGCTTGCCAATAAGTGTTTCGTGAACGAACCTTCTTGGCTCGTCTTTGCCGACTTCCCATAGAATCCCATATGATTTTAACTTCGGTTGAAAAAAGTTGACAAAATTCTGTTTTATTTTCAATCTTTTGCCTCTGCACTAAATACGTCGAGACGAATCATTGCAATTTGCAAACCTGAATCATTTTCAAAAACGTTTTTACACAAATTTTCGAAAAAACTAGAAACTAAAGTTTTTCACCATTTCTCCGTCGAAACTCGCTTGGAAAGAAAAATATATCAAATTTTCACTAAATTCTCACCTTGAGCCTCAGTGGTTGCCGCGCAAAGTTGGTTGACACAATTTTTTTTCCCAAATTGGCAAAATTCTCGGATAACAAGCTACTTCGCTGTCATGTAGCAAACATTATGCTCGAGTGCAAAGTACACGCCGCCTTTTATCTTCCCAGGGCAGACCCAAACCTGTCGCTACAAAAATACAAAAAAAAAAAATATTTCAATACAAATTGAATACGATTAGCCCAAAGATAATGAATTTCATCAACTTTCCTTGGAGATAAATTCGAAAACTCTAAATAGTCATATCGACTGAAAATAATAGAAAAAAAACATCGTATTTTTACACAAATCTGAAGCAAAATTTTTCAGTGCCTTGTTTTCATCAACAAATGCTTGGAAATTGAGAAATCTTGCTCACATTTATTTTTCACAAGATGGGAATTCATGTTTAAATTCAAATGCCATCAGCTCCAACCGTGTCAAACTCTTTTAACTACCAGTCGTCTCTTCAGCGGTTAGAGAAGTCGCTCCCTACAGCACTTTTATGCCAAATTTATGAATAAAATGTCACTAAAGTTTTCAACATCAGGATCCAATGAAAAATTCTTTTTCTCTTCATTGTTTGTTGATCTTTTAAAACCATAACAACTTTTGTACCGATTTTGTGATTGGATTCTGAAAAACAGCGTTTTGGGATCCTGACCTGATCGGAGTCTCAATAAAAAATATTGTAATTTGCAATTTCTTTCGGGCTCATGAGCGGCTCGCCGATGGCTGCAGCGAACGACAAACGCTCGTGATATTTCAAAGATTTATTAGATTATTTGAGAAAACATGGGTAATGATAATTTTCCAGGAAATAATGAAAAGCCATTAGCGAGGTAAAGCGGAAAAAACAAAAATTTCGAGATTTCAAAGAGTTTCAAGGTCGAGTATTTATTTTATTAGCAAAGTGCCAAAATGGTAGATTGTGCAATTACATCATGCTAATTTATTGGGAATGAGTTTTGTGCGAGCTCAAAAAAGGGAGAAGAAAGCGCAAAGGACGATAAGGGCCTGGGACATAGAGTTCACCTGAAATCGTAGAGTTGCTGAAGCTGCGGTAGTTTCTTGACGGAGACAAGTGCGAAGGGACAGCATGCGGAAAGAGTGCAATGAGTTGTGAAGGAGAAAAGCGAATGTACCTGGTCGGATATCGAAAAGTCGGAGGTATCCCCCGGTTGGCTCGTCGTCACGCGAAGAATAAATCCATCGTAGAGAATGTATAGCGACGTAGAAATCACACAAGTTTTTTCGTGTCGAAAAAACACACGCGGAATTGTTGGGAGTGATTGTGAAGATTGACAGGAGTCGATGTATTAAATTGTCAACTGTTTAAAAGCCCAAAGGAACATTAAACCTCGAAGCTCGAGCTCGCAGACTGCAATAATGAGACAAGAAAATACGAGACATTTATAAGTGAGAAGATTATTAATGAGGATGAAAAGTCGGAATCGCAGAGTTGAAAATGAAAATATAACGCGTTAAAATTTTGACGGTTCCTCTGTGTCACATCGCTCTCGCTCGCGCGCAAAGCCTGGCCCGCGTATTTCTTGTGTGCGTACTGCATTCAGGTAACACATGTGTGTATGCTTGTGTGTGTGTGTATTTCAATATTTCTCTGAGAGTTGCACGATTGTCGCGCGAGATTGACACGACCCACGATTCGTCCTTGTGTGTACACCAACACTTGGCCACAACACCAAAAACTCGCGAAATACACATCCGAGTCTAACGAAAATGGAGAAAAAAACAAATCAAGAACAAGAGAAAACTCACTGTTTTCCCGCAGCGATACAGTCTACCAGAAACAACGACTTTTTTTTTCTTTCCTATCGTTATCTCTCACTATGCGCTCTCACTCGTCAACGCTTCCCCTTCCATCCCTCGCCCCCCGCTGGGCTTCGCTCTCTCGCGCTCCTTTTTCCCTTTTCCCCTTCCCCTTCGCCCCCCCTTTCTAACAGCTCGTACTCATCATTATCTGTGTTTTCTATATTAGCTTGTTTGGCATACGAAAAAGCTCAATCTCCCTGCGGACAAACCTCGCTACCTGCTCTTTTTTCGGTGGGAAAGTTGGTTTTGACAGTCATCCGCCAAACATACTGACAGACGTACCAACTGTGAAACATGTTATTTCAATATTAGGAAAAAAAAAACAAAATTGTCGCATGGCAGCACTTACATCGTGGGCGGTTATTCCGAACTCGTGAACAGAGCGCGGATTTCCAGAACTCGATAATTGATAATGCAAATTAATTAATCCGCGTTTGATTGACTATGAAATGTGATCTCGTAATCCCTTTATTTTAATTGCCATCACAAAGCCATGGTCACTCCACATCTCGTAATAAATTGTATGGGCATGACGAGAACTCAGTCGATAACTACACGATATTTTTTTTATATTCTCGAAATAAATCCCTTTTATATATAATTATTGTTGGCGTTTCAGGCTCGAAATAATACAACAATGACGATTTTCTAACATTCCTACGAATAATTCGTTCTCATAGCTTGCCAAAAGGCGAAACATTCGAGGAGCAGGAGACGAATGTGGCACGTGCGACAACAACTATCTCTCTCGCACTATTTCTTATTGTTCCTTCATCATCACACCATCTCCCATATATACAGGCATAGCCGTATCCGTGCCGGTGTCCGGCGAGTGGTTGATTCTACTTTATTCCATTGCGTTTGGGTTTCAATAATTTGCATTCCACGATTGTTCGTTATTCGTAACACAATTCAGAATATATTTTATCCACACAAGTAATCGCGAGTAATCGGTCTTACTTCATATACGTAAGTATTCGAGAACAAATAAATGTTTCGATCGTGGTGACGAGCACTGAGATGTTTGCATGAAATAACACGAGAGGCTCGATAGGAAAATTTCTCAGAATGTCGACGATAATGATAATCACTCTTGGCGATTTTTTTTCGCTACTACGACTGCGATACTCTTTCTAATCACTTTTCCTCTGCCATTATAATTGAATCACTGTAGTTTTCATCACTTTTGATCAATTGATTCTGTGCACGTGTTTCCAACGAGAATCTTAAGCAACCATTTTTATCTCGTCCAAAACTACGAACAGGATGAACGAAGGGTGGGAAAGCGACGAGGACAAGGCGGGGAATACAATAGTTTCGCAACAATATACCAACAGGGACAGGTATCGCAACAACGACGGTCCGAGAAATCATAGAAATGACAGAAACAGAGACTTTGACGGCCACCGTGGGAATAATCGTGACTCCAGAAGGGACGATCCCAACGGCGGCGGCAGGGCTCAAGACGACGGTTTGGTCGTTCAGATCGAACAGTCGAAAGTTGGAAAACTGATCGGACGGGGAGGCTCTAAAATTAAGGAATTGGAAAGTGTCAGCGGAGCTCGTATAAACGTGAGTTTTTCAATTTTCACACTTCCCCAGGTACTGAAATGCCAGTAACTAGTTGATTTTTCTCGAAAAACATTCTACTCGTATATTTTCCCACTCTGCTGCCGTAGTTTAGTGTCGCTAAAAATCAAAACCCACTTTTTCAGATCGACAAGTCTTACGGGAGCGACATGGCGGCTGTGACGTTGGTCGGCTCGGAAGAGGCTCAGACAAAGGCGAAAGAGTTGATCGACGAGTTGATGAGCGAGGACAGACAATACGGCTCGGGAGGTGGTGGACGAGGCGGCGGCCGTCAGAATTCATTCAGGCAGAGACAAGACGGCGATTTCCAGAGGAACGACAATCCGGTGGCGCCGGTGGAAGAATTCACAGAAATCGACTGGGAAAAAGCGAACGAAGCACACGCGAGATATCAGGTGGAAAGATGGGCCAACGTGGGTCCAATAGTGAAAGAATTTTACAACGAAGATCCGGAAGTGGCGAATATGAGCGAGGACGAAGTAGCTCGTATAAGAAAAGAAAACAACAGCATCGAATGTCGTCGAGTGTTCGAGGCAGAGGAAGGAAGTGCAGAGGACAATTTCAAAGTTCCAAATCCGGTAAAAACTTTCGAACAAGCTTTCAGAGATTATCCAGAAATCCTCGAGGAAATTCGTAAGCAAGGATTTTCCAAGCCAAGTCCAATTCAGTGTCAGGCTTGGCCGATATTGTTGAGCGGCAAAGATTTGATCGGAATCGCTCAAACCGGAACAGGCAAGACCCTGGCTTTCCTGTTGCCGGCTCTGATTCACATCGATGGCCAACCGACGCCTCGGGCCGACCGAAAAGGGCCAAACGTTCTCGTCATGGCACCGACCCACGAGCTAGCTTTACAAATCGAGAAAGAAGTCAGCAAGTATTCTTATCGCGGTATCCGATCGGTTTGCGTTTACGGAGGCGGAAACAGGCAAGAACAGCTCGCGAGTATCAGCAGAGGCGTGCAAATCGTAATTGCCACACCTGGACGATTAAACGATCTCGTTCAGACCGGCACTCTCAATGTCGAATCCGTAACTTACCTCGTACTCGACGAAGCCGATCGTATGTTGGACATGGGATTCGAGCCTCAAATACGAAAAACTTTGCTGGACGTGAGGCCCGATCGACAAACTGTTATGACCAGGTAATCCGTGAATCTTGGGTCAAAGTGACCCAAGGCGTTTTTCAAATCGCTTTATTCCGAGAAATACGCATTTTTTGCTTTTTTTTTTGTAGCGACGTTTTTTGTATTAAATTATCGACATTTTATGGGCTTGACTTAATTTTTTTTATGGAAATGAAGGGCGAGTGCCAAACAATCGGGGCCGGAAAATTATTGGGCTCAAAACGACCCAGTGTGCATTCAAAGAGTTAATAAAACCGTGAAATGTCTTCGATTGCTTCTTCGTAAATTTCTTCGACACGACGCGGGTAATATTTTATAGAAATGCATTTGTGTCTTCCAATTTGCAGCGCAACTTGGCCTCAAGGTGTCCGAAGATTGGCGCAATCCTACATGAAAGATCCGATCCAGGTATTCGTTGGTTCACTCGATTTGGCTGCGGTTCATTCGGTACGACAGACCATTCACTTGGTCGACGAAGAGGAAAAAACACCAATGGTAAAACTTGACATTGCACATGAAATGCTACTGCACAGCGGGTCAATTTGACCCAAACCGTTAATCTCAACACTATTTCGAGAAATTTACATTTGCATTGTGCACCACTCAGCAAAGTTGTGATCACGATGCTTCAATGACCTTATTTACCTTATTAATTTGTGATTATTAAAATGAATTAATAATGATTAACAAGGGTCAAATTGACCCCCTGTGCAGTCGGAGAGTTCATTTATAAAGAAAGAAAAACTGAAAAATTGTATTGGTTGGTCCACAGTTGTACAATTTCTTCCAAAATATGGGAGACAACGACAAGGCGATAGTGTTTTTCGGTAAAAAGAGTCGCGTGGATGATCTCGCGAGTGAGCTTGCGTTGGCGAACATACCTTGTCAGAGTATACACGGTGGACGAGACCAACTGGATCGTGAGCAAGCTCTCGACGATATTAAGAAAGGAGCGGTGAAGATACTTTTGGCGACAGACGTAGCGAGTCGAGGAATAGACATCGAGGACATAACGCACGTTTTCAATTACGATTTTCCTCGGGATATCGAGGAATACGTTCATCGAGTAGGAAGAACCGGGCGCGCCGGGCGCACAGGAGAAAGCATAAGTTTAGTAGCGCGTAACGATTGGTCAAGGGCTAAAGAGCTAATCCGCATTCTCGAGGAAGCCAGTCAGGAAGTTCCTGAAGGATTGTACAAAATGGCAGAACGCTACGACGCTATGAAAGAGAAAAAAGCCCAAGAGAAAGAACGGGATCGTCTCGATTTTGGTTCTCATGGAGATGGCGATCGTTACGGGGGTGGAGGAGGCGGAGGCAGAGACCGCTACGGCGGCGGAGGCGGTGGCAGAGACCGCTACGGCGGAGGTGGAGGCGGGAGAGACCGATACGGCGGTGGCGGCGGTGGCGGAGGACGAAGAGGAGGCAGCCGCTGGTAGACGCGTTTACTTTCACCGAAAGTTCCTCCGAGGCTGTGCCCTGTTCCTGGCAAAGGAGCCAAGTTGTTTTTTTTTTACATTTTCTTTTTTTCTTTCTAAATTCCCAGACCGACATTGTTTACTCCGAAAAAAGACTGAGCTCTCGAGCGAAACGATTTTTCGATTGAGCAAATGACCGTGTTTTTCCTTCGCAAAAAGCTCGCCACCGAAATTGGCACAATTTTTCACAAACGGCGCACAATTTCAACGAATCTCTGCTTTTTTTTCGCTTTCAAGCTTGCGAATGAAATTTCCTCATTCGATGAAAAACGATTTTTTTTTTTAAATTTCTTTCAGACACTAATTCAGTGTCACGACTCTCCACACGACGATGAGAAAAGTTTGATTTGCTTACGAGCAGTAATCGCACAAACTACTTTTTTTTTTGTTTTCTTCATTTTTACTTTTTTTTTTCTTGCTCGTTTTTTTAGTTTCTCAAGATCACTCGATTCATCCGGGTCGAGGGTTGCGGCTGAGCTTTAATTAGTGACGACAATCGATCATTATCGATTCCTCGTTCAACAACGACGAGACTTGTCAGCGGTCCTGAGAGGAGTTAATCCTTTTCGCGAGTATATCGTCAGTATTATTAGGACATGCGAAGCGAATTTTAAATTCGCGTTACATTTATATATACATGTGTATGTGTGTATATAGAGAGGAAGAGAAATTGAACGGCGTAATAAATGCGAGTATGAAGAATAAATATATATTTTTCGCGCAGATACATGTATATCTTTATCAAAAAACTAAATAAAGCCCCTGACTTGAAAATTTTGGTCTCCTGTACAATTTTATGATTCCGGAGCCTGTTACAAAATTGTTTCGTAAAAAAAAAAAAAAAAAAAAANAAAAAAAAAACGCATGGAACTCGCTGCTTCGGAGTCTACCAAGTTTGATTCTCGTTGCTCTCAACTTTTTGGGGTCTTTGTATTTTTTATCCGCGTAAGGTTCACGCGATGGATCGGGGGCACACTGGTTGTTGAATTAATTTTCAAAGGAATTGGGCGTCGCGCCATTTTTGTCTTGGAAAACTTTGTTTCGATCTTTTCGGGATTTGTTCGGATTGAAATCAGGAAAATTGAGATATTTTCATTTTTTCTGAACACACACATTTTCCGGAACGGTCTTCTGAACTTTGCTTATGGCCGCAATGGCGCTTTTTTTTAATTCATCGATAAATGTGAAATTGATTGTGTGAGAATTTTTAGAGACGTCGATTAAAAGAATGAAACAAAAAAAAACGATTGGAACTTGGATCAATGTTCCGCGAATATTCAACAACGTTATTTCCTAAATTCTGGGAGTCTCGAAAAAAAAACAAAAAAAAACAAAAAATCTTATTAGTAAGAATAAAAATTTAAGAATTGAGATAAAAAATGGAGGGAGCATTATCTAACTGTAGACTTTGAAGTTTCGCGTCTTCGTGTACTTCTCCGCAAATATCTTTCCGCTCGGCGTTGGCATGGAAAAGGCAATGTCTTCCAGTGACATAATGTATCCGAAGAAATAGCACGTTCTGAAAATACAGTAATCGAAATTCACGTCAGAAATATCCTTGATCCTCGCCTCATTCTTTTTCATAAAAATACACGCGAAATTTCACTTTTTCCTTTACGTCGATTTGTCAGATTCTTTACGCACACACAGAGAATTAAAACTTGAATGTTTCCTTCTCAGAGTAGAAACGGGGTATGACCTTCAACATTATTCAATTTTTACGAAGCAGAATCGTAATTTTCATAAATATTATTTTACTTCGTTTTCGTTGGATTTTACATTCTTCTATTTCTTTGTTTTAATTTCAAGTTTTTTACAAGTTTCCATTGTCTCAGTGTGCTGTTGAAATTACGAAAACAATTTTCCTATTATTTTTAAAGTTTACTTTATCGAAAACGCACGTTTTGCCGAATTTACTCATTGATTTGCTTGGAATCTGAATTGTGAGCTTTCGAGTTATTACGAACACAGTTTGATTGTAATTTCGAAGGTTTACTCGTTTAATTTTTCCTCGCGTCTCGTTGGATTTGCGTTGTTTGATTGGCAGTTGTTTTCATTTCAAATTTTGCTTTTTTTTTGTGCATTTCATTTATTCGTATGGATGGAATATTTACCTCAGAGTATCAAGAAGTTTGGTCGCAATGTGTTGCCTGCGATGACTCATGGCGGTCCATATAACATTGACGCCACACTTGGCTGCGGTATCTTCGGCCGAGCAGCAATTCAAGTCCGCAAATTCGGGAATCATGCGATGAGCAGTCTTTATACTTTCAGCGACTAATACTCCCAGAATATTTTTGTCTCTGATGTAAAAGTATATCTAGAAACAAAGATTTTCGAGTTTTAGGAATTTTTCGTTTTGTAACACGGAGAGAAAATATTATTAAAAATTACTGTGGCGACAGAGCTTTTTGGTACCATGTGACCTCTCTGAAGCAAAGACGTGGTTGAAAATAACGAAATTGAGACATTTTCCGCCAAATTTTAACATTTTTCGGGAAATTTCAACTAAAAAATTATTGTGTATTCCGTAAAATCTGTCAGAGGGACGACATGCTAACAGTTTCCTCTTTTACTGCGCAGGCGATCAAACGTGAGTGTAAAATCGAGTTTTCGGGCCGAAGCAGTTGGCCACAATCATGCAAATGAATAAATGATTATTTGGGGAAAAAATGTAAAAATTAGGCACCTTTTTATCGAGATAACTCGACACTTCCATCTCAGCCAATCCAAGATCTTTGTCAACAACTGCGAGTACTTGCTCGACTTTTTTCCAGCATTGTTTCGAATCACCTGGTTCGATACTGATAATACGACTGTTGGTGAAGAGATCGGTCATTATAACGCGTTCCTGCTTCCAACCCTGTGAATATTATAGTTTCGTATGAGTCCAGTGCGGAGCGAATGGCTCTTTTGAAATTGAATCGGCAATGAAGGAAAAAATTGACATTTAGAAAAGTAAATCATTGACGTACGTTGAACTTTAGACTTTTCACGTTATTGTGGTAATTTAGATGAGCATTCTCATCCTCCGGGTCTCCGAGTTGATACACGATACCGCACTCGGTGCACGTTGTGGCTCCAAATTTCTTTTGCCCAGCGTCAATCTGATACTGGTTTTCGGCACCTCCACCTTTTACAGATGTTTGCCAAGATCTTTTGAGACCTCGTTCGTTCTTCTTTTTATTCGCCATGAAATTCCTAAAAAGAAAAATAGTACATGGACCAAGTTTTCAAAATAAAACTGACGGCCAGTCGTTCCAGTCGAGTACTCGATAATTGCCGTTCATTTCCCATAAACAGTAAAAAAAAATGATTTCGGTAACTTTTGTTATTCTTTCGATTGATTTCGCGATCGGTAAATTGTGAGTTTTGTTGATGGGAAAGTAATGAAAAAGAGGAAAATGTACTTACTCGTCGACAATGTTGGAAGAATATCCTTTTTCGAAGAGAGGATAAAGTTTCTTTTCGCAATTGGGATTTTCAGGAGCTTTGGTACCGGTCGAAGAATCTTTGATATTCATTGAAAGAGTCATATTGCTGAGGACACTGGCGGGTGACATCATGACGTCTTGGCAATTAGTTTTTGCCAGATCCTGAGACGTGGTTCTGTTGGGTGACGAAATGGTGAGAGTTTCCATGGTGTCGTAATCATCATCGGCCCAATCGTTCTCAAGGACTTTGAGAATACCCTCGACAACGTTGTTTCTCGTTTCCGTGGATGTATCGAGGTTTGGTTCATCGACCGTCAAGTCAGTTGCATCGAAAGACATATCTTCGAGGCGTGCTCGTTTCCGAGGATTTTTATTTACGTTTTGCGAGTGTTTTTCATTGAGGGCGATTTTTCCATCGGAAACTTTTAGTTTGATCTTTTTGTTGACGGTCACTGTCGCAACGTGATGCGATTTCAGCGTTCTATTGGTTTTGAAAAATCTTTTGTTGGGGTCGGAAATGGGAGAAGGAGGCGCAGGACGAGGTGGTGGAGGATCGACAACGATTTTCGTTGCTTCCGGTTCGTTGGTCAAAGTTTTATCGTTCGGTTGTTGTTGTTGCTGCTTCTGGGAATCGGTCTCTTGGTTTTTGGATTTGAAAGCCTCGACTCTGGAGACGTGGCGTTTCGGTTTTGGCCTCTTGATCCCGTGTCTCACCCCGGCATTCATTTCACCGCGTCTCACGATCGATCTCCTAGGAGCTTTTTTGTGCTGATTGTGAGAAACTACGCAGGATGGCATACTGTAACGTTTTTTCGTCACTTCGACGAAACTGCTGTCGAGGTGGCCGACCGAGCGTCCTCTTTTTTCGATTGCGCTTTTGTAAAAGGATTTCGCGCTGATTGTGAATTCGTTCGGTTTTGGGCTGACTTCGCTTTTCTTCCTCTCCGGGAAAAGAGACGCCCGAGCTCTCGGCGCAAAGGATGAAAAGGTGTGATCGATTTTTGGGACTTTAGCACCTGCCGACTGAGGATGCTCGATGGCTCGTCTTTTCAATAGATTTTCTCTTCCCTCTGGGGATCGCGTCGCTCCGCTGTCGAGGAGACACAGAGATTTGCGGCGATGCAAACGTGGGATCGCCGCAATGTCGTTCGATACGCAACTCAACGGAGTGACCAGCCTGTGCTCGAGCTTTCCACTCGTTTTTTCTGGCGTCTCCTCGACCCGCTCGTCATCCTCGTAGTTCTCGTCGCTGCTCTCTTTTCGCGGAGTCTCCGGGACTATTCCCTCGCCGAAGAGCAACGCCAATTGCCGCTCCGGCGTCCCGATCACCCAGGATTTTCTTTCTTCCCGATTTTTACGAGTCGGCGTGCACGACAACGATTTTGGCGAATTGCCAAAAATCTTTCGGTTCGGCGACGATCGCGCTGCTTGCGTCAGAGTCTTTAGAACGTCGAAACTAGTTTTTGACGAATTCAACCGCAATCTGTCCCATGACTGAAACGACAAATTCCGCGGAGACTTTTCCGGCGTCATCAGCGGTGACACGAACGAACGACCCGGCGAACTTTCTCTACTACTCTGACTCCCGTCCGTCAGAGCCAGAGGCGACATCGGCCCCAGATCCGAATCTTCCCCCGACGTGTCTGCCTCTTTGCTCTTTGCTTCTGCCGCCCTACCGAACAAACTTCTTTTGCTCGAGCTTCCGCTCGCTCCGAACAGTCTCTTGGAGACTGAACTCGGAGTGCAAATCGATTCTCCCTGCCCGCTGTCACCCGACAACATTCCGAAACGATTTTTACTCGCCGATGTCTGAAATTGCAACAAAACGGAATGCAACAGAAATTTCTTTTTTTTTTAGCAGCAGAGCTCATAATTATTATTCCATATTTGGTCCGGACAACGTGGAGATCCTCTCTTGAGACCGAAAAACTCAAACGACCCAAAAAATAGCCCTGATATTCAAAATTCAATAAAAAAATAATATTACAAATAGCAGCAAAGAGCGGCTTACAACCGAGCGGAATTGAATGTTGAACGAACGAAATTTTCATTTTTTTCTACGCGTTTTTCACCACGATAACAAATTCTACGTGAGAATGTGCAATTTCGAATTCTACGCCAGTTTCTCCGTCTCCCAATGAATTTTATGCACCAGGTGTTCAGGGAGTTGACGATTTTTTTAATCGTTTCTTTGTAAATTTCATTTTTATATCGCGAGTTTGTTGTTTATCTCAAGAAAAACGACGAAAAATGAAAGCAGAATAAAATTGCGGAGAAATATTAAAGATCCCGCTCGAACGTGTATCCGAAGTCGAGACATTGTGGAATTACTGAATCGACGATGCGAAATTTTGGCTGTATTTATGGAAATGTACGTTTGACTGGTTCGTGGAGCAATGGAAAATGAAAATTTGCGATAAAAATGACGCTACAAAAGTTGTACGAGGCCGAGATGCGTTTCTAACCACAACTCCTGCGGCCCGCGTACAGACACCGCAGCCGTTCGCATTTTTCTTGATGAATGTTTCGAGACATACCTTAAAAACGAGAGAGAACCGGGGAAGAGCTCGTAGATACTTGGGTTTGTTAAAATCTCAGATATTGGCGAACTATCAACGGTTTAATAAAAGACAAAAACAGCACAACGCCGGAAAGATTCTCCAACTCTAACGGCTGTTTTCTGTTTTTCCCTCCTAGAAATGTCGCCATATTTTGACACACGTTGGCGCCACTTGTCAAAACTCGCGCGCACGTTGTACTCCATTTTTTTTTGTCCTTCGCGTTCTCTGCTGCTTTGTTGTGCATAACAGTCGCCACGATTGGTCAATTTTTACGCGCCAAACTTTTTTTTATGCACTCCTACACACGCATACGTTTCATAAAGTAGATATTGTCGTGTATGTATAGGGGCGATGAATTATGGAGAAACCCTCTAAAGCGGTTGGAGGGGACGTTCTAACGATGAATATAGAATAGACAACCGATCGATGTTTTTTCTTTCCCATTTTGTTCATGTCATGAAATTCTGCGTTCAAGTTTACGTGCCGAAAATCTCCAATTCCGTTCATTTTTTTCTTCGCTAGGAGCGGTTCGTGTGATCCATCGATGCATGTACGAGACCAAAATACTCGCGGAAAGAGGAAAAGCAGCTACTACTTCGCTCTACTGGAGTAAAAAAAGTTTTTAATATTCTTTCCCGGTTAATAAGAAATCAAATTGAAATCAAATCGAAAATTCATAATAATTTTGAAAAAAATGAATAATAAAAAAATAAAAATCAGTAATAATAATTCAATTCAGATAAAATTAAATGTTGATTCAATATATAAAGAAATAACGAAATTATATTGAATTAGGAATTCAAAAAATCAGAAAAATGAGTGCACTGACAAATTATTCAATTTGGGTATCAAATTTTGCACATTTCGTCATGGAAATTCGAGGCTCGTTTCATTAGTGTCTAATGACTATTTGAACCTAAAAAAAAAGATACTGTTGTTCGATTTTGGTGGTTTATCGTGCAGGCGTAAAATTTATTTATTCCAAACGTTCGTGATACAGCGTCTGAACTACACGAAGAATTACTGTTCCCTCTAATTGTGGTTTATAGCACATGTATTTTTGCTTTTCTCTTGCAAATCAATTTCTCTTGTAATTTCCCACATTTTCTCAGTCAAAATGAAAATTATCGAAAAATACACTGATTCCGTCTCGTTTATTCATCGTTTCTATGTCGATACGGTTTTCTATGTACGGCGCATAAACGAAACCAACAATCCTATAGAAAGCTCGTGCAGCAACGAGGTAATAAATGGCGGTTCGTTCAAACGTTGATGTGATCGGCCAAGGAACAGCTCAGTCCAGTGTTGTCCGGTTCGACGTTCAATTCTTGAACAACTCCGTCCTCGACAACCATGGAATAACGCTTGCTGCGTTTTCCTCCAAGAACGGGCAAATCTACCGAAAGCTCCAGAGCGTCCGTGAACTCTCCGGTCGGGTCGGCGAGCATGCGGACCTGAAAATCATTTTCTTTAAATTCCTATAATTTACCCTTCGAGTACACACTGGGTCATTTTGACCCTAACAATTTCGTTAAAAAATTAATTAATTTAGGGTCATAAAATATGGACATTTTACTTTTAAAAAAAGTCACTGAACCCAAACAACAAAAAACACAGGGAACGGAAAAAACTGAGTTCGATTATTTCGCCTTAATTTTGTTCGAATCTGAATCAGAAAAATTCAAATAATTTTTTGAACCCTCTATGCATTTGAAAACGAAAAAGAAATGTATTTTTTTCTTGTATCAGTTTTTTGGACTTTTTTGTATTTTTAGGGGCAAAGCGATAGGAAGTTGCAATTTTTTAAAAATAATTCGGCAGCCATTGCACACACACAGTCGATTTTCTCTGTATGTCAAAAAAAAAATTACTTGACCTTGAAAAATCAACACGTGCATGGGAAATAAATTTCATAAAATGGTATTTTCGTACCTTTCCGTCAGCATCTTGATCCTTGCCCCATGCAGCCATCACAAACGGATCGTTGATACTGACGCAATAGATTTCAGACACTCCCTTGGATTTGAGTTCATCCGCTTTTTGGACAAAGCCAGGCAAATGTGTCTAAAACCAGAGAAACTTCATTGACGTCCCAGTTTTTTTCAGGAATTTGCAGAAAGAAATTCTCTGTCGGAAAGATTCAACGGACAAACTTTGGAACATCAAAGACATTGCCGCAGAAAGTAGAGGTCGACGTTGGAAAATGTGCAAAACGTTCTTGTGTGACAAACCCTCAAGTTTTGTCAACTTTTTCAAAAAACGTAAACAATAAATTTCACATTTTGTATCGAGCCATTATTCCGGTAGGAAAAAGCGATAATCCGGTTCGTCGAAAAACGATCATTCCATTAATTCTTATCAGTAACATTTTATCGCGCGTGTGGGAAACAAAAAACGAAAATTTCATCGAGATAAAATAGTCGATCGGATTAACCGAACGCAGTTTTAACTGTTGGAACTGTCCGATGCAAATTTCAGCAAAAAAATGTTTAATTAATTGACCGAAAATGTTTACGAATTGATTTTCCGTGATGACAGCAAAATGTCTTTTTTTATTGACATTTTTACAAGTTTTTGATAAATCAAGAGATCGCTGACTCGATATTTTCGTTTTCGATTTTTTGGAAGCGTCAGTTTTGAATTATTTTGAGGTTAATAATTAATCGTAAAGATATGATGCGATTCGCAATTGATGGAAAAATCGCGAGGGCTCGGGGACAAAGTGTATATTTAGAAAGTCGCCGGAGAGGCCGACATTGACAACATCGATCGTAGAGAATGGAGGAAAAACGAATTTTGATAAATGGCATAAAAACCTTGGAGCATCCTGGTGTGAAAGCCCCGGGAACCGCGAAGATGATAATTTTTTTTCCGGCAGCTTCACTAGCGAGATTGACCTTGTTTCCCGGTGAATTCTCGTAAAGATCGATTGCCGGAAGGTTGTCTCCGAGCTGCGGATATTGAGCAAAAAAAAAACAGAAATCCTTAGTAATTTGTGTCTTTTGGTCGGATTCGTAAAGGCTTGTTTACGAAAATGGCGTTAAAAACGTAAAAGGAACAGCACTTACTGCGATAACCATGTTTCTGGATGATAATTGAAATCGGCGAACAGAACAAGTGAACGGGCTCGATCGTCGTCCAGCAACTGCGACGGCCGTGGAATAAATGGCGCGAGTGACCGGTTGGTTCATTATTAATATATGTCTTTCGATCGAAACAACTCGGTCAACCAAATAACCTGTTATTATTATCGCCCAGTATGTCTTTTATTTGCTTCCCTGTATTTTATCGCGATTTAAACGTAATCGGCAGTTCAAGAGCGAAAGATAATTGTAACTAGCCGGCGTGATTTCGGCTGCTACTCTGGCACGCATTGCGCAACTCGTCTCTTGATTCGTTATATAAAAATAGTATATTTATCGCTATCTCACGCATACTTATTTACTAAATTCATTATCAATGAATACACGGCACTATACAAGTCGCAAATGACCCACACGTGTTTCTTCATTCGGTACCTACTATTGTTTTTTTTTTATGCTACGACGTAGTAACTGTTTATCAATTATTTCATTTCATTTGTTATTTATCGTGCTATGACACCATTGGCTACCATATCGCATTATGTATGCGGACGGCGAGTCCTTTACGTTTGCCTTGCTGTGTTGTTTTTCTATTTATTTCTCTTTTGTGTTTCCTTGAGAACGGCCATAGAAAGAAGAGAGACGAGGAAGTTTCTTATTCACTCTCTTTCGCAAATGCACGCGCAAGTATTCGAACTTATCGACGTCTGGTCGCGTTCGAATCGTTCGACTTTTGGCCCGTTTTCGCGCAATGGAAATCCGAAGTAACAAAAGAACATTAATCAACTCGATTTTCCAACTTGTCGGACTTTTCAATTTTTTAATAATTTTCATATTTGGAAATAAGTCAAAGTTCGAGAGTCGAGACGACTCGGGGACGAGCGTCGATGGCTCCGATCGCTTGTGCCAGCGGATGGAACTGCTGCTGCGCGAATAACTTACCGACGGTCGGTATCCCGAAGCCGATACGTCGCGTTTCATCATTTTTCAGGTTCACCCATTTTGGTTGAGTAGCAGGAAGCTTTTGCGATCAATGGCTTCTTATTGTTCGATCTCGTGGTCGATCCGATATAAAGTTTGTGCATTTTATGTACTGGCAACGCTGCATGAATGGCGACCAACTGCGTGAGAGCGGGAATGGATCGACCAGCGATCTCAAAGATTTCCAGGTTCTTACCGATTGAGTCGTAGTTTTCGTGACAACTCGGTCAGTAAAAATAAACAAAACATTTCGCTTCATCGACGAAGACGCTTCAGTTTTCTAAATTCTAATGTTTACTGGCCCCCTTAGGCGCGCAGGGATAATGTTCAGTAATATTCCTCGCGAATATATACAAAAACATGAAAAACATTGCAAACGTGGGATTTTTATTTATTGATTTATTTATCGCGGGGCAAACAGATCGGGGGCACGTTCTTCGCGAGGACATTGAAACCATTCCACATACAGCCTTCTGTTGTTTTTCACGGATGCGGATTTCTTTTAATTATTGCGGCAGCCGACAGGTAAGCACAGCCAACGGTTTTTCTTCCAGTTTACAATTTGAATTTGACGCTTGTTCATGACGAGTGGTCGAGAAATAAACGACAAAATCGTTTGAACGACCCAAGGACGCGACGCCCCGTACCAAATAATTCTTTAATTCCATTTTATAAAGAAAAAGTACGACACAGTTTTTTTCGAGGCATCGAAAAAAAAACTCGCGTCGATGCGGCCAAAATTTTTTCATAAAAATTATGAAACTTTGTAACTCTTTCGTATTCGTGTGTTGGTTCTCAAAAAACTTGTTTCGTCATAGTTGTTTATATGGAAAAATATCAAACAAAAATAGTTGAAGAGACGATCAAGCACGGAATAAACACGAGAACTATTCGACTCTGTGTGTAGAGACTATGTCGCGAAGAAAAAACCCAATGGAAGTCTCCGAGCCCGGCGTCTGAAGCGTCCATATTTGATGGTTCTGTCGTTGTTCCCATAGCAGTTACGATTTCTAATAAACTTTTTTTTTCAAGTTCTTGAAGAATGAAAAACGTTGTGCGATGAAACTGATAATCCTCGAAATTCAATCTCCCTGACTAACCTCAAAAAAACCTCACTTCTACGTTGTTTTCTAACCTTATTTTCAAGAAACGCGAGGGCAGCAGGGGAAAAATGAAATTTTTCTACGTAAATCGAAAATTGTGTACGCGGGAAGGGAAGAAATCATTTTTCGTTTCTGTCGTAATTCCGTGATGTTTCGAAAGCCAGGATTACGAGAAAAAGCTTTTCGTTGCTCGTATAACCTCGAAGATGTTGAACTGTGTTATGAAAAATGATAAAATTAGCAAAGATCGAGATATAGAGTGCGCGGAGCAGGTAAAGCGCGTAGGAGAGTCAAGTGCATCGCGAGCTTTTATGGCATCGCGGTCGTCCATAAAAGGGGGTGGTCCATGCATATGTAAAGAAAACGAAAAGGGCTTCGTAACGACACTGGCGTACGGGAAAGATCGCGCGAGCGATCGCAAAGGCTTCGTATACGTACCGAATGTCCGTCTGTTTTATATAACCTCGTTTGTGTCACCGCGACGACTCGTGTCGGCAACACGCGCTCCTCCTACGTATTCAATATCTACCTATATATGGGATCACCTCGCTCTGTTTGCTATTAATTCATAACTCGATTACGCAAACGTTCGCTCGCACCTGCGAGGTCTCCTCTGCCGCACTAAATTAATTCTGATATTATTTCCTCGTGTCTCACGCCCTAATGTTGGAGCAAATTTATGAAAATTAGTCTTCCAACGTCAAATATACCTAGTATTCCTTTTGGGAGCGAGTTTCGTACCGTATTTGAAGAAAAAATATCGCGGGGCATGAAAATTCGACCGAGAAAATTGATTTTAATTATTTTTCGTTTTTCCACATTTCGGAGACTGCGTCGCCAGAAAAATCATCGAACTAACGACAAGGAAGGGAACGAGAATAAAAAATTATGAGGATTCGTAGTTTTTTCACGTGAATATGTCGGTTTTTGTTTGTTTATTGAATTTTCAAGTTTTCGTTACAAAGCGGGAATGCAGATCGTCAAAACGACGCTCGTCTCTCTCTCTCTCTCTCCCGCTTCCTATTCGCGTCGTTTACTGGTTATAACAACGAGAGATTCCTGTCAATTACAGAGAGAAATTCGGGAGAGTAGGAAAGTTTTGAATTCGCTGAATCGGCGATCCGGGCACGCTCTCGCTCGATCGACCGATAATAATAAACCGTCAATAAGCCAGAAACGTCTCTCGCTGACGGGCAGTACCGGCGAGGTCAAAATTCTTCCGAATCAAATTTTAGTTTCTCGAAAATAATTCAGTCACTGCAAAAAACGACTTGGAGTTTGTAGCAAATTTTGGAAATCGAATTTGACAAATAAATCGATAAAAAAAAACATGAAATTTGTTGAAAAACGAAAAAAGGATTTTTATGAAAATTCCGACGAAAAGTGCATGAAAAATAAAAATAAAAGGGTCGTAGTGATGAGATGATATTATTTATCAAACAAGCCGGATGCGAGGGGCTCTTAAGCGACTACTGTTACCGCTAATCGCCGACTTTTCGCAGACTTTGGTGCCCGGTTCTCGTCTTTGTCGCGGCATACGACACACATACGTATATATACACGAGCACAAATCGTTCGAGAGAAGAATCTCCAGAGTGAAGCTAGTTGAGCCCTCCGCCGCGATACAAGTCGCGGCGGTAATTAAGAGATTAAACTCTGTTGCCTGACACACTGCTGGCGGGGGAGCATTCCCCTCTCTCCCTCTCTCTCTTTATCATCGTGCTTAGGGCTATCGCGTTACTCGAGTATATTAATACAAAATCGAGTCCAGAAGTGTCGTTCGGTATTAAGGGGGTCCGAGAGGTGAAAAAGAAGTTGCATTTATTTATTTTTTTCCTTTGGAAAACGATCTCTCTGGAGGTTGGATAACGGAATCAAAATAATGAGAATTTGATGAAATTTGGTAATAAAATTCTTTGGCATCGCATATAGAAACGGCAATTCCGACAGTATGTTTGCACTGAGAATAAAATTTTGTTGAAAATGGTCGATATTTTGTTGAATACGGCCAAGTAAATATTTTTCGATAATTTCAAAATTTTTTGTTATTTTGGCAGAACATTTGGTTTCTAATGGAATTGTCAGCAAAATTTACGAGTAGAACGACAAAAATTTGCTTCCAAAGAGATTTTCTAGAATATTTTTTGCTGCGATGATACAATTTTTGGGATTATTCAAACAAAACGTTTAGTTGAACGTATCGAACAAAATATCCATCTTTTTCAACAAAATTTTCTTTTCAGTGTGGTTTCTAGCACGTAAACAGAATATATTTTAATGTCGCGTTTTATAAACGAAGCAGCAGCGGAATAAATCGGATGGAAACTATTTTTTAAGGGATTCGACCATTGACCCTTAAAAACCGCGGTTTATGGAGCACCTTGTGTGTGTTTTTTGTTATTTTGTATTTTATTACATACACACACATTGTTCCGGGGAGTATCGAATCGTCGGGGTTGCTCCGAGTGCGAGATTTTTTTGTGTTTGTTATTTTGCACTTTAATTGATTCAATCGGTGAAAAACACGAAGACGGCTGACCCCCACAGGCGCTTTTTCTCTCCCTCCATCTATATTTTTCTCTTTCCCTTTATCCCCCGCGTCGCAGCTCTTTTCGACTTTCTCGCTTGCTCGTTCGGTCCGAAAGAATGTTTCCGATGGTTCGGGGCACGTTCCTACTGCACGGATTCCAAACCGCTGGGTGTAATGAGCGAAAAGCCTACGCGAGAGTCTGACAGAGACCGGGCGAGAACCAATCCTGTGGGACAAAATCGCGCGGATAAGAACCCGCCGGCGGTCCAGTTAGTCAACGCGTCCCCGCGCCTTCTCTTTCCTCTGACGTTATGTACGTTTGTGTAAATCACCAAAAACACCATCACCGACGCTCGAAACAGAACTGCCCAGTCTCTACGTGACTGCGCATCAAACGATCCCAACAACAACAACAAAAAAACAATATTCTCCGCTCATCTTTTCATTTTAATAATTTACGGACTCTGGGCTGAGAAATTTTGCAAACATTACAGAAAAACTTGATGTTGCGAATTCAATTTCTCCTTTTTTTTTCATTATTTTACGCGAAAACTTTGATCCTGGAGAAAGCGATCATCGTGAAAACACCATAAGACAAAAATTTCTTCCTTTTATTTTTATCTTTTATTTTTTTTTCTTTGTCCTTTTTTTTTAAACATTTTAAAAAATGTTCTTTATTGTTATTTTGTGTTTTTTTACTTATCGTTTTTTTATGGTTCCAATCATCAGACGCGGTTTTCATCGACGGAAAATTATATTTACGTTTGTCGTTTTTTATAAATAATTCAGAGTGAACGTTTTATCTGAATATTGGAAATTCAAAAATATCGATGACGAATTTGTTGCAGATTTATTTCCTTCCTGCTGCTGTACCGTTTATTTACTGTAACGAGCCATAACAAAGTATTCGACGGTTTTTTTCATGGTAAAAACGGTGAATTATGCTCGGAGGTCCACGTGCGACGAGAGAATCGTGGGTTTTTCTTTCTGCTGTGAGGAAAAAAAATAGTCAACTCTCTTTGAGGTTCTGCGAGAGCCAGTTGGGGAGTCTCGTGAATTCCTCAAAGCTCCGATCTTTTTGCCGCTGTTTTTTTTTATTTTTTTTCTGTTTTTTTTTATCCCTTTTGCATTTTTATTTTGTTTCGGTGTGTGCGTTGACAATGCGAGTTGTTTGTTACCGCGTTGAAAAAACGAGTAACGCCATTTTTTTGGCCGTTATATTAGCGTCTCGGAGCGCGAGGAGGAAAAGTATAAAACGCGTGGGAGCATCGAGCGCAAAAGAGTAAAGAGATTTTTTGCTGCTTTTTTCCCGGTTTACCCGTTTTCTCGTGACGTCGTCGTATCCGTTAAAAAATCCTTGTCGTCCCTGCACAATTTTTCAGCGTTTAAAAAAAGAGGAAAGAATCGCGGTCATTCCGGAAGCTCGGAGTTCGGCTGACGACGGTCCACGTTGCAGCGGCCGGTGTAGCATGGAGCCCGTTAGAGGTTCGCAAAAAAAACGAGCACAAAAAAAGAGAACGTTCGACTCTTTTACCAAAGTCGTCGTTCGTGTGCCACCGACGGTGCGTCAATTTCTCCGTTCGATTTTTTTCTCGCCCGTTTTTTGTTCGATAAATTGCGGAGTGCAATAAATTCTCGAGCTCGCGCCGTTATGCATGAAAAATCTTGACTTTTAGCGTTTTAACCCTTTTTTTTCCTCGGGATGCTTCTCGCCTTCCGCTTTTTTTGCACATTCGTTTGCTTCGTAGACCGTTTTTACGGTTTTTTCCCCGTTTCCTATTCCGTTTTTCTCATTCAAACAAAACTCGCATTTTTACGCAGTTACAAAAACGACTCAGGACTGCTGTCGGAAAAAATATTTCCCGGCTAAATGTGCTCACTGTTTTTACACCCATTCGCCATGCCAAAGAGAGCAAAAAAGTAACCGTACTTTTTTCTCTTTAAAAAAAATTATTGGCTGCTGATTTTTTTCCGTTTTCTTTTTTTTTCACTTTAATAAAGAGAAAATATGTGCATGCCCTGCAACTAATTGACAAGGATGCTGCTTTTTTTATTGCCACTAAACGCATGAAGTATTTACACAATCTGGCGTTTTACACAAAAAAAAAAATCGGTCCTTTTGCCTCATTATAGAGGCAGCTATGTGACGGTGAAAATTTTTTTCCACTTTTCAATGTCAATGCGCTCAAAATGTCCCAAAACATCGAAAAATCATATCTAGAAAAAACCACCCCGGATGGGTGTGTGTGTGTGTGTATGGGTCAAATTCAAATGTTTATAACTCGAGAACGGCTCCGCAGCTATACAAAGCTCCTATTTTGCACGAAGGTTGATCTATACAGGCTCTTCATTCTCTGAGAATTTGATTTGAAGTGCTAGAAAAATGAGAATTCTAGGGCATTTTGAAATTTTCAAAAAAAAAAAAAACGGGCGTCGACGCTCTATCTTCCGCAAATTTTAAGA
>JBAJMU010000002.1:7020381-7133573 GCA_037952995.1 Hyposoter didymator
CAAATTATTTGTTACTTTGAAAAAAAGAGTTGACTGAAGCAAAGACATTGATTCAACAAACATTTAGTTTTTTTAAATATTTCAGTCTGATTCGATAAAACGAATAATTGTTATTTTCAACCAAATTATTTAGATACTTCGGTACTTGGTGTTGAAACAAATACATAATGAAAATGTATTTGAATCAAGTGGAATCAAACAAATATTTCCAGTCCTTTGAACAAAAAATTTGATTTCACTGATTTAGTTGATTCAAATTACAAAAATATCGATGATTGCCATGAACGAACTAATCCTCATCTAGTCCAAGCAAATTTTAGTTGAATCAATCGACTTAGATATCGACTAAAGAGATTTAGTTGCTTCAATGATTTTTTTTTCTCAGTGTAAATTTGACCGAGATAAACCGCCAATTTGTGAAGACAAATAACTGATTCGATGCGAATGAAAAAAACCTTTTATTTATCGTCAAATTTGATTGATTGGTGAGTGATGAAATGAATAAATTATCATCTCAATTAGCAATAAACTTTTTTCGTCCGTGAAACTAATTGAACATGCTCGGGATTATCAGTGCGTTCTTTAATGGTTCGACTCTTTCGGTTCGTATAGCTCTGTTTTCTGACCCACTGACCGCATGCTGCTCCGCAGGCAGAATGGAAGCCAAGAATTCACCATTAAGCGTGTTTAGCTTCTCCGAGCGTTCATATATATATATACATAGTAAATAATTGAGTAAGAAATATGACTACGACGGCAGATCGACGGGACATGCCAAACAATCAATTGGAAAGTATGTTTGCCTTTCAGTCTCCAAGACGAGCTTTCACCGGCTCATTTCTCACTTTCCACGTTTGTTTTCTTCTCTTTTTTTCTCACTGAGAAAAATAGCCTTCAAAGATTCTGCAACGGAGTCCCATGTCGTGAAAATTGTAGACGAAAAGTGCGTGTCCATCGACCTAATAAGTTTTCATCTTTTTCGTCCTCGAAATTTTCCAGATACTCAAAAAATGTTCTCATCATTTCATTCCTCATGCCCGAGTACGTGAAAGAAATGTTGGAGGTTCAGAAAACAGGAGGGAAAGAGAATGTATGTAAATTCTTCCTTTCTCCGTAGAACAACCAAGTATAGACCCTTCGAGTACACACTGGGTCATTTTGACCCGATAAATCTTCCGTTACCGATTGTTTGCCATCTGTAACGGCATACAATTTTCGTTTTCGTCAAAAAAATCCTCATCCATCATTGTCCATCATTCAAAAATGTTTCCAAAATCTATCATTTTCTATAAATTTCTATAAGCAACCCTTCGGGTACACACTGGGTCATTGTGACCCGAAAAATTTTCTGTCCCCAATTGTTTGTCATTTAATGGCAACGAATTTTTTGGTATTTATTTTTCGTTTCCGTCAAGAAAAAAAAAATTTTGGGCCATAAAATACATATTTATCGGAATACAACGATTTGAAAAACGCCCTGAGAGAAAAACGCTCTTATAGGGGCCCGCACTCGAAGGGTTAAAAAAAAACAAAAAATCAATCGGATTTCGCATGCAATTGTGCTGCTCGTTTGTTTCGATCGAATTTGACTGGTACGTCGTTCATTTTGCATGCAGGACAATTATACGACTTTCCGTTTCAAAATAGTGTTTGCATTATGTGATTTTGAAGAAAAAGGAAAAACACAATGCAAGGCGCGGAGAAAGAAAGAGAGCACGAGAAAGAAAGCCCGTAAATTTGAGAGACTGGTTCGGCTGTAAAGATACGATGGCGGGGAGAAGGTTTTGAAGGAAATAATAAAATTTACCTACACTCGTAGTGTACTCCGAAAATCAGGCTTGTGTTGTATATTTACACGCTCACATAATATAAGTGCGCGCCTGCTGGACTCGACAGTTTATGTGAAACAACACGCAGCCAGACCACGGGGAGCTAATACTCAACCATGCTTAACCTCATCCCCGCACTCTCTGTATATACTTTTGGCTTTTCGCTTTCTCCCCCTACCCTTTCGCTTCCTTGCTTGGTTTTGACCGTAGCACCACCTTCGAAATTTCTCTTCCTTTCCTAAACCTCGAGTCAATTTTACGAACCCGTTTTCTTATTCGTATGTACGAGCCACTGAACGCGTCTTTGGTTCGCCATTTCTTCGGTGCACTTGGACACCACATATTACGCAATTATTCTGGACCGAATGGCCACCCCGAGAATCCCCATAAAATGGACATTCAGGAAAAGACGTAATTTTCTTTTATTTCGATTTTGTTTTGCACACTTTTCAACTGTTGATGTGCAAAATTTGTGTATTCTCGTTTTGTTGTCTCAATCGTCGAAGTTTATCGAGGCTCTACGACTTAAAAAATAATGCTGATAGAAAAAGTCTAGGAACGAAATTTGACGGGAATGTAATTCCCTACAAATTCGTTCATGTCCATTCCGGCCCTAAAGTTGAAAATGAATGAGATATTTTCATTCCGTTGCTTTTGGTGGATTTTTTTCGGGAAATATCGATCGTAGAGAAAAAACGGTAATGACCAAAGTTGTAGAGAATTAAATTTCCTACGAGTTCAGTCATGTCAACTTTTGGTCTAAAGTTGAAAATAGTCGAGTGGTTTATCAAAAACTTTGCTCCGTTGGTTTCGAGCTCGCGATGGACGCGACAGCAGAATCTGACCATCCTTCTGAACCCAGACTACACACTGAACATGGTGTTTGCAATTTTTCCTGTCATTTTTTTTTTTCTAGAGATCCCAGTTGGACTGCTCGTCACAATCAATTTAATCTGCGATATGCTTTATCGTTTTATTGAAGGCAAACATTATTCAACAAAAATTGGAACTAATCTCGCGTCTGTTTGTCTCCAGATTCGTTTAAAAATATCGATACCGATTTTATAAAACAAAGTCTCGTGATACTTGGAGCAAAATTTAATACGACAGTCTATTTTTGACGTGCAGGGCAACAAGAGAGAGAGAGAGAGACGCAAAAAGAGTAGGGAAACGATTGGTGGTATATACGGGGTCGTATAATTTTATAGAGGGGCAAGTTTGACAAAAGGTGGATGGTACAACCCGCGAGAAACGGCGGTCTCAAAGGTCCGTTGAAGAATACGTATACCGAAAGAAAACACGCGAAGAGGAACAATCGGATGGCCAGATTTTCGAAAAACACTAAATTTTATTGCTGCTCGAGGTCTAACGCGCAAAAACTACGAATACGTCGTATTATCCGCGTGCATGCGGTAAACCAAAAATCGTTTCAGCAGCTACCGCAGTAAGGCTCTGTACCCATTGTAAATATATATATATATATACATGGGGCCACGTAAACTGCACCCTATTTTCAGTTTCGAGATTGTATACTCGTCGTTGTTACTCAAGAAGAAAGTTTTTCTTGGTGCATCGCGTCCACGTAAGCCTGCTATATTTCGTCACCGCACCATCTTCGCAGTCGTTCGAGCAATGCCCTAAATCATCTTTCTGTTACTCACCGCACTCTCAATTCATTTTTTTTATTTATTTATTGGTTTATGCCTTGTTGACCAATCTCTCGTTGCCGCAGAATATTTTTATTTATTTTTATTCTCTCCTTCGCCTATTCTCTCTCACTTGCATAATGCAACTGCGAAATTTTTTTTCTCCCCTCATTGTTTTACAGCTCGTTTAGGCTTTTTTGTAAAAATACATGTGGAGACATTTCTGCACGCAGCAAAGTGCAATTTTTGTTTAGATTCAGATTCAGGTTCAGAATCAGTCACGGCAAAAATAATGTTCAGTTACAATGAGGACGGAATTCGTTCCTAACGAAAGAGGATTGATTCATCATTTGTTTGGATGAAATATTATTGACAATTTTTTTTTTTACTTAACATTTGAAACTTCTTGACGTTTTGTTAACTTCATGTCAAAATTTATTCACGATCTTTTCAAAACATCATTTAGCTTCGTTGAATAAAGATTCGTGCAGTTGAAAAACAGTTTTCAAAATTCCATGTCCAAGGAAAAGTTACTCAACCTTCCAATTTGTGGAGGAAATAGTTTTTTGATTTATTCAACGGAATTCGTTCCTAGCGACGGGAGTAATCGATTTATCATTTGTTGAATATAAACATTTTTTTTTTCACTTAACATTCCCAAATTCTCGATGTTTTTTTTTTTAACTCGAAAATATGAAAATTCGTTCACGATTTTTTCAAATTATTTTTCTTCATTGATAAAAAATTCGTGCGGTTAAAAAAGAGTTTTCATAAAATTCAAGGTTCACAGAAAAGATTCTCAGCCTTCCAATTTGCGGAGGGAAAAGTTTGTTGGATATTCATGGTGTAACTTCAGATTAAACGAGTAAATATATTAATCTCCGTTATCGCACATCGCGATTGTGCGAACGACACATGAACCGAGAGTATTTAGCAGTTCGTAATGACTCCGCAAAAAAAGTGAATATTTTTCCAAACGTAATTTCTGGTGGGAATTTCAAATTTTTGAAATTCAATTGAAAAAAAAAAGTTTCTCGAATCATTCGTCATTTTTTCGTTGGTTGAAAGATTTTTTTTTTCATTGACTCGGCGAAATGAAGCGTTATCAGTTGTTACTTTGTTTAGTTCCGATAAGAGCAGACGTGACAATCTTTTTAAACAGACTCGCGGGACCGTACGTATTTAAATGACATGCAGTAAATATTGCAAATCCCAAATGTCCTTGAGGCTTTTAACAGCCGCGTTGTGCCATTGCACTGATATATCTATTCCCTATTTTAACTTAATTTTCTTATCTCTGAGTAGTGACAAGTCGGCAGTTATAATGTTGATACGTTCGGTATGTTCACGATACTGAAGTTTTTATTGTTGCAAAATGACGAAATGTATATTTTTTATTCATTATTTTGTCAATTAATGCGATCGTCCCAATTTTTTGAAATAAATACAGTTTTTAAATGGCAAAGAAGACTGTCCCATTATCATAGACAAAAACTGTACGAAAATGTTTGGCTCTGCTATAAAAAACAATCAGTTTTCGTTGCTTTCCAACGACGAAAAACTTCAAAATCGTAATTTGTATTTTTTTTAAATTATTTTCATAATTAATCTACTCGTTCTAATTTTTTTTTAGTTAATTCAGTTTGCAATTGCAAAGAAGACTGTCCGATTATCGTAGACGCACTGGGAAGGAAATTTTGTTAAAAATGGTCGATATTTTGTTGAATACGGTAAACGAAATATTTTTTGATAATTTCAAAATTTTCGTTATTTTGGTAGTATATTTGGTTTCTAACGGAATTATCAGCGAAATTTACGAATGGAACGATAATTTGTATTTTTTTTTAAATTATTTTGATAATTAATTTACTCGTTCTAATTTTTTTTAGTAAATTTAGTTTGCAATTGCAAAGAAGACCGATTATCGTAGACGCACTGGGAAGGAAATTTTGTTGAAAATGGTCGATATTTTGTTGAATACGGTAAACGAAATATTTTTTGATAATTTCAAAATTTTCGTTATTTTGGTAGTACATTTGGTTTCTAACGGAATTGTCAGCGGAATTTACGAATGGAACGACGTCGCATTCCAACGATGAAAACTTCAACATCGTCAATAATGTTTGTCCATTTAAACGAGATCGATTCCTGTTTTTATTTATTCGCTTCTCGAGCATTAATGGACAATAAAAACGGAAGGCTCAGCCAAAAAAAAAAATTTCATTACTCCTCACATAATTGTAAATAATTCATCGGAATGAAGCACGACTGTTTCTTATCTGCGAAGACACACGTGTCAAGTACAAACGGAATGAAGAAAATTCGTTCATCAACAATCACGAGGAAAAATGGTATTTCAATGCGAGAAAAAAAATTATTGACTCATCCGAAATGAACTCATGAGCGTCAGCGATAAATGATGTGAGAGACGTGCTTCATTTAAACTCGCATAGCGGATGGAGTAGCATCACTTTGACGCGTTGCAGCACATCGCGAGTTTCATTCAGTCGAGTTTGCATCGCAGCCTAAAGAACGACTCATCAAATAAAAAGTAAACGTTGCTTTTACGTGGTTCGAGCAGTGTTTTGGTATCGGCAAAGCGAAACAATAACTTTCAATTTTTTGTGCATGGGACGATTATGGTGATTTAATTAATCAAACGGTACGTCGAGTCGAGAAATAATTGCAAGCAGGAATCATCCAACCGTACGCTTGCGAATGGTTATGGTCAGTGTTGGGTGTGTCTCGAACGAAATTGTGACCCCTTGTTTTACGGTTAGCCGATCGACGATTTTTAAACTATTTTTTATTCTCTTTCCTACAAAACTATTTCTGTTTGTTTTTGTTTTTTTTTCTTGATATAATTCCGTTACCTTTCAATTTTTTTTTGCTGGGGAAACACGGAATGGGAAGTTATGGCATTTGATCGTTTAAAAAGAAGAACGACGAGGTGTTTGAACTTGGAGTAATTATTGATTCAAAATTAATGCAAGCTGCTCGCGCGCGTAACCTCGAATCGCCATATCATGCCATTACGTTGTTCGCCTGCAGTCGACGCGAGAAGAGAACAAAAAGGGGACTTGGGAATTCAAAACAGTAGTTGCGACTGGAAGTCACTTACTTTTTCTGTCGATTTGTAACTCTTTTTTTTAAATTCGGATTCTGGATTAATTGTTCACGTTTTTTTTCGGTTTAAACGCCATTCATGATAAACCGTACACGCAGAGAAAATAATATGAAAAATTACTATGACGATCATAGTTCCCCGGTACAATATCGTCTCTTTGAGAGATTTTAGCAAATGCATAGTTATTTTCCATCCGAAAAGGAGTTGCATTGAAAAGACTATGAGTCAAACTTATTGTTTTTTTTTGCATAGGACTTTTGTGACGAAAAAGCTGTGATCCAATAAAAATCAAAGCATTGATCGCAGCGATGGCGAACGAGCAAGAGAAAAATGTTACTATCGACGGTGACTTGTTCAATGAAATATTGCATCGAGTTATGACTGACGAGATAATTCATAATGTGACTATAAAGAGTCAAGCCCCGCTGACTCAGAAAGGTGACAATTTCATGAGTGAAATGCGCAGATATATTTTGAAATATTCGTCCATGAAAAAAAAGTGTGTCAACGGTGAATCGGATAAATCGGTCGGGCCCACGATCGAAAAGGAAATAAGCCTGATAGTGAAAATTCAGTTTGAAGATTTCGATTCCGATCCGGAAGGAGAAGCGATCAGTCGAAATAATTTCGATACAGAGATCCAAGTATTTAGAACGATTCTACCCAACGTGGAAAAACTTGTAGGACGATCGATCGCTCCGAAATTTTTGCATGGACATAGTCCAAAGACTGGACGGAGCTTTCTCGTTCTCGAGGATCTCACGCCTCTTGGTTTCGCCGTTAAAAATCGTCAGAGTGGCTTGTCACTTCCCCACGTAATTATGGTCCTTGAGACGATCGCCAGTTTTCATGCAGCCTCGATCGTGCAGTGCGAGCAAGTATGTCGCTCTGCACAAATAATTTCACGTTCGTTAATAAATTTGCAGTGTCGACTCGAATCATTCTTCCGCAAAAAATTTCAACATTCGAGCTGGAAAAATGCGATTTATTTTGATAGTTGTACGTCCAGCCAATAAATCGAAATTGACAGAAAAAAAAATTGTTTTTTTTTTTTTTCGTAATGTTGAGGCACTTAAACTTAAAAAATCCGTTCGCAGAATCCTGAGTTCGTGAAATCCTTCACCAGGGGAGTGTGGACGGACGCAACGCCGATCAATTTATTCCGAACGATGGAGCAAACCCTACGAATGGTCAGTGACAAATGTCGAGACTGGCCGAATCCCGAGTATCGAATAATCAGCAAAAAGCTACGATTACTCGAGGATAAATTTGCCAAAGAAATCATCGAAGCTTCGAAATACGACGAGACTGAATTTTGCGTCCTCAATCATGGCGATTGTTGGACAAATAATATCATGTTCCGTGAGGATGAAAATGGCAAACCGATCGAAGCTCGACTGGTGAGCTTCAAGATTTTTTTATAAAAAATACCAAATATTTACCTGTCAAGACTCTTTCATTAAGGACGCTGTATGCAAAAGTTTCTATCGATAGAATTCCTCTAAATTGGCACAATATATTGAGTTATAAAAATCACAATTTTCAGTAGTTTCTCAATTTGCAATCTTTCGATTTCTAAATGGTGAAGCCTCTCAAAATTTTGCATACACTTTTATATGACATCGAAGAAGCTTTATTTAGTTTTTCAAAAAAATCGATCGTAACATTTTTTCGAAATTTTCTTTATCATCCAACAAATACAAATTATCTCGAACGATCTTGGATTTAGAGTGTGTTGTTCTCCAGTCAATTTGTAACAACTTTTTTTTAATGAACTTGGGCTCGCAACCCATTTTGTATGTATGAAAAACTGAAAAGGAAAATTTAGAGTTCACTGTCGCCATTAAACGACCGTAAATTTATTTAAAGCGTCAAATAAATTTGCAGATCGACTTCCAGCTGCCGGTCTACTCGTCGCCGGTCATCGACCTCATATATTTTCTTAGCATTTGTCCCTCGATCGACATCGAGAGTGATCACGAAGCTTTTTTCATTGTCTATCTGCAAAAATTGAAGCTCATGATGCAGAGATTTAAATGCAAAGCTCAGCCACCGACGATCGCGGAGCTTCTTCGAGCTGCGATGAAAAGGCGCATGTATTTCGTCATGAGCGGACTCATGTTCGGTCCGCGGATCTTGGCAGATAAATCCGAAATCGAAAGCTTCGAGGAGCTCATCCAGTCCGGTGTGACCCGAATGAATATTTTCAAGAACCCGGCCGCTACGACAGCTCTAAAAAAATCACTCTTGTTCATGAACAGTTACGGTTATCTTGACTAATTCGAATCCCATTCGATCGTCAATTTTTTTCTTTCCATTCGTTGTTTATTTTAATAAACGGCGCGGTGTGTCTGAAAAACTGTATATTTTGCACTCGCACCTTTGTCGCTTGTGCAATTTGAGCGAATATTTAGATTCTCAATTCGATGAATTTGCAAATGCTGCAATTTTTTAAAACGATTTTTACAAATTTTGTTTATACGATAGAAAACTTTTGCAAAGAATTTTATTGTTTTTTTTCCTCCTTCGATGAATTAATGTACTTGCTGCATAGCTCTCTGCGCCCCGGATCGCCCAAGACACACAGTTTTGTCGAAAATTATTCAACGGTAAGAAAAAAAATCTGTTTTTTTTGTAGCGAAAAAAATGGCACATTTCCAGCCATGGAATTGAAAAAAAAATACATTGTGCATCAGCGCAGCAACATCATTTTTGACCAATTACGTCGGAAAATTCGAGTCAACGAAAAGGTCAATAGTTTTTTTTATTATCCTTTTAATCGACCGTATTGAAATGTTGCATTTTCAAAGCATCGCGTTCAAAAGATTTTTGAAGATTCCGCGGTAACGATCAGGACTATACCCCGCAAATGATAAAGCTCGTGGGATTCGTGCCTTGAACTAAAAGTCAGGGATAAGAGAAACCATTCGAGCTGCGGAGTATTTTTGTGCATGGAGAAAAGAAACGTTTTGGAAAAATTTAGGTCGCGCGCATGTTGGGGGTGAAACTTTCGAAAAATTCTCGCATAAACAATGGGCCGACAGTAGCGAGTTTGGAGGGTTTTCAGTAAACAGAAATACTTGCTTGTCTCGCTCTCTCTCTCTCCCTCCTTTTTACTTTGCGACTGGCACGTTGGAAAATAGAGGATGAATCGAGAATGGAAAATGTTTGATTTATCGTAGGGCAGTAAAGCAGTGGGTAAAACGCTCCTGTGGAGTTGACCTCGGTAACCTACATCGTGAACATGGAAATTGTTGTGGCGAGCCTCGATGGGTGGCGCACAAGTTTTTTTTTCCTGCAGTTTTGCTGCGGCGGACGAGTCGAGGCAAAATGGCTTCCGAAGAGAGGAAGATGGGCAGCCTCGTTGTTTCTAAAGCTCCATCTCTCTCCGGGGTGAAAGATCCTGCTGCATCCGAATCAGGATTGACGCGGAAGAAAGGGAAATTTCTCCTCTCGTCTGTTGACCAGCTCGGATCGCAGACCAGAAGTCGATGGGCCAAGGAAGAGAAAATTTATGCCAGGCTCGGAACCATCGAGACGAATGGAGCGAACAGAGAGAGAGAGAGAGAGAGAGAGAGAGAGAGAGTTCATATGGAGAGTAAATCTCACGCAGAGAGCCGTGTCAGTCAGTCAGTCAGTCGGTCAGCCAAGGAAAGAGTCTGCAATTGGAGGGTAGGTAGCAGGAGAGGGGGTGGAAAGTATACAGAGAAACCACGCACAGTAGCAGAAAAGATCGCGCGAGTGGCCGCACGCGCAGTAAATCAAAAATGTAGGGACCTAGGAACGGGCGAAACTGGAAGAAGCGACAGCGTTGATGGTTATTCCGCGCGCAGTCCGAACAGCCATAAAATCTCGACCCGGAAAAATAGAAATCAGTGAAAATTCGGTAGCCCGATCTCTCTTCCTTTTGGCTTGCCACTGGTGATGGCTCTTGCGGCTGCTCGAGAAAACGCTTCACAACTTTTCTCCATCCCCTGCTCACCCCCCTTCCGCCGGTACGTACTATTTCACCTCCGCAATACACTCGAGAAAACTACGAGATAATGGCGCACGAACAAACCCCTCGTCGGCACAGTTGTGCCACTCTTCTTCTCGTTCCTTCGTTTTCACGGATCCGGGTTACTCGGTCGTCAATGCCCACTAAATTCCGGTAGCCCAGCCACGATTAGTCACGCGCGAACGAGACATTACCATCCAACAAACGAAACGAGTTTTACACACCCTCGGAATATAAAATCGGAATAATACCTGTACCTAGCGCACTTTCTCATACTTTGCTTTCTTGCAATTTCACCACTCGTCCTTTTCCCACCATTTTTCTTGCCAAAACGACTTTTCTCCATTCCTGCTCGATTTTTCATTGATTACGAATACAACCAACAGGAGGATCGAGTCTGCTGCTCGTTCTCCAATGGAATATTATTTAAAAAAAAAATCAAAACAAAAACACACAACAATAGAAAATCTATTCGAGTATACACTGGGTCGTTTTGACCCGAACAATTTTCTGTCACCGATTGTTTGGCATACGTAACAGGAACAAATGTTTTGGCATTTGATTTTCCCCTTCGTCAAAAAATAAATTCACGGCCAATAAATTTGGATAATTAACCGTAAAAACACGTCTCGACAAAAATAAACTAGAAATTCAGATTCACCGGAATACAACGATCTGAAAAACGTCTTGGGTCATATTGACCCAATATGCACTTATAGGAGCTGTGCCCTCGCAGAGTTGATCGAACGCGCGATTTAAATTATACGAGAATATGAAAACCATTTAATTTGGTACCTTGAAATTTTACCCAAACCTGGAGATTTCGTTGAGTGTTGTTTTCATGCCTTTTGATAGTCTTTCGTGTAATTTATTCTGCTTCGAGTCATTTTCGCATCTGATGAAACTTCCCAGTCAGTAAAATCGTACGGAATGATTTCTCGTACGAGTACGAGCTCCATTCACGTTTTGTGTGATAGTAAAAAAAAAGTCCTCGTGTTACGAGAATGGTGACTAGATGGTTTCGGTGAACGCTCCGAACCTTTTCACGCTCGCTCGTAAGAAACCGGACCACAGGGAAAAAAAACGTGGCAACATTTTTTGTGATGAGAAAAAAAAACGTATAAAGGGGTAGAGATCGCTGATGGACGACACCACGAAATAATATTTCTGGGTCTCAGAGACATTCCATACAAAATATCGAAGCGAAGATGGGGGTATTTAACGATCGCGAAAGAAGAGACTCGCCTAACGTTACGATACATTGTATTACGTTGGTAAATGGTGCGGGCGATCCGAGTTGGAAATGTCGGAACTTTTGAGAAAAACGAAACCAACGAGACGAAATGGGTGGCTCGTAATCCTGGACATTTGTCAGGTGCGTCAGTGTGATACGAGGAGCCGTCATCTCTCACCTCGAGAAATCCATCATGGACCGCGCGTTGAATGAGTTCTCCTGGTCCCTCTTCGCCCCATCCAGGATTAGGGATTCTTCCGAATGATAAATTCGGCATGTCTTTTCACATCGACTATTATTTTCTCACGCAGAAAAAAAATCGACATCAATAATCTATAATGTTGGTCTTTCCTTTTATCTCGACCACCACCATTACCAGAAAAACCCCCATAAGCGTAATAAAAGGTGCATGGGAATATTTATTCGTTTGCATTCCACAATTCACTCGCGTGACCGTCTCCTTCTGATTTTCTCAATATTTCCAATGCGTCTCACGTCGAACCTCCACGAAGACGTCTCCGCACGATATTGCAGTTTGCATAGTTGGAGTTTCCTCAATTTTTCTTTCACGTTCGCTTCTTCATTTTCAGAAATTCTCAATTCGTTGCATTCCAACGATGCAAACTGCAACATAATCCTCACTGGACAAATCTGAAGAACGTATATGGGCCAATTCATGCGGCTTATAATGCCCATTTTTTTTTTCTCGACTTTACTGACTCGACGAATATTTTCGTTTAACTATGAATAACGAGAGTACGAGATTCCGAACAATTGGATTAATTTGGTGCAGAAGAAACGAGAATGAAATTAAAATCCTCTCTATTTTCCTGGCTGATCGAGGTCGTAGAAGATGAAAAGTGAATCGAGACTCGCGAGTGGCCCTATCGAAAAGAATCGTCTGCTAGGACAACAGCCTTTCCGTATAGGGGCGTATTTACGTTGCAGTTGCACTGATATGCTATTTTTCACACATAATGCTCGCATTACTCGCCTAATCTCAAACAAATCTCCGGAATAAAGAGTCGCGTAGGTTGCTACTGTATCGGATAACAATATACCCTCGTACGTGCCGACAACGCCCTTGTATCGTTGCATCAATTCGTATTTTCTATTCCTCATTGTGCGCGATCACTTTCTTTCCCGTAATTCCAACGCAATTGAGTAAATTATTGCTAAATACGCGGCATTGAGGGAACAGAAGAAAGGAAACGAAAGAACCGACATGGACCGTTTTACACGCGTATACATACACGTACGCGTTATTGTGGACACGCAGTGCACAAACGGATGTTGTCAAGATGCGGGTGACGTTCTCATCGAGTATCACCAATGTCGTGGGATTTCTTTGATACTGTTTTGCTCCTCGAGGGACTCGAATTTGTTGCGAGAATCTTCGGATAACGTTCGTGTAGGCACGTTCATTATACTTCGATGAGATATAAAAAAAAAAACATTATTTTGCGTTTTGAAACGAAAAAAGTTCAACGCAACTATTGCGAGAATCATTTTCCAGAATGATTTTTTGGCGTCTCTTTAAAAACCATCAGTTATATTACTCGGTCTGCCGTCCAACTTGAATATTTAAAAAATAAAGAAATAGAGAGAGGCCAGGCTGGATTTACGAGGCTGTTCGTAGACTGCTCTTGTGCTGGTCAAGGTACACCACAGTAAACGCATGCAACTTCTAGAAATGCTTTCCCCCGCAACCGACAATATTTCGCCCTTTCCCTCGAGCTCTGCGTCGTAAAAACACGCTGCTTCCCAAAACTCCATTTAACTTAACTTTCTCAAATCTTTCGCTTCTCTCACATAATTTGTGCCACTCGGGTACTTTGTACCATTTTCCACGTTAATTTTCGGATCCTCTACATGCCGGGAACGTCCCTGTTTGTCATCCTGGGACGTGAATGGTTGCGTGCCGACTCTCGTTCCGTACTTTTCGCACGCACTCTCCGATCCTCCAATGTTTTCATTTCAATAAAAAAAAAAGTTCAATTCTTCGTGTTCACCAGGGAATTGTCAGAGTTCAAAAGTAAAAAGCGAAAATGCCAGATTACGAAAATCAACGAAATCTCGAAGTATTGAGCCTCCGATTGCACTTTTTTGCTTTTTTTTTGTGGATTAGGCCCATGATGCACAGAGTTTTCATTTTAATAGAGAAACTCGCCGTCGTGGCGTATTTCTTGTCTACGGGAAATTGCAGTTGCGTGGAATGAGCAGCAATGATTCCAAAAATCTGCTTCATCGCCCTGTGTAGGCCCTTCAATGAAGGTTTATACGCACGTACCAATAAAAATTGCACAACCGAGACCACCGCGTTTACACCATTTTGTGGCCATAGCTTTGGGTCAAGGGCCCAAAAGTTTACCACGCGTATATATACGTGCAATAAAATTTCCAGAAGCTGAATAGCTATACCTAGAACGATACATCGGCAAAATGCGTGGGATGCTCGGTGCTGGTCCGACATGAGCAAGTCTCGTTGGCCTTGGAGGAATAATAGATCGAGGCGAGAGTTGTTCCAGTAAATTTAGACGGAAAAGCGGGTAAAACCACCATCGCTGTCATAAATTTTTAAATATTTATGCTCCCCGCTGTAACAATATTCGCCTTGCCTTTTTGTCAACGGTGGCCGCGGTATACGATCTGTTGATATTGCGTTATATTTGTGCAATAAAAGAACAAGCCCTTGTGGCATCGAAGGATCAAAGCAAATTCGCGCATCATATTGTTTTCGTTACGGCATTTCATTTTCTGCGGAACAGCGTGTTTGTCTTGCCTGTATCTATAAAATTTCATTTTCGTCGATTATGCTCGTTCGATAGTTGGTGACGAATGACCATTTTTTCTTTTTCGTAATTAACGAAAATCGCGGTCGTTTTCGAACTCCTCGACTGAGTCTCTGTGGCCAGGAAGGGACGTTTTTTTCAACTAATTCTCGTCAACGTTTACATGGACAGAAAATAGTGTGAAAAACTCTTTCAGAATTTCCATTTGTGTAAAGATTTTTATTTTGCAACAGAGAATTTCAAGGGAATTTTAGTTGAAAAATTGTGAAGGAAAGATTTGTCTGGCCAAGGCATTTTTCTCAAAGGTTGCGAGCTCTCGTGAGCTTTATAACGACGTCCTTCGATACGAGCTTCTTGTTTCACGGGTCGAGGGGAATCGTGACCCGGGCATCAGGATTTTCCCATATCCGGAGGAGTGTGTGTGCGTGTGTGAAAATAAAACAAATAAAAACGTTGTGGAGAGTTGTTCAACGATTGCGAGCAACTCGGGCGCTTGTTTTCGCACTCGTTCGGTTAAAGGGCCAAACAAATTTGTGCTGACTTTGAGAAACCATGTATTTGGGGTGGCTCGCTCTTGTTTTTTATTGTCTACACCGAACGGACTCCATTTTTTCACGATGAAAGCGAGTTTTGCGATCGTTTGGTTGTTCTCCGAATTTCTCCGCTCAAAAAGCAACAAAAACTGTGAATATTTTCACGCCGTTCATTCCCGATAGCTTCATCGCGGCTCTTTCAGAAACCAAACATTCGGTCGGAACATGGAAAATTTTGCTATTTCATGAAAAAAAAGATTTAGCTTCTTCGACAGAATTTCGATCATTTTTTGAAAAAATTCGGTTCTCAGTGTGTGCGATCGCCAATCGCCAAAAATAAGTTTGGATTCATTCGCGAATATTGTACGCAGAATCGAAAATAGTCACAATCAAAATATATATAAAAAAAAAACAAACGAAAAATACTCGAAACTGGAAAATGTTTCAAAATGCCGTAAAATTATCGCGTTATTGCAAAAACAATTTTCGAAAACACTCGAAACACGGTGCTTTTGCTGTAAAGAGTCTTGGAGCGACTCGAGACTTTTAAATATTCTTGTCTCTATAGATTAAAGGAGAAAATAGATCGAGAAAAGGGAAGAGGAAAGTGTAAAGGAAGGGAGGTAGCGAGAGCAGTATATTATGTACGAGAGCGGTTGCTGGGAACGAGAGAGGTTAGGTATACATGTTTCAACGCTCATCTCTGGGGTCGGGTCGCCGCGCTTGTTTTCCCCGTCAAATGAGAGGGCGAGAGAAGGGGCGCGATTTACCGCGATTGCAGTAACAGCACGATAGGGACGTGACACGGGACGCGCGTTACGGTAATGTAACCAATCACCGGATTCATGGCGAAACCCGGAGCTCCCAACTCTCCAACACTTGGTCGAGGTGACTGCGGATAAACTGTATATAACGGATGAATATATATATATCTATATATATGTAAGCGGTGGCGCAGAATCGTATCATCCCCGGTTGGTTTCATGGTCTACGGCGAATAACGCTCGCAACGACTGTCGGACGAACTGGACGAGTGTGCGGGGCTGTATAGGTGGCGGGTTGGCACGCTCGCTTTTCCGACTCATCCTCCCGCGTATAATCCCCGCCCTGGCGTTCGATCCCTTTCTCCTCATAGCAGCGGCGGCTCCGCCGTAACGAGGCGTTTAATGACAGAGTTGCGACGTCGCGACGTCGACTGCACGTGAAACTGTGTGCACTGTGCATTCGATTCATCAGGACGAACTTGTGCTCCCTCATCCGCGCGCATCTCTGTTTCCTCCTGCTCAATCTTCTCCGCAGTTCAACACTCCATGCCGCTGAGAAACGATACCTCCATCGAAATACATTAAGGGGCTCTTATCGATTGAGCTCTCTGCAAACTTTGTTTTTCATTCGATGAAATATATTTTTGCATCAGTCGGTCGGTTGACAAAATTCAGCTGCAACGTTTCAGAGCGTTGCGCTTATCGAGGCTGAGATGTAACTGCATTCGTCAGTTATCCATTAGCCAGCACTCTTACAATCGTTGGCTATCGGTAATCTCAACCCGCCGAGCGCATACTGGGGCGTTTTGACTCCACACAGAAAACAAAATTTTGATGGAAACGATCGATCGTTTTTTCATAATTCGGAGAGGGAAAATTAAATTGGTTTACGATCATTCGATATATTCACTGAAATACAACGATTTGAAAAACGCCTTGGGTCAGATTGATCCAATATGCACTCACAGGAGGTGTGCATTCGAAGGGTTAAAAAAATAAAAGTTCATTTCGTTAGCGACTAATGTGTATACCGAAAATCCAAAAAACCGCGGTTCTAAAATGGATTTTATGAGGAACTGTCGATTTATTATATTTGACGAATGATCAGACATTTTATAAAGTCGACTTGATCGAGTACTTGGATCATTTTTCCAATTTATTTTCATGAAATAAATTTAAAAACAAAAATTGAAGCTGTTTTTTTTTTTTTTNGTTTTTTTTTTTTTTTTTTCAATTTCTAGCCGAGTCTTTTTGGCGAGTTTGTCGCGCCGCAGGGACAAAAATCTCCCCATGTTTCGAAAGCCGGAATAATTACGAGGGCGTCAAATATTGGGAAACTTTGGTTGTAATAACAAAAATGTATTTTTTTCTTTGTGTGGCAATTGTTTCACTGTGGGAGAATGCAACGTTGTTGGATTTCTGGGCAACAGCAGATTAGTCTAGTTAAAAATGATTTTTACGAATTGCGGCGTGTGTCGGGGGACAACGAAGAACGGAGAAGCAGCCCCGGACACGTGTGCGAACACATCAGCAAAGCGTTGTCAATGTTAAACTCGTGAAAATACATGAGTTTGTAATTCGTAAAAAAAACGTTGCAGTACTTTGATGAAGTGCGATCAAGTGGAGCGTGGAAGAGACATTATTATTAAACTCTCATCGAATTTGGATGAGCGCGTGGTTCGGCATAATTTGGCATTGTGTATTTTGTGTATTCGGAATACGAAGAGTCGATTATGCGTTAAGCAATGGATGCTGTGTATCATTACGTAGACGGGCAACCATGTCGGAGACGGGGAAAGAGAGAGAGAGAGAGAGAGAGAATCTCGTTACAGGGGGGAATTCGGACGACACTGAGATGGCCGTGTTGCACGTGGCGATGTTAATGTACAGCCACGTGGCTATTTTCGCTCGCTCATGGTACCGATATCCCGTGGTTAAAATAAAAAGGGAGGCCACGCGACTCATCCCGTCATCCACTCTCGTCTCCTTCTCAACTCGTTACAACGCCGCCGCGTTACAAATCGGATATACGCGGAAAACCGCGCAGGAAGCCACCTATTCGATAATATTTGCTACACAAGATTCAATGAAACTTTAAGAAAAAAGTGTTTCAGTTGATCCTCGAGACGACGACAACGTGATATTCCTCAAACGCGCCCCTCCGGAAGCGAGAAAGAGTTATGCGTCTCGTTATAGCAAGTCCCAACGTTTTTATTATGAAATTACTGAAAAATAATGATGGCAATTTTTTCACAAGTTCAACAAGGTTGATAGAATGTTGTATAATTTTTTCGAAATTTTTTCTCTGGTAGTTTTTAGTTAAAAAATTGAAAAACTTTTGATTTTGAATTTGCGGAATTTCGAGTTCATCGACCCACGTTTCGGAACGTTCAGACTCTCGAGGGTCGAGTTTTCTTCTGCTGCAGTCAAAGATAACGCGCGAAAAGTCTTCTCGATTCATCGCATTGACGCTTTCGCTTCCAACTGCGCGATACAGTGACCAAAATCCATAAAATACTATTCGGACGGTCCAGGCCGTCGTCTAGTAAAAGTCGAAGGAGGAGCCATCAAAAAATGTCATCGAGTGTTCTCGCGTATCAGAGGAAAAAGGAAATGGCCTCTTGTGTGTGGAATAAGCACGAACCCGTAATATAACGCGTGCGGAACAACCCTCAGGGTCCTATTAACACCATAGCCGGGCGTTGTCCGAGTTTCTCGTTGAATTGCGCCATAATGGGGCATATATACGCCCACGCGCCTCACTATATCGCCCACTCGGACAAATAATAGAGAAACGACACGTTTTATACACACAATCGCGGTTCCCCGTCGTCTTTTTCCTCTTCCTTGGAGCAGCTTTCTCGGGCACACGCGTCGAGCCGCCATGCTGTATATACAACAGGTCGAATACGCCTCGGGACGATCACACCCCGTCGCGTTACCGAAAAACATCCGAAATTTGTAGGTGCAGCGAACTAACATCTTTCTCACTACAAAGTCCGCGTCATCTGGTTGAATGAAAAAACCAGGTGCGATATAGAAACAGGCTCCCGCATTTTGCCGATGAACTGTCCACAGTGCAGCAGCAGCTAGGGAGCACATAAATAAATCCTCGAAAGTGCTGGCTCATTTATGTTCCATGAGAAATCAATTAACGTCTTTTTGTCAACTGACGTGGCTGCAAGGTAGTTCGACCGAGTTGCTTAAAGTTCTGACGGCACTGGAGTCTCCTGAAGCTTTCCTGAAACGAAATTGGACCGCAGGAGCTTCCCCCACACAGAGCATTACGCTTAGAGGGGTTGTTACGAATATATTACGAAAACAGAGGTTTCTGGTGTAACTGCCTTCCACGGTCTCTCATTCTTCGAAAATGAGTTTCCAGTCTTGTTAATGCATCATATTCGACTATAATAGATAAACAAGTAAGTCCAGTGGCAGTAAATCAGCCGTGGGGATCGTGGGCTCGACATTCGGCGTTTCTGTAGCTGCCAAGCTCGTGAAATGTCAACCGTTACCAAGATAACCAGCAGGCTTATTTCTCATAAACTTAAACACCCTATAACTAGACCAAGAAGCGTGCTCGGGATTCGTAGAAGGAAAAGAGGCATAAAAAAGGCGAGAGATTGTCGAAATTTGTACGCGGGAAAATGACTATTATGCGAACGAGTCAGTGACCAGGGCTCGGTTATTTAGATGTTGGCTTCACGCAGCGATACATCTGTCGAACAACTTAACGGCCGCTTTTCGATTCTCATATCCAACAGCAGCACGAGCTAAAATGCCCATCGGCGCATATAGGCAGTCCGCGACCGAGCCCAGCAACTTCGGTACTACGATCAAGTGTCTTTTTTTATGTTCACGTATACATGCGGAGCTAAGAATATGTATAAATGTGTACATGGCACTGCGGGATGGTTAGAACATCCTGTTTGGAAACCCCAGGTCCTCAGTCAAAAAGCTTTTCGAGGCTCTTTGCTTCTTTCACACATTTTTTCGCCCTTTTCTCACCTTTTCTCTCTCTCTCCTGCTCCTCGAGCCATCATTCACTCATTTCGCCTTTGCTACTCCATTATTGCTCTACTTGTTGTTAGACCATCGACTTTAAATCGTTACACACTGCCCGCGCTTCATTCGGCAACAGCATCTTTGCTGGCTCTTCGTCAATTTGTGTCTTATTCATCGTTTTACTCGTTCAATCGGCGTGAGCTATTGATCCCCCGAGTTCATCGAGGATCTTCTGGGTTCCAGAAAAATTGTCAAAGTTTGTATTTAATTTGAAAACCGCTAGTATCATGTCTTCCCTGGTTTACAGTCTTTATGTACGAAAAACTGAAAACAAAAGTTGAGATATGAAAATTTTGATTTTTAGATTTGACCAACGTCCTGATTAGCTCCAAATTTTTTTTTTGACGAAAATGAAATTTAAATGCCAAACGATCGGTGACAGAAAATAGTTGGCGTCACCATGATCCAGTGTGTACTCGAATCTATTCGTACGCGTTTCTTTCACGAGAAATTCATGCATTTGTGGAGAATCTTTACTCGCAGTTTGTTTCTTTTGTGTCGCGCGTCTGTTGGGAGACTGTCCTTGCGCATGTTCAAAGGATTCCCACAAAGTTATGCTCTCTTTTGTACGTATCTGCGATATTACAGAACAAAATATCCGTGTGTGCACACACCGAGACGTATCTGTTGAGACGGGAATGCACAAACGCTCGTCTCATGCTGCTACGACACAGTGTGCGCGCTCTATTTAGCGCTTGTTAGTCCTCGCAGCGTGCCGCAGCTGATCCTCTTAACGAGGAGCATCATCACTGCAGCCGCGGCAGAGTGTTTGTTCCCCAGTTTTCTTCCTCCGCGTCGTCCGATATACGGTGGAAACGAAAAACAAGTTACACCTCGTCATGTTCCTCGCGCGTGTACACACTTAAAAATAAATTCTCACAATCTGCTTGCAGAAATAATTAGAATAATAGAAATAAAACAAAAACGTGTCTTGCATTTTTATCCCTAATGAAAGTTACTGTTTCGGCTCGGAAATATATTCGCTCGAGCAGCTCGTTCTACAAACTAATTAGTTGTGAGGAAAACAGAAGCTCATGACGAGCACTGATTTGTATGCGTACGGAAATAGAGAGCGAGTGTTTATTCAAAAAGACGCTCTCGTCGCTCCGTTCGGTAGTATTGCCCAAGCTAACGCCATCTTTCTCTTTTTATCATCTCTTCCTCTCGAGCCTGGTTTGAGACACCCACGCTCGCCATACGTAAACATTTGGCCTGTACGAGCGCCACCAATTCCGCCTCTCAAACTTGATTTATTAATTGCTGGCTAAGCAGATGACGGCTCATCTTTACAGCCCCATTTTATATCTCCACACACATAATCTATTTCGTTATACTAAAAACTTTAAATCACTTTCTCAATTCAATGCTGGATATTACCTTTTTTTTTCTCGAATCTTTTGCACATTGTGTCATTTTTGTTCCATTTGCAAAATATCAACAACGAGAAGGCGATTTTTTTTCATTCATTATTTTGATAATGAATGCAGTCGTTCTAATTTTTTTTCTTCGTTAATTCAGCTTTCAAACGGCAAAGAAGACTGTCCCATTATCGTAGAAAAATAATGTATGAAAATTTTATGCTCAGCTATAAAAAACAATCAGTTTTCGTTGCATATTTTTTATTCAACATTTTGATAACTAATGCAAACGTCGTTGTAATTTTTTTTAACACAGTTTACAAATGGCAATGAAGAGTGAGTGAGTCCCATTATTGTATGAAAATTTTGTGCTCTCTTATAAAAAAACGATCAGTTTTCGTTGCATTCCAACGATGAGAACTTCAACATCGTGAAAACTTGCACAGTTTTTGGTAAATATTTACAATGGAGGTTTTTGCAAAAAATTGCTTCAAAATGTTATCAAATGGTTTTTGATCAATGATAAATGTTTCAATTATCAATAATAAAATTAATTAATAAAATATCAATACTAATGATAACAACAAGTTATGAATAATAAATATTTGTAGTGTATGGGGTTTTTATGGGTTTCATGGGATTTTCAGAATAAATTTAGAGCAATTCTTCACAAAATCCATGATTGTAAATATTCACCCACGTTTTTTTTTTAAATAGGAAAAAAGTTTGTAGAAATATCGATCCAGGAATTTTTTTTCGATTTATTTCGTTGGTTCGATCCTTTTCCAAAATAATTAGCGTCGATTTCATAATCAAAATATACATCTCAATATTGTCGCACTCGCACTGCGATCTGCGATGGGTCGATGGAAAATGTTTCTCGGATCTTACCACAGAGACTATAATTAGGGTCGTTGATAGAACAGAAAAAAAAACATGCAGCCTGTAAAGAAACGCAGAGGAAAAGAACGAGCAGTGTGCGAAGAAATAGGCAGGCAAGGTGGCTCACGTCGCTACGGAGTGTAGTACGTGTCGGAGATTAAAGGGATTAAGCTCGTCGTCGAGGAAATATATAAAACGCACGGTATCCCGAGCAAAGATTATTAATCGGTTCCGGTGCAACGCAGGGCGACACTTCCTCGATCGACGAACCAACTGGGAGCCAGAACATTTCTTCGTTGCTCTTTCTCCCCTTCCTTCTCTCCCTCGCTCTCTTCACCATGTCGCTCTTACTCGGTGGGACGACACTCTCGAAGCCTGAGACAAAAAAGCAATTCAACTCTTCTCGTTGGAAGAATACACGCTGCTTCGGTCTGTACGCGATCCGTGTGTAAAAACGTTTTGGAGAAGAATTACGATGGCGTTAACGAGAAAATGGGAATCATCCAAAGAATCGCGTTAAGGCGCGTATTTACGAGCAGACTAAGCCTGCGGCTTAACTCCTCTTCCTCTTTCACTTATCCACGAAATCGAAAATCCCGCAGCGTTTCACGAGAAAAAAAAAAAAAACGTTCAAAATTCTGATTTTTCAACTTTTCTCATCGATTTTCTCAACCTGCTGCAAAAAAATGAATCAGCTCTCAATGCATTTGATTTTTTTTATCGATTCTCAATCAACTTCACTCAACGATCTCGATGCGAATAAAAAACTGGACCTTTCGATTTCAAGCACAACGATCAAGTCGACAGAGAAATGTTTTTTTTTTTCTTTCTTTTCTATGGGATTCTCTTCAATTATTTCAATATTTCCATGTGACACCGAGCCGTCATGTTGATGGATCATCGGGTAATTCTCGAAGAAAGGTGTTTCGGGGCATGTACACAAAGCCACGATGTATACAAGTTTCCTCCATAATTATTCAGAGACTCGAAGAGGCATAAATGTAAAACCAGTGAGATTTGCATTCTCGAGTAGTTTTGAATACGAGCACTGATTGACTCTGAATCGTTGTATTTTTTGTTGCTCGAGCGACGAAGAAAAATCTCCCACGAGATCCAATGCCATATGGATGATACCGACGAAATCCCATATATCGTGGAAGGGCACAAGTCCTTCGTCTTCCTCCTTTCGTCCTTCTCATCATCGCTCAGCTGGGCGCGCGAGTCTCCGTTCGGGAACACGACACCTCTTTGGCTCCCGGTTACGAGACTCGAACCTGCGCCCCAAATCCTGGCATTCGAGGATTCTCGGACCGCCTCGAATGTTTTTTTCTCTTCGTACTTTTCTCATGTATCCAGAGATATAGAAAATGTCATATGCGGCTTGCGACTCTTCAAATTTCACGCCAACAAAACTGCGTCTTTTCGGCCTTTTCTTATTCGCTTCTCTGAACGAAACCCGTTCGTTTTCGGGAAACCTGTATTTCATTTTTATTACGAACGCGCTCCATGACCTGCCATCGCGAGATTAGGGCGTCACATGGAAGAAATAATTGTAACTAGAGGAAAAGTGTAATATCTGAATAAGTTTTCTGAGCCACTGGCATCCATGGCGTCGTAAAGTTCTCGGAAGAAATCAGCTGAACGCGGTTTCGTTTTTTCACAAAATTTTTTTTCTTGAAAAACCAGGAAACTTGCAAAATTCACGGCAACGATTTCCTCGGCTCGAGATATGTCAGTCACAGCGTGCAAGGAGGTCGTAATGGATCCCAGGAGTCCTTGATTTATCTCAAGAAAAAAAAACCGAAATTATTGCGTCGATCTCGTCATTTTTGTGGAGACAAAGTTTCGGTGAAAAAATTCACCTCGATCTGGTTGTCGCATGCTCGACATGGGCCTGAACAAAATGGTTAAAGCGCAATTTCGAAATACATGAACGGCTCGCGGCGGGAGATTCGAGGCCCGTGCCTCAGCACGAGGCTTTTCGGAGTACAGCTGGGAAGCATATATATATATATATGGACACTACAATTACCGCTAAACTTTGGTCACGCGAACCAAGGTCTCGTGCGCCTTTTTTTTCGGCCTCATCTTTTCTATCTCCGCGAACGGAGCGTCTCTTTGCCAATTGGAAGTGCGTGCGTGAGTGCGAGAGAGAAGGAGCGAGCGAGAGGCTCGACGAAAGAGGCAAAAAGTCATATATATAAGTCGCTGTAAGCGAACGAAGAGGTTTTGGTGAGGAAGGTAAGGAAAGCCACCCCGCTGAGTCGGACCAATGTCCGGGCAGGGGGTTGTTGGCGAGAGCGTGCGCCCTTCGCGCGGGGCTCTCGCCGCGCGACAATGACCAAGGATGCGATCATCTCGGCTCGCCGAAAATGGATGTCCTGGTGAGCGGTTGAGGACGGCGTGAACGGAGCGTCGATCTAACACGAGCACACACACACACGTTTATGTGTGTCCGGAAATTTAGCTTCCGCCTGTCTCTCTTTCTCTTTTTCCAACGTAACAAGTTCTGCGTCAGGATCTAGAATGTTAGAGAAAGAAAACACGCGTGTCTTGACGAACGGAGCAAGAAAGATCGTAGATGCTGCAAACGTCGCGCGGCGGACGCAATGTCTTTCGTTACGCTCGGAGAACAATGTGCCTGAGCGAAAGATCCACAAAATATCTTGAATAATTTGAGAAAAAAGGACCGAAGGAACTTTATCTTCGTTTGTTATTCTGGCCAACTTTTTGGCAGGGCTTTTCGCAAATATAAACGTCGAGACATGAAGAAGAGAGAGAGAGTCGAAATATTTTTGGGGTTTTCGGGTTTTAGGCTGGAAAAATAATATTTCTGTCGATTTAGAATCGATCAACGTGTGGCGAGTTTATCGATTTTTTTCAACACGTCTCGCATTTTTTTTGTTCCATTCTTCTTTGATCTTAATGATGATTATTGGCCATTATTTTGAACGTTTCTGTTTAATGGAACGTAAACAATTTAGAGGAATTGTTTCTGTTTTGGAAAATTTTTCAAGCCGCGTCTCTCGAGTGAGATAATGACCGTGAACCGTCATCATGAATCTTCCTTTGATATATATATATATATATATGTATACACGTGTAGACGCAGCTTCCTTTTGTGAAGGCTTGTCTTTTTGAGTCATCAACTAGTTCGTCTCTTTGAGCATTGTCGGAATATGACGATTTGCGTCGGATTAGTCACGGATTTTCGACCACTCCGCACTAGCCAGCAGGACAGAGCGTTTACCCTCCATTGCCGCGCGCGGTGCATCCCGCGTCTCTCGATTATGCACCGTGACACGTTCGTCCATATATGAGAATGAATGAAAAAAATCTCACCTCGTTATTCTGGGCGATCATGCGCGAGAGAATCAACGAAATCATGTGGATATACATTTTACGCTTATACGTACACATCCAGAGTTCGCTCTTATTCTACTGGACGCTGTATATCGAGGGGAGGTTTGAAAAATAAATTTAAAAAAAAGGTATAAATATGGATCTATTTCATCATGGGATAAAAATTTCTCTCCGACTGACACTGCAAAGTTCGTAACGTTGGGGCATAATGAAAAATACCTTTTCTATTAATTGTTTCTTCAATTTCAAAAACCATCCAAAGCCACGTGCATTTTGATTACAACCTTAATTTGTTTTTGTTTACGGAAACGAAAATTTCATGCACAAAATTTAACTGTCAAGTTAATTTTTGAGTGTGTACCCGAACGGTTAAAAAAGAGCTCTGCTCAAGGAAAAACAGAATTTCGTTGCATTCCAATGATGCTGCAAACTTCAGCATCGTAAATGAAATCCGTTGACGATTTATGAAATAGTATTTATTCGTCCGATGGTCCGTATCCATGGGCTTTCCATGGGTGGGATCTTAACTTCAGGCCGGAGCTAAAACGTTCGCTTAATTCGGGAGATTCTCAACCTGCGAATACTCTCGTTCGCGACTGACACGTTGTAGAAAAAAGGAACTAGAGAGAGCAAGCCGTGCGGAGAACCGCGAGGAACTGAGAAAAAGGGAGAGAGAGAGAGAGAAAAAGAGGCTCAAATGTAAAAAAGCCCGGAATCTCCAGCTCCGGCGGATCATCTCTCACGCTGAAATTAATCAACGCCACAGCATCAAAGGTCGATAAACTACGAGCCCGAAAGTTTGTTTATCCTCTTTTCCGCCGGGAATCCAACCAGTTTACCGATGTACAAACGAGACAATCGCCATACTCCGTTCCGTACTCTATACACACAAGAATACTCGTTTATAAAAATCTTACGCCAGCTTCCGAGAAAATTGAATGAGTACCCGCGGCACTTCATCCAAATTCCCCAAGTACGTGAATATTTTCTTCGTCAATCCATCGTATATTTTCGGAACCCTTAATGAACCTGAGCAAAACAAAACAAAAAAACGGATTAAAAAAAGCATGAATTTTACTTACAATATACGTGAGAAGAATAATTTTCAAAATCATGGGAAAAATCGAAGCTTGATGGTCAATGTTCCAAAAATTCACCGAAGAACTAAATCAAATGAATAAAGTTTGTTTTTTTTGTTGTATTTTTCGCGAGATGACAGGCGACAAACGGCGTTTTGTCAGAATCGGAAGAATGAGGAGAAACTTTTGGCTTTTTGTTCGAGAGATTTGAGTGTGCGAGTGGACCGATATATGTGCGTTAGCGGAGCTTGTATAAACAGGAGCAGTGGACAGCCAGTTAGTTTACACTTTGTCTCGGAGATGTTAGCTAAACATCGCGGCTTTGGGTTCCTTTGAGGGCGTCGTCGCGACTGCCGACGCTTTACCGACGATCTGCTGGCTCCTCTGATTATTCCTCTCTCCCCACAAATATATATGCTGGCTCTTGGGTCGAGCAATCGCAGATACGATTCTCGAGAAGCTTAGAAATGGCCTGGCGTTGCTGAACGATTTTCACTGAGAAACTTTTTATACCGCTGCAGGTTTTTTTTTTTTGAATTATTTTTTGATCGATATTTATCGAATGCGAAATCTTTTCAGGTTCAACGTCGAGATTGATCGATCAAGACTTTTCTACTGTGAAAATGTTGAGCTTGAAAAGATTTTTTCCGGGATGAGAATTTCGAGGGTCCGGAGCATGAATCGAAGTCACTCAAATATCTTTAGGAGATGATGATTGTCAGCGGGGAATAAGAGACTACAATCATTTTTGTTCACCCCACTTTGTAGCGCAGTCTCCTCTCGAGGTAAATTGCCCGTAGGGATGTTTCGTGTTAAACTCCAAATAGTAGGAAACAGATCGTGCGGTGAATTTTGAATCAGAAAAGTCGTCCACGGGCTTGGCTCGTAAAACGCGAGGCCAGGTTGATGGATCTGCTTCGAATGACCAGAAGGAAGGACAGTATTTCCTGAAGAAAGGAGACTGCGGAACGAGATGAGAAAAGAAGAAGAAGAAGGCGAGAAGAGCGGGACAACAAGAGCGGAAAGAAAAAAGGGGCGTGAATGGCTCGATGATTGAATAAAGCGGATAGAGAAACGGAGTAGTTTTTGGAAAGCTCTTGCTCGTTTCCTCCTTTTCGTATGCGAGCCCGCGCGGAGCCCTATTCTCAAGAGATTGCGGTGAGGACAACGTGTTCATCGCTTTATTGGTCGAACCACTGACTGCGAAATCATCACTTATTCCGGACAACAAAGTGGATATAAAGGACACTTCCTGCTGCAGTTTACAAAAAACTTTGCTTCCCGAAGCATACATCTGTATTCACAGAAGTCAAGAACGCCCTACATTCAGCCTCGTCATTTGTTCGTGTGGCGTGTCTCCGCCGCCTTTGAATTGGAATCATTGCCGTTTTGCAAAAGTAACAAAAATTCTTGGATTTCACGTGGAAAAACAACAAAATCTCTCAAGCTAACTAAACGCTCGAGAAGTTTAGATTCATTGGCGATTGATTAATCGCCCTTGGAGAATGGGAGAATGAGAGCGAGCGATATCGCGTTGCCCAATACAAAAGACAACGAGTCAACGAACCGCGAGCGTTGAATCAACTTGTTATGGGGGTGGCTCGCGTCATCTTCCTTGTCACGCAATGTGTGTTTGTTGTCTCCGATTTGCTTGCGGCACTCTGCTCCTCCCAATGGATCGAACACTCCGCCGCAGGAACTCATTTGGCAGGACATTGTTGGAAAGTCAGCAAAAGGCATCGTTTCAATTATTGGGGTGTGAAGATCATTTCTGTCTGCTTTCGGCGGAGCATAAGCGACGAATAATCGGATCGTCCAGTCAGCCCCTACATTCATGTAGCTTTATGTCCACGTATGCATGCACGTTACCCGCTGCTCGATCTTTTGCGCAGCATAAAGCGCCCTGGCTATTCTTTCGTCACGCTGATTTTTGTACCCCGATGTTCCTGCTGGTCGCGTGACTTGCGGAAATGTACACACTCCGCATATAATGGAATACAACATTTCCTATACCGGTATCGAAATACTACAGCCCCCCCATTACTTTTTCGTGGGAGAACTGATCGACACACGATCTCGGAAACTTCATGCGTTACATAAATACTACGCCCATTCTAATAATTTGTATGAGGAGAGCGATTTTCCTTAGGCTACGCAACGATATTTTATGAGGCTGAAGTTCGCCATGTTGGAATGCAACGAAAAATATTTATTTTGTTTCCATACTCACGATTTCTACTTTCCAGTTCAAACGAGACCGATCGAGGCAGCGATTTCGTTTACAATTGAAAAAAAAACGAAATAAATGAAAAAAAGAGACGCTGCTGTGTACCTGCACGTTTGATGGAGCTTTTTGCAAAGAATCATTTTTGTAAATTAATCATTCTTTCGTAAATTGACAATTTACACGAGTCGAGCGATTCATCTTCAGCTACGCGACGGTTTTGAGATTCCAGTTCGAACGAGGCAGATCGAAATAGCGATTTTTTTTAAATTGATAAAAAAAATTGATTGACGAGAATGGAATTCTCGTCGTTCGAGATTGAAGTCCCCGGACGAATCAATAGAGGAAAAATTCTTCGATCAAACTCGCGAAAAGTTATCGCGTGAGTCTTTTTGTTTTCATGTCAGCCTCTGCTAATCACGTGGATCAATCATCCACCCCGTTCGTGCCGATTGGATAGAACTTAACAAATAAATCGTCGCTGGAAACACTTTGAAAAGGCGTTTGTTTATTTACTCGTTGGCCTGCTCTTGGAGGTTTGGTTTTGCTTCGTGAACACATTCGACGCTTGAAGCTTCTGTGCGTATGAAGGATATGTTATTACTTTGCGGGATTATGTTGAGATTTCGAAGAAAAATGTGGTCTAACATGGGGATCGTGTTTCGAGGGGCACACTTCTTCGAAATTATCCGAGGCTCTAGCAGATGTCGAGCTCTGAATCCAACGTCAATAAATTATGATATAACTTTTCGAAGCAAAAGTTACCATTGCAAAGATCGATCTGGACCATCCGGATGAGATTAACCGAGTAACGTGTTCGCAGTGACACAGAATTTCTAACGCGAGTCCTTAAAAATTGCTAGAACCCATCGAGTGCCCACCCCCGTGAATGAAAAAAATCTCAGACTCGTTATTCTGGGCGATTACGCGCGAGGGAATGACCGAAATCAAGTGGATATACATTTTACGCTTATATTACGTGTACACGTCCAGAGCTTGCTCTTATTGTACTTGATGCTGTATATCGAGGGCAGATTTGAAAAATAAATGAAAAAATGGTATAAATATGGATCGATTTCATCGTGAGGTCAAAAAGTCTCTCCGACTGACACTGAAGTTTGCAGCATTGGGGGACAATGAAAAATACCTTCTCTATATTAATTGTTTCTACAAAATTTAAAAAACCATGACAATTTTCTTATGCATTTGGCTATATAAGTTTGCTGTAAATGCATGTTGGGTCAATCTGACCCAAAGCGTTTTTCAAATCGTTGTATTCCGGTGAATATGAATTTTTTTGGTTTTTTTTTAGAGCCATATTTATGGCCTTAAATTAATTTTTTAACAAAAAGGAAAGACTGAATGTCAAAACATTGGTCGCAGTCAAGTACCAAACACTAGATGACTGAAAATTGTTCGGATCAAAATGACCCAGTGTGTACTCGAACGGATAAAATAATAGCAATAAAATTTGAAGTTTGTTCTAATGGAATGAAATGAAAGGAACGAACCACGTGGAAAAGATTTGGCCAGTTCCCGTCCGCTGACCTGGAACTTTGTCCTCAATTTGAATTTTTTTAGAAAACGTATCAACTTTCCATTAAAACTGCGTATAGTCCATCAAATTCTAGTCTCAACATCAATCCGCAGTTTTTTATCGTTTGTTTCCTTTTCGAATAAAAAAAATACAATGTACCTGAAATGTAGATACAAACATATCGTCGAGAGGTTGTGAATTAACACACGAAGGTATAGAACAGTTGAGGAAATAAGATGGCGCGTTATAGAAGCGTTGGACAAAGCAGGTTATTGTATGTTCATCAGTGCGAGGAGAATGAAGTTAAGCAGATGAAACTCGATGGCAGATAGCTTTTGCTTCCTCAGCATAGTCTCTTGGCGCTGGAAGGAGGACGAGTATAAATCTCATGTATCTTATTTCTCTTGGGTGTACACTCGTATCGGATTACGGGGTTGGTTGGTGTATGTCGAGCGGAGAATATTACGAAAACACATGAGCATCGTCGTCGCGTGGCTGCGTGTGTGTTATGGACCGAGATTCGTGTCTTTGAAACAACATCCGTTAAGTATTAGCTTGTGTATGCATGTTGGTGCAACGTAATAAGTATTATTGCATTTTAGAAGTGTCTCCAGAGGTCAGTGATCCCAATCTCGTCGTTGGTAATCGGGTCAGGTCGATTTTGTTACGACGAAACTAGCAATAACGTTTTTTTTTCTTATTTTCCTTATTTCTCAACGGATTATCATTATATTCAGTAACGACAATAATTATTCCGGACTAAAAAGTACAATTTTGTTGAAAAAATAAAAAAAACACACTGTCGCGCCGCGTTGATCGCGAAGAGAAAAAATGCGTTCGGAGTCTGAATTCCTGCTCGTCTCTCAGGCAAGATCCGTATACGCTTATCGTTGATGGCTCTGACGAGGTCGATTATCGATGGACAAAGCTTCGAGTGACGACTCCTCGTTGAGAAAGAATGAGAGAGCATAAAGCGCGTTTAAATCTAATGTAACCCATACACTCGGTGAACTTCGTGCGACTAAGAAACGAATAATATTCGTATGGACAAAAGACGGATCATGGAATGTCGTCCGACCGACTCATTCAATTCACTCAACGTCCGGCAACTTCTTCATTTAAGAGCTTCTGCTACTCGCTCGTTCTGGCGACTCTTCACAGCCAAATAGCATCAGACGGACCACTCGAAATCTTATCAACGGATTTTCGCACGGAGATCCTATCGGAGTTGCCACTTTCGTTACATTTTTCAGTCTCGATCGATCTTGGCAATTCGCTACAATTTCAATGCATCCTTTACCACTTGTCGTTTAAACGAAAAATCTCTTTCGTCGTTGTCTGAAAATCAATCTATAAACTTTAAAGATTTATTTCAATTTCCTGAACAACAAAAAATTCTTTCTCTCTCCTCCCAAACGAAACGTTCTACAATTTTTTTTCCGAGAATTTTTCCATCGCATTTTTCTACCCCGGAAAGATTACGTCTAGGAGATATGTTTTTTTTGGCTCGTAAAAAAGGGTACGAGGCATCGGTTCTCAGCAGTAAAGGCTCCACGTTCAGATACCGATTAAATACCCTCGTTTCGAAACCCATTGGTCCCCGCGAGAAATTATTGACCAGCAGTAGACAAAAGTCAATCGTTGATTATTTTTTTTACCTTCAAACGCACAACTGGGGTCCGAACGCACCCCACGCTTTCCTCGATCATAAAACTGCCCCTATATGCTATAATAAACAGATTTTCTTCATTTCGTTACAAGGAAGAGAATGATATCTGAGAATGAGCAAACATCGAATCATCGAAAAAAATCAACGAAAGCTCATTTTTCAAAGTTCACGGTGAGTGCGTTCGAATCCCAGTCACGAGTCATCGGATTAAGGACGTTGTATGCAACATTTTCTATCGATAGAATTCCTTTAACTTTGCACCACGCAAAGACAATAATGATATTTAATAACTCGGGCAATTTTAAGAATATTCACCATGTACAGGTCGAGATTTTTATTTATAAAAAAAAAAAAATCAAGATTTTCAGTAGTTTCTCACAAGAGCGTGCGTTAAAAGTTGCAATTTTCAAGGAGAAGGTTACGTAGCGAGTGTGAAAAAGTTAAAAATGAAAATTTGTCGAGTGGTCAATCATTTTCCTCGGTCCAGTGAGAATCGGTTGAAGAGGCAAGGATTTTTCGACGCATGCGTCTTCGCAGAGTCTTTTCTCAGGTGAATGCGTTTGGAAAGCCACGTCCAAGTATTTTTCTAGAATGCATGGGGTTATATGGGGATGTGCAGTAGTAGCAACTGTGAAGACGTAGAAAAGTTTGAGAGAGACTATGCGGAGTCCAATAAATAATGTGGGTGCTGCTGATGGTGACCGCAATAGGAATCGCGCCGAGTTTTTACGGCGTTACCTGAGCCTGCATATCGTGAAACGTGGTAGAGAGCTCTGGCCACAAATTCCCGAGTGATGTGAAACCAGACGTCAACCAACAACTGTAAATATATAAGAGGAAATCTTCTTTTTGCCAGAGAAAACGACTCTCACTTTTATTATTTTTTACCCTCTAATAAAAAAATCCACCAGAGTTTTATTTTTTAGGGTTAGCCATAGAGTCACTAATGAGAGTATACGTCAGAGTCACAGAAGCGATGTTGCATCTCAATATGGACCATATATAGCTCGAGAGAGGATTGTCCTTCGGTACACACTACAGCCTCTCGAGAGATACGTCGTGGCCTTTTCGAAAACATGAAAAAATTGCTCTCCAGCTTATCGACTGATTCGAGACACGACGTCGAACTCAAATCTCCAACTTTTTCAACTTTTTATTCTTCAGATTCCACGTTACAGTTTCGGGCTCACGTCTCAATAAGCTCCGAAACTAATAGATAAAATCTCTGCCTATTTTCCACACGTTCCGATATCGATGTCGTCGTATATTTGTGTATGTACGAATCGCCCCGGAGCAAGAAACACAGATCCCTCGTAAAGTTTCTCCTTTCGGAGCAGCATTTCCTCGGGGTCCTCGATAATTGGCGTATGGTTACAAACCGTTGCGTATAACGCGTAAAAAAGACATACGTGACTGCTTCAATGATACCGAAGCATAATAAATGCCATAGTGACATTCAACACTCAGATAAGATAGACCCGAGCATATGTATCAATATTTATAGCATATCCTGTTAATTTTCATTTGGAAATGCTGAGAGCAGATCGTGAGTTATATTCGTCGCTCTTCGCGATTAGGGAGAGTTTTTGATGGAAACTTGAGATTCGAGGAGAACGTTAGGGATGTATACGATTTCTTGTGGCAAGATCGCCGCATCGTTCCATCGCCTCGCGAATCAAACGGCGATTCTTTATTGAATAATTATTTAATTAATCGCGAACATGGAAAAGTTTTTTTCTCAAATTTGACGGATAGTTCGTCGCGAGAAGGAAAAAAAAAGAAGTTTTTATTTTGGTACTGGAATGTTTCTACACCTGAAGAATAAGTGCGGCATTGTCGTTCGCTGAAAGATCGACAAAGTCCTTTTCTATTATCCCGTCTGACTCGAGACTAAGGATCAGGCGGAAGAGATGGCAGGATTAAGGCGCTCGCAGAGTCATGTCAAAAGGGTTTATCCCTGAAAATGGCGGGCACTTTGAAACGAGCGATCTCGTTGGTTCCGAGCTAGCAATATTTTCCAGTCTCTGCGTTCACACGGATTCTCAACTGATCCCGCGAACATACAGACTTGTGAATTTTCTGTATAGATATGTTTCAGACTCGAAGACAGGAACGAGTAAACTTTGAATCCATGACGAGCTCGTCAGTCTCATGACCAAGTCCCAAGCCTCTCGTTGAAAATGCATTAAACTTTCATAATTCCGACAAAGTCCGAAACGCCCCGTGTGTGTTTAGTTCTCGTCGCTCTCGGACAACAGACCACCCCCGACGTATTCATCGAACGAACTCTCTTTTCTCCACTATTGTATTTTCATTATTTTTATATTCAACCAATTGTCAATCATCGCTCCTCGATTCCTTCGTCACCGCCAAATGGGCTTTGGACAAAATCCTGGCCAGATTTAAAATTTCACGACCAGGATTATCGTGAAGCTCGAGAGAGATAATAGAATTATTTAAAATCTCCTCGGCTCGGAGCCAGTGCGTCGCGAGCTGCCCATTGCTCGACGTTTAAAACTTTAATCACAACTCGCCAAAATGTACATTTAATTACCAACATTGTTACAACAATTAAAATCCAATAATTCCCAATCGAATGGACATTTTTAAACCCCGAAATATCGTTGAACGAAAAACCAGATGTCGAAATATCCAAGTTCTCGCGTTGCGACCAAGAATAAGCGAGCACAACGATCAAATCCCCAATGAAAATGTTTACTCTTTCCACACACCCATTTTTCGTTCATGTAGACACTGAGAGTTTGGAAATTTTCGCGTGCGTCGACCAATGAGACATTCGCACCTGGCTTGCATCTGTGTCCCTTGCACTGTGACCATAAAATCCTGATGATGAATAGAAAATTTGATATATTTATAAATATAGACGGAGAGGTAGAAAAAGGCACATGCGTGAACGTGGGCGTGCATGAGAACCTCGTACTGCCATCTTTCGCCGGTAGAGAACGACACGCCAAGTGACCGTGCGAGAGGTTCCAACAGATTAGCCGTTTACGTCGACAGGTTAACCTGCTTAACTTTTTAAGTTTGGAAATCGCATTAGGACGACCAAGTTTTCTCTTTATTCGATGATATTCCGCTGTGAGCTATATGCGTGGTGTGCATAAAGTTAACATCCTTGAGGATATAGAATCGGACATTTCGACGTGTCAGCAGCAGGTACAACGTCAAAAAAGTGTGAAAGCGAGAGAAGAACTCATAGAGCGCTTGACTCGTGATCGTCTCCCTCAGCTCGATGAAGGAAAAGTCGAAGAAGAGATGAAAACTTTTTTCATCTTTTTCCGCGACTTTCATTCGCCTCTCAAGCTTAACCCTCTCTCGTTCGAGGGATCATCGACAAAAAGCTTATGCAGCCAAACGTCCAGCGATTTCGATCTCTTTCGGTACATTCCGCCTTTTATATATATTTTGGCGCGACTGCACCCAGCGACGCCTCACTGACTCGCGCACAAAGTCAAAGTATCCCGCAAATTCCCTTTTTCTGCGACTCGACTCCTTGAGCTCGCTGGATCTTCGGGGATATTCTCGACTTTCCTGAAAAGTACTTTTCATTTTTTTTTGCACTCGGATTATGCCTCGAGGAATGACTCTCAGCAGAGTAATGATTGTTGAGACTTCCTGGAAGTTTCAGTCATTTTGATTTTACCGAATGCTCGTTTCTTGGTTTTATTTTATTTTGCCTGGATCTGGAAAGTTTGGGTGCGAGCTCAGGAATGTTTTATTTAGATATACGGAAGCTTGGTCGCTCTGCTGAACAAATAAACTCGCATTTGTTGGTCCACGGTGTACGTCCCTCATCGTAAATACCTGGATCCTCATCTCTGGACCAAGTCCGCAATGAGAGTCTGTGGCCTGGTCGTAAAAGCGAACAAGCAGGACCAATGAAATAACGTGGCGTGGAACGAGGACAATTGACCGGGGATTTTGGTTCTCTTATTCGGAAAGAGTGCGTGCGAGAAAACCGGATTCTCGTATAGTAGCCCGAAAGGCTCGCCAGTCTCATCAGGAGCGGAAAACGTCTTTCTCTTGTGTGACGAATATTATATTCGTACGTGTGTGTGTACTGTATATAAAGAGGAGAACCGGTGCATCGGCCACGGGGCGCGGGTGGTAAGGATACGAAAGAGCAGGGTGACGACACAATGTCCTGGGGTTTTTAGGGGTGTGGCGAAAGCGGCGTGCTTCTACCCGATAATGATGTAATGAGTGACCTGGGCCTCCGATTGGCTACGCCTGCTCCAACTCTTACTCTTCCTTACGGCCGAGCGATAGTTTCGAACCGACCTCCGATCAGAACAAATTCAAATATTTCAATTTCTCATCGAATTGAACTTTTTTTTTTAAACTTATATATGTAAATGGAAATGAAATTTTGTTGAAAAACGTCGATATTTTGTTGAACACGGTAAACTAAAGATTTTTTGGTAATTTCAAATATTTCGTAATTTTTACAGTATATTTGGTTGAATTGTCAGCAAAATTGAAAAAAAAAACTTGATGAATTATGAAATATTCGACCAACACTGAAAGGCTGGCAGGTCAATGAAGAATTTTTTTTATTTTTTTTATTTTTTTGAGGTCGATATTTTATCGAATACGTTCGGACTCGAGATTTTTGGAAATTATAAAAATTCCCGCAATTTCGACAGTATGTTTGGTTTCCAGAGAGCAACTCGACAAAATTCGCGATGGGAATGGCAAAAATTTAGTTTATGTCGAGATAAAAAGTTTAGTTGAACGTATTCAATAAAAATCGAGACCCTTGTCGAGAGAATTCGGTTGGCAGTGTAAAATTTGATCGGACCACACGACGGCTCGAAGCTTTCGCCACACTGATCGTAGGATTTCTAGGAGGGTAGCGAGTAGAGGGGATGAGAAAGTGCGTGGCGGACTCGTGCATAAGGCTCGAATAGAGCGGAACAGAGTACGTGGGATACAAGTAAATCTATGGATCGCCACGGGGTGACGACATTTTCGCGGCGGGAGAGGTCAGGCCCGAGTTTGCGCGTATAAAGACGTCATTCCGGCGGTGAAAAGACACGCTCTTGCTCCTTGAAATTCTGCCTTAGCGATTCAGCTATTTTTCTTCGTTCTGCTCTTTTGCCGCGAGAGCAAGTTGGTTTGTATTTTTTCGAGACAAAAAATACATTTTCGAGTCGGACGATCTGTCTCATTCGCATCAGTATTTTCTGTCTCTGTTATTTGGACGCGCGACGAAGGATTCGGAGTAGGAGCGCAAAGGAGTCCTGCGAAGGATGGGGCGGGATGTTCTTGGTGCCCTTGAACGGAATTCCACGCCGACAATGTCCAATATATAGCAGAGGGGGAGTAAACATAACGCGGCGGATGCAGTTTGACCACCAGCACCGTCTGCACCACGTCCCATAATGTATCAACCCTGTGGGTCAACGTGTAGCAAGAAAAAAGGACTCGATAATCATCGACTCTCCCCGCGCGGCGATGCCCGCCAACCCACATAAGGGCGGCGGCTGCTTTCATGTTTGCTCGCCCAAGCGCCGACCAACAGTTTTTTGAGAAAACAAATCATCACGACTCTGTCATCACATGCAGTTGGAAAACCGCGTGCGATAGAGATTTTATCTCCAAGACTTTTGTTGATCCTGCTGGATATTTTTATATATACGCAGCTTCCTACCATTTTCCCTTAACGAATGAAAAACTTTTTGTGTATATGCCACACACGTAACTTTACCAGCAAATGGACACACGCGTCGAGATGGAATTTATAGATTCTCATTCCTCCTGATCGTCAAATTGTTTGCTTGCGTGTGACGGATCTGTTTTCCATGGAACACGTTCAAGGAAGAAACTAATTCATTTAATTTTCGTTACTTTTACCACCGCAGTTTTCTTAACAACGACGCGAGCCTCAAACTGCTCCGTCCAGTTATTTTTCCAAAAGAGTTTATTATCGGACTAGTTACTCGATCTGTTCCGATGGACGACCCACAATTCCATTGATGGACGTGGCTGCATAATAAATTTTCAAACATGCAAAGCGAATTATCCAATTTGCTGGATGACATTTATTTTCAGAATGAATTTTCGACCTTACGACTCGTGCCAATCGAGCCGCAGCCATACTTTGGAAAATTCATATTGAAACTTCGTAATGCTGAAATTTTCCGGATTGTAAATTCGGCGCTTTGCTGTATGGAGCGTAATTGAGCAATTGAATGTCTCGGGAAGGGCGAGTAAATTTACAACGATGTTGCAATAACAAAGGCGATGAGGTGTATGTTTGAAATTTTGAAGAATTCAGGTATCGATATCGTGGGAAAAGGATATTATAGGGATAGGAACGATCGTGTCAGCCCCGAAGTCGAAACATGGTCAAGTTTTATATTTATGATAGTGCGAGCGGCCTAGGTCGAGGCTGTTGAGCACGCTGATGCACTTGCAGGTGGAATTCAAACGTGACAGCTTCCGTCATATTGTCCAACCCCCGTTAACCGTCGTTTTGTCCTCGAGTTAATCCTGTTAGGAAACAATACGACTCGAAACAATATACGTCGCTGCGGGCTTTATCCAATTTCAATTGACGACGTTCTCCCAACACCCTTTAGGATGGCCATTGGCTCAATGAGGAACGTGGCTTGCCCGCGTGACACTTAAACTATAGAAAACTTTAAAATAAAACTTTGTCTATCGATACGATTTTTTTTTACGAGTTGGAATTTACTGGAACAACATTTTTTTTTCAAAAAGATTCGTTGGATTAGTCGCAAAAAAAAAATTTTTTTCGATTCATTTTAAAAAATTTCTCACCGGAGTAAAAAATATTCTAGAAAGTTTGCTGACAGTTTCCAAAGTCACGAAAATTTTGAAATTGTCAAAAAATATTTAGATTGACGAGTTCAACAAAATGTCGATGTTTTTCAAGAAAATTTCATTTCCAGTGTACCAAATGCACGGATTCGTCCAACATTTGTCGAAATTGATCGTGGAATTCGGAAAATGCCGAAGAAATTTCGTGATAAATGTCGAAAGAAAATTTTCCATGTTTTTAGAGAAAAATGCGTTTTTAATAATTATGATATGGTTATGAAGATGGAACTACTAAGTTGTGGAAGTTTGATGATTGAGAACACGAGCTCGCAATCGTGCCGACATCTCTTTTGGGCCNAAGAAAGAGAGAGAGAGAGAGAGAGAGAGAGAGAGAGAGAGAGAGAGAGAGAGAGAGAAGAGAAAAGAGAGCCTCCTCTCTGTTGGTTGGGATTTGTTTGTATTCCCCGGTGTGATGCGGCTGCGCTCCCCACTTCGGAGTAAGCGAGTATTTTGCCTGGTGCTGCAGCGTGTTCACATAGGCAGACGAAGAGAGCCGAGGGAGCTAAAGCCCATGCCCCCTTCTGTTTGCATTGTTTGCTGTCAAACATTGAGAGCAAACAGAGAGAGTGGGGTTGGCATGGAACAAGGGGTATCCGTCGGGACGATGCGACGAAACCCATTGGCCAAAAGGTCTTCCGGGCGCGTCCGTATTTCGAGAAGGCGTGGCCGAGGTGGAGGTATAAAAGGAGGCAGCGGCGGTGGGGAGCCGGCAGATACGCGTGACCGCTGGGACGGTGCATTTCGTCAGTATTTTCTTGGTCGTTCGTAAGTACCAGTTCTCACGCGTCGTTCGGTCCCCGCGATCTAAAGTTTAGATAAAAACTTGATCCAACTTTAATGTCGAAGTGAAAACAAAGTTTTATGAATAAAGCGAAAAAAAGACGGTGCGTCCGTGTGTTTTATGAGTGATTGAAAAAAGTGTTTGTGAACGATATCGAATACGTGAAAAAGACACATTTTCCGAGTTCCATCGCGATTGGGGAGAATATTCTTTGGAAATAAATCATTTTTAGTGAAAAAGTTGAAGATTTTATTGAAAAATGGTGAACATGGAGAGTTCGGGTGAGCAGCAAACGGTCGCAGTCTCACCACCGCTCCGTGCGTCGCTCGGCAAAAGTGATTTCAGCATTCGTTGCATCGTGCCAGAGGCGTGTGGTGAAGAAGTGAGCAGTCCGGAGGAGTCGCACATCGACGATAGCGACGAATCGAGCGATCTCGATGTTACGGGTAACGGTGCCGAGACACCACCTTTGGATTGTTCTCGAAATGGCTCGTCAGCGAGTCCGGGGGATCAATCGAGAGACGCCGGTGCTCGAGACCAACAGTCGGAGGATGAGAAAAAATCAAAGAAGCCACCGTACAGTTACAATGCTCTCATCATGATGGCAATCCGTCAGAGCCCTGAGAAACGTTTGACCCTTAATGGCATCTACGAGTACATAATGAGACATTTTCCTTATTACGAGAACAACAAGCAAGGCTGGCAAAACTCAATCAGGCACAATTTGTCGTTAAACAAGTGTTTCGTCAAAGTTCCGCGTCATTACGACGATCCGGGTAAAGGCAACTACTGGATGTTGGACCCGAGCTCCGAGGACGTCGTCATCGGTGGTACGACCGGAAAATTGCGCAGAAGAACAACCGCAGCTTCGAGATCGCGTCTCGCTGCGTTCAAAAGGAGCGTCGTCCTCGGCGGACTTTATCCGACGCCGTATCCACCACCCGGATGGCCCGCCTCGCTCTATTCTTTGCCTTATCTTCATCGAGCCACCGCCTGTTATCCAACAGCTCCAGGGCCCTACGCAACACCAGCTGGATATCCGGCGAGCCTTTTGCCCGGCGCCGCTAGCACAGCGACCGCTGGAATGCCCTGCAAGCCACAGGCTCTTCCAGCAAATACCGCGCCTCCGAGCCACGGAGGATTCTCTATGGAAAGACTTCTTCAAGCACCCGGTGGTTATCCCAGCGGAATCGGAGGACCCGGACTTCCGGGGCCTGCAAACCCCTACGACTTCTACACCACGCTGAGAAATCTCGCGGCTCACCAACAACAACAGCAGCAGCAGCACCAACAACATCAACAACAACAACAACAACAACATCATCATCATCACCAAGCGTTCGTACAACAACAACGTTATCTCATGAGCCAACAGTCGCAAGCTCATCATGCACCGAGCCAACCAACCTCGACGACCGCGTCGCCCGGTAGCAGTCCCGAACCCATGAGCCCGCACTCACCGACCTCTGCGACGATCTGCAATCCCGGAGGACAACAACAGAGACAACATCATCCGCACAGTCCACCTCAACTCTTCCTGAAGCCCATCACCGTCCTCACCGGCAGACAAAGTTGAAGGACGCCCTCGGTGATGACCCCCTGAGCTGGTATCTTGATCCCTCAACGAAAAAGTCGCGTCGAGTTATCGAAGATGCTCGAGCTGGAACTCGAGAATCTTGAACGAAGGGAACGTTCCACCAGTGAATCGATTCCGGTGTTTGTGCTAGTACGCCGCTCCTGCCTCGTCCTTTCGAGAGTACCCGATTCCGCGTCGACTGTCCAGCAAGATTCATACGTACGAAAAATCACCCCATCGTCTCGCGATTATCGTCCAAAAAATTACGCCCGAATCTACCAATTCGTTGCTCACCATTTCACCGGACCGTGGACGCGTCCGATGGATCATTAACTCCACAGACTTCCTTCTTTCTTTCGCGTCATCCAGTCGCACGTCAAATCCCCTACGACTTTTTTTTACACATACCGAAAAATTCCGACTGTTCGCATTATTTTCATTAATTATTCATCCTTTTCCAATTCTTATCGACGTTTATCGGGAAAGTCCCATTTTCGCTGCATCTGGCACTTTGCCCAGTCTTCATTACCAAAATACGAGGCATATTACTGTCATTATTGATATTATTCACGCCTCCCGAGTGATGTACGTTATTTCATAGTAGAGTAATATATTGTACATAAAAAAACCAAGCATCTCTTTTTATTTCCAGCTCTCTACAAATATCTAAATATTGTAAATGACATAATAGATTGGCAGTAGTAATGAAACTGCGTAGCGTATAAAAATACTGCGCGTTCTCTCCCCGATTGAGAGTAACGTCAGGAGTCATTGCAAAGTAGAGAAAAAACAAACAAAAAAAATGAACCTGTCTCTCTCGGCGTAACGTTGTTGTTGTGTACAGAACAATTGAATGAACAAAATGAAAGAGATAAATTATTGTAAATAGGAAAAAAATTGAGAAAGATGACGAATATATTCAACGCTTCGGATACATATTATATATATATATGTACATATGAATACATGCATATGTATGTCGAAGAAACAGAGTGGGTGGAAAGACACATGTCTGTATAAATGTGAAAATAATAAATGTTGAACCATCTTTTTATAATTTAACTCAATTCTTACGTTATTTATTTTCATCGAATCACCTTTCCTCTAGATTTAATAAGAAACGCGCGTTTTAAAAAATCGATAAATTACGATTTTTACGGAGTAAAGATTGAAAATTATGGATTTGGCGGAATTGGCAACACTCGAAATAACAATTCTCTGGCTGCAAAGGCAATTGCCGTTCCGGGCGATCGTAAAACTAAGAGGCAGAACCCGCCGACTGTCAAAACACTGGCCCACGAGACAATGACGTCGAAAACGAAATCCCCATGGACTAATATACCGATGGACGCGATGGCCCCGGAACTTGGATGGCTTACCGTCCTCGCATATATATATATATACATGCGACCGCCATAAACCATACTTGGTCGGTATATAAGTGGCCTTGCCAAATTGCCTCCTCGTAGCTTTCGCCTTATTCCTCGCGGCTACCAAGCTAGAGTCATTTTTCGCCTTTTTTTCCCAAGTCACGAGCAATGTGCGATAGAAAACAATAAAACGACGAAAAAAATTTTGCATTATTCATCCAGTTTCGCTACCGAATTGAAACTTTTTGTTCTACAGTAGATTCCGAGCGTCGTTTGAAAACTTAAATCTTCACACCCGTGACACCAATTCTCTTCGACATAAATCACAACCCTCGTCATTATTTCTTGGAGTAATCGAAACGGTGCATTTCTCGAAGAAATTATGAAAATCGTATAAAAAATCCGTTGATTATTGCGAACGCCCCGTAATGTTTGGAAGAAAGCAATTACAATTTTGTTGTTTTTTTGTTTTCGATATATTTTGCAAACTTCCCTTATCGTGGTGGATAAATATTTACAGGCTCAAGTTTGGTATAATCATCGATGTCCACGTTTCGTAGTATTCGTTGGAGAATTTTTTCCATTTGAAATAATTTGCGCATACGGAATGTATAGACACGCGTATATATAGTGTTAATCGAGGTTTGGCGTAATGAGGTGAGGGTGGGTGCGGGCGTGCGTGCGTGCGTCCAAGAGCACGTACGCTTGGACGAAGTAATACGCGTCCATGTATCCACGAGCGATTTACTTCGGAGTTTAGAGTGAGAGAGAAAGGAGAAGCGAGAGGGAGAGATAAAGAGAGAGCGAGAGAGAGAATTGAGTGGAGGATGAACGCGAGCAGCAGCAGCAGCAGGAGGAAAGAGGGCAAACACGCCGTTTGCACGAGTTATACCATTACACGGTGGCGGCGGTGCGGGCGCGACGTACACCAAGAGCATGCAGCCCCGCGCGATATTGGTATGATACATTGAGACAATGAGTCGTAAATAAGATAATGGCTCACGCTCGTCCCGCGTACCGTACACGTCCACCACGAGATGCTGAAGAGTTTTGCAGGGCTCCAACAACAGTGACGGACACTCCAAGTAAATTAAGGGAGTGAGAGAGCGAATGCGAGGAGAGGCACGGAGGCGACGGGCGTGTCACGTTGAAAACAAAAATCAGTTCATTTTCTTACGATTTTACAGAGGCAGCCATTTTTCCACATTTCTGCCTGGATCAGGAAATTTAACACTTGATTGTCTCCAAACCGGTCCATTTATTGGATTCAAAAATGGGTGGAAAAATTTATTTTTCGACAATATTATAATTGAAAATCCAAGTTGAAGATTGGGAACAGTTGCCTGCATTTTTACAGAATTCTTGGAATATGTTCTAACAGGTTAAAAGAACGGTGTATCGGGGTTTATAAACGGAAGGTGCGGAAAAAGCGTTTGCAGATGAAATGTTAATGATGGAGACTGAGAAAATAACTCAGGTGTGACATAAAGTTCTGACGAGTCAGCATCAAGATCAACGCACTGCTGCATCGTTGCAAACAGAACGATATTGTTTTTCGGTTTTTCTTCGAAAGTCAAAACTTGGTTTGTAACTCGAATTCAAACGAGACTGATGTGATCGATAGCAACAAGTTGGAAAGGCTAGAGAATATTCTGCGACGAGAATGACTGAGAGAAAAATGAAGATGAACTGAAATATTGTTTTTGGTCTGAAAAAATGGCAACGCGATACGATTGAACGATCGTCGCAAGAATTATGATTGATCTCACGGACGAGAACGATAAATGGACCAGTTTCGAACCGAAAACTCGGAGAGTTGGACATTTTTTTTTGTCGTTCAAACGAACTAATAATATGAGAAAATTACGAGACGCGAGAGGGGAGGGAGAGTAAAAAGAAAGAGGGAGATAATATGAGTCTGCGCTGACCGGTTCGGATCAGCAAATGGTATTGTGACCCGCGCAGCCTACCCACTGCCATACGTGCTTGGCATCTTTATACACACACGTTCTAAATGCACGTGTGTATAAGAAGCCTCAATATGTATACATATGTGTATAGTATATAGTTTGAACTCGATTAGTAAGAACTCTCGACAGGAGAATTGCGACGGTATAACGACTATTAAAAAACGAGAGCTATTGGATGCTTTTTTTTTGCTGATCAAATTCCCAGTGAATTTTATTTTCGTTGCTTTCCGCTTGTCAATCGATCGGTAAAGTTTTGCACCGGTAACTCAATGCTAAGGTTGTACAAAAGTTCATGAAATTGTCGTGGTCATCGAGCTCAAGAAAATGGACAAATTCTTCCAGTTCAATGGAAAGACTTCACGAGGCCCTTTCTGCCCCTAAAGATTTCACTTTCTTGCTCTATTTTTTGTTTTTCGCTTCCTCCCATAGATTGCTATGCGATGGGGTAATTTTTTTTTTCCAGTCATCAATGTCAATTTGCATGGTAGAAAAATGAGAATTCTACGGCATTTTGAAAATTAAAAAAAAGGGTGTCGACGCTCTTATACTTGCGCAAATTTTAAATTTAATTTATCATTTTTTTTATTAATCGAGTATCATAATAGGAAGGTTGGTATTGAATTTGGGAAATTTCGGTTGAACGGTTTGAATTTTATGATTTTTCGAATTTTACGAAAATCTGAGTTTGTTGAAAAATCGTCCAACCGCTCGCTGCAAATTTCTTCAAATTTTGCAAAATCTTGTGTATAAGTACGCCCTCTTTACTTTATAGAAAAGTTGTCGGAATTGTATATTTTAAATGGAAATGCGCAAAAACTTAATTTTTTTGTTTTTCATCGATACGAGTTGGAACTTTCGTAAATATGTTTTCACGTCCGCACAGATTTGATCCGTTGGCCTCGCGCAAGTTGGGTTCCCGAGACATGGACGAAGGGAAAAACTGTAACGTGCGTGTAGCGAGGCGCGATGATTCCCATGCGATATTAAGATAGGCGCGACCCTCCGACGCCTAGCTCGAGAGACAGATGAGATGAAGCACTCGCGAAGGTTGGACATAGCGTCACGTACTAAGCAGAGCAGAGATGGCTTTTGCTGTAAGCAGCGGAGAGAAGCGAGAGGAGAGCGTGCTGAGGGGGACGGTAAACACTTGCGTGGCCAATTGCACCAAGTGGTGAGTATAGCCGCAATACTCGAGCCCTCTGTACTTTCCGCGTACGTGCTTCGTGCTGTCGCCTGCTTTTCCGGCGCATGTTGGATCCTCGACACAATAAATATATTTTTTCTGCATAGACATGGGCTCGCGCGGAGATGCAAATATTTCGATTATATGGAAAAATCGAGGCTTTCCTTTGGCTCGTGGGGCGATCGGGGTGGTGGTGTGCACGGGGTGTTCGCGAGTGTAAACTCCGCGAGTCTGCGCTCTGTCCATCGACGCAAAATTTCGACGCCCGGCGTCGGATTGGCTCCAGAATTTCTAACGATTCTTACGCAGTTTTTCTCGCCATTCGTTCTCGACGCCATTACCTGAAAAAAAATAACGATCAAGCCGCTGGCTAGACTTTGTTTTGCTCAATTATCGAGAACAATTATGACTCGAGGTCTGCTGGAAAAATCGTTTCTACATATTTCGATTACGCTTCGTAATGATGAGGAGTTTTACGACGACGCTCGACTTTCGTCTTAACAACTTGAGAAAAAGTCTGCAAAATGGAACAGACATATATGCACAGCAGAAAATTCAAAGGCTTGTCCCCGTGACTCTACAAAGTCTAGCCGAACTTGAAGGGATTAAGGGATTGGTCAGCTGCCTTTATACTACATAATTATACACGAACGTCACAATAACAGGCTCGTAGAGAGTCGTAACGGCGATGGTTAAGTAGTCGTCTCGTCTGACCTGCGCAATTAGGCTCGACGACCGAGTGGATTACTCTCAGAAGCTTGATTCCGATGGACAAAAGAAAAATCGTTTTCTCATATTGGAAATCGTCGCCAAATGCTGGATTTTCCTCGTTGCGGTTCGTTTCGGCTCAAAGAATCGAACTGCGCGGACGAATGCTCGACATTTTTTTCATCGAGATTCTCATTTTCTTCAGGCTCGAGGCTCGCAATAAAATTTAAGGAAATCCGTTGTACACGAAATCTTGATTCACGTATTTCAAGGCGCACGACGTCGTAGCCGGTTAGATTCTCATTTCCGATCTGTTGGTACACACAGGCATCGAAGGACAAAAAGTTTTGTAACTGGGAAATATACAGGCGGGACGAACCCTCGTACATCCCGAGATGCGGCTGCTGTCGTTTTTATTGAAAAGGGGGCTGGAAGCTGTTTCCTTCCGTCTATCCATGCGCAGCTCTTCCACCGCGAAGGGGCGGCAGATCTCAATACCCTAGTGGAAGGGAATCTACCAACAGATTTTTGTCCTATGGGGCCCGATTAATGGCAATGGTGGTCGGAACGCGGTCAATCTAGTCTATTCCCATCTTATGTATCGTTCTCTATATTTTGGTACAAAGGATATATATGGGGTATTCCGTTTCAAGCGGACAATTTTGTAATTCTTGCTACGTTCTAACATTTGTTACTCAAATTCAGTTTAGGTTCGCGAAATATAAACGGGGGCTGATTTTTCGAGTGTATTCACCATTAGAAACGCTCGGGGAAATTTTCTCAACGAAAAACAATATGAAAATCTTCATGAATTCTTGAAAGTGATTTTGATCTGTTCTCAATGTGTTTTATAATCAAATCTAGTTATTATAAATTTTATATTCTACGTTCACTCATTCTACAAATATTGTTTCAATTCTTGAAATAAATTTGAATGTAATAATAGAAATAAAATGGAAAATCTACTTCAAGAATTGAACTAGATTTTTAGATGTAAAATTTAAAATTTCAATAGATTTTTTAATCTCAAATTTTTATTTGACACTGCATTTTTAATTCAAATATTAAATTTTTAATTTAAAACATCGAATATGAAATAAATTTTTTGGAATCGATTCAAATATATACATTCGATGTCTTGGAATTGATTTTCAGAGTAGATAGAAATAAATATTAAGAATCAAAATAGATTTTTATTTAAACTCTAAAAATCTGTTTGATCTTAAAAATGAATTTAAAAAAAAATTTCATTCTTCAAAATTTATTTTAATTCTCAAACTTGATTTTAAGAATAGATATAAAATTCAATTGTAAGAATTGAAATAGATTTTCAATGAAGTGCATCTCGATGCGACTATGTGATGGATTTTCTAAAATTTCTGTTAACGCATCGATATATTTATATTGGGAAAGGATCAGGACCTGCTTAGCGTGCTCAGAAAAACCTGGGCCACGTTTTGTTACGGGGAATTGAACACGCGTTACAAAATAGTTGATTAATCAGACCGCGAATCACCTAACGCGGAAGATATTGTAGTTAATCGAGGAGCGACAGTGAATCATCAGAGCTGGCACTGTTCACAATTACGTGGCGTGCAACGAGTGAATTTACAACTTCCTCAATCCACGATAATTTATGTTATGTATATAAATCTATCTGTAACAAGTGCACGAAATGTTTCTCTCGTGTGTGACATTGGTTATCCAAATAACGCATATGCAGTGGAAGAATTTTCCTGACCGGATATGCAGCAGACTTTGAACATGAACACGAAGGTGTGCAGGAACTTTGCTCAATATTCTGTCGCCACTATCCCATCATTTTAGAATCCCAGGCGTAATTCATTGATCTCGCACACAGCTTTTCACAAAAAATCGGGTTTGGGTTTCGCGCGATATGACGATCGCGCTGGGTTAACATTTGTTTTTCCCGTTTTTCTTTTCATTCACACAGAACCTCCAAAACTATCAACAGTACGATCTCTAATAAAAGCTCTCGTTGCAATGAATTGCATTCGCCGGTTCTCTTTCTCTCGCCTCAACAAAAAAAGTTGACGTTGATTTTGCGATTTACGGGAAAGAAAGAAAAAATGGAAATTGCTCGCATCTGTCGCGGGTCTTAGCGATGAAGCTGCGGTGACAACCGATAGCAAGGAGCACCAAGAACGAAATGACGCAAGCCTCATGTACGTGATGTAGGAGCATAGTTGAACGAGAAGACGTAGGCGAGGAGCTTATCATTCGGTGACACGAGAGTGGCGATGAGTCGTTAATTTAGCCGCGCGAGGGGACGGAATAGCAGAAGGCAAGTAGAGCGGTTCGCTTGCGACGGTTTTGTCTCGGAGGCATCATCATCGTGCAAACACGTAGTTGTATATTTACAGTCACGCGAGAAGGCCCTGCGGTCTTGAGAGGCTTTTGGGTCTCGCCAACAAAATACGACGTTGTCGCGCGCGCGCGCGCGCGCCGCGACCCGAGGACGAGCATCTCGGGGCTTCAACCCCCGCAGTTTCTATGCCCGCGTTTGCTTATTCTCGCGTTATCGTTCCTCTCTGGTACGAACTGCTTCGCGAGCTTTCGCTCCAACTGCCTGCTGCCTGCCGCTGCATGCATGGACCGGCGATACGCGACACACATCCGTTTAAACACGATGTGTCGGCGACGGAACTTTATTCCTTCACGAGCATGAATTAACTTCCATGTGGGCAACCGTTTGACGGTCGAAAACCCAACGAGACTTATGTTTCGGCTACGGGGCAAACCGATTTAGCTATTAGTACACTTCGGACATAGTTAATCGCGTTACGCGCTCGGATCACGAGTTACCCAAGTTTTTCAGTAAAGAAAATCGTCCCATCACCACACAATCGCTAATTATATTTTTTCCCCATTTTTCTTGGCTCAACAAACACGATAGCGATTTGAATAAATTTCTTCACCAATTATTTCATCAAAATACAATGACGATGCGTGAATCTTTCAAAATATTCCATAATTTTGAATATTTGTAAAAAAAAGCTCTGACCAGCTCTGAACCTCTTCCAGCTCTGACATTTTTTTCACCGTTTGCAACTTGAAAATTGTTCTTTTTTTTTCTTTTTAATTTTTATAGATTTTCGAGTCTCAAAGACGCAAATTGCTTTATCGAAATTTGAGAAGTTGAAAACATCGCGACCATGAGTTTTCGAAGATTATTTAATACGCTGCAGGCTTTTTCATCTTGTTCCAACGACCTAGTTCCCTTAAGAGTTCCTCATCCTCTTTTAAATGCGTAAGGGTGCGAGATATTACACCCTAATAACGTCACACAAAACGTTCAAGAGATGATGGTAGTTTCCCAGGCGCGAATGCTGTAAATATATCGCGCTGGATATCGTATTAGCCGCGTCTATACGGACTAGGTCTCGAGTGTTTAAGCGTTGCCGCTACATACGTAATTTGTATACACATGTATATATATATATAGATTATACATTGATGTATAGATACATGTTGATGCATAGGAAGCTCCTAGGGCAATGAGAGACCCGTATCTTCGGGTCGCACAAAAGTGTTAAACGAATGAATGGACCGGCTGGACCAAATGAACGAATGAATGAGCCAGAGCCATGTGTATACATATACATATATATACGCGTGTCCCATCGTTCCGAGACGTGTATTACTTCGTGAGGGGGAAAAAATGAATAAAAAATCGAGCCGCAGAGTCTTGTGTACGATCTTGAGCGTTTTTTACTTTATCGTAATAACGTAAACGATCGGGAGCGCGTGAGTTCGTCGACTATTCGTAGCAATTCGTTAGGTATGGAGAGAGGCGCGATCAAATAATCGAGGATGAAATTGTGATGACTCTCGGTCAATGATGCCCGTCCATTCGAAAAACTTTTACGTTGTTGTTCATTTTGGGATTAAACATTTTTCCGAAGAGGCAAGTTTGAATCTTTGCATCCAAAGGAAAAAGTGTGGACCATCGTCCGCTTTATTCAGGTGAATTAGTTATTCACTAAATTTTTCAATTAATAGTATTTATTTATTTATGTTGTTTAATTAATTATTTAATAGATAATATTTATTTATTTATTTATTAGTTTATTTATTTACTCGATTCTCTTAAATAAGCTAAAATCGTATTTTTTAGAAACACGAAAAAAGTGGGGCGCGACGTTGATTGGAAGAGGGAAAGAAATAGAGGCGAGCAACATTGGAGAGGGACGAGATGATAGAGAGAATCTATATCTCGATTTAGTACACACTATGCATCATGACTGTACGCGCTGCTCACCATGATCTTGAATGGCTTCAATTAGCGTTCGTTGGACTCGCGCGTGTAATTGTTTCTCGAGAATTATACCGGACGAAGACGGTGTTGATATATACACATCAAGTGCGATTCCAACTTCTTTAGTGCGGCTTCTATACCACCAATGAATTACATCCGTGCAATATAAATATGTTACGTCTCTTTTAGGTAGACCTCCTGATAAAGCAGACTATCGACAATATATTGGATGATACTGAAGCTCGCGACGTTGGAGTCCAGCCAAAAATACTTTTTCCATTCATCATTTATTCAATTTCAAAATCCATTACAATTTTCGCACCGATTTTGGGTTCTGATTCGAAAAAACGATCGTTTTATTGTCCTGATTACTGAAAAATGAAATTTCGGTGCAACATTAATTTTGAAGCTCTAATTCATGAGTCGTTTCCCAATAAATTGACGAGTCTGACATAAAAGTGAATTAAAGAGGCTGGCCTTATGAATCAGACTACGCGAAATAAAATTGCGACCCAGATTTCCGGTTTATCGAAACGCGAGATCCGAGAAATCTGACTGTTTTTCTAGAACTTTGGGCAGCGAGTCATCCGATGAACCATTAAGCTCGAGCGATTAATCATTGAATTATGTACGAGAAAAAAAATAGATGATCTGAACCGATTATGTGGCAACAAAATTCTCGGCCAATTTGACCAACAACGAAACACAAACTACCAACCCGATCCAGCCACGTCGGATCGGGGAACGCTGCCTTTCGAGAGCTATTCTTCCCCTCGCCGTAATGCAATCACCGGGAACCCCTGTCGACGAAACCCTGTGAAAATAATCACTCGGGTCAATTGGTTCGCGCGACTGATATTTGTGCCCGCAATTCTTGCTCTTCATCACAGTCGCTAAGTTTTGACTTGTATACCCAGCAGCGTTTCCAGGCTTCGTCCGTAGGTCTTCCCAGCGCTATCTTTTTTCCTCCTGGTTTGATACTCGTACAACGTCAAGTCTCCAGGACCTACGCGTTTTGTCATTGTTTATACACGTAAAAAAAAATTAAATTAATTGATTTTGAAACATTTTCATTATGTTTTTTATTTTTTTTATTTTTTTTTTTTCAAGAAAAACGTGGGACAAAGTTGGAAATTTCATAAGGAAAAAAAAGGATGAGTCTCGAATTTGAATGAAATCGAGAGAAAAGAAAATTTCGATCAACGCCGAAATTATGGGAAACGTAACGACGTCGAAGTTGGAGATTGGTGAGATTTCGTGCGGGAAAAGTCGTTTTTTTTCCCGTAAATTCTCTGTTGACGGGGACTACTTCACGAGTACTACTTTTACTTTTTCTTTCGTTATTCCTATAATCACAATCTTAGGAATTATTTGTTTAAAATTCTTCGTTCCAAACGGTGGCCATAATTGGGAGCGTTCCTCTTCATTTTACTTCAGCTCGCTTGAGCCAGGATGAGATGAGCAACGCGGTTGTCGAAAGTTTAAACAGGACCGGTAATTGCGAAAGGGATAAACATGTCCGTGGGTGGTATCTCCGGTAACGAGGGACTTTGACGCACATGACTGAATAAATTGTTTCTTATGGATCCACTCATCCCCTGCTTTCCCCTTATAACAAGCATGTGAATAGTTGGAACGACGATACGTTTCGTATTGGGTCTATACATGTTATGTGTGCATCATATGGATCTGGATATTCGAACGTGTGGCAAGCGTCTTGATAAAAAATTCCCTGAGTAATAAACCGGAGGTTAGCATCAACTTCCTGCTTAACGAAACACGATGGCTGTATGACCACGAGATGAGAGAGCGAGCATGTGATCAAGACGCGTGCGAGTCATCGCTATTACGCTTTCGACGTCTCTGAATAGACGCCACTTGCTCGACGTTTATCCGCGCGTTTCCAAAGTCAGTCATATTGGAGAATAATCGATTTGATATCGACTAATGTTCGCGGAGAATGAGAATGATTGGCTGGAGGTTTCTTGGGCATACGCAGAGGCTCGCTGCTGAATCAAAATACCAAGAAGACGAAGCAACAATTTGAATCGATTTTTTCGACCAAATAAATAAATAAAGTATTGTTTTTTTTTCAGTTTGAAGAAAAGAGATTTCCGATGCAATTTTCGTGATTCAGTGAAATTCAATTCAAGGATTTTTACATCGAGGAACTTTTGGTCAATTTTTAATTCGTGCAGGAACTCGGCTCGTCTGACTAAACGTTTGCCAGACGGTTAAATCGTTAACCGCGAGGAGTTTAGTGTCTTGTACACTAAACTCTCTCGTCGATTGTTACGAGTGTCCAGCATCTCGATCGGGCTTCTTTTTTTAAGCTCCAGCTCTTTCTCAGAACGAGCAGACCCACCGCGGGGTTCGCATTGGGGGACACTTCCTACTTAGCCATCGCACATACTCTCTTCCACGGTCGATCCAGTGCTGCGCGCGGCAAAGTGGGGAAAATAAACAGGGAACGATTACTAAAGCGAGTTTTACTCTGAGTGTCGCAGAGACGGAGACGAAGGGTCGCTTCTATTAGGAAACTATTGCTCTAGCAAATCAACCAACACTCACGCTAGTCCAGCTCTAAATTCATAAAATAACAATGCCCTAACCAATAATTTCGTGCAGAATCTTTCCCAAATTATTCCATGCGAGGTGCTGGAGCGATACTCTCTTCCGCGGTGAATGCCACACGGCGTTTGGTTACATTTCCCCCATTTCATTTATGACAATAAAAAAAACATAAAAAATGAGTTTTTACGAATTACGAATACGAAGAAAAAAGTGATGAAAAACGATCAAGATTTGGCGTTTTCCAGCGAGTCTCAAAAAGCGTCCAATAAGTAACTGTGGGCCTTTGATTTTCATCGCAGCCTCCAATACACCGCGTGAATTATCTCATCGTCTTATCTTCGAATTGCCTGATAAGGGAACCCCCAGTGCTGCGCATCGCGCACGTGCCCTTACGTTGGAGCTTCGATGCCTTATCGTTGGTTCACTGGCTTGTACGTTTGATATATACATGACGTATCTGTAACGTACTTGCCGAATGTGTGTGCAGAAATATCGCAGGGACATTGCGGTGGGGGAAGGTCTCGTGGCAATATACAGAATTATTTGGTGGGAGTACATGCGAAGTATGACTGTACGACCGGGTGACACTCGGCAGACGTCCCTTCCGGTCTGTCTCGTGTTACACCGTCGCCCGTCAACCGTTTATATTAAAGTTACGGCATCGGGCGCGTGCCACCCACCACCGCGTGTGTATATCCGAGCAGATTTCGTTTGTCCTCGTTACACGCCACAAGTTGCCTGCAGCAGCAGTGCCACGAGAGTGCTCATCAAAAGACTCGAGGGTTAAACTAATTTTTTTTTCTTTCTATACATATTCGATGTACGCCTCGCGCGTATACGCGTGTATCCGATTGAATTTCGTGAGAAGAGAGCCCGTGACTAGCTTTGTTAGCGATAAGATGACTTTTACATTTTCATAGTCAATCTCGGGGAAATAAAAATAAAAAAGTTTGGAAAATATATTGGCCGGTAATTCGAAATTTAAATAATGATATTCCGATACGAAGAGATTGGCAAAATTGTAGCGAAAACTTAATAAATCTCAACTGCATAAAAATCGGACAATAATTGGAATAATCTGTTGATTATTGACGGAAAATCGATTCGCCATTAAAGTGATTGAATGCGTCGAGAAACAATGAACGTGTGTAATTGAAATTCCAAATAAACCTCGCAGATTTCTCCATGGAGTGCGAACAATTATTAAGTAAAGGGAATTAACGGGGGGGCGATTACTGAATCGGGGATGGAAATCCAAGATGGAGAGATTAACGAGATATTGCGTGAATGCAGACGCACATGAAAAAAAGAGCGTTCATTGTGAGGCAGCTGGTACTTTCGGTCTTGGAAGCCGCGGGCTTAGCCACTTGATACTCGTTGTACATGGACTGCTCTCGTAAATCCATTGGTCCCACTGCATCGTGGTGCCACTCTCGTCGATGGATCAATCGATGAATCTCTCTCGATCGCGGACGAATTAATACCGTTTCACTGCACTCCATCATCGCTAGCTCCATTTTTTCCTCACCAGCAACAGCGACCACGCATATTTGTTCTCACTCGAATCTTTGTGCTCTACTTGCCGCGTGACCCTTTTGCATATTTGTTTTAAAGGCTCATGAGTGCTGTTGAAATGGCCAACGGGTTTACACGCAATACATCACGTTTTACATGGACTCCAACTATAGACGACCACATTGTTTAGCTACACAGAGCAAAAGGGTTCTCGCTTGTGTTCTCAACAACTCATATATAAATATATAAGTATTCTCATATCCCTATTTGTGTATATTCCACATATAGTCATGTATGGGGTGTCCCGTTGGACCGAAAAATAATGGCGAACCTTGCAATTCCCGAAAAAGCAGAAATTTCGGAATAATTTTATTTCTTTAAAACTGATTCATTATTCTAATATCCTTCCTTGTGTATATTACCAAATACGTATCGGTTGTCCGGTTGGGCCGAAAAAAATGGCGATTTTTCGAATTTTCGAAAAACACAAATTACGGAATGAAGCAATTTTTTTTTTTACTTATTCAGTATTGTCAACGCCCTAGTTTTGTATATTTCACATATCGTTATGTATCGGGCGTCCCGTTGGGTTGAAAAAAATGGCGAGTCTTGGAATTTTCGAAAAAGCAAAAATTTCGGAATAATTTGATTTTTTTTTAAATCACTCAGTTTTCTCGCATCCCTACTTGTGTATATTTCACATCTAATTATGTGTATGAGGTGCCCCATCGGGCTGGAATGAAATTGCGAACCCAGGAATGTTAGAGAAAGCTGAAAAATTTGGAATTTGTTTTTTTTTTTTCAATGATTCAGTAAATCGATAGATTTGCATGAAAATGAAAACCGTGGCAGGATTTGTTTTCTAATAAATATGTGGATCTTATCGTCACTCTCCGGTCATAGGAATCAATGCCAATTTTTTCAAATCGCCACAATCCGATCCTCTTCATTGATAAATGAGGATACGGATGCTGAGACATCAATAATAACGCAGTAGTACGAGCGAACGATTGCAGCCTTGACACGATTTGATTCACGCTCGATCTATGCATCACTCTCGATTCGAGTTGCTATTCGTCATCGCACTTAGCAGACACAAAGGCGCACGATGAATTAACTGGAGAGTGATACTAATGAGAACGTAAACAATATTTTGTTGTTGTCATTGGCAAATATGTTGGATAACAAAACGCAGAAATAATGAGAAGAATGAATTAAGGGGTGAACGAGTTTTTGTAATTTCCCGAAACATCGCGATCGAATCGACAACAATCCACGAATCGTTTCTCCGATTTTTCCACGCAATAAATTGACCTGGATAGAAATTTCGAACTAGATTCTCAAATTAACCCTCATCGTTTCCGCGAGGTCACCAACAAAACATCGCGTCGAGATGGTTGACACGGAGCATCAGGCGATCGCCTTTGCCACATTTAAGGAGAATGGACCGGGAGGAGAGCAGGCCGGAGAGACGGAGACGCGAAGAATAAGTGAATGAGATCCATGAATGAAACTAATTTCTACGGGTGCTACTACATGCCGCATCGTATACCATATGCAGCGATACGTGTATGTGCACGAATCGTAAGAATGAAGAAGACGAGTAACTCGAGAAAAGGAGGAATTGATGAATAAAAGAGTCAGAGAGCGAAAGGAACAGAGAGAGAGAGAGAGAGAGAGAGCGTTTGGAGGGCAGCTGTTTATGGTCGGGAGTTCGAGTCAAGAGTTTGACCCGGGTTGCGCGCGCAATACTACAGTCTTGGATAGAAGTCAAATGAAGAAAGAGGAAAGGGTCCAAGACCCAGGATACGAGGTCGTCCGGATTGACCTCGCGGCGCACGCCGGATGCCACAATTTTTCTACCAGAATTGACTGAACCCAATTGAAAGTGTCGCGAGCAGTACGCAAGTGCGCATTTAAAGGCCGCGTGCGGAAAAAAAGCTTTGGATCGACTTGGTGAAGAATGATGATCATTATTACAGCGATAATGATGATGACGAGCGCGTAATGAAAGCGAAAGCATTGCACTGCGAAGGAGTAGAGGCAAGGTCGTCACTATGTCTTCTCAACGAATGCTCCTTCTCTTTTTTCTTATTCCGGGATCGTTCTTTTCGCCGTCATCGATCATCCGAGACAGGGCAGCCTTTTTTTCGTTTTTTTTTATACCAATGAAAAAAAGCCTGTCGCGTCCGTGTTAAACGCCGAGTTCGGCAAGTGTGTTAAGTGTTGGATGACTTATTAAACGAACTTGTTAATTTTCTCCCGGAGCAATTATTTCATTTGCTGTGGAAAAAATCGCCATAGCGTGTTTCGCTCAAGGGGAATCGATGAAAACTTATAAAAACGGTTTATACAGAAATCATCGGAAACAGCCAATAGTCGCCATTATAATTAAAACTGTCGTGGGAACAGCGACCTGTTTTTCTTCATGTTTTTTTTTTTTTTTTTCAATCAATTCTTTCGGGGCTTCGGTATTTGTACTCGTTGCTTTATGAAGTTTGTCGTCCCCCCTGCCCCATCCCGCTGTGAGTTGTCTGCAGCCAAAAAAAGGGTAACACTGTTTTTTTCTTCGTATCAATGACATGTTTATTCAAGAAGATTCGTACGTGTGCGTATCGTCGGCACAGCGTAAATGATTATTGAAAGGGAGATCGAGAGCCATGTTCGCGTGTGCTGTGTGCCCAATCCAGACTCGCACGGACACACCTCAAATCCACATGTATGAGAGCAAATTAAAGTCGTCATGGGAAACCCCAACTCCTTACGGTTCACCGCACTTGGCGATCGTTTCAACGCGCCACACAATCGACCGGCTCTTCTCTTCATTATTCCGAACGATACTTCACCGACGATGCCCTGCTGCAAACCCCGACCGAGTGTCACGTGACTCGTAAACAGTTTAGCGTTCAACAAGCTTCCCCCTTATTCGCGAGAGTAACTTTAAGTTATCGATGTACGTTCTTTTTCCCAAACTATAAATTGGTCTAAACTTTTGAATTTCAATTCCGCACTCGAAAACATCGGGTCAACGTTTATACTGAAATAAAATTTTCGTATCGAATTTTTCCGATTTTTTGGCTATAAACTTTTCTCCAAATTATGGGCGCGGATACGAATTTCATTTACGAAAATCCTCGATTGATTCTCGACCCTTTTCATCGTATTTGGATTACATGTTTGAACAATAGTCTCTCGATTGTGTCGTGCATGGAAAAGCTTGCGACTCTCGGTGGTGAATTCGTTTTGATCGAGAACCAGACCAACCGTGTGCTCATCGATTAGTCACGCTACCCGTACCGACCAAGCAGCAGGGTGACTTTATATATTTCGCCAATTGTGTTGTCGAATTTGCCGGGGCTACCCTTCTCTCAATACCGAGGAGCTCTTCCTATTTGTTGCTGAGTTTTTGTGCATTAAGCCGCAGTCTCAAAGCCTCGCTCTTCATTGATCAAGAACCGCAGGCTCAGCCACGAAAATAATTTCGCGTGACGAAAAAAAATTTGTACGTATCTCGAAATTTTCCTGTAAAATACAACAAAATATTGCATGGAAAATAATTCTGCAAGTTTTCGGCAATTCACCGGAGAGTGTCGAGAAAAAAAAATGATAATCAAGAATTGCTCCAATAATAAATATGTCGCTGGGACTGAAAATTGAAAAATCAATTTTTTTTCCAACATTTGGCTGCCATGAAAAAATGATTCCGACGTGAATCTGATTTTTACGTTATTCGCAGTTTTACAGTTTTTTCTTCTCGAAAAAAATGGCGAACGACTTAATATCTTAAGTGAGTATTGTTGGCAAGCTGCGCTGATGTAGATCCGACAATGTTGGTAGCGCGGAGAATACACAGTGATAATAAAATATGATGGTCCATGGTATGCGGACTGAGGGGGCGCCCACTCGCAACAATCTTTAGGAAAGACACGCGGGACAAGAGGCACACGCGAGCGATGTGTTGATGTACACGCACGAATGTAAAGAGGCGCGTGTACGGGGAACGTACGCAGCCGTGTTATCGCGTGTACATACATTATGTATCTCGCTGCTCACTCATTGCATTGGCATATATAAAACTTGTCTCTGTCTGCGCACACAAGCTCGAGAGAAATCGAGAGAGTCTGGAACAAGTGGCTATTTAATGCATTAAAAGTCAGACAGGAGCGAGCTGTGAGAATTGAGAATATACGTGACCCACGCTTACTTCTTTGTAATTCCGGCTAAATCCGGGCATTACCGCACCTTCTCTGCGCTCAAATTTTTTATCTCTACTTCTCTCTGCTGTCTCGAATCTCTCGTATTTTCTATGTAAATGAGTCGTGCCGATCGCAATCGCGATGTATAACACAAGTTTTTATAAAGAAAAAAAAAGAGAGTTTCTTCGATAATCATGCAAGTAATTCGGTTTGTCGCATTTTTACAATTTTATTGCTCGTGTCTTTGGTTCTTTTCGAAAACGTAGTTTTAGCAAAGACCAGCGTGGATTGGACGAGAGATCACGACATTTGGAGGTTGCTTGATTAATTATAATCGCTTGTGTCGCAGCGACCAACTCGCACCCTCGTAATCGCGGTCTAGCTCGGTGCTGCAGGCATCATTACATGTTTATTGCGCTCATTTACGGGGACTGGACGTGCCGAGGGTTAACACTATCGCGGTCTCGAGAGGCTTGAATAAAAAGAGAATTCTGCGACTTTCTTTTTTCGTAGTTTCTTTCTTTTCATTTATTTTTTTAAATGGCATTCTTCGACTCTTCTCTTCATCGCGCGTCCTCTCGCGTGCGTCTCTTCGGCCCTCAAGAGCGTCTTCCTGTCGCGTGGCCATCGCGCGCGCTCCATCTTTCTTCCTCGCTCGTCTCCCTCGTCTCGAATTAACCTCATACATTGGGATTAAAAAGCGGATATATTAATTTGCTAGTTTGAGAATGCTCACGAGCGCGTGCTCCTTCGCCACATTGTCTTTAGAGGCCAGTGTGTGCTTTATTTATTCCGCTTCGTTCGTAGCCCCGAGAGTCAAAGACTTTTCGCGGAGCGGAGTATATTTCATTGATAAACATTTTCAAGACACGTCACCGATGCCAACAACTTTTTTGTTTATTGATAAACAAACAACGACATTGCGGAATGACAACTAATTTGTATTTTTTCAAACTCAATTCGAAAACGTTGCGATGTTGTGTCTTGGAAGCTCGCGTGGGCAGAAAATAAAATGGATATTTATATGTGGATATTATATATACACACGGAAGGCTGACAGGTGTGTTTGCTAGTACTTCGTCAATTGCGAATCAAAACATCGTAGAGCCCCGGGGGCTCTATTTCTCTTTTCAGATCCGTTGAAATCCGCTCGTTACAGCAATGCCATTCCTTTCAAAAAGCATTCGCATACAAATTACGTTCTCATACGATCGCGCGTACAAGAAAAATGTTTCGTGAAATGACTTTCGCATTTCGTTTTGCGATTTCTCGCGCGCGAGATACGTGTGTTAGGCTCTTTCGACTCTCGTCGCTAAAATCTAATATGTCATTTTGCTTCAATGTACAACACGCAGACACGTACGCACATATACACATGGATACGGTAGCACGAGTGAAAAGACTATTTTGTCGTCTCGGAGTAAAGAGGTAAGCCTCGTGTGGACATTTACATACGAATGCGTACCAACGCGCGGATGAGACCGAGTTGAATGTCGCGCGTGTAACTAATTTTTTCACTCGCCCGCCTTCTCTTCCTCGCTCTTTCGCTGGCATAAGCGAGGCGCGAGCGTCTTAGTGACGGACAGAGAAGTGAGTATTGGCATCTTTACATCTTTGTTAAACCCACTGGTAAGCTGCAAATAAATTACTAAAAACTTTTGCCTCGTCTCTTGGCAATAAAAAACAAAATAAAACAAAAAAAATAGACAAGCGAGCTTTTAGCACAAGACCGCGCGCTCCCGGTGACTCCCTTCTCCGCGTCGCGGAGATCAGAGAAAAATCGTTCGAGAACTCGATTTATTTGCGTGTGTAAGAATGCGTTTGTTTGCGAGTCTGCCCGCTCCTCTCTTATTCTTTCCTTTTTGTGTTCATGTGTGCATGCGTTTGTTCGCAAGTGACTCGACCGCACGGTCCCTTGCAATTTTGAACGTCCAACGGTTTTTCTTCACCGGCGAGTTGCCTCGCGTCTTCTCTCGTTATTCATCCGTTGAAACCAAAGATGCAGCAACCACGCGCGCTTCGACGTCCGACAATCCACCGACATGTTTGATCGATTTTGCGTATACACCTCGAACCTACGATTCCGCGCTTGTATTGTATGTGTAAGCCTGCTCTGCTGAAAGCTTTTTTCACGACCACGGATTTATACGACAGAAAGTTTTTTTAACGACTTTTTCAAACACACGACATTTATCGATTTTTATTAATCAGCGAAAAAATTATAAACAAATTTCCATGAAAGTTACACGAAAGTTATGGAAAAATAAATTGAAATTTTGATGAATTGCCATTTTTTGTGCAAAGAACGTTTAGGTTTGCAGTTTTTCATTATTATTATTTTATAATTTTATAATTTTATATAATTTATAATTTATTATTATTTCTTACGACGGGATAAGGGAATTAAACGTTGCTCAATATCCATGAATTTTTTCCACATTCTGTAAAGGAAAGTTATTTATTACAAATTGTTTTTTATAACATGCGTGAAATGTTGTTTTGCTCCTACGATGATATTTCGTGATTAATACTTCGAAACTGAGTACACGCGGTCAGGAATGTTAATGAGTGTGTTTTGTGAACCGAAAAATATTTGACATTGTGATTTGTGGTCGGATATCGCGTTGACAGACTCGCGCACGGCTTGCATGTCTGTCAACGGTTATAATCTTGCGATTATGTATAGTCGAGTATTTGTTCGAAATTTCATTTCGGTCCAAATAAGACGAGTATTCAGGTAAAATAAACTTTTGACACGCTCAACAACGATCTCTATACAAATTCAAAAACATCATCAGCCTTTTTTGTCCTCGTCTCTCCGGCATTCACGGGGCCAAGCGCAATCGTCTGAATATTTACTTTCGTTGTTAAATCCTCGGAATACATTATTCCACGATGAGAAAAGCTTCGTGAGCAGAAAAAATCGATGAATTTGTGATTTTTGGACAAAACGATTCTACACAATTATGCAAACCCGTGAAAAAATATACGACAGGCCCACGATTGGTGGAACATTGTCCCAACGCTGCTGATCGACTACCGAGAGNTATGTCATATATTTAAACATTGAGAGCACCGATAACTATATTGGTGGAGATGCGGGCCTAACATCGGTTGCGATGCTTGGGTTACGAAACGGGACCAATACCAGCTCAGTACCTGTAAATTACATCGTGCCAGTAATGGTTTTTAGGAACGTCCAAGCTGTGGCTCAATACGTTCGGGCCGAGATGGGGAAAGCGTTGGGAGCCATCGATTGGGGACCCAGTTCTGTGCCATCCATCGGCCATGTTGTCAACATTGGCAATTTTTTCACGGGAATTTTGCGTCCATGGTAATTCCTGGTCTTTCAGAAGAAAAATAAATATAAAAGGGATAAGAAAACTCATCGAGCTTATCAATTAATAACAACAGATTTGTATGGTTTGTTTATCATGCGATTCCCGCGAGCATGGGAACATTTCACCCCATCCAGAAACGACGTGTACAGAAAAGAATAGCGCGAGTGAAAAAAAAAAAATTTATTTCGATTTATCCTCGAGTTATTTTCATCGATTGGAATCGGTTGAGTAGCGAGAGGGCACAATTTTGACCTGCTCGATCTTGTGTGAGGGACATTGCTTTCCTGGGAGCCACTTGTTGCTCGCGCCACGGAACGAACTTCCTGCTGACTTCACTCGGCAGGACTTGGTTTGCTCCACCGAGCTCGAAAGCCAGAGCGGACTGACTGCCTAGCAGAATGGCCTCGTTCCCTCTGTTTCTTCTGTGAATAATCTTACCCCGAACTCAAAAGTTGAAATTCCAATTTTGAGGCCCCATAAAAAACGTCGGAACGATTTTTTTTGTCGTTACACAAAAAAACTACGATGGATAGAGTGAAAAATTTGGAAAAACGTTCATCGTTCAAGAACGCGTCATCGTTATCACCGAATCGTCGCTGAGCGATGTATCAATTCTGTGGGTCGAAATGCGGATGGGAGAAAATGTATCAGTGTCTGAGAGACTTTGGTTGACGAACCCCGCAGCTTCGAGGGCTGCGTTTAATTGACGTGAGGAAAGCCAACAGAACATGATGCAGTATTTATTGAGTAATAGAGCGCAGGAGGAGCGAGCTCTAAGAAAGTAATAATGATTTCATGCGATTAGCACCGCAGGGCAAAGTCTTGGCTTGATTTAATTTAATTTGGGCGAACCATTAATAACGAATGCCGCGTGGTTGCTTAATGGGATATGATCGGTGAAGATGTCACACGGTTCGTCGCATACAAATATGGAACGTCTATATACATGTATACACTGACTCCAAACGCGTAAACAAATTATTGGATGACGCGACGTCCAGGGACGATCAGAAATTTCGTCGGTTCCCACATCATGAGACTTTGGCCGAACGGAAATCATGGAAGCAGAATCGAGAGAAAAGGTTTTTCACACGATCCAACGAGATTCCGAAGTATAGAAAAATGTGGAGCACATTTTTTAAGTTCTCTCATGAAAAATGCATGAACTTCATGAGCTGATCATTAAACCGTCTTGAATCAGCGAATTTTCGAGATACTTGTCGCGTACGACGGTGAGAAAAGCCTCGATTTCGATAGAGCAGTCATTGGCAAAACGCAATGAATCGGAGGGCAATTTCGTGAACGGTCGATCGAGTATCAATGTCCCCGCAGCTGAGGTATAACTACTCGGAAAACCAATAGCTCGAGACTCGAGTATATATCGATATTTTAGCATTCTCAAGTCCTTTCCTCTGTGTACCAGAAAGACTTCGAGTGGATGCGAGGCCCTGCGATTCTCTCGTATATTTCATTTCAAGTATTTCAACATGGACGATAAGTGCAGGACGAGTTTCAATTCGCCACCGATAAAACATCATTAACTTACGATACGTTTTGATTATTTATTAACAACTTTAGAGCCATCCTGACAAAATCAACTAAACCCTTAACCCTTAATTCTGCCTGTTTATGAAAATTTAAATAGGCGAAGGAATAAGTTGACTATTGCAAAACCACACGGTGCAGCAAACCAAAACTGCGAACGAACGAATCAAAAATTGCAGCGCGCGAGACATTTTTGATGCTCAAGGACGAAAGGAATTTGTAAGTCAATGCAGCAGACGGAAGGAAAAGTGAGCCAAGTGACATCCGTTAGCATTTTTATGCGGCGGTCACAACGGGAGATGGTGCGAGTATGTATACGTGTGTACAGAGAGAGAAGGCGGTAAACAGAGCGCAGCGAGGTACATTGGGTTTATACTCGCGAAGTAAAAGTAACTGGATAGCAGCTCCGACCAACAACAGAAGGGTTGTCGACGAGGTATTTGCGGCGCGGTTACATATGTTGCGACCTTCGTTGCGAACAGTCGGTCAACACACCCTTCCTTTCTTCTTTTCATTTGCCATACACGTACTTTGGGCCTGATGTGGAGATTCGGAAAGTGAAAGTAACGAAAGGAGGAGACCAGCGAGTAAAAGAGAAAATTCAACAGTTGTGGAAAGTTTCAATGGATTCGGAAAACTTGCAGGATCGAACAGACTCGAGACAGAATACTCGAATAATTCGATTTTTACGAGACATCGTTGTTTAACCAGGAGAAAAAATAGTATCAAACATTACGATATCGTGTCGTTGCTCTGAGGCATTTGAGCAAGTAAATAGTAACTTTCCTTTCATATTTCAATGAAAATATAAGAAAATTGACTTTTTTCGTCAAATTTTGACACCGTTTGCTCAATTTCAGATGCAAAATTCCTATGTATTTGTTGAAATCTCTCAGAGGGATGATATGGTATCAGGGAACCACGATTCCCTGATATAGTAATTTTTTATATTATTTTCTCTCCGTGGCATTAAGGACGTTGTATGCAAAATTTTCTATCGATAAAATTCCTTCAAATTTGCACCAGACAAATAAAATAGTGATATCTAATAGCTCGTGAAATTTTAGGAGGTTTCACCAGGTAGAAGTCGAGATTAATTTTCAGTACTTCCTCACAAGAGCGTGCGTCAAAAGTCGCAATTTTCAACATTAAATATTTCGATTTCTAAATAGTGAAGCCTCCTAAAACTTTGCCAATACTTTTATGTAACTTCGAAGAAGTTTTATTTAGTTTTTCAAAAAAAAAAACGGTCGTAAATTTATTTTTTCATATAACAAATACAGATTACCTCGAACAATCTTCAATTTGGAATATGTGGTTCTTTAGTCAATTTGAAACAACTTTTTTTTATGATCTTAGGCTCGCAAACAATTTTGTATGTAAAAAAAGTCGAAAAAAACATTTAGTTTTGACCGTCGTCGTATACAACGTTCTCAACGAGTGTTGACCTGAAAATTTGTGTAAATGCCAGAGCCGATGATCCAAAGCACCGAAAAACTCGTTTTTCCCAAGTTGACGCACGGGTTCGCAAGAATATGAAAAATGGCGTCATTTAAACTGAACAAAATTGGTGTTTTCAACAGCTTCGGAGTGTTAGATTGATCACAGGCATGATATACGCCTCGTATAGGAATTACACAACGCGCTGGTCCGAAGGCAGTATTTATTCGAAGCGCGTGCTCGCGTGCACGTCCACGATTATGGATGTCGAGATAAGCGTCTGATCGTTGTACACCGACGCCTATAACACCGGAGCTAAAATTCCAGCACTAATTCCTGTGGCTAATAACGGTGAGTATCGACGAAAAGGTGTTGGGAGTTAATTATTCTATAGATATATAGCGAAATGTGCAGAAAGCCTGGATCAAATATGGCATAGGATCGCGGGATAGATGGTAAGAATGGATAGAGTTCGAGCCTGGGGTGTGAAACGTCCTCATTACGACAATTACCGCGGAGCTGCTCCCTATTTCACTATTATCAACTCTCCCCCGTTCGCTACATGTGCACCAATGACTATAATAACACATTCGCTCGTATTATTGGCACCTCTTTTTCACTCTGGCACGCTGCACAAATTAGCCGGCTGTTGACAATACGACAACGCCTCCGGCTTTATTCTGCTTGCTTCTAACATATCATCCGCGTTCTCTTGCACAATACGCGAGTATGCGGCCATTTTATACGAAATAAATTTGTAGGCTCTTGACCATATACATTCAACCTTTTATGCCCACGTCGTTTATGTCAATAAAAATTAATGAAAATTGGACGCTTTTCGAAATTGCGTCAATTAATAACTCGGTGCGATTTTTTAAAATGAAAATTGTTTTATAAATAAAATGTCAAATGATTTCGAAAAAAATTGTTGGCCAGAGTGTCACCATAGAAAGTTCATTTTTCTGACGGATGTGCGTGCGAAAATGTTAACGTCGAAATAAGGGGAACGGGCCAATATATGGGTTTGATATCGTTACGCGCCGTAGGCGCGCATCCACTGCGGACGTACTCGCGCCATACCCTATACTTTATCGGCAATATCAACAGATGTGCAAAGACACCCGCAACCGAATCGCCATCCTTTTTTGTGAGCGGGTAATTGTGCCATGCAGGCCGCCCGTTTAATTGTACAATCCTGACCAGCTCTGCTATAATGGACACGCGTCCTCACCGTACTTATATCGTGGAATCCGTCTGTTATCCGTCCAGCTTCGTGTCCATAGGCACGCTTAAGAACTCGCTAAAAATAAAAACATAAAAAACTGTCTTTATATTGGCATTCAATGAATTATTCTCGATCCGATCAAATTTTCATTCTTCATCCATTTTTTGTCGCATGTTTTTGTTATTTCGACAAGATCTTAGTTCATGACGCTTTCATAATAGAGCGCGCGTAGAGTAATAAATGCAGTTGGTCGTTACGCAGTAAATACACGAGCAAATACGAGGCAGAGTACGGTATGAATAAACGCTGTTATTCCGAGCGAGTAAGTTTGAAGCAAAAGACGCTCAAGCGTCAATCCATTTTTCGAGAGGTCGTTGTGGTGCAAGTAAGTATTCGTGATGCGTGTATATATATATATAGGTGCAGTTAAACCGCATAAAGTATACGATTTAGAGAGGTACATGAGTAACAAGGTGGCCATCTGGATTGGGCGAGCTCGTCGTAGATGAAAGAGAGCGAGGAGCAGCTTCCGGTTGGTTGGTTTGTTCGACGCGGAAAATCCGCTTTCGTCGTCGATTTTGACGGCGATGAACGAAGCAAGCATATCCAAGATACAGCAGCAGGGTGGAAATATTGTGTCTTGATTTAAAACGTTGCTCCTGTGTTACATGTCCGGTTGAGGGAAGAAAGAACCGCTGGGGGCTAATTACGATAAATATTTGCCCAGCCGCCCGCAACCCTTCTCTCCATTCTTTTCCTTTCCTTGATCCTCTGGCTTCTGTGTTGCTTCGCGTTTTGTCCTACGAGCTCTCTCCTTCTGGTGCGACCAGTCGCGCGAGTTAAGCAGATTGAGAAGAAGCAAAAAAGAAAAGCAGGTTTGCGTGCAAGCCTTCTGTATATTTAGCCGCGTGCATATAACCCTCGACCCGCAGCCTGAACCTCGCTCGGATGCGATCAACGAGAACTGCGGGAGGACCATAGTCAAGAGAGAAATGGCTAAAGAGTAAAAGTAACCCCAAAATAAGTGGATACGTTCTCTCCGAGAGCGGAAAGAGGGCGAAGAATATATCGGCCAAACGAGCTAGAGAATAAGAGAAAAAGGAGCAACAGAACGAAATCGATGCTTTTACTGCTGGAGCGAACGAAACAGCTTGTGAGTTTAAAATTGGTTAGGAAAATCGGATTGCTCCTGCTGGTGAAACTCTTACTCTCTCTCTCGCTCTCTCGTCGGGCACGCGAACAATATCAACCCGCCTACCCACTAAGCCATGGCCTAATAAGCCTTTCTCTGTATATAATATCGTCTCATTCGGCATTTGGCCCCTGGTACTTAATCCCATAAATATTTTTCCTAATATTATCGAAAACAGAGTCTATACCATACGCTTCAACGGCGTATGCCTCGTCTCCCTTCAGTCAAAGTACCAAAGCTCCGCGATCAATACACAAAGAATGCTGCTGTGCTGTGTGACAGAAATGCCCTTTTTACTATTGAATCTTTGGATAAACATTTATTCTTGTTTGTAATTGCGCGCCTGCTAGGCATTCGTCGCCAATACCCACGAGCCCCACTGTAAGATTTCTGACAGTGAATATACGACTTTTTTTTCAGCACAATATGCCAACTTTTCGTTTCTGCAAGTTTTCTTTACTCCAATGCGCAAAGAAAATCTGAAATATCAGTGAATTTTTTCTCAGTTCGAATTTTCAACAAATGTCAAGGTGTGCGGCAAAATTTCGCTGCAAATCACAAGCAAACAGATGAGAAATAAATTATAAACTCAAATTGAATACCATTTACGATTGTATTTAAATTCTCGGTGACATATTTCAATTTTGCTACCGTATCGAGACACTGGGTCTATTTGACCCGGAACTTGTTTTTCCATCGTGAAAACTCTCAACACTCTCGAAAAAAAATGGTTTCACAATCGAAAGAATGAATTTATAATGAACTGGAGGAGAGAAAAAAAGGTTCGGGATGGCGACGACGACGAAACAGCGCGAAAGATGCGCGAGCGCGCGGTATCTGTTTCGGTATCGTATGGCGGTGTATCATGAAAATGCCTCGATGGCGGCGTGAGAGCCGAACATGAGAGATGCGCGGAGATGATATACGCGGGTAAAATAGCGTATTTAGAGGATGTGGTAGTATATTTATATACATGAAAGATCTATACCTACGTTGGAGCAGGAAAGACGCGGGAGAGGGAATGAGACACGAAAGAGTCGAAAAGATCGGTAGTGCGAGATAGGAAGTCGAGCGATGTCGCATAAGTAGTCGAGGGTAAAAAAAGACACGAGCTAATGGACGACAAGGTACGAGATAGCGAGTAATATGGTGCTGTGGCTGCCGGGATTTGGAGTAAACAGTTCATTTGTCATCGCGCTTCTGGCTGCTTCGTTTTTTTTTCTTTCTTCGGGCTATACACAGCAGTGTGAGCAACGGAAAACCAAGAGCCAGACCGCATATTGTGTGTAGGGTTAAGCGGGGGAAATTGTCGAGGATCGCACACGTATGTCGCGAACGATCTCTCGCCCATCGGCGACACGAGAGAGAAGATCTTTGTCAAAGCTTAAACCCCGATGATGAGGGTCCACATTTATCGGGATATCGCACAGTCAATTCCAGGGTAAGAAACTGCTGAGGAAGTATTTTTTTCCACTGTAACAACGGGCTCCGTTACAGACTGAAGTCTAAACCGAAAGATAAGAAACTTTTCACCATTTTTGTAGATTTTGGGAAAAAAAAAGTAATTTTTCCGGATTATCGATCGCATTTTTAATTAAACGAATCGCAGTCAAATGATTTTGGTATTGTTTGATGACGCACTCGGTCGCATTGTCGCATTCGTAGTGGCTTGATCGAGTTCGCGACAAGGCTATGCACCATTCCGAGTATCGCGATCGATCATCGTTGCAAGATGGAATGAGTGGATGAATAAGAATGACGCGAGCTCGATCATTCGATGGATACGTTATATTTAGTTGGCGGTATAGGATAATTCGCGTGACTTGCATCGTTTCGTACACCGGAGAGTCAATAACCTACTATATATCGTCGCGTCTGCATCATCAGATTTGGAGGATAGGGTTTCGGGCTGGCGTCAGTGACAATGACGCTCGCATCAAAGACACGGAGCTGGATGGAAAAAAAAAACGATCATGGAGAAGAATACGTCTCCACCTTTCTTTAGATTTCACCCACACGCACTGCTCTCTGCCTCCCTCTTTCTCTCATCTGTAAACTCTTACCCACCATGGTGGCGGTAGTCTGTGTACGAGCAGAGCTCGAACGGATCGAGGGATCATCATGCCGGTACTCAAAGGAGCCGCCCCGCTGCTGGCACGTCATATCATCGAACCAGCGAGTGAGCATTTAGAAGGATGAGGCCGAAGAGTCCCCGACATCTTCACTTGTCCGCTGCCTATTAGTAAAACCCGTCACAACCCGCTAATGACTGCTTTCCAAAGTCATCCCTTCATTCCTTCATCTGCTCAAACTCCGCGTAGATATTCTTCTAACTTGCTCCATCATTTCAAGATCTCTGATCGTCCGAGCCAGTCCTGACGAACATCATCGACATGGCAATCGCATATCGTGATGCCTCGTTGCATTTACATCTTGTACCTTGATTGCAATATCGACTGCGTGCGTTGTCTCGGCCATTGCTGTTTCGTGGACTTTGCTTTATTGGAATCCGATCGAATGGCTTGCAATTCCGAGATCATTTCAAAACTGCCATTTGCTTTAAATCATTTTTTTCTTTCAGAGAACTACTGAACCCTTCGAGTACATACTGGATCGCTTTGAGCCCATCAATTTTCTGTCACCGATTTTTTGGCATTCAACCCTTACTAATTGTCACACCTCTGTACGTACTTGCCACAACGGGGTAGATTTGTGCTCCAGAGTGACAAGAATTGTTATAAAAATTAAACTACTGAATATTTCGACTTGAAAATTGTTTTAGAACATATTGAAAGCTTTTTTTAAAAGATTGTTTACTTTATATGGCCAAAAATTAAATTTAAGTTCACTAAAAAAAAATGCTAAAACCAACGAAAGTGGAAAAATGACTATTTTCCTTGATAGGCCTGGGGCAGTTTTCACTCCAAGGTGGCAACTAATGGCAAAGAATGTAATTAGATTTTCGTTTTCTTTAAAAAATAAATTAAGAGCCATAAAATATGAATAATTTACTACAAAAAACGTCCCTACAGAAAAATTTATACCAGGTGTGCACTCGAAGGGTTAATGTTCTCGACAAAAAAAAACCACAATTTTTAAAGGTCAAGGTAACTATGATCGACTAGAGTTGCGATTTTGTTGTCAATCGGGAAACTGGAGCAATATTTCCAAGATACCTCGATCCTTGACGACGTGAGAATTAGAATTAATGTTAATTCGAAGGGAGAAAATGATGAGTCCAACACCTGCAAGACGGTCGATCCAAAGAGGTTAAAAGTTTCGAGATTCCGTGCATATCGATCCTCAATCGTTTCATTCGCATGCATGAACAAAACGTCGAAATAACTCTTGCGTTCACGGCAGGTCGGACAAAGAGGGTAGGAAAAAAAGAGAGAAGGAGGGGGGGGNGGGGGGAGGGAAGACGGAGCGCGAGAATCGGTGAGAGGGGAACCCCCGCGCAGCTGGTAAAGGGTTCACGGTCCGTCAGACTCGCATACGCGCGCGACGGGCGTCTTTTTCTCATCTCTCTTCTTTCCTTCCACGTGAGCGTCCAGCTGGTATCGGGCATGCAATCACACGGAGGATTAAGATTCACAGGAGTGAGGATGAAGAACGCGAGAGAGGATGAGAAAAGAAGAAAGCGCGAGAAGATGCGGAGAAGAGACGAGGATGTTGCGACGGTGGAGCAGGTTGAAGTGAGACGAAACTCGTCCAGAGTACACCCTGGTTTGTCTTTATTTTCTTGAGGAAGACGAGGTCAAAACGACACGATCGCACGACGACGAAGAGCTAACGAGAGCAAGAGAGAAATCCGCTCTCGCCGGTATCGCTCAAGGATTATCCTGCAGCAGGTCTCTTGACGCACGACGTGGATGGGAATTCTCTCACACTAGTTGGTCATGTGCCGTTTTATGCTTTGCCCGCTGGACCACGTCATCATCGGCAGGCTTGAGTAAAGCTGGGATCCTAGAATCCCGCGGTGCCCGTGAAACTCTCGAATCGTCATCTCCTCTCTTGTTCCCTCGCACATTTTAAATAATCGCTTCTCTTTTTTTATTCTCCATCCCAGTCTCTCCTCCTCTTTTTCTTAACCTCGTGAAATTTATTGTCATCGGGTTTGATTTTCGAACGCCATACGTCATGAGAGCAGGTACGTGTTTACATCTCCGCTGATTAATAAGTATAAGACTAATTTACCAAAAGGATCAAATAATCCGATACCTGGGAGAATTATATCTTTTGGACCATTCTCGCTTCGAATCTCCAAGTTGGAACTTGTCTGCGTACGAAGGTGTATCAGTGATTCGCCTTGCCCCGAGGTCATCATATAAGCTCCTTTCTCCGCTTGATCGCTCACTTCGTCCCTCTCTCTCTTTATGCTCGCTCTTTCTAACTTTATACGCTCCTCGTCAACAAATTCTTTTCTCTGCTCTGACTTTCGAACGTCAAGAAACGTCAAAAGTCGAAAGATCGAGTGACCTGGTCTCTCCAGTTTGTATCGCGATACTAGTCATCTAATGGTTTTATCAGACCGTCGAGATACTCGAGCGTACATAATGCTCGTATATACTTTCGATTACGGTCTCCAATGCCAACGGACGGATAACAATGTGGACAATGAAGTTAAGCGAGAGTTGGCTGACACGTGCTCCAAGACGTCGAGGTCGAAGGTTATGAAAAACGTGGAAATCTCGCAAAGAATTATTCCCAATCCATTTCTCTGAGAACTCAGTTTTTTAACGACAAATCGTGCCAAACGAAATCTTGGTTTTTATTGGATTCGTTACATCCAACTGCAAGAAATTCATCGTTCCCTCTCAACGGATAGCATCACGAGACAGCAAACATTTAATTTTAGCCTCGAGTGGCCCAATCTCGTGCAGCGATTTTGTACATTTTTATCACGTCAGTGTCGCTCGAGTAACAATCAAGGACGTTGTGTGAAAAATTTTCTATGGATAGAATTCCTTTAAATTTGCAAAATGTTAAATTTGCATTATTTATTTATAAAAATAACAATTGTCAATAGTTTCGCATAAGAGCGTGTGTAAAAAGTTCCAATCTTCAACATGAAATATTTCGATTTCTAAATGGTGAAGTTTCTTGAAACTTTGCACACGCAAAGGTTTTACGAAATGTTGTTTGTTTGTATAACAAATACAGATTACCTCGGGCAATCTTGGATTAAGAGTATGTTGTTCTTTCGTCAATTTGTAACAACTTTTCTTTAATGAACTTGGGCTCACAAAACCTTTTTTATGCGAGAAAAACCGAAAATAATATTTTCGATTCGATCGTCACCATACAACGTCCTTAAAATAGGGATCCAGTAAGCAGACAAAGGTGAAAAGTCAGAAATCGTCACACTCGGTTTCTGATAGAGGTCCTGCATTTAATATTTTCTTTCTATCCATACACAGCTCATGCTTNAAACCGAAAATAATATTTTCGATTCGATCGTCACCATACAACGTCCTTAAAACAGGGATCCAGTAAGCAGACAAAGGTGAAAAGTCAGAAATCGTCACACTCGGTTTCTGATAGAGGTCCTGCATTTAATATTTTCTTTCTATCCATACGCAGCTCATGCTTTGGTCAGTTACGGTCGCCATGGCATTTAGACGGAATGACCCATCTATGCGACAGAGCGAGAGCAGAGACACAATGCGGCGCAGAGACTGCTGTCCTGTGCTTGCCACTCATCTTTTTGTCCATCGCTATGATGACCGTTTTTCGTAACTATGCGTGCTATGACGTATGGCTCGCTGAGGTATGTATACGCGCGCGCCGAACGTTCAATCTTTCGTTTCATTCTGTTCCCTTGAAGACATTACAAAACGCGACGGTCGCGCGGTAACGAGACTGCGTCTCGATGATTTTTCTTTCCTCGGGAACAATCTATCAGGATCAAAAGTCTAAGGGGTTCGGCGTTGACGATGAAAGTTGAGAAAATAGTAGAGAAGTTTGAAGATATTTTGAAGGTTGTCTTATCAGAGGTTGCCGGTGGTGAACGCGTTTTGAGAAAATGACTCGGTTACCGCAGAGGTTGCAAGGGTGTGAAGTAGTCGTGGCGTAGCGTCAGGTGAAGAAAGAGCAAGTCAAAGAACATGCGAGCGATTCAGGTGAGAGAAAAATTGAGGGTGAAACGTTGAGAAGGAAAAGAGAAGGCTGAGCGAAGAGGATTGGGGCCAAGAAGCTAGCGGGGTTGCGCCAAATCGAGTCACAACTCGGACAGCGGGTGGCCGACAGATTTCTGTACGCGCCGCTTCGGGGGCCATACACATTGGAAGAGGAACCGAGAAATGTTATAGATATATAGAGACATCGAGGCATCAACATGAAAGCGGAGCAAAAGACAGATCACGAGGTTCCATTGTCGCGGGAACACGAGGGCTTAGAGGCGTGGGAGCAAAATCAGTCGGCGTCTTTCATCTCTTCCTTCAACCCCTCTGACTACCCTCTCTCTCTCTTTCCTGCTTCTTTCTCATCATCCTCGCTCCAATCTATCTCATTCCCTTTCTCCCGCGACGCCTTCCTCGTTTCTTCAAAACATCTCCATGCTGTCCACCGTTGCGTGTCCACAATTTTGTTCTGTAGTGTGTATTCGTATTTGTTTTCTCGATCCTCACATCCCGTCTCTATTTTGCAACTTGCACACGCCGGATCATTGTCACGTTGACACCATCGTGGTGACGTCGCAATAATAAAAGCCCGTCCCTTCGATTCTCGCCTCCACTGACCTGCACCGCGCCGGAGATTTCGTCGGTACTCGGAAACTGATTCGTATATTACTCGGGACAAAGATATTAGTTCTAAAAGGCAAAAAGCTAGATATTCACAATGATCCTGTCGGCTCAGGTGACCCAATCCAGCTATACTGTCACACGAATATGGAATTATAAAGACTATTGTCGAGGAAGAAGAACGAGAGATTGTAAAAAGGACCAAAAACTCATGATGTGCGGGGCGGAGCAGTTCGAAGAGAGAGAGAGAGAGAACAAACTCGAACGGCTCTGCTCGAGCAATTTCGTATCATTCCCTGCGTTTTTATCATTAGCTCGAGTTTACCTCGTTCGTCACGCTCGTTTAGAATTATCAAAGCAGCCAGCAAAGTTCCTGCTTTGAGGCAGTTGGAAGTTGTTGGAGCGAGAAACCATTTAATAAAATCGTGCTAATTAGAATAATTAATTGAATGAAGATTGTAAAATCTCAACATCTTTCGTCAGTTGTTAAGATAGATATAAAAACAATTTATATTTATTATCCGGTATATCAAGCGGAGTGGTTGGGTCTTGGTTCAAGTTGGCACGAAACGTCTCATCATATGGGAAACCCGCATGAATGTCTTTGAACTCACGCGGTGTCAAACGCACCGACACCTGATCACTCAACGTCCATGATTTTTCTCTCTCATTTCTTTCTTTCCCATGTAAAAAGCCATGATCGCGTGAATCCAATGTAAAAAATCGTGAAGCTGCTGGGTCTAAATCTCAATTGAAGGTTGACGTACTCGAGACCAGTGTCGAGGGAACAAGTGACAGAGATCCACATGTACCCTCGAGGGATTATGAAAAAATATGATATTCCATCTTCGCGACATCCATTCGTGCTCAATTGATCATAAATATTCTTATTGATCTTGCTCCCATTGTTACAGCGAGGAACGAACCGAATTTCGGAAAACTGCAGAGATGGGAGACTGCTGTAATGATGATAGCTTCTCTTTCTTCGGACAAATTGTGGGTTGGAAAACGAGCTTTGAAGTGTAGCCGATAAATCGTTATCCATTGTACAACTCCGTTAACGTGTATATGTCTTTTCAACCCTGTCGTTTGATCCCGTTTTCTAAAGATCCATCGTTTTCGACGCCACGACTCATGTCTGGGTTCCGCGGGAAAAAATGTGAGCTTTTCGCTGATTTTTTTTTTCCAGTTTTCCGTCTTCAAATAAGTTTTTCATAAACTAGCGTTGGATACTTTCGGACCCTGGTTATGCGTTTGGAGGTAAAAAAAAAACTCTTGAGGTGCAGGGTTAAATAAAAGCCTCCTCGTTATTCGGGTGGATCAACTTGCCTTGAAAGTTTCAGTCGATAATGACCAATCGATCGTACCAGATCTCGGTTTTGTTAAGTTTCATCCCCCACGATCACAAATTCGCGTCATAATATTTATTTGACGAGACACGATGCACACAGGCCTGAAAAGCGTATCTACGTGCGTGGCTTCGGAAGGTTTTGATAAATGGTCGAAAGATCTCGAGCTGGCTGTCCCTTCGCATTTGGTTCATTCGAGGTGACTGTAATGGTTAGAAGGTGAAGTGGCTGGCTGCTCCCTGAAGGCGCTACTTTTAAACAATGACTTTCGATCTCTAACTCGCCTCCCTGCGGGTGGCAATTTTTCTCTTAGGTTCATTAATTATCCGGTAGTTTGAGCTTTCCTGTCGTACCCGTGAGGCCAAGATCTTTGATACGAAATTCATTCCCAAGGGTTCCATCGTTGCACGGACATGTCGATGAAGCAGCGTGAAAAAATTCTTGCTTCATTCCCAAGAGCACTGAGAACCTGGACATGCAAAGTGGATTGGGTCAGGATGAAGGAATCAACTAGCTTCGGGAAGTAAATAATCTCATACCAATTTCGTGCATTGCAAACTTTTTTTTCTTTCCGATTAGCGAGCGTAATCAATATTCACGTCACTCTGCCATTGCATGAGCTAATTGATAGTTTCAATGGCGTTTCTTTGATCGTCATGGGAAAAGAAACGCTGGGGCTATCCCTCCACAAAGCTTTCACCATAAAATCGTTTTAATTTATTTCTTTCTTCGTCTACTAACGAAAAGTCTGGAGCTAAGAGCATGCGGACAAAAGTTCTGTCTCTGGTTTCTTCATCTGGCAGTATAGTTCCGACGTATAGCGGTACAGGTACTCAGCGATCAGATAAGCAAACCGAGTTTAGGAATCTCGTCGCGCGCGCCCGTCTCAGCCAATACAACGCGGATGGTCGGTAGAAAACAGGCGATGGGATACGCGCGTGTATAGGAACGTGGTAGTGAGTACGGTGGCCGAACTGGCGGGGCATCCATCATTTCGCGCATTCCCACATTTTTATCGAGTCACTCTGGAACGAAGAGTATAGGACCCTAACACCGGTATACGTTGGAACGAGTAGACACACGGCACTGCACTCGTCCATAGTCTTTTTCTTCATCTTCTTCTTGATCACACTCTTTTTTTTTGACAATTCACTCTCCGAACAAACAAATGGTATGCGTCGTTTTCTATATAGATACATCGGAGTATCGAGAGTTTCGAGTGTCGACGATGCGACAATGCAAGCAACAAACATTCCACAATACGTCGGACATAGTCGAGCAGTCATAATCGTCGAGGAATGCTAAAAATCCGTTATAGGCAGTTGTTCCAGTTAGTTAGAAAAACCCACATTGGGTCAATTCGACTCAAGGCGTTTTTCAACTCGGTGTATTCCGGTAAAGATGCATTTTTTGTATTTTTTTTTGTATTAAATTATCAATATTTTATGAACCTCAATTTATTTTTGAAAGAAAACGAAAATCAAATGCCAAAATATTTGTTGCCTTTGAATGCCAAACAATCGCTGACATAAAATTGTTGGGATCACAACGACCCAGTATGTATTTTGCTCGTGGTTCTCGAATAATGAGGCAAATGCAAAAAGTTGTTTCGTTCTCAAAACGAACTATTCGCTTCGTACAATTATACTCGTCGACTGTCTGTTCGATCCTGCTAGTTTCAAAGATGTTTCGTACTCGAAACAATGAAGAGGTTTTTGGAACAGCCCGCAATATCGAACATAGCGCAGAGGCTAATCGAAAAAATCTCTGGTAGACGGTCAATCAAATTTATGACAAAACTAAGCGAGCAATTGTAAATGAAACAAAAACAAAGTTGAGACTAAAGTTTCCACGATGTTTCATATCGTTTTTGATATCTCGATCCATCCATCATAAGGATGATACTCCGTAAAAAAGAGCAGCGCCTATATACAGAGGCCGAGTAGCCCCCTCGAATCTTATTCTCTTTTTTTCCGACCCACGTACAGATCGCACCGACCTATACATGTTCATGTACTAAACTATATGTGTGTATATATTAAAAGCGTGCGTCGATCCTCGATCTCGATAAGATTGTCCGCACAACATACTTACGACATATACATGAGATACAGCTCATTCTCGAGGGAAAGAGAGAGAGAGGGAATGACGACGTTGGAGCAAGACGAGAGGAAGGAGGATGAAGATACTGAGAAAGGAAAAGAAAGGTGAATTCGTTGAGGGAGTAGCAACAGAGAGAGAGAGCGGATCTCTCGTCGTACCTCGCCCTTTAGAGCTTATAATATACATACAGATGTGTACAATTCAATTTGTTAATAGCACTATCTCGATTCATCGAGATGGATGTATATCAAGACGAAGCAGAGAAACAAAAGACCCGAGGGTTTGTGGTAGTGGCATATCGTTCTTACGATATACCTTGAGGCATAGTTTATCGACATATACGTTGATCCCACGAACATAACAGTCGGAATCCTTTTAACGGACAAAAGCGTATTGGACATGAGAAAATTTGTGAGCATCGTTTTTTTTTTCACATTTTTTATCATTGGTCATTCCTTCCATTGTAATATTTATCCTGCAATCGAACCGACACTCTCGACACTTTGTGAATGTGAACTGCTCGAACGGTGATCACTTTCTACATGAATTTTATCGACTCTCGTTGCCCTAAAGTCCAACGGGCAATTGTCAAAGATACATGCGGAGATTTTGGTCAATCGCTGCACAAAGATGAGGATCTGGTTCGATAGAAAAAAAAAAAAAATTCAACTCGTTGGCATATTTACGTTGATATGAATCCACGCGGCAAACATATAATTTTTAATTTAGAATGGGCGGACGAGGGCAAAGCTGTTTTGACGGAACTCTCGCATTGTATCAGCGGATTGGTTTGGTGAGGACCGAGGAGGACAGCGGAGGATCGTAGAGTGGGAAGAAAAAAAGGAAGTAAAGGGGTCATATTAGTCTGGTAAAAACGCAGAAAAAGGAGGAGGACGATTGCTGAGACAAGGTCGTGGGGCTTTATATTATTCTTCCAGTCCGCGGAGTAGAAAAGAGAACGAAAACGCGGATAGAAAAGAAAAAAAGCAGAGAGACTGAAGAAAAGGGAAGAAGGAGCTGCTATTAGGGTTGCTGGCGAGTTGCTCCAGCTCCCGCTACGGCGCGGGATGAAACTTGATCTACTTATCAATAACCGTGTAATTATAGTACTAAAGAGTTGGTAGGGCTCAAAACAAGCCATAATAAGACGCAGGCACGTCTTTCCCACAAGTAACCTTATATCCCTGTGTCGTGGTGCGCCGAGCATCAGGGAGAGAGGGATTGCGAGAGGGACCTTGCGCGGAGCCTGCGAGTCCAAGCGTCTTTCACCTTTCAGCCACAGCCATAAAACTCCCCCACACTCTTTATCTGTCGTAGGTCCATTTGTTTTCCCTTTTTGGCCGCGCTTACCTAACTCTTTCCCTTGCTTCCTTGTCCGTCTTTGCTCGTTCGAGCTCCGATCCTCGTTTGACCCGATTGGCTCGTCCTATATACTCGGTGAAAAAAGACTCCTCGCCACTTTGGCTGTTGTTTCGTGAGGTGAGCTCGTTCCATGTGTACTCATTCCTCCCGCACGAGAGAGACATTCAACGAGAGAGTAAAAATCCACTGTTGGCGCGCGAAGGCCTCGCGCTCTTTCATCCTTTGATTTGTCTTTCTCTTCGCAATGGATTCTTCACCTCGACCGCAGACTCCATTCAGACCTGCGGAGCGGCCTCTCTCTCTCTCTCTTTCTGTCTCTCGCTGATTCCCTTCGTTGTTTTGGCCCCGCAGCTGCCATTGTTGGCCCATTAATTTATTACGGTCCAATTATGAGAGCGCGTTACCTGTTGTTTGCTTTGCTTCTCTCCTGTTCCCACATTGCTCTTCCTTTTTCCTTCCACCACTCTCGTTAATTTGTTAAGTATTGAAATTCTTAACCAAGCGATTTGCACGTGTCTCCGCAAAGCTTTCCTCTCCGTGCGAGGAACGTTTAATTGCCCAAGGACTGCTTGGATATGATTTGTCACTCATCCCTCCACACGTCCATCGATCCTGCAATCACGGCTCGACGGCTTCGAACCGATATTTCGTTGCAGGCGCATGCCAGACTCATCAAATGTCGACGCTTGGGTAACGCATACCTCGCATTCACGTACATAAAAGGGTGAGACATCGACAGTAACATAGTTCGATGCTCGCGCGCGCGCTCCACGAGAATCTCGAGTGACAAGCTCCGATGGAGCAGCCTCAAGACGCGCTACATGAGAACGGATAGCCCGCGCTCCTCCGGCGGCACATCAAAGCCCACAGCATCCAGTTTTAGACCGCGCACTCGCCCTCTCGATACTTCTCTCTTATCTCCGTCGATGACTATCCTACACCGCGATCTAATAGTCTCTTTTATTCGTCCGCGCTCCCTCCTCGTACAAATGAGCTCAGCCCGCGTATGCAGGCGTCAACTGTTATTTCTACCGAGTGCAGAATTTTTGGGAAAGGAGCTTGCGAGGTATTTCACGAAACAAATTCATTTAGGGCTCTTTCAAAATTTTGCACAAACTTTCTGGGCATCGAAACTTTATCTAATACGTTTTTAATAAATTTTGAAAAAACCCTAAACAAAGTCGTTTTGTGATAATAATAATACGTCGAAAGCGTGTGTCTGTCGATTTGTGGAGTCATGATGGTACGCCAAAGGACCAAGAGGGCACAAAAAAATCGTTTCTGTGTCTATAATTGCTCTTCAGCTCCAATGCAGACCAAACTTTTCCTCGACCGATTCGAAAAGAACTTTGACGATCTTCTGTGAATGACATAAAAATAAACCAACATTGCGGCACCGCGATGGGATCCCGTTAAACTAGGCACCCTCGATCTCCCGTGGCCCGTATCAGGCGGACATTGCAAAGACTCGATAAGAGGCGTGTTTGATCGATGTTTTATACGTGCAAATCGGCAGTGTTCCGAGCGGAGCGACAGGGGAAAAGGAAAACAGAAAACTGTTATCATTTCTTCATCAACTTCTGTTTGAATCTGCGTCTCTTTTCCTGTTGCCTTCGTGTATTTTGCTTTCTTCCTTTTTGGTGGCGATACATCCACGGAGAAAGAATCCGCAAGTGAATGTGTGTTGTGCATGATCATGTACAAGCGAATGCTGGATAAGCTCGCAGGCAATTCGAACCGCGGGAACGTTTCTCTCTCACCCAATAAATCTGTTTGCAATTAGCGAACTCTACACGCGACGCTTATGATGCTGCTGGGCGCTTCTCGCGAATGCAAGAATAAATGACGTCATAAGGAACGAAGCTGAACGACCGCCCGCGGGGAAGACGGCCGCCGAAGCAGGCACCACCGCTCTTTCGCTTCTATCCCGTGTGTCTCTCACTTACGAAGCTCGATTTTCGAACTCGGGTCATCGAATGCGCGGCGTTGTGCGCGGACCCTCACGCCACGCCGACTTTAATAAATATCCCGAGGGTCTTCGGGCCTCGCGGGCTCTGAGGACCTCGGGACACGTTTGTAATGGAGATATCGACCAGCTCGTTCCTCCTCGCAGCATTGCAAAACAAATTGGCCCGATCCACTCGATACAAACGTGCAATGGCCAGTTTTTCGCGCCCTTTCGTTTATCACCCATCGACAAATGCTGTATACGAACAGCTACATCGTTGCATTCTCAAATCCACAACCGCAGATGAGGAGCCTCATGCAAATGCGATTGCCCCCTTGCACGCCAGGATTTCTCGTAATTGCGGTGGCTCTCGCGCGCCAAAAGCTGAAAATTGATAGAAAATACAAATTTTTATGGCGTTCATGAATTTTTAACAATAATTGCCAACGGAATGTTGTAAAATGAGACGAAAATCTATTAATTTGATAAATTTTTGAAATTAAACAANGGACACGTTTGTAATGGAGATATCGACCAGCTCGTTCCTCCTCGCAGCATTGCAAAACAAATTGGCCCGATCCACTCGATACAAACGTGCAATGGCCAGTTTTTCGCGCCCTTTCGTTTATCACCCATCGACAAATGCTGTATACGAACAGCTACATCGTTGCATTCTCAAATCCACAACCGCAGATGAGGAGCCTCATGCAAATGCGATTGCCCCGTTGCACGCCAGGATTTCTCGTAATTGCGGTGGCTCTCGCGCGCCAAAAGCTGGACATTAATAGAAAATACAAATTTTTATGGTGTTCATAAATTTTTAACAATAATTGGCAACGGAATGTTGTAAAATGACAACGAAAATCTATTAATTTGATAAATTTTTGAAATTAAACAAAATTCCCACCATTGATGATGCGCAATTTCCTGGAAACTGAACCAACTCTTTTTGTTTCTTTTTACGATCATTTCGTGAATTCTGATAATCTCTAGACCGTGACAGCTCAACGAACGAACGAACCAACGATTTAAGTGTTTATTAATTATGACGAGAACGAAGATTAATTTGTAAGAATAATCGCGTGTGTTGGTTTCGAGCTTCCTGATGATTGTACTAAATGGCTGACTTGCATTTTTTCTAACCCTCGATCTTCTTCGCTCGATATAACAGAAGGATGACTCTAATATACTCGTTAAAGCAGCTACAACGAGATTGGCTCCCCGAAACAAGCAGCTTCAACATCATCCGACCAAATATCGTGATCTAGAACGTAATTCGTGTTCTCTAATTCAATAACACTCAATAGTGTTGTAGAAATATCGCTCATCATGTTCCAGTTCCAAAACTCATGGTAGGGCTGGCCACCCATTTTTTTTTGTGTTCATTAGTGTTCAATTATTATAACAATTTTTTGACCAAACCTCCATTTGTCTGTTCCGACTCGATGACAACAATTTGAACAAATTTAATAATTTATTACGATAAATTAATTTCTTATTCGAAAGAAACTTGATTATTTAATAAAAATTAAAAAAAATTGAATTGATAATTTTCAAATAAAATTGAAATACAAAAAAATAAATGAAAATTGATTAATAAATATTTTTAAAATACAGAAAAAAAGAAACAAAATAATTGAAAATCCGACAAGCAACAACAATTTCTGAAATAGCATAAAGGGCAAAGTCTCGCCAACTGCCAATGAAATATCAATTTTTAATAAAAATGCTGAACGAAACGAAAGTGAAATTATGAAAAGTTCGAGACCATGGTGAGAATTTTGCAGTTGAAAGATTATCACCATGAGCGAAACTCGTCTAAGCCTATAAACTCCAAATAGCTCGGAGATATTTTTTTTCAGTATGATCGACGGATGCTTGTACATACGTTCGATCCTACAGAGAGAGAGAGAGAGATTACAAGAGCAGTTTGCACAAACAAGCTAGTCATGTATCGAAGCTTTCATGTACAACCACCCACCGACTAGTCCGATCGTTTTATCCTCAAGAGCTTTTATGTACAGAAAGCAGGTGGTAGGTACCGAGCAACGGGGGGTTTCGACATTATCACCAGGCTGCAGTAACAAGCCAGACATCATTACCAGGATCTACGGAAATGCAAAGTCTCTCCACTCGATTTAACGAGCCACGATTATGGAAATGAGTGTTTTTCAAGCGTGTCGATAAATTATCGGGCTCGTTCGATCAAACGAATGTATAAAATACTTTGCATTTTTTTAAATTTGGATAAAGGAAAAAGGGGCAGCGATGTAAAAGAACTTGAGGCTTTTGTCAAACAGCAAAGATGCATTGATTTTTTTGTGAATTATTTATTGGAGCAGATTTTTGAAGACCAAACATGCTCGCTGATAGAAATTAGCTGGACGTGCCAACAAATTTTAAAAATGCTACGCTGGTTGGGAAAAAAAGATGAATGAATAAAAATATGTGCTCGCCAGGGATCGATCGGTATAAGGAGCTGAATCGACTGTCCGGTGAGACAACAAATCATAAAAAACATAATTATTTATAATGTCAATATTATAGTTGGTAGAACGTGCTCGTAGCGAGTTTTTCTTCCACCGGAATATTATGATAACCTCTCACTTTCTGTCCGTCCCTCTCTCTGTCTCCATTTGTCGGTTTTCTCATCGTTTCGTGGGCATTGTCGGATATGTCGAGTGCCTAATATTGGGATTTACATAATTAGATCTTTGATATTTTTTCAGCTTTCGAGGCCAGTAGTTTCGTTATGTACGGTCGCGTATCCGACGAGAGATTTCCGCGACACGTGCGCAGGGAAAACAAGACGAATGGAGCTTCTTTCGATATTCTCGACCGGCTTTATTAGTTCAAGTCTCTTCCACTTAATCTCCCTCGATTTATATTTTTCTCTCCATATCCTCACGCATTATTTGTTTTTTAATTCTTTTATCTTTGAAATTTTGTGACTTTTATTTTTTATTTTTTCATTCGAGTTTCCCATTTTCATTTGTTGCTAAAATAAATTTTATTATTTTGAATAAATTCCGAATACATGGATTTTATAAACATCAGGCTCGATCAATGTGAATTTTATTTTCTTTGCTCCTATTAGATCTATGTCGAGCTACAAGTGGAGAAGGTGTGTCTTTCAGGGTGATCCGATTTCTTGATAAACCTGCGGAAACGAAGCATTGTGCGGAACTTGGTTCATCTTTGTCCTTGGCAAAAGAATAACGAGCGTCTCTCACCCCGTAAGATGAGAATTAAGAGGATCGGCGAGGACCTTCATTGGCTCGCACCACGTGCCCAAGTGTTACGGACTACAGCGGCGAATACCCTCTTCAGATATGTCTGCCTCCCTCGATATGCCCTTCAGGGTCCTCCGGGTAGGCTCGCGCGTCAATCCGGAAACGGAAACCACCCCTTTGCACACCGATGGAACTACACCACCGGCAGCAGCACGAACTCGTACTACAGCCAACCATCTAAAAGGTACTTAACCCTTCGAGAATCTGAACCCATGAGAAATACGATATCCCAATGTACCCTCCACGTTGGTGTGCTCAAAGAAAATCCTGCTCGCGCACAAAAACAGATTCACGACTTGCAGATTTAAAGCGAAGGACTTGGAATTTGAGTGCATGATAACTTTGCCCGTTCACGGGGGTGCTCCTGTTTTTTAAAGACGCCAAGAAACATATTCGATCCAACCATTATATTGTATAAATTTTAGAAAATTCTCAGAATTTTCATGAATTTTCAAGATTTTTCCAAATTTTCGCCACCAATGAACCATTTTTTTTCTAACAAAAAAAAACCATAAAATGTTATACAGCGGTTTCTGAGGATTTTCAAACGATAATAAAATTATGTGTTTACTGATGGTTGAGTAATCTTCAATCTTGAAAAATGCTGAGAATTTCCATAAACTTGAAAGAATTTTTTAAATTTCTGCTACCGAAATGAAACATTTTTTAAAAGTAACTATTAAGGTATAACTATCGCAGAATGGGTTGATTTAGGATTTTCTTGAAATTTAGTGTAAATATTCTTGACATTAAAACGAACAACTTTCCTATGAGACGAAACATTTTCTGCCGTCTAGAATTTGAGATATTTCATTTCCAATTTTATATTTTTCCCATCTAAACGCATGTAAATTGAAGTCGCGTTTCTTTTGTTTTTTCTTGCAACTTTTTTAACGAAACGTCACTTCAATTTACATGCGTTTAGATGGGAAAAATAGAAAAATGGAAATGAAATATCTCAAATTCTAGACGGCAGAAAATGTTTCGTCTCATAGGAAAGTTGTTCGTTTTAATGTCAAGAATATTTACACTAAATTTCAAGAAAATCCTAAATCAACCCATTCTGCGATAGTTATACCTTAAATACCATTGTGGTTTCTGAATTTTGTTAAACAATAAAAAATACAATGTTTTTGTGATGGTTGTTCGGACGGTTGAATAATCTTCGATCTTGTTGATTCTTTTGTGTATTGACTGGCTGCGATGATTATCGATGGAATTGTGACAAACGATGTTCTTATAAAGAGTGTTTGTCCGCTTGTAATCCGGCGGTGTATTTCGAGCCGCAATGCTCGAGCTGATACAATATATAATGGGAACAATTCATTAATACGGTTTATATCAAGGGGAGTTACGTTTTACGATCAGTATACGATAGCGTCACTGTCTCATATTCCTCTGAATCTATTTCGGAGTAATCCCTGGTGCAAACCAACAAACAGTGACAGCTGTTAACCTCGCGCCGTAGCGAAGCCCAGATTTTCATAGCGGCGGCGGGTAACCACAGTCACCGCAACGACCGAAAACTCAAAGAATTACAAACGATGCAAAGAAAGCGGAATAATTGACAAACCGCGATGACAAAAAGCGTTGCGTCCAAGAAATCCGGAAGTTTTACGAATTATCCGCAAATACCGACCATGCGTGCATCCAAAATGTCACCACGAAGCTTTTCAATCGAATTTGCTGCGAGCTAGAGGTTTTTCACTTTGATCTGAGCCTGCTCCTCCAATGTTATTCTTCATCGCGCGTGATTTCTTTGCCGATCGAGACCGCAATCTCTGAATCTGTAAATCTCTTGGATTTTTCACGTTCACTCAATATTCCACTGATGAAAGAATTTCTTTTTAGAATTTTATTGGAGACAGGCATACAGCAGGTTGAAAAAGTGGAAAGGTGGAGCGAAGCAAAACGATAACCTGCAAATGGCCGTTTAGCGGTGGAGAGTTATCTCGATAAGCTTGCCTCGAAGGCACCCTCGATTAGGGTTTTTAATTGGAATTTATCGCGAGAACCGACAGTCTAGCTCGCAAACAAACAAGAGGAGAGTTAAGTAACTTTCGTCAGGATTTGAAGCATCTTACAAAACACGATCCACCGGGTCTGAAGTAGAAAGGATGAGACGAAAAAGAAGCGAAGAGAAAGGGAAGAGGAAGGGAGTGTAGGAAACAAGAAGAAGAGGCGAGAGAGGAAAATTGCAGGGCGTTCGAGACACCTGGCCACCAAGAGGAACGTGAGGTTCCGCTTTCACGCGAAATAAGATCACTCCTCGAGATTACGGACCATTATCTTGGGCTAATCGGAAAGAGTTCGAGCTCGGTGGTCGGCTGGAATACTTGTGTCGGTAAAGCCCGTAAAAGCAAATATCCGGAGGGGCAGATGCTGCCGTACGCGAAGTTCAATAGAATCACGAAGAACCGAGACGAACAGCATATCGAAATACATACACATGTTGGATGTGTACGTGTCGCGCATGAAACGAGAGTGTTGTAGACGCACAGAGACACAGCAGAGAGCAAACTGTAAAGGCGAAAGGAAAATTGTAACAGGAGGAAGCCGAAGGGCTGTTGGTTGATTCTGCAGGCGAAGGATGGGAACCGAGAGAAGATGATGCGGGGATGCTGCGAGAGAAAGACACGAGCACGGACCCATTACTTTACCAAGAGGGTGGCTAATCTGGCTGGCAAATATTTGGCTTGTCACATTCACCGGCTCCTGTACATCGTCCAGCATAACGATCAGCATTATGACGTTGAGATAAATACAGAGATGAGAACCGAATTCGTTCACATCGGCGGTAGGCATTACTCCCGCATGAGAAAGTCGTGAGATTATCGAGAAAGGATACGGAAAGTTTGGACGGGAGTTTGACGAGAAGGAACTGGAGAAAAGTATCTTGATCGCAGTGCAAACTTTCCAAAATTTCGAGGATGTATGCCACGAGATTGAATTGGTCCAGGCTCTCGGGAAACATTCACGAAGCGATTTTTCGACAGGGCATCGTTTAAGATATTATCTTCGTGCTCGATCATCGAACCCATTGCCGAAATGCATCCATTCTTTTCACCTCGTTCTCCGATCTTGTACGCACGAAGATCGTTCGTGACCGCGGTTCCATCGACGAGTCTAAGAAAATCTACTAGATCCGTTTGAGAGAAACCGAAGAGTCGCACAGAAGGGATTGGACTTGTTTCTGTATATCTATTTCCTAAGTTTAAGATGCGCGAGTGTAAAACTGTAAATCCACCAGAAAGAAGCAACGATGGGGAAGCGAACAGGGGGAGGGCGATTAAGCAGTACTCCGGTAAGACTTGGTGTCACAATGGGATCATCGCGGACCGACGAGCACCGATCTGCTTAACATATATCCGGTGAGACTCGCTGCTTCGAGATTCTCTCTCGTTTCGACTCGATCGCGGTGTCTCTTCACGCTTGATGAAAGAAAAACGAGGAAGAGGTATGGGAATGATGACGATGATGAAAAGCAACTGAGAATAAGAGAAAAGGAGAGCGAGAGAGCGAGAGAGAGAGAGAGGCACAAGCCAGCACGCGGTATCCCGTGGCTGTCAAGAGAGGCTCTCTCCAAAGAAGGTCTCAACTCTTCTCTTAATTCCCATTCTTGTGCTCCACACGACAGAGTCTCCAGCGGAATTCTCATACGAATATAAGATCAACGCAGGGAGAGAGAGAGAGAGAGAGAGAGAGAGACGCAGAGGGAGGGAAGAGCGAAGAAGAAGAAAGATTAGCTTCTTAACCAAATAGGCTTAGCTTAGCACATTCGATCCTTGGTGCTCGTCGTCCTCGTCGTCAGCATTCTCGATCTCTCTTTCGTTGGCGTCTGCTCTACGCAGATCTCGGCCAGTTAACGATCCTCTGATTCGGTCCTTTGGTATGTCCAAGAGAATTTGAGATCTCCCCCCTCTTCCGTCCGCGACACTAATCTGGTTAGTTCAAGTTTGGACGATCGGATGACGAAACACCAATAAGGACGTGAAGGAGCGAGACAGCAGTGCCCTGCGACCACGAAATATGATGTTGTATACTCAAGTGGATTCGGTGTTGGGCTACGTTCACGTTTTGTTGCTCTTTGTTGACCGAGAATTATCCGTTCAACAGGGCTGACTGAAAATTGGATCAGCGCGGTCACGCAAAACGTCGGATGGACGTGAATGCCATCCGGAAAAACTCTCGTTGCTTCAAACGCAGACGAGGCACGCTAAAAGTGTCCGACGCCACTTTTTACTTACGATATTGAACATCAGTCAAAAGTTGAAGATCGCAAGAGGCTACAAAGTGTTTCGTCTTTATTTTTCACGTACAACTCGTCCCGAATGTCATATCGTCTACACCCTTGTTTCTAGATAAGTAGAAAGGCCAACATCAACATGTTTTTCTGACTTTGATAAAACTTGCTTGATACGGCGGGGCCTCGAATTTGCGGCTGAGCGGTTAGATCCTAAGCCGACGGTAATGTGACATTCAACCGGTAAATATAAGCGCAGGCGGTGATCCCTCTTTCCAGGGACGAGCACTCGGACGGGGGTAATCCTCGAGGAACCTTAATCACCGGGTTGACTAATCGCAATGTTGTACGGATAGAGAAATATACAGCGAGCCACTTTTCCCCTCGGGTATCAATAATGGGAGATAAATTATTCGTTATTGATAACTGATGGGTTCATAGAGGTAGTATTTTCGAGAGAAGGAAAAGCCCAGAACGTATAGACGTTGATATAGAGCCTCATGATAATTGCTCCTTAGAGTTGGTGGGTATCATGCCTATTTATTAATTTATGTGTATTGACGATTGTGACCGAAACGAATGGCCTGGCCAAAACAAAAAGACTTCTGGCCGTGCCAACTTTTTAACTGGATCGTTCGTTCGAATCTAGAAGGGAACCCTGCGTTTCGTGTACCACCAGGGAGCAGGATGGATGGACGAAGAGTTCTAAAGGCAAAAGGAAACATCAATATTTCAATAACTAGAGTATTAGCCCGATAATATTATTTGTGGGTGGACATCCAACAAAAAAGGGGCGAATGGCACTGAATAATTCGAGTTCTTTTTTCTTCGTACAAGCTCAAACGCAAGCCTTCCACATCCGGGGGTGTCCGTCGAATTGTCCCCATGATAGCTGGCTGAGGCTTCGGTCGTCCAGTGACTCGAGGGCTGCTAGATCGCGAGAAGGCCAAGTTGCGATTTCATGACGTTCATAACATCGAGCGTTCCTCTTCGGTGAATCATTAATGGATCCACGATGGGGTCGTGGGACGTCACAGCTGTGATCGCTGCCGAGACCGTCGACTCTCTTTGCTCGCTCTTCAAAAACGCCTCGATCAGAACATCGCGTGCCACTCACAATCCTCTCCCTTTCTCATTCCTGCAACACGTTTCTTTGCTTTCGATGGATATCCATGGTTCATCCATACCCACGAGTATGCATGGCCACCATTGAATTATGAAGGAGCCTTTTTTCTGCAACGTTCCTATCGGACAAAGACGAACACCCTCCATCACATACAACTCTCGTAATGTGAAGCATTGTCCATGCAAACGACTCGTGGAATGATCAAGTCTAGTAAGAAGTCATTTTTGACACTGCTCGCATATTGCAAGAGCTTAATTTCTGATTAGCCCAAAAAGTAAGCGAGTTGCATTAAAGATTGTTTAACTTGCTGGGAATTCCAAGGAGGAATCCTCCTGAAATCCGCGTTCAGCCGTTCTGGAACAACAATATCCCTCGTACAGTTTGACGTGCTGGCTGCGACGATGAAGAACTCTGTTCCGGTGATTCCCAGTATCGGAATGTGCATAATTCAAGAGTTCACGGCTGGCGTCAGGTATAGCGTATACACGCTCGCGTACAGCAGCGAAGGCAAACATACACGACAACGGAACGTTGAAAGTATATCGAGCTACCGTAGTATGATTACACAAGGAGGATTATATGGTCTGCCATTGAGAGAGGGAGTCTTCGCTTACGGTTATCGATCGCAAATGCTTTCAACCGATTACTCGAAGCAATTTCAACAATTTTCCTCCGCAACAAGAAGAGCGCAGTTTATTGCAGCGCGAAAGGCAAATGGGCGTGAAGATTGTACACGTTTTTTTTTCTTTTCAATACCCATAACTCCCTTTGATCAGCCATTCCGTGGTACTTAACGTCATCAAAGTTCATCCAGGGTTAGGAGAAATTCTAGTAATAAAAATAATTTCATTATTAGACATAATCCGTTGATAAAGTGTATGAAGCTGAGTGAGAATCGCGCGACGATATCTTTTACAGACGGAGATGAATATTAATCAGTAATCACGTCGTCTTGCCAACAGGGTCGCATGCCCCAGTGAATGATCGAATGAGCAACAATATATATCGGGGCATCGAGACCGCGGGGCTCACAAAGTACACGCATTTGGACACACGTCGGTGTCGATGTATAAACCGACAAATATGTCACACAAACCGCCGGAGACAATGTAAAGCGGGCAGCGGGTTACTCGTTTAATCGGCTGATTCAATAAATCCGTGCGCGTTCCGAGAGGGAGCATCAGGGTTGCGCCCGACACTCTCAGCTCTCGATGCCCAACCGCTTCGCTCTTGCGCGCAACATTAATTCGAATGAATTAATGTGAACCCACTGTTGACCCGACATTCTACATACAACTATAATATTCACGCGTGTGTATCCATGCGAGCCTTTTCTTTTCTCATCGCTTTTTTGCTTGATCTCTGTATGGTGCGAGTAGAACATACAGCGGGACGGGCGAAGGAAAATCCATCATAAGCGAGAGGGATGGAGGGAACGAATCAAAAGCTGGGATGAGGTTTTTCATCAACAAAAAAATGGAATGAAATATTTCATTTATTTAAGTTATAATTATTTTTTATTTTGTTTTTGAGGTCCTTTCGAAATCGATCCGGACTGACGCGATTCGGGTCCGGAATCTTTAAATTTCTGACTAAGATTCAATCCGGCAGGGAGGAAATTATCAAGTATCGTCAGAGATTAAGTGGACAAGTTGAAAAATATGACGTACTCGTAGAATTGGGTAACTCGATTCGAGTCGCACAAATTTCCTGGGTCGGTTTTCCACGTCGTGCCGCGAGCTTCTCATTCAATGACGTAGCGGTAGATAAATAGGCATATAGGCTGGTCACAGAGTGGGCGCCTCCTGGACCCCTTGATTGCTTATTGACCACTGTTGACTCGTGTTGACACCGCAGACCTTAGTTTGATGGATAAATGCACGGTGCGCGCCCACGCCAGGTTGCGGAATCCGCCCTGGCACCGCTCACACATGTGTGTGCTCTTCTCCTTCATCTCGTTCCTCTGCCTGCTGCTCTGCGCTCGCATTGCGATGCAACGAGATTTTTGCAGTATCGCACCCATTAACGAGACACGCGAGAATCATCTCCAACAACGAGTGCGTTGGATGCATTGCATAACATCCAACGCACTCGTTGTTGGATGCCACAACAAGGTGGGAGACTGAAGAATGCTGTTCAAATTGCGAGAGTCAAATCTTATTCTGTTCCATTATTTCTTTGCGATAAGTGTTGCATTTTAATTTTCCAGGTTAACAATATAAGCTTCTTCGATGCATTTGAACATCCAGCCCCGAAATTTACTAAAAAATTTTAACGAGAATGATCGATAATCGAAACTCGATGGACTATATCAAGCTCGTTCCTTTCCGTTCCGAGGTCGTGGCCAAGTAAAATCCCCATTCCTCCAGATCCTCAGCCGCCCTTTGAACACGAATTCTACTTCCGGTAACACCGCGTGTTCACCTGGCCAGTCGACCTTTATAACATCTTCGAATTTTCATGACAAACGTAGATCCCGGAGCAGGAGAAAGAGCCAATGAGGAACAAAATCGAGAACAAAATTTAAAAAAAGGAGCAATTCTCAAATAATTCTGTATTAATAATCGTATCACTGTGAATCGAATTTTTCGTTTGTAACGAGAAAACATATCGCGCTGGTGTAAAATGATGAGTTTTTTTCATTTGTTTTCCGATAAAAAAAAAAATCTGCTTTTGCATGCGACGACCTCGAAAATACCAGAAGAAGAAAAATAGGAAATTGAAAGCGTAGACGCGAAAGATTGTTGATGATGGGGCAACATTGAGAATGAGAAGGATAAGGAGGAACAGAAAGAAAAGAAAAATATGTGCAAGAGCACGGTCATGAGGAACACGCGGAGCATCAATCTATTTGGATGCTTAGCCAAGGCTCGACAATTATGATATTTGTCCCCATTAGACGAATTGGGGTGGTGACTCGCATGACCCCGACTGATCGCGACTGTCAGCTGATATAACCGGGCGCGCAATGGACCCGGGGGTCAAATATGATCGCTCCTCTCGCTTCCTCTCCTGCGCGCGCGATTCTCTCCTTTAATCAGCATTGTCTCTCGCTCTATCATCATTCCCGTTCGCAATTCAGCTTTTTTTTGGCCTCGCCACCCACACGTTCGTCCCTCTCTGGTTCCTCGTTTCTACTTCGTCCATACACGGTGCCTTCGTCTTTGTCATTCGTACATGCGACAAACTTCATGGTGTTTCGCTTTTTTTCCTCTTATTTTCCCAGATACGTTCGGTCCTGCGTTTCTCCCAACTTGTTAGGCACTCTTTCCTTTCCTTTCGTCGCTTCGTCGTCGCGGTTTTCCGTTATTCTGTCTCCGTACACGATTCCAACCAACACCTACGCACTCCTAGCTCCGCTTCGTTAAGCCACATGCACCGCATTATACGCGGTAAATTGACAATGTTGAGCGCTTTTTTACATTCTCATAATAAATATAATTCGCGGTATTTTTGTCGTTTTTGGGAGAGCGAGATCTGGAAATACACCAGAGCTCTTTGCCAGTTATTCAATGAAAAATAACTCGAATAACAAACACGCGAGTGTCTGCGTCAACGCTGCATTCTACGACGACGAATCAAGATGCATCGCTCCTTCCGCATGCAGCATCATAATGCCGGTGTGAAATTGTGCGTCTTTCCAGGTCCGTGCAGCGAAAAAAAGAGCGGGGCGAGAGTGTGAGGAGGGAGATTAAGAGGGTGGCATGATATCCGAGAAGAAGAATTAGGTCACGCGAACTCGCACGGTATCCCGTGCAATTGAACGAAACAAAAGAAACACGGCACGTACGTCGTCGTTTCTCCAATTACTCATTTTTTTCGTAGCAATAAACGGAGAAATATTTGAATTATGAATTGTAATGATAATTACGCACGAGCAAAACGTGGTGAACGGAGAATGGTCTTGATGAATGGAAATGGAAAATTTCGTTTGCACATCCACGGATATTTCATAATCATTCGGACACGACGGAGATTTTTTTTTCCTCACTACAAACATATATACCCAGAGTCACGTGACTTGACCATAAAAACGTCGAGTTTTAAAAGCGCGCAGTTGAAAAAATGTTGATGTATTAATAAATAAAACACGTCGCACTGCTAATTTATTTGCTGAGCCATGCTCTTGATAAATCGTCAGCGCGAGACGGTGCGTATTTGCAATGGTGGAGAGATGCTGCGAAGGGTACGAAGGGACGAGAGACCGCGGATAATAATACCGCGATGATGATCGCCGTTGGTGTCGCAGAACCGGATTCGTGCACCTCCATCGAGCATCTGCGGCTGATTCGTCCCTCTCAATTGACGGGGGCGTTGCATACAGGTATCCATATCCGGTTTGGGCTGGGCTCTCGCACGAGACGACTCAGCTCTCTACGTGGCTTCGCTCTTTTTGACGAACTCGCGCCTTTCCCTCCTTTCGTATCGAGACTCGCGAGCCAACGTCAGTTCTCAACTTTATCCGACAACGTAAGTTTATCGTGTGTTAAGTTAGACGTACACTAATGAACGGTGGTCCCCACGTTGCCACAGACTAAAACTTGCAGAAAATATATTGTATTGAAAGTTTGGAAAATTCTTGTATTTGGTCGCAAATTTTCGAACTTTGCGCAAAAATGCGATATTTGCGTGTTATGAGGTGAATTTTTGGCACCATAGCAAAGTCATATATGATTGAGAAAATGTCAATTTTATTTTTCGCAACTAAAATTCACCATAGAATTAAGTTTGTTCGTTTTTTTTTAAACTGTATTTTTTATTCCGAGTGTTAATTGTTACTGATAATTAACAGTAACAGTTTTGATAGAAATAACATGGAAAATGAGCATGTTGTTTGAATCGGCCTCTCGGAATGAAATAACAAAGGGCGATTCCCTCCCGGCTGAGTAATTGGAAAGCCAAGCCAGGGAGGCTTTCTCGTAGAGGGAGAAAGAGCGAAATCGGGGGCGGAGCAGCGTTGCGGTTGCATAGATTAGCGCCTGCGCACACAACACTCATTAGTGGATTTATTGCCCGTTTTCCCACTAAATCCCTCAGTCGCGTATTGTTTGCTCGGCACGCCCACTCTCCGTGCCTTCAGCGCACACAGAGCTGTGCAACTGAGTAATAAATAATATTGTCTATACACGCTTTTTGCTATTGGTACGTACAATAGCAAACATTTCTCTTTCTTTCTCCCCCCCCCTCTCTCTCTCTCCCTTTCGCGAAAATATTTAAAAAATATGTAAATGTCTTCAATAAATGTATTGAAACATTGAAGATTTTTAATCGTCAATATCATCAATAAATAAATTTGAATATTCAATATTTTTAATCGTTAATATTTTCAATGAATGTATATAAATATTGATTATTTTTAATTGTCAATATCATCGATAAATATATTTACATATTGAATATTTTCAATGGTCAATATCCTCAATAAATAAATTGAAATATTAAATATTTTAAATCGTTAATATGTTCAATAAATGTAAATGTTGAATATTTCTGATCGTCAATATAATCGATATATTTACATATATTGGATATTTTTTATCGTCAATATACTCAATAAATAAATTCAAATATTCACCATTTTTTAATCGTTAATATGTTCAATATAATTCTCGATAAATGTCGAATATATTTAATCATCGATATAGAATAATATATTTTTAGACGTAAAAAAAATGTTCTACTATGTAGAAAACAGCTGGAAAAGCTGATGAATATCTATTAATTAATTAATTGAGACTATGATATGAAATTACAGTAAGCAGCGTATTGTAATAAATAAATAATAAATAATTCACCTCTTTTTCCTTGGCGTCTTTTATTTATCTTCCATTCCACTTTGATATAGAAAAAATGAATTTTAATTTGACGTAGACCAGAGCTTCTTGCTATTATTTCGTAATTCCTACAACAATATCGAATGAATTGTGGCAATTTTTTAAAGAGTGATTTATGAGTGATATTCTTTTACGGACCAGTCGCAAAGAGTCTCAAATAAGCCACAACATGGGCAAATTCGGTAGGGCATCATTTCGGAAAGATGATGAGCCTCGAGAGACACAAGTCATAAATCTTTCTGCGGTTTCGCGAGTCACACTTGTTTGGAATAACGATGAAAAGTTTTGTTTCTTCGATGCGGTGAAGGATTGAAAGAAACTTGCGGTTATTTACCTTCTTGTCTTACCACACGGTTCGACAGATTTGTAGGAGAAGAGTCGACTCTGAGGGGAGTGGAAGATACAGAACGGATGGAGAAAACACTCGTAATCCTCTATATTGAATCGAGCTGATCGGCGTGTCCTTTCAACTGGTGTATACCGCATGCTAATGGGTTATAGTAAATTTGTGGTTGAGCAGGGCCAAACGGATCAATTTTGCCATAGGACGGCGATGTACCGTTGTTATACCCTGTGAATATAATACCATCAGCAACAACCTTCTGTACTGCTCTCTCGACGATGGATTCCTCCATCCCGCTCGATCAACGACGAGGTAAGAAAATGCGTCGTAAATTATACTTGCGGTTTCGTAGCAAAGCTAACTAATGCGAAGTGACGGTAATCGGGGCCTGCGACCTAAACTCGACCCAACTATACTACGTGCCTCTCTCTCTCTCTCTCTCTCTTTGCCAATGGCCATGCAGATGACTGAACAACGTTGTGGCTATGACTGAAACTTTGTCACTCTCGTAATCGTAAGCTACCGTGATGACGTCGAGGCCTTCCTTTTCTGAAATTACTCCTCCCATTCGCTCCCACTCGTTCTCGACCCCTCTCCTTGTGTTTTCCTTTATTTCTCAACTTGTATACATACTTTAGGCCTATTTGCCGCCCACCGAAGAAACTCTAATCCGTTCTCATCGGCTGCTCGTTCGGTTATACCGTTTTATTTCTCGTATTGCGTCGCATTATTCGCGTCCTCTTCAACGTTTCCAGCAATCGTCGCGTGCATCAACGATAATTCGCAGCCATTGAAATTTTTCACGCTGTACAAGAAATATTTACATCGAGCCAAAGCTTCGAGTTGAAAATAATTCACACAAAAATTTTCGATTTAATTTTGCAAATTTACCAGGTTTGTTTTTTTTTTTTATGAGTTTTCATTGAAATTCTGGAAACGGTATTGAATGAAAACAGAATTCGATCAATAACCACGTCCCTCTAAATTTTCCTGCAGCAAAATAAAACTTGCTGGTCCAGTCACTCCTTCAAGCACGAAGACTGTGAATGGAGAATCACTCTCGAGCGAGAACAACCACAATGAGGCGGATATTTGTACGACGAGTAAAAATGATTTTGGATAAAATTGATTTGACAATTTAAAAACGAATGAAAAAAATGAGGCGAGCAATGATGTGAGCCAGTGAACGACGAAGCATCTGCTTCGCATTCGTTGTTGAGTCTTATGAGAGTTTCGTCGTTGCTGGGCCACATTTTTTTTACGGATGGACAAACGACGATTTCCACCGAAGACCGAAGAGATTTCTTCTCGTCGAGAGTAGCACTCGAGGTGTAAAAAGAGCTGAAAGAAAATTCGTCATGGAGCACGACAACGGGTGCTTGAGAAAATTTTATTGGATTGAGATTTGATGAGAGCTGAGGAGGTCGCAGGTAATTGGTAATTGCGAGCAATTGCACGGCGTAATCCTGTTAACTGGATCTCGAGCAGCCAAGAGGGCGAACGTCCCTGGGGTGCGAAGGTTACGCTGTACTAGCTCTATAGACGTTTGCACGTACACAACTGCGTCAACAACTCCGGAGGGAGCGAAAGTCTGAAAAGCCGAGGGATGAAGATGTAAGAGTGCGTGTCCCTGGTCTTTTTGAGTACGTAGTGACGGGAATGGTACATTGGAATTAAGCGACTGCTCTGACAGGATACCCGTGAGATCTCTGTCGATCCTTCCCTCAGGACTCGAATCCAAAACTCTTCTCAAACTTATTTCATTTGGTTACACCGCGCTCGCCTCATTCATCATACATCAATGAGTTGCCAAAGCAATTTTCATATCTAAAAGGTACTTCTTCCGCAATATTAAGCGAAGCATTTTATTTCGTCGCGTCCGCTATCAGAGCGGAAGTAAATTGTTCTCTCGTTGAATTACGCCTTGTACGAGTTGACCACGCAGAGCGATGTATTTATATATATCAGTAGAAAAGTTTTCTCCGTTACTTCTTCTTTGTGCTGCAACGAAAATCACTTGTCGATCTAAATATCGCGGGCAGAAACTGTTTCGCCTGCGTCCTCTTGAATTCCGCAGATCAACGAATCGTTGAGTGGATTCGTGAGAACGTTTCCGAAAGTAAAAGTTAACCCTCAAACCAGTGGAATTATTGTACACTGGAAATAAACTTGAAAAAAAAACGTCGATATTTCGTTGAACACGGTAAACTAAATATTTTTGGATAATTTCAAAGTTTTCGCATGATATTTTGGTTCTAACGAAACTGGCAGCGAAACTAGCGAAACTTTTTAAGAATATTTATTACATGTCGATCTTTTCCAAACAAAACAACAAAAATCTTTTCATTGCGGATCTTCGAAAAGGTATCGTGACGCGTGTAGTGCAAAAAATTGGAAACTGCGTATTTTTAAGGCAAACGTTGCGAGAAACCCTTTTTCAGTCGATCGTCCTTTGAAAAAAAGAGACAAAACGCAAGGTGGAGGATGAAGAAGGTCTCGGAGATGGTCAGATAACTTTATTGCCTTCCTGCAGCAGAGGCTTTTGGCTCTCAGTCAATATAACGCCGAAGGATTACTTCTATTTTTTTTTTGCTGTTTTTCTCAAGATCCCATGGTGCGGCAGTGAGGAAGAAAAAAATCGTATAGACGAAATGTATGGCTTTGCGGAAAACCGCGAGAAAGACGACGGTGAGGAAAAAAGAGTAAAAAAAAAAAAACATAAAAAAAATGTATACGCGCAATGGGGAGCTAGTGTCTCGAATCTTGCGAGAGACTCTTTAAGGGTCACTCTCGCGCCTCATCCCTCTTATAGACGCTCTCGACGCCGGTGCACTCACAGGCTTTGAGGAATTATTGGATCGTGCTACGACGCACAGAACGTATGGGATCGGTGAGATTGTCAGTCGACGCGATCGTATAAAAAAAATGTGTATGGACCTTTTTAGAAGATTTTTCGACACGTACAAAGGCCGCGCGCGGGACTAGAGAGCAGCCCCATTATACGTGTGCATTCTCATTCGATCGTAAGTCGTTCCACTACGACACCGAGCAAGTAAAGGGCGCAAACTTGAGCGAGAAAGGTGCCAGCAGCCCTTTGTTAATGCGTTTCGTAAACGGGGGTGAAATCCGTGCTACGCGCAGCGAGCTTTGATAAATGAAGAAAAAAATGTTTAAGACGATGCGACCTGAAGGTAAAAATGAGACGAGCCTTCACTTGTGCTTTTTCTTCGGCAAAAAACGCGTATTGTTCAGAAAAAAAATGGAAACTTTAAACCATTCAAGTTCGTTCGGCTAATACAAAATGTTTTTTTTTTTCGATTTAATTCATTTTCTTCGTGCTAATTCTGCTCGAAATTAGGAAACTGTGGGAAGGAAGGAAACATATCAAAGTTCATACAGTTTTTCCTATAAATATTTTATTTTTTTGGCTTTGTGTTGGGGAATCTGATTATATCGTGCAAGGGAGTAGCAACGATGAAAGAGGCAAGCAAACAGGTTGTATGTTCAGTGACAACCCTTTCACGCTTGAGAATCCGATTCACGGAAATCCGTGTGCTGACTATGAGAAATCTTATTATAACCGATTTGTACAGGCTTTTCGAAAAATATAATAACCAAAGGCCTTTCACATTGTAATCCTACGATCAACGCGAAGAATGTCACTGTTAGGGGTGCTCGACTGCTTTTTTTTCTCGACCACAGTTGGACTTGAATCACGACGCGTATTTTTGGTGAGAACGTCGTTTTTCTTTTGCCTCTCACCCTCGCTTCGGATGAAAACGTTGCAAGTCTTTGAGGCTCGGGATGCGGAGTTGGCAGCGACAGTTTGCTCGTATTATTCAAAATGAACGTTTCATCGGGTTCATTGAAGACTTGGAAGACCATAAATATTTTTCTTCCTCATCGTTTCCGGGTCACATTGATTTTTGAGACTGGATCGCGAGAACTAAAACACGAAAAACGCGCGGGAACCAAAATGATAAATAAACTTTACCTGCTTCTACTTCGATCTTTGGGGTACGAGGGTGGTGCATTTGCTCTGCGGTTGGAAAGTAATCTCGATAACCAATGAGAAAGCTACTCGAAAAAACTTTTTTTAAATGTTCATCATTGACCCCACACGTCATGAGTTATTTTTCTTACTTTCCAACGCATAACCGGGGTCCGAAAGGACCCCATGCTTTCCTTTATATCATAAAACCGGTTCTATGCCGCACATTTGGTTGATGAATGAAAAACCTATTCAAAGAAAAGCAGAAAAGAAAATCGACAAAAAGTTATTAGTCATTGGGATATTAATCGTGATTTCCTAAAACGCGACGAAGATACTCTTCAAATTTTTCTCACATGCGAATAAACTTTTTATTTCTTTCGTGAAATGATTATTGCGGCGGTGACCCGATGAAATTAAGGCGATCTACCGGACGTTTCCAAATCCACTGAGGCTTGAAAATTCGAGAAAAACAAGAGTTACGCGCGTGGTTCTTTCTATGTCGGAGGCAAAAATGACTATTTCGAGGATTGAGGAATAAAGTTTAGCAATAAGAAAAGGCTAGTGTCGTGAATCTCAGGAGAATTCTCCGTATTCCAGAATTGCATTTTGTATATAAATGCGGGAGAAGATTTACTTGTCCTTTTGCCACAATTTGGCCGATGTTTTTATTTCACTTCCACACTAGACCACGAGTGTTTCTGTGTGATCCATGGTCAGGGAGTCGTCACCACAAATGTTTTTTTTTTTCTCAAAAGACGGTGGTAGAGAATAAACGAATGAGGGATGCAACAGCTGTCCCCCCTCCCTCGAGAGATGGAAAAAATTCACGTTCGCCCGCGGCATAGAGAAAGAGGAGAGAGAGAGAGAGAGAGAGAGCCAGTTCCACGATGATTCCTCCCCTGTGTAGGGATGAAGAACCAGTCGAGCTCGACGTTGGTCTCTTCATTCTCGGCGAAGCTCTCACCCCGTACGATATCACAACACCAAACGCCTATTTGTTACACGATAAATATGTAACTGGAACACAATGTTAGTCTCGGTGGTTCGTCCATTTCTGGCTCCACACAGACAAACACAGGCCCATACTACGGCGGGGTACAGGGCCAAAAGGGCGTAACCAACAGGATTTAGCCTACAGGGTAATGACGGGGCTAGGTCGTTTTTTGTCTTTGGAGATGCGATACATGTAGCGTAATAGTTATTCGGGGCAGGATCCCCTATGGGGAACTGTGCGGGGATCCAGGAGCTCGGGAAGGGCGAGGGTTTGCTCGCACATATTATATATATATACCGAAATATTGAATCATTCGAGGGCCAACATTCTAACCAAACCAACACCTATCTCGAGGAAACAACGTGTATATACTTTATAACGTTGTTGTGCCTTTGCTAGATGTCCCTATACATCGGAGAACCGCGGGGTGCGTACATAGAGACGTCACGATTATGTTTCGATTCATATTCATACACAAGCGTGCGTCAGTGTGCGTGTACGTTTCGTCACTGTCGCGCACTCTTCCTCCCATGTGTGTGTTTTTCATGCCACACGTTTCTTTTCCGCGCTGCGTGTATTCAACAATGGATATACTCGACGATTCGCATGCATGCGGTACCCGAGTCGAGAGTGACGATAAAGAGAGAAATATACGGCAGATGGTACAGCCTGAAGTCAAAAGTACTCCAATAAGGGCTTAGTTACAATAACATCACTCGCATTCACGAAATTAGGCCATGAATGTCCGCAGAGCCCTTGCTCTTCTTTTCCTTTATCATCTTTCATTCCTGTGGGATTCAAAATACTCGACCTCTCTCGACACTCACTCTGGAAAAAACCAGAGAAAGCCTCCCGCGCATCACACTTTGTTGTCGAAAAATTGTTTCGAGCTTTCGAGACCATCAACTGCACGGTCATCAGATCATTTCTCTTTTCTACACACGTTTTTATGAGCTATGGAGACTATTACTTTTTTTAGGCCACTTGCTCATTTCCTTGGACAGGCAAACCCAACGCTTTGACGTCTTAATTGGATACTTAGTGACTTATTGGCAATTGAACTAATTCAACAAGTATCTTTCTTGCAATCACTGCATCGAAATTTCTTGGCGAATTTCCTCACCGACCTTGGAATCACGTTTTTAATAATTTTTCAATCAGTAAACGATTTTTTATAAATATGAATGGTCACCATATTTTTATTCACTCCATAAACTTGGTACCGTTTTTTTTTAGAAATCCTCCCTGCAAGGAAACAATTGTATTAGAATATTTAAATTTCAAGTTCGGATTCGTAATCGCGTCGACGAACAAACGGAATTCCTATGGTACTCTACCAGGTAAAAGCTACGGTCGCCATAACCTTAATGACTCTTAACCCCATAAGCCACGTTACTTTTGTTCCAAGTTGAAAATATTCATCCAGAACGGAACGGCTGGATTTCTAAGCAGGATAGACATGGAGGGCTTATCCGTTTATCCTTCCTGACGAAGTCGACAACGGCGATTAATTTTGGGTGGCGAAAAGCCTTTAGAATTTAAGCTTCTACGCTGCTCGGCCCTTGGTGATTATTTATCGCTGAATAATCTTTCGATTTTCGATGCAAGGTCAAACGTGTCGATGTTTCAGAATTTTTGAGGAAATCGCTTCGAAATAGAACCGAGCAACATTTTATTGAAAAAAAAAGAAGCCATTTTCAATCGATCGCTCAAACTATAAAATTATCCTGAATCATATGAATTACGATAACGAGATTCTCGTTCGACAAACTCTGCCATGCGACAAAAGTTGTACACTTGTCGGTGAGCCATGAGCTAAACGCGATAGATCGAAGGATAACGGTGCAGTTTGCTACTTTGGACGATATGAAAATTGTACAATCCCTCGTTTTTCCGTTAACGGCAAAGTTCGATATGAGGGCTCGCCTTCAATTGTAGCTTCGAATGTCGCAGCAAATGTGCGAGTCGTAAGGGGCTTGTTCCGTCGAGCATATTATCGAGCCTTCAGAGACAGTTCTGGATGCATAAAAAAATAATCCCCATGAATTGAAACTGCACGCTCACTGTTTCATTTTTCTTTTTCATTTCTTCATCAATGTAAAACTTTTCTAAAAATCGAATTACAAAATGAATTAATTTATCAAATCTCCAAGAACATCATTCCCTATCCAGTTTCTCGGTCGTTGATCTTTATTTTCAAATCGACCTTGACAATCCCAATTCGCACTGCCAACGGAATAATGCAAGAAAAAGAAAAACAATTTCTTTTAACACTCGTTCGAGTGCACACCTCCTATAAGTGCACATTGGGTCAATCTGACCCAAGGCTTTTTTTAAATCGTTGTATTCCGTTAAAGGTGCATTTTTCGTTTTTTTTTTCGGTAGAGACGTTCTTTGTGCAGCGAATTTTTTTTTCACAAAAACGAAAATTCGATGCGAAAATATCCGTTGCCATCAAATGCCAAACAATCGCTGACAGAAAATTGTGTTGGAGTCGAAACGACACGGTATGCATTCGAAGGGTTACTAATAATATTGGCGCACTGCTGGGCGATATTTTTGTTCCAGCTATGAATCGAAACGCATACTATAGTCGAATCGTCGTTGGCACGATCAGAAAATTTCGATAAACTCGAATTTCCTCGATCCCCCGAAATATCGATTTTCATTGCGATCATTCGTTGACATTTCTGCACAGACTTCTGAATTGTCACAGAGATTCAATCGCTTTAGTTATCGGAAGAAAAAATCTTGAGCATTGTTGGTGTGTCGTAATGATCTTTGCGGCAAGTAATACTATTTATGTCGTAAGAGCGTTTTATCATAGCTCCCTTGAGGTGGATCGTGCGCGGTGTGGGAGAGCGTATATAATTTGCGAACTATCATTAGGTATAGGGGGGTTGATGATCGTAGCGGTCGTTTCCTTTTTTGTATAAGTACAGCTTATCCACATAGGTAGGTATGTAGTTTGATCCGGAAGGGAGAAAGCGGGTGATCATACGCGATGAGACGTGCCGCTGAAAAAGAGGATGTTATAGCTGATGGGAGTTTGTCCACCTGCGCTGACCTGTACACGCGGGCCACGCGGGTGAGCAGAGCTCGACGTGGACGATCGGCAGAAAAGCTGACAACAACCCTGACTACGGCGGTATACCGTGCGAACGAGCATTCGTCGTTTACACGACTATCAATAACCGATTAATTATTCAATTGCTCCGGAACAAACATATATCCACCAAGTATATGCTTGATATGCAATATCCACCTGTCCGAGACATTTCCGTGTGTGTGCAGCAGCGTCGTATATACTCTCCTGACTTTTATGTTCCTTCATTCCGGATTCAGTTGATTATAAATATAGACTCCACTCAGCGATCGAGTGTCGCTGGACAATTGTCTGTTTCCCAACACTTGTTTCTTTTTCCTCTTTTTTCTTTCCTGTTCTCGTTACGAGACAATATCTGCAGTAGTACACTCATAAAATTGATTGTACGACGAGGTATAAGCATCACTTAGTTTCAATGAATACCGAGGAATTTTAATAACTATTGATTCACCGGAGGGAACAAATGCACTTGTTCAAACATAATCGCGACGTGCTTTAATATGCTGGCTCGAGCTTTTTGCGGATGTTTCTCTACTCTGTCGATTCCAGTCCCACCTCCTGGGAGTTTTATTACGCGATTAATTTTTTTCAAACGGCATAAAATCGTTTTTCCTCGAGGAAGTTTTTAACTTTTAATTGATCTGTTATTGATTTGGTCCTTTTACAGCATCTACATCGTCTCGCCCTGATGAACGCCATTTTTGAAGCTTATCAGTGAAAATTCTGTTGTGAGAAAAAGTGCGATCGTTGGCAGCGTGTAAATACATTTTTTCTCAACGATTTCACGAGTTTCGCGATGGAGATATTTATCCGAGGGGATTACACGGGAGGTGCAAAATAGTGCGAAGAAAAAAAGCTTTGCGCACGTTATTTCATTCCCGTCTTTCGCTGTAGTGGCTCATAAATTTGCGTTTAAGAGATTCGTCACGCTACCCCGTTGAGTTTCATCGTAACGCGGCTACAAAATATAAAAGCTTTGCGCGATATATATAAATACGTGCATGGAGGATGCGGAGGGATAACTAATATCAAAACGTCTCAATCCGCGGCAACGAAGTTGAGCAGGCCACGCGGAGGAGAGGAAACGCAAGAGGAAGAAATAAAAACGCGGCACGAGAGAATGCGCCCGCGAGTTTGTGAAAGCGCTGCGGAAGAGGAGTATCGCTTTCTCTCTCTGCTGTATCTCTTTTTCTCGATGATGCGACTATATCCTACAGTGCGCGGCACCTTTGTATCATTTAATATTTAAAAACAAGCGATAAATATGTCGGTTCGCGTGCTGTCCCGCTTAAAATGCGACCGGTGTAGCCGCGGATTAGCGCGGCTTCTCAAAAGCAAGACGGATGCTATGTTGAAACGTTAAGGTGTTAATGATATCGCGCATCGTCGCCGAGCGAGCAAGACGTACGAGCAAAACGAGAGAGAAAGAGAGACAAGGACCAAAAATCTTGTTTTTATTTTTCATCTCTCGCTATTCGTATTATCTCGCATTTATATATTCATTTGAAACCCACCAAAGTCCCGAGTCTCAACAAGATTTTTCAGAGTCAAAATTGGTAGCAAAACTCCTCGTTCTGTTATTTACGAGCATACACCATATAAATTGAGATGTACGTGCAGCTCTGCGTATATATTTGTGTCTACCCTCAAATACTCACAAAAATAAAAACATTCCTGGACGCAGCAATCCGCGTATTCGCTTTCGAAAAATCGAGACAAATTTTTCATCAATTTTTCGGTTAAAATATCAAAAACCATGACAATTTTCTTACCCATTTTGTGTTTCGATCTTTTATATAAAAATATCCTTTTTTTGACCTGACTAAATATTGGAGAATCTCGAGCTCAAAGAAAGACATAATTATTTATCAGCATGTCTCGATGTATGCACTGGAAAGAAAATTTTGTTGGAAAAGATCGATATTTTGTTGGATCCGGTCCATTGATCGTTTTTTTTTTAATCCAAAAAATTTTGGAAGTCTGTTTGATGTCATTCCAATCGTAAATTTTGCTGACAGTCTGTTAGAATCCAAAAATACTGTGAAAATAACGAAAATTTTCAAATTATCCAAAAATATTTAGTTCACCGTGTTTAACAAAATATCGAAGTTTTTTGACAAAATTTAATTTTCAGTGTATAAGAGGAATGTATATACTAGTAGCCCATACGTGCAAAACAGGAGTTAATAGCGTTTAAATTGGAATCCGATGCGTGCACAGTTTATTACACACAGGAGAATATTAATGGGAAACGAAATAATGAAAACCGGGGTATGATTATCTATCAATTAATGAGAATATATGGTGAGAAAGCGAAAGAACAAGTTTACTGATAAACTATTTATGTTTTCGCGAACGTGGTAGTTTGATATGGCTCGACTTTGAAACTTCAATTATGAGCAGCTTTTTATTCCCTCGATATTATTCATGCGTTTAACGCACGAATGAGCGTTTTACGTTCAAGTTTCAAGCCACGCTATGAAATAAATGTACGCATGCATTTAACCGAAGCAGTAAATAATGAAATCATTTTACGAGCTCCCTGAGTACGAGACGCTAGTCTCTACAATTACCGCAACACATTGCACTCATGGCTTCATGCCTTGCTTCATTCATATCACGAACAGTAGAAAGCGAAAAAAATTCAAGATAAAAAAAAGTTCCGACTCAATTAGAATCGCGATTGATAATCCGTTGAGGATTTTGCTCCTTTCTATTTTTTTTCTGTGTCGCGAAATCTGCCGCGACCGAATGATTTTATTGATTCCAACAAAAATTGATGTTCTGTTCACCGAAAATAAATTACTGTGGCGGGAGGAAAAATCGCTTACTGCTACGACAATATTATTGTTGAATGAACAAATTAAATTTCAGTGACTTTGCAAATTCGCTTTTTTCACTGTAACTGTGAAAAAAAATGGACGGAATTTCCTAGAATTTGACAGAGAAAACGCAACAGTGCATGAAAAATGAAAAAAAAAAACGACAACGATAGAACGTGAGTTTTTCGAGAAACAAGCGAAGAACGTTTGATTGAAATCGAGGCAATATTTTTGTCACGTTTCCCAATTTGCCTCTGCTCCCCCTGTTCGTATTTATATACAAGCTTAATAGCCCGATCACGTGGGATTATCGTGCGTGTTGTCGAACAATGTTTTCTGGAGAAAACACATTTACAACACCGCGGTTGCATGCATGGGTACATAGAGTTGGGAATCCGTAGCTGGGACGTAAGTTCCAGTAGCGAGGAGCAAACTTGATGAATTGGGTAAACTCGCGCGGGCTCTCTCTCGTTTTTCTCTTTCCCTCTCTGAGCTCGCTTTGCTCGAGCGCGCGTTTAATGGAGAACCAGTCAGACCGGATATGATCAAGATAATGTACTGCGCAAACGTATACGAGCAAGTAACTCGCGTTTTTTTTTACAGAGTTCCTTCGTAGCCACGCCTCTGGAGATCAAGGGTATAAATATGTAACATATCAAACGAGTTGTTGGTATCCCGATTTTCCCCCCACTCCTAGCCCGCCTCTCAGGACCATATCTTATCTTATATCAAAGATCTATGCGAGCTCTTCATACGAGAGACCGTTCTTCCTTTTTTCGCTCTCGTGGAGTAATGAGGAAAAATGTAGGCAGGGCCTCGGGCAGGGCTGAAGAACGCATTTCTGCGTAAACAACGTCCTTTGTCCATTATTTTCACATGCATAAAATTCGAGCTGCAGGTGCAACGGATGTTCTTTTCTTAAAGCAACTAACAAATATTTATATCGCGTCATGAAAAAAAAAAAAAAAATTCCCATCGAATTGGAACGCGCGACAAAACTTTCAAAAATCACAAAAAAAAATCGTAAATTAGTTCATCTATTTTTTAACTCAATTAACAGTCGATCGGAATAAAAAGTTATTTCCGCAGAGATGTTTCGAGTGAAAAAAATGGCGTTGACGAAAATTGAAGATTGTAGTCGCGACGCACGGAGTCGACAATTTGTTACGGCGGTCTAACTTTTTTCCACGTGTACCCGCGGTCCTGGATATTACAGGTAGGAACAGAGACGTCAATTCTCCCTATTTTTTTTCTCAACGAGATTTGTTTAGGGGTTGTCCCGTGCCCCTCCGTTATTTTGTAGAATGGCCGAATTATTTAGTGTGTACGGAATGAAATCCGTGCGTCACAGCGAAGTGTACCGGTATGTCGTGCATAGACAAGAACGCGTGTATATATTGTTGGTTAAGGTTTTTACGGGTGTAGGTATATACATAGGAGAGGATAGACTGGGATGCAGTACCCACCGTGAAACCGCCCCGCCTAAACAGTGCGTTAACCGATGATTTACGACGTCGTTGCTCCGCGCGCTACTCGTTCACCCCGTCGTGCGAGACCACCCCTTTATTTTCCGCGTGTGTATATGCATGGCACCCAAGATCGCAACAACATTCTCCCTCTCTCTCGGTCCCATTCGCTTTTTATACTTTGTACCATTACGACCGTAGTCAGACCTTTCAACCCTTTCTGCACGGTTTAATGTACGCGCTCTAGATCTAGTTATAAGCCCATTGTCGACACCCCTGATGCTTATCCACACATGCTCTCACTTATTAAAGACCTTCCTTCGTTCCTTCTCTCTTTCTCTCTCCGCATATTATTCCCTTCGCTCTCTCACTCTCGTTCTCGCTTGTCGTTCGATCCCCGCGGCTCCTTCTATACTTTTCATTCCTTATTCTTATACCTCGCTCGCTCCTTCTTTCCCGCGCCGCCGTTTATCTGTCTCTGTCCGATTGACCAACACTCCGACTACATCCACTTCCGGTCTCTTCGTATTTGTGCACAAATTTCTTATTGAATCAATGAGTGAGATCCAACTTTCATTACGCGTGCTTTTCCAATCCATCTTTTTTTTCTTGCACTCATTTTTGACCGTCGCTGCTCGAATTAATTCAAAGATTCTCGATCCCATTTTACCGATGAATGGGCGATGTGCTGAAAATTTTCTCGCTGTACACGATTTTTTTCTCGGGAGCAGAGAGTTTATTTTTTATTTTTTATGGATTAGATTTATTGTCGCAACGTTACGTTTTGATTTTTTCAAATAGTCAAATTTGGATATTATTTAGCGAAAAACTGTTGTCCGCGGCTATCAAATTTTCATTAATTAAAGTCCGTCGCCGCGGCAAAAACGCTGCGCCGCGATACGCGAATAAGACATTGAAACGCGCGCGCGCGAGAGTACATTTGCGTGCGTAAAGGAGTCGCATGTATATTTGTACAGAGGAAATTGAACGCGAGAGGTGTGTAGACTTAAAAGGCTGGTGGTGAAGAGAGAAAGGAAGAAAAAAGTAAAAAGAAAGATCGCGAAAAGGAAAGGAGAGAGAAAGGATGAAGACTGTGGCGAGAAAAGCGTGAACGAGCGCATACATCATTTTGACTTACGAGGGGCATTATCGTTTGCACGAGAGCTCCGCGGACCCATGGTCCCGCGTCCAAGGGATCCAAGCCGAGATGGCGATACCGCGTGCTTCAAACTACGTGAGAGAAAAAGACCGGACGAAGTGTGCCCATGCTCACGTTAATATATTATGCAGCAAGAGAGAGAGAGAGAGAGAGAGAGAGAGAGAGAGAGAGAGAGAGAGCTGCATCAAGACGTTACCCAATGACAATATATTATTACTCGCTGTTTTTCCTTTCGTTTTGCTTCACAATGTACTAGAGAGAAAAAGCTACAGAATAAAATGAAAACAAGAAGAGGGAGAGAGAGAGAGAGAGAGAGAGAGAGAGATACGTCAATCCCCTTCCCTCCCGCTGCACAGTCTCTCCTGTTATGGTTCGGCTTAACCGAGCAAGAACGATGCATCACGAGGGCTTTTATAATTCGATCGGAATACCGAGACGATTGCCGGATGACATTGGATATTACGAGATATTAGTATCTCGCCTGCTCGTCCCAGCATGCGCGTTCCCCTTGCGTCGCACACACACGCTCGAAGCCTCAAACATTCGAATCGATGTAATTATGTGCAATTCGTTGAAATTAGTTCACTCTCGTTATTCATCATCAAACTTCATAAAGTCACCATCGGCCTTTTCTTTTTCAACGATACACATGCACTTTTTGCTCTTTTTTTTCGTTCATTTTTCCACGTGGCGTAATTATATCCCGGTGGTTCATCTACTTGCGAGACTTTAAGAAGTTCCACTCACCGATACAACAAGAAATTGCCATTATTTTACAAAAGAACTCAATGATTTTCACTTGTCAGTCTCTAAAGTGGAATTCGCAATCACGAATACGAAACTTTTGGAAATAATTCACGTTGCAACTCAATATTCCATGGTTTTTTTCCATCAGATAACATGGAGAAACGATATGGAAAATCACCATGAGATTTTGACAAATACATAGTCATCTTTCATCTAAATTCAACCAAAATGTAAGTTTTCGCTATTTTCAATGGAACATTAACGAAAAATAACCGTTTTTTGCTAAAGTCGCTTAGATGAAGGGCGACATGGGACCAGGAAACCATGATGCCATGGTAATTTTTGATATTCTCTCGCCGTAAAGCAATAATACTGCAAAAGACTAGCGGAAGCTCAAAGAAACGTATCAAGGTCCTTCTCAAAAGGGTCCCGACGAATTGGCTTGCGTATATAGCCATTGTGTGAGGTTGCATTATACCTACAATTTAGGTTTTTATCTGTCGACCCGATCACGTCGAAATTGGAAGTAAACGAGAGCGAGACTGTAAATTCTCGGGGCTGGTGCTTTTGGCAGTAAATCGAGTGGACGACGTTATCCCGGAGACGAAATCCTCTCATTTTACTCGCTAAGAATTAAATGGCACATTCAATCGACGAGAAAAAGGAACAAGAGAGAAAGACAGCGAATCACAGAAAGATGGAAAAATGCTCGAGTAATGCAAGGACAATAAGAAATAGTTGGATTTACGTAAGATTCTATTTTCTCACGATTTTTTTCCTTTCGTTTTGTTAGAATGAAAGAAAAACCACTGGCATCGAAGGGCAAACGGAAGAATCGAGCGACAGCCTCCGCGTATTGTTACAACCATTGTCCACCCAACGTTGATCCAACTAGTGGAGATAAAAGATTGCGATCGAGAGCCTCTGTACGTACAATAAGAATCTGGACAACTATATGGAGCATCGACCTGTATATATTCAGACTGAAAAATGGCCAATGTCCAGCACACGCAATGTCTGTTTGCCCCTCTATTCGAATATCTCATTAGGAGCTCGGTCCTCGCGTTCATCTTGGCGATGAAAAGAAATTTGATTCGAAACTCGAGCACGTTGACCAGACCTAAAGAAAGGCCAGGATCGTGGAGAAGCAACTTTTCCTTTGATCTCTTCGAAAAACCTCGCAATCTTACCGTTTAATATTTTCTTTTTATTTATGCATTTTATATTGCGCACGTCAACAACACGTTGCGAGAATGTTGCGTGGAGCAAAAGTATATGGACACGCGTTTCGCAGCGTGTTGGAATTTTATTGAAAAACTTTGATATTTTTTTTGTACACTGTAATGTAAATATATTTGGATTTTTCCAAAATTTTCGTCATTTTTTCAGTATATTTGGTTTCTAACGACACCGTCGGCAAAATTTACGATTAAAATTACAAAAATTTGCGTTTTGAAGAGATTTTCTAGAATATTTGTCGCTGCAATGACAATTTATTTGGGATTATTACAAAAAAGTTTGGTCGAACTGGATAAATTTCTTTTCAACAAAAGAAAAAATGAATTCACGAACTCCATAGAAGCTCGGCCGACATGGAAATAAATTTGGAATAATTGTCATTCCTGAAGTGTGAGGTAAAAAAAAAGAAACATTCGGGGTGGTCGGTAAAACCGCAAAAACGTAACGTACCAGTAATAAAGAGTCCTCGACGTATCGGCGTTATCGCGATCGTGGGGTCACGTAGCCAGTGCTTATGGTTTCGCGTAGATAACGAGGTGATAGGGCACACATAGTTTTGGATTTGATGATGGTGTTACGGGTCGATGAAGGATAATGCCCCGAGACCCTCCGCATGTATACACTCGCCACCGGTATAACCAACGAGATCGAGAGTGGACTCTGCTCGCACGTGCGGCGTTGCTTCCCCGCATACGAGGGTCCTGTTTCCCCTTTGGTGCGAAAGTGGATGATGGGACGCAGCACACATGGCTTTTCAACATCATTCTCGTCAATCTCTGCAAAGATTCTATTTATTTTCTTTTTTGCCGAGCAATCGAGTTTTTTTTCCTCTCACGGACGAAACGCCATGAACAAACACGCGCGTCAATGGTCGTCCGTGAAAATATACGAAAAAAGCATGAGATTGCTTTGCAAAACTGATTGGAAGGAAAAAAAATTACATTCTTTTGTTTTATAAATATCGAATCGAGTGCGACTCAGCAAAAAGGCGAAAATAATCCAGAAATTTAATAATGCTGCTATTAAGAAAAATTGCACATTAACAGAATTGATTGGACATTTTTTTCGTTACGATTTCCTTGCAGATCGCTGCATTTTTGTTTCAAGTGTGAAAAAAAATTGGTGCAAAAGTTGGTCGCATCTATTTTCAGTCGCGCGATGACGTTCACCAAGTCGTGCGGCGAAAGACATCGAGGGGTTATCCAAATATTTTTCGAACGTGACTAATTGTCCGATCGCGCGAGGAGAGAAGAAGCGCAAATGGGAAGAAACTCGGAGATGGAATGACGAGAAGCGTCAGGTGGTGAGACGAGAATCTCGTTCTACGCGGAGAATGTATAAAAAAAAGGTATCTATATAGATGCGTGTGTCTCGTCGATGTCACGAAGCCAGCGGGCTAAGAAGCAGTTTATATTCCGTCGGAAGCAACACTTTATTACTAGCAACATTTAGTCTATCAA
>JBAJMU010000002.1:7133923-7152526 GCA_037952995.1 Hyposoter didymator
AAAAAAAAAACACGGCGCGCGGTACCTGCCGATACAATGGAGGGTCGGGAAAAAAAATTATAAGCGAACCGAATGAACATCTAGACACTTTACGAGTGTAAAGACATTGTTCAATTTTTTTTATCGCCTTATCTGTCTTTTCCTGCTCCGTATACGTGAGCCAATGTATGCCTCAGGCATTTTTCGCCGCGATGCGCTTACATTGTCGTCGCTATTGTTGCCATTTGGTTTACGAGACGGATTCGATTATGTTGAACGCGATTCCGGCCTCCTGGGTTAACATTCTCATACATGCAGACGCTTCACCCTTTCTCTCTGCCTGTGAATATCCACACCACCCGTCCATCACTTCCGGATGCCTGATCACATTTACCGTTCGGCTCTTCCGCAAACTCAAACTCGATACTCTCCGGACCCTTAACGCCAATCTTACATGTTTCGTGCATTTTTACAACTCTGACACTGGATACTTTTGTGTTTTTGTTTAGAGAGAGAGGGAGAGCGAGCGAGCGAGAGGAAATCCGTTATGCCGATATATTTTTTTAATCAACTTTTTATATCGGATCGAAAGATTTGATGCTCGACCACGAATGAAAAATCCGCTGGGAAATCGAGTGGACACTCGTGCGCCAAAAAAAAATTGGTGGAACAATTCAAAATTTTTGGTGAAAGAACAATTTTTTTATGAGTAATAATTCGAAGCATTTCGTTCTCTGATTAAGTGATCGATCGTACACATGATGATGCGATTGACGGTGCAATGAAGAATCGATCAAATCACAACGTTGCGAATTCTTGAATATTGATTAATATTTTGTTGAACACGGTAAACTAAATATTTTCGGACAATTTGAAAATTCTCGTTATTTTGACAGTATTACACGGAGAGAAATGCGGGGAAATTTATATCACAAATTACTATGATTTATGGTTTTCTGGTGACAATTTCGTCCCTCCGATAAATTTTAGCAAAAACATAGTAATTTTTTATTAGAGAGGCAGTGGCTCAGTGGTANTTCGGACAATTTGAAAATTCTCGTTATTTTGACAGTATTACACGGAGAGAAATGCGGGGAAATTTATATCACAAATTACTATGATTTATGGTTTTCTGGTGACAATTTCGTCCCTCCGATAAATTTGAGCAAAAAAATAGTAATTTTATATCTAAAATTGAGCGAAAAATGTCAAATTTCCGATATTTCCGATAGAATTTGAACAAAAATTACTATGTTTTTGCTAAAATTTCTCAGAGGGACGACACTCTCACCAGAAAACTATGGTGGCATAGTAATATGTGATATGAATTTCCCGGCATTTCTCTCCGTGTATTTTTGGTTTCTATATAACGAAACTGTCAGCAAAATTTACGATTGGAATGACAAAAATGTGCTTCCCGAAAAGACTTTCTAAAATATTTCTTACTGCAATGACAAGATTTTTGGGATTTAAAAGAAAAACGTTCAGTCGAACGTATGCAACAAAATTTTGTATCCAGCGCAGAGAAAGGGACACACACGACAGTGAGAAATTAAATTGAGTCGGGACTCGCAAGCGCAATTGTGCAAACTCAATCAGCAAGAGTGGAATAGAGAAAATACAGGGAATCGCCTGATTCAGGCAAGTGAGAAAGAACCTCGCTTGCTTGAGGATGCACGTTGGCTGAAATGAATTACTTAGAAACATGGAAAATGCGTGTATCATGTGTGCTCGTCTGGATAGACAAGCGGACGTGTTGACAACGTGCTATTATCTCGTCCGTTTCCTTTTCTCACTCCGTTAATTACGGAGAGAGTGAGCGGAAAGAGGTACCGGACAACAGGTCACCGCTCAGATCGTCTGACATAGACGACCGCCATGTTGTTTGAAAATTCAATGGTGCCGAGGGACGCGTCTAGAAACTCGAGCATGTTGAGTCCACGAAAGTTTTTCGTATAATTTTGAATATTCGACTGAAGTTAGTCTCACAGAACCAAACATCCATGGGGTATGGACGTTGTCTGATCCTTGAGGGCAAATTGCATCGATTGACTGTTTGGCTCTTCAATGTGCTGTAATTTTTTTTTTGCAACTTTTTATTCAGGAACTTGGATGCACGTCAAAGAGCTGCTGTGTCCATTTTTTTTCGAAATATTCCGATGATTCGTAATCGAGGGAGTTGATATTTCTCAAAGCATGATTGACGCAATGGGACGCAACGATTGTGTGAAATGTTCCGGTGGCGATTGCCCGCAATGACGTTGCTATTTTTTTACGTCAAATTTCCGGATTTCCGAGACGAAAGTTCTTTGCCAATGCAGTTACGGAAATGGCGAGGCCCAAATGATCGAGCAACCCGAAAAAATATGCACGCTACGAATTCCTCGGAACTGACACGCTCCCCAATTAAAATGCATGCGCAAACTATTTTCAACGGGAACAAAGAACGTCGAGTCATTTGATCGAACAAAATTGTTTTCGGCATGAGTTTTCAACCCGATCGACACCTGGCGCATGATTCGGTAATTCAATTTCATGATCACGTTGTGTTACTGCCAAGCCAAATAATTGTCGCAAAAAAAAATGAATAATCGACTAATTATGAATTTATTTTCGGTTACGAGGTTTTTTCGGATTGCAATCGGTTGTTCGCCGGCTCTGCTGCTACATTTTTCAAAATTCTTCATCGTTTTGGTTTGTTTCCGCTTCTTACGGGGATTCTGGAAGCAAATAAACGCGCCATGGTGCTCGGAAGGTCGGTCCTTTTTCTACTAGTGAGGAAAACGAAAGTAAAAACATTTTAATCGCGTATTTTCACGACGACGTGCCGGATGGAGAGACGATGCCTTAAGAAGCTTACGGTGCATCGTTACACATAAACAGACACATACACGAGGATAAATGAATGTAGAGAAACAAGATGGCTTCCTCGTTAATAAGAGAGAAGCAGATCGAGGGCGAAAGCCTAAAACTTAAGGAGATTAAACGCGTTAACCCTGTGAAACGCGTACATCGCGCTGCTCCATGGTGAAGAAAGAAGAAGAAGAAGAAGAAAGAGAAAGAGTAACTCAAAGTAGATTAGCCCGTGGCCTGTGCGAAAGGCAAAAGGGCCTTTTGGTACAACATAACGCGGCGAGTCTTGATCCTGCTGTTAAATTCCGCCTTTAAATAAAAAATATTGTCATCCAGCGAAGGATTATACCGTCGGATAATATCCTCGGGGCTGTCAAACACAAATGAAATTTCAGTCGAATCTTTCGGTCTCTGACAAGCACTCCGACTGAGGAGATGATCGAAGGAACATCGATGATAAGTCTCTCGTTGTGAAATCTCCCTTGCTCGTACGGTCCATCGGCTCGCAGCCACTTTAACGGTTTATTTGTAATTTCGTTCTGTAAATCGTATCGCACAGATTCGTGTCCACGAAACCAGATTTCATGCTTGACTTGTTATAATTAAAAGAATAAAAAAACGTTAATCCCATTTGGCATCGGTCGTCATTCCACGACAACCTTCATCAAGAACGCGTAGGCCGCGGAATATACTCGAATTATTCGTCGGCACGATACACATCTAAGCACAGACAAAATTATGTTTACGAGACCTTGATTGTTAATAATCGTTATCATTGATCATTAAATTCATTTATTCGAAAATTCATCGTCATGGAAATATCGAGGGAACGCGTCACATTGATATTTATCGGAAGGATGAAACGCGAATCGAATCGAAAAACGATGAAAGAAACATCCTCGAGTCGTGATCCTGGCTTTGAACTTTCATGTATCGTAATCGGGCCCGCGGATTCACCGTAATTAATAGGCAACCATGAGAGATTGACCCATGTCTACGCGTCCGTAATGCATTGTGTTTAATATACCCTAGCAGCCTGTGGACTCTCATTGTTTTGGCGCGTCAAGGCACCGCTCCGAACAAGAAAACTTGAGGATGAAATGAAAGAGAGGAAGAGCCGGAGAGGTGGAGAGTAAAAAGGTGACTCTATTGTGAAAGCGGGCGGGGCAGCTTGGCGTTCTCAATCGCACCTGCTATGACCATGTAGCCTCTTCGACTCTCCTCCATGTGCGAACCGTGCTCTCTGACTCGGTAAAAATAAACGATACTTGAGATTTTATGTTATCGCGCTTTTTGCAATGTAAAAACCGCCGCCACGTAAACGCGTCGAACGAAAACGATTCTGCGTTGCATTGAGTTCGAATCAGAGCATCCGCTGCTGGTTTTTTGACTTGACCATATATAACCCTTCGAGTATGCAGACCCAAGCCATTTCTCAAAACGTTGTATTCTGGTAAATATGATTTTTTCTTTCTTTTTGCGAAACACTGGAAATGAAATTTTGTTAACAATCGTCGATATTTTTTTGAACGCGGTAAACTTGGTATTTTTTCAATAATTTCGAAATTTTCGATATTTTGACAGAATTTTTGGTTTCCAACTGAATTTTCAGCAAAATTTACGACTGGAACGACAAAAATTTGTTTCCAAAGAGACCTTCTAGAATATTTCTTGCTCCAATGACACCGTTTTTGGGATTATTTCAGTGGATGGTTTTTGTTAAAAATTATGAATGTTCTCGGGCCTTAAATTTATTTTTTAACGAAAACGAAAATTAAATGCCAAAGAATCGGTGGCGAACAATTGTTGCGGGATCAAAACGATCCAGTGTACACTCGAAGGGTCAAGTTTGTCTAGGCAATTGCAACCGTTAAAGGAAAATGGTAGGCAAGACGTTAATCTGTTTCCTTCATTGCTGCAATGACTAAATCCACGTCCCTTGGGCCTTTTCCAAGGCATCGTGGACCAGGGCTCTCGATAACTGATCCATCAACGTTCATACGCGCGACTGACATTCGTTCGAGGTCAGAGCAAAAGTCGAAAAGAGGAAAAAGGAAGGAAGGAGAGAGGGAGACAGAGAGCGAGTAGAAAGAATGAAAACTGGGCAGACGGACTGGAGGTGCATCGTCGAAAGTCTCGGAGATCCTTCTCCGCGATATAATGGGTTATGCACTCGTGCAAATACATTAACGCACGTGTATATTCGGACTGGGAGTAAAATAGGGGTTGATGTCAGTTGTGAGACGCGACGCGGGGCCTGGCACCTCGTGATTCTTCGGGACTCAACTTCCAGCCTCCGATTGGCGGGTGTCCATTGACTTCCGGAACCCGCCTACGGTGTCGATGCCAAAACAAGCCTCACTCTCGTGTCACATGGAACAATTGAGAACTTATGATCGATGATGTCTCATGTGACTAGCATGAGGAATATCAGCGAGAAAAAAATCTTCGCTTCGAGACGAGCAAAACGTGCGCGTGTAACTTTACATTTTTCCACTTTGCGTTGCTATTATTGTTCGAGAAATTTGACGATACGAAGAAAACACTGGCAAACTCTACATTTCTCTGTTTCTGAGAGCAACCGAGACTTTATTCGTTCTTCAATTATCGAGACTGAAAATTGTGGATCCACTTGCTCAGTGAGCTACAGTCAACTTCTTTGTGCATAGTACGAATTTACATTCGATTCTTCTCGAGTACGCAGCACTGGCTTCAACCCCATGGACCAGTGACGAAAAATTGAATCTCGACACAGAAGTCTCGCTTTACGAAAGGGTGCCACATACGAATGGTACAAAATTTTGTTGTCCACATTTGCCACGTCGTAAAAAAAGCGGTAGCTCGTTCTCGGCGAACGTGTTCCACGTGAAAGTTTGAACAACTTTTTTTTCTCAAATTATATGAAGATGGCGTTGCGGAGGAGCCATTTATCGAGGTGACAAGGAATTTCGACTAAAACTGTTCACGTTCGAATGTTAATCATATTACCTGCTGTAATACGTGTAACGGAGCACACTACGAAATTTCGTGGTTGGGGATTATCTGCTCGAGGAAAAGTGTCGATGTATATTCTCGGAGGAGGAAGAAAATTTGATATTTTTTGGAGTTGGAGAGAAAAAAAATGATTAATGATTCTCGAATAGGTTTCGAAGACGTGATCCATCGTGGTGCACTCTCATACGCAGCTGGATGTATACATATTTATAGATACGTCAAATGTGCAAGGATGTACCAAGGTCGGACTCAGGGGATATGGGCCACGACGATCATGTTTGTCCTCGTGCTCTGGGAAGGCCAAGGTGCATAGAAAGACGCATAAAGGGAGGGCAGGGTAGACGTCAGCCTGCTGGTGTGGTGCTCGGAGTCACTATCGGTGAACTCTCGCGGGAAAAATCAGTGGGCGAAACTTTGTGCTCGCGCGCGCCCTGAACGTATCCGTTGAGGAGCTTCATCCCCCGGGATATTTATCCGCGATTGTGTACAGTGACCGGCAGCCGTCGTCACACCTCTTTGGGTCCGAGTCAGAATGGCGGAGAAAAGTGGATGATTCTAAACACAGGCCCGAGAGGGAGGGATCGAGGAAAAACTTGACGCGATTTCTATTCGTACAATATAAGAATTTAGAGGTTTCGTGGGTAGAACGAGTAGGAGGCGCTGCTCTTTGTACGAAAAACGTTTCTCGTTGTTGGCATTGGCTCGCGAAATTTTCGCGTGAAAACGTCGTGGACACTGGCGCACAGTTATCTTTTGAACGCGCGTGGACCAACGCATACAGCGCGACCTCCTCGTGCTGGCAGTGATTGAGAGTGATGTATCGTTTCGCATTCACCAGAAAAGTATATAGTCTTGTATTTTCTTCTCTGCACTGCACAGATCACAAACTTGTAGTCGAAAGAGCCACGCGATCCTGCAGTCACGTAGCGCATCTCGATTTCGTGACTTTTTCTCCCTCACACCGATATACTCGATCCACGCGCGTTTCACGTCCCGCATTGTTTTTTTTCTTTCAACATCTTTTTGACCCTTTGTGTTCGTTCATTTTGGCTGCGGAGACATTGACTCCAACGACGTTGCTTTCGTACTCACCCGCGGATGGAAAGAATGTATTTAACAGTTTTTACGTTAAAAAGAAATTGCTCCGAAAATTGGCCAGAATTTTTTCAAATTCAAATTTCGCCAACGCGGTGGGTCATTTCTGACCCGGCGAGCTTCAGCCTCATTATTCTTAACCCAGAAGACATTTCCCACGATTTGCTGCTCTAAAATCAACTCATTTTCCTTAAATGACCATCAACGGTGATAAAAAAATTAAAGTTATGAAAATAAATAAATAAAATAATAAATTTTCAAATTATGAACTTCAAAGTCTGCTCCAAATTCATCTGATCTGTATCCATAGGTCGAAAGTGGCAAGGTGCGAGTGATGAAAGGATTGAAAATTAAAATACGTCATGCGTTATTCGGAACGTCAGTGAAAACTTGGCAGAGTCGTAAATATTTCTTTTTGCTCATCTTGGTTATTAGCCTTGGTACGCAGGAGCAGATTGAGAGTCCCGAAAACAGGGACCGTACGTAGAGGCAGAAAGGTGCATATATAGATATCAAGATAAATGGTACAGAGAGGTGTACATAATACGTATACGCGTGAAACACGATTATTACGATGTAGTCGGTGAACGCCCCTCGTACGTTAATGCCACCGAATTTATAGCCAACAGAAAGGTATGGAGTGCAGTGTGCGACGTATGCGATCGAAAGGTACACGCGGTGGTGCATATACACGCGCGGCAGCAGTCCATGCATCTGCGTGTGTATTCGTTTCAACCGCCCCATACTATACCCGAACGTGCGAAAATTGTTTCTTACCTTTGCCCCATACCCACCAACGGTATGCCGCGCTTCGTGTACATATATTCGAAAGAAGATTTCTTATCCCGTTGTTATATCACCATTTCGTTTACCTCGCCTTTTCAGCGTTGACCTTTCTTTCGCTCGATTCTTCTGTATATATCGATATTTGATACATCACGATTCGGACAAAAGAGAAGGAGGAGGGGAGACCCTAACGAAACTATAAAAAAGTGAGCTTACACGTATCCGTGAATATGTGCGTGCGTTCAAATTGCATGAAAAGAAAAAAAAACGCGTAACAACGGTGAGTCCGCAGTTGTGAATTATTAACATCGAGGATTTCGATTTATTGGCACGTGCCTTTTTTAACGAAATATCAGCTCCAGCATTCGGGCGTCTGAATTTATAAACTGCGCGAAAATTCGAAAGGACACTCTGCTGTTCCATTTTATTGTTAAATGTGAATATATGGCCGTGGAGATTCCGTTCGCATCTGTAGCTCGTACTTAGGGTCGATTCCTATCGACTATTTCCACAATGTTTTCCATCATTGGATCGTTTCTATAAATTCTTTGCAGCGTATAAGAATCATCGGGTGGTTATATTCACTAAAACTTCAGATTTTCTTTGACAAAAAAATTTATAAAAATATTTGACAATGTAATTGCGGGGTGAAATATTTTTGCAAAATTGGAAAAAAAAGTGAGTGATTTTCTCTAGAACCCGCCATGTCATGCACGGATACCTGGATATTAGAAAATCGGTTGTGGTATGAATCAATAGCTAACGAGCGATAAAGTACACTGCTCTGAACCTTATTTCGACCCTTTCGTAACCACCGGAAAAAGTGGGTCGAAAAAAACCCAAAAAAGAGGAAACAGCGGTGAATTAATACAATGATGATGGGAAGGGTTTAAAAAAATGGTTTTTCGTTCGCCTTTGAACTCGGGTCACAAGTTGGCGAGATGCGGAGGTACCTGCGACGTAAATGTGCTCTCGCGGAAGGTGGAGTCCCGTAAGCCCATTAACGTGCAATGGACCGGGGGTTACGATTATAGTGATGTAGGTAGGTAGCTCCGCAAGGTAAGCCAAAAAATATAAATTACATCAATGAATGGGTTACGAAATTGGGATTAAAACCGTCTCAAATTCTCGTAAAAAAAAAAGAAAAGAAAAAAAAAGGGAAAAAAGTGTAATTCACGTGAAAATTTGCCGATACGAAATGGGCTCGATTTTTGGGGTAGTTTGCAGCTGTGAATGAGGAACCTCGAGCTTGTCCACGCGTATATGTCGAAATTGAGTAAAGAGCATATCGTCCTCGCGAACACACAGTCGCGCGGTCCACGAAAAGAGCACATCCGAGGCCCGAGGATTAAGTGATGCTTTTTAACCGGTTACCTCGCTTGATTACGCGTAATGATCGATTTGATTTAGAGCGAGCAAAACCCGTATCGCGTTACCACCTTCCCAGGTATCCCTTTTCCCTTTCCGCACTTCTCCGTGTCCCTCATACGCACGCATGTATATATATCCATTATACTTGCACTCTAGCTCTCGTAAAACGCCCCAGGAACGACGGGGAACCATTCTCTCTCAATATATCCCTCATCTCTCTCTCCTTTCCCGCGCTTACACTCTGATTTATTGACGAATCTTGGAATCTTCATGTGAGTGTGTGTGTGTTTATAAAAGAACCAGAGGTTTCGAGTAGAAATTTAAAAGCTCTCATTTTCCGGTATAAACTTCAATTAGCTCGAGTTGTTCGTTACGTCAATTTCCGTCCCCGATGAAAAAATATACGAGGGAATACGAACGAAACATGCATGCATGAAGGAAACGAACGATTACTGATCGAGAAACCTTTTTTTTTTGAGCATCCTCCCAATTTTCTGAAATGTATACTTTTTTATTTTTTTACATCGTACATCGCGAAACGCTAAAAAAATAGAAAAACAAAATGAAATGATCGATTACAACGAAAACCGAATACTTTTAACTTATTAGCGTCCAAAGGACGTAATTTTAACATTACAGTTTGAGCAAAATCGGGAATCCCTGTCCCCCATGTCTTCTACTGTGCTCTTTCGCATGGGGCGGTTGTCGAAATTGCATCAGGAAAAATTTAATTATGGAAAGAGCGAAAATACGCCAATAAGACGTGATTTTTCGATGACGTTTCTTTTTAATCAGGTTTTTGTTCCCATCCGTTTTTTTTTTAGGCCTAAAACTAAATCTATAGTATCGCAACCTTTATGCCTAGATAAAGAAGAAAATTTCTTGATAAAACTGTAATAGACTGTAACAAAATTTGTCCAGAAACAAAAATGTCTTTAAATTAGTCAAAAGACACTTCAAAATTTTTTCAGAAGGATCTGATGTAGCTTTAACGTAGTAGTAATTGATCGCTGCTCGTAATATTATTTATGCAGCTAACGCAATGAATTTTGATGACGGCTGAGTATAGCCAATCGAAATTTTATACAGACAGAAAAAGGGCAAATAGTCGAGAAGGAAGTGGACGACGAGGTGTGTATGGAAACGGGAAAGGTGAGGAACGAAGAGAGCAAACGTAGAGTCCGAATTTGTTGATGGTAAGGATGCTGCGAGTAAACGAAGAGAAGCCTCTCTGCCCAGTGGATCAGCAACGATGGAACAATGAGAGCTCTGATGATGACAAACGTCACGTAATCTGATACCGCGCCATATGCCACATCCCCGGGGCAAAAGACACCCCAATATCTGTCCGTTGGCTGCTACCGGACCTCTCGAGTTCGCGTATGTTCAAGGCAAGCAGGATTCCTGCTACTCCACAGTCGAGAATGTTACAACGTTATGTATCAATTGTAACGTCGTCGCCTCATCCCGAAACACATTAGATTGGAATAAGCTCGACGAAGAGTTGGCAATAACGATCCAAGGGACAAAACAACATCATCATGGACCAACACGCCAAGCTTGGGATCACGACCCCTAACCATTGTGTTCCATAGCGATGTACAGCATGTAAATGTGTCCAACTCCCGCAGCCCATTTTCCTTGTGTCCAAAACTTTGCGCTTTCCAAACTTCCAGCATCCAGCATCAATGGAACCATGAACCACAGTTGGCTTCCTTGGTTCTCTGTTGTTACACGATAATCGAGTTTTCTATGCTCTGGCGTCAATAACGAGAACGAGGGATGGCTAATTTCAACACACGAACACACAGAGGAAAAAATATATGCTGCACGATTATAGAACCCCATGGCGACGTGTGATCGATCTGTGAGGTTTGCGACCGAGCAATTGATCGTCGAGCTATAACCCTAGAATCATAGACCCATTTTTTTTTTACATTTAAAATACAGACCGACGTAAATATTTACCCCATGGGTTTCTCGTTCCCGAAATCCTACTGAAAGCAGCAATCTGACTGACAAGTAAATGAATCTTTTTATTATTTACATGCCAAAGAGAATGGTGAAGAGCAAATTCAATTTCATCAGGGCGGTCTAATTGGGGTGGAACATCGATTCAAATACCTGCTGAAAATCTAACTTGGGGAGCTAATTCGAAGCTCGCCTTGGGTAGATATCTACCCCGATTTGTAGATTTTTGTAGCTAGTGGCTGGGAACGACGAATGTCAGCAGCGAGATTCTTTTATTACGATAAATGTCTAAAATTCCAAAAGACAACTATTCGTTACATTTGACTCGAGTATAAGTTACCAACATCGGGCTCCATCTCATTTTTCGATATTCTTATACAAATACAGAAGGAAACCCTTTAGCTCTCTGTCCACATGTATAAATTGGCAGATGCTAGAAAAAGATGCATCGAGACACGATGCCATGGAGGCACGTGAACAAACACGAGGACTCGGAGTATTGGTTCGTGTCGAAAGCATCGTCATCGGGAGCAGCTCGAGGAGGCACAGAATTCGTACAGACGCGTCGATCATCTGGCCAGCTCAAAAAGTTGACTGACGTTTATACACGATGAAAACAAAACTAGGTTTGCAGAGGGTAAGTATCGAGAAACAAAGATTTGTGGAATTAGCCAGCCTAGGGGGGTGTTAAGATGATACGAAAAGAGCGCGTGACATCCACCATATTTCCAGGTTTGCGGACACGCTTTCTACGGCGAGACGCCAGGGAACCCATCAGTTTGCACGGAATAACAGAGACCAGATTTTTCAAACACGACTGCTGTGAGGCTGAAGCGAGTCCTTAGAAATTTGTGCAGCCGTCCCCCTTTCGCCAAGGGGTTGTCGATGACTCGAATTTTTATTTCCATTCCTTTGACTTAAAAGTGTGCGGCTGTGTCTTGGAAAACAAACCCGTCGACGAAGCCAAAAATTCGTAATCGAATTTGAAATTTTTTAGTCTCGAAAAGGCTCACGAGAGCGCAAGGAAATCGCGACGGCTGAGCATCTTGTTTCTTTTTTGTGGTCTCTAGAACAAAATACGTGTATGTGTAGTTCACGTACGTATATTTGGCGGTGGATCGAATTCGCCCGCGGTTACTTCAGCGCTCAGCTACCGTTTGCCGCTAATAAAATAAACAGAGCATTATTCTCTCTTGCGCACGAGTCTTTTGGTTCTTAATATGTTTTGGCTTAAATGGCTCGTTGGGTTGTAGCGAAAGAACAGAGGATTTACCGAACGCGGGATTATCCTCGAAGAAGAACAACAACAAGGGAGCACGAGAGGAAAACACAACGGAACTTGGAGCAGGGTACACGTATAGATTCGTTCAATCGCCATGGCTCTCATCCAGTCTCATCCGGTGGAAAACATTGATTCGAGTTAAATGAATGTCTTAATTGGATAAATATTTAGTTGGAAATGTGAATTGAGACTCGGCGTCCTTAGATGCTTAACCAGCGATGGAAAAAAGGGAGAAAATTTGTGCCAACCTCGAATCAAACAACGATGCAAAAACATTCATGTTGTTTTAGGTTCTCGTGGTCCAAAAATTTCAAACAATGGGGAAAAGAATCGGCCTGAGATGCAAAGGGATACAAATTTTAATGGCTTCGTCGAAGCTTTATTTCCAGACCGTCATCGAAACGTCCAACGATCACCTGTCGCATTGCGAGAAGCTGACGCCATGTCTTGATTTTCATGAAATTTATTACGAACCCTATACAACTTTTGAAAATGAGTTTTTTGCTGATCATTTCCGGTTTTCAGTCGTTGAATGAGTTTTTCACGAACTGAATGCCCGCATGAAATCAGATTTTGCAGATATTATTCTCTTCCTTATGAAAAAATGAAGAAAATCGTGTATGAAAAAGTCTGTTTATCGGCATAGTGTGCCTGTGTGTCATTCTGCCGAATCAAAAGTTCGAAAGCCTTTCGAAATTTGATAGAATCTGGATCTTTGCATGCATGGAATAATTCTTCGCAAAAGTCACGATTATTCGTGGCCGAAATGGCAAATTCTCGTACTTTAGTTTCGAACGAAACTCGATGGAAATTATTGTCCAATTTTTGGCCTTACTATACCGACACCCTATATATATATATATATATGTGAATTGAGATCATACGCTGCAACAATCTCGAAGAGAGTCCATTGTACGAAATCACTCGATCGCTAAATCTCCGAGTGTAGATATTTGATGGTTATAACTGGGCCAGTCAGCTGGACGCACACATTGTTACGAAAGCCAGACTGGTAGAGCGAGGCTGTTTGCAAAAATCTCAGCAGGAAAAAGGGCGCAAACCCCTGCTTCATTATGGAATTACGTAACTGTAAATTGAGCAAATACAACGGTTGGAAGGACGAGGCTGGTGAATCGTAACACTGGGTGAGTCCGAGTCGAGTTGTAGGTAAATAGGCGAGTCTGGGGTCCTCGTGAGAATCCTTACACAGTGCTTGCTTTCATCAGGGACGAAAAGATCGCGTTTGCATCTTTTACTTTATTCTCTATTGTAAATTATTTTGGGGCTATGAATCGAACCTGCACGTACCTCTACGACAGTAGCGAGAGCAAAAGGTATCGTATTTCATGGCGTTTGCAACAAACCCATATTAGTATTACCAGAGGAGAACATAATTCCCGTATCTGATCATGACATCTCTGCGCCATCGCCCATGGCAAAATCTTTCCAACAATCATAACATCCAGATACTTTTATTTCGTTTCCTACCTCGAATACGACGCCATTTCAATTTTCCAGCCTCACCTGCTGCTCCCTTTTCTATTTTTTATCTTGCACGAAACGAAAGATCAAAGTTCTTGAAAAATTGTTTGTAACGTGGTTTAAAAAATTTGCAAATTGCTTCCTCAAGAGGCTCAAGATGCTCGATGCTCAAATCTTTCCACTATGAGGAACTATATTTTCAATTTTAGCTCCTCCATAGAGGAAGCTTTGAGCATCGTGTATCTTGAGCATCTTGAGGAAGCAATTTGCAAATTTCAATTCACAAATTGTAAATTTATCGAGAATTTAATGTTTTAATCGGATGAAATCTGTGAAGGTACTGCTTCAGAGATTCCCGGACGAAAAACGTCTGGGAAACGCTACGAGAGTGGCTGCATAATTACGATCCTCAATAATTTTATTTTTTCGGATGTTTGTCTGGTAATCGGAGGCCATTGAAGGAGCACAATAACAAGAGTAATTCGAGTGACTCAAGTGGGTGGAAATAATGAGCGAAGCGAGTGTAAGATTCACTCTTATGGAAGGCCAGCCCGGAGGTCTCGGATGTTCTCTAGTTGGTGTGAATAGGAAACCACAAATAGGACACAAATCCGCGTTAACGCGTTAAGGTTTCGAGCTCAAACTCTGCTGTCGCATATTCTCGTGATCCAATGTCCTCGTACAATTTTGACGCCATCGCGGTGATTTTTTTAACAAAAGAACGACGTAAGAGCTCGCATTCAGATCTCTAAGTGGACCATTCTCGCGCCTCAAATGATCGACGCAATGTATTGTCCTGCTATTCACCGGAGATTATCCCGATCGCTGCAACATTATCGACGCAGCCTTTATAAATAAGACGTTTCAATCTCCATCCAGGATTTTCCATCTCCTGCGACGAAGAGACGAGCTTCTCAACGATTTTCCACCGTTTGTTCACCGATGCAACGATTTTCTTTCAATCACGATGGTTCGGCAAAAAAATCGATAAATTTTGATTCTATCGCTGAAAAAAGATCGACGCTAAAACTTTTATTCAATGCCAAAGTATTTTTTAATAATTTCGCGTAAAGAACGATCCGTGCGAATTGGATGTGTGAAAAACAAAAAATTGAGAGCCTAGGACCACGACCTGACGAGGTGACCGTCGTATGCAAGGGGGATGCGCGCACCCTGCGGGGAGCCGCAAACAAGCCAACAATAAGGGCACGCATCTCGATTGTCATGTCACAATAAAAGGCGAGAAACTCGAGCAACCATCCATGTTTTTCGACTCTCGCTTTTCGTTATCCAACACCCGGCTTCGTTCTCGTCTTTCCGGGGCTCGTTCCTCCGGCACCTCTAAATTAGTCCTGCGGGCTCACGTGACACATCCTGTGGGACGTGCGAGGACGTCATTTTCGGTTAGGACAACAATGCGAGCATGGGAAACGAAAAAATACTCACAATCTCAAAAATAAAACGTTTTGTTATTTTCAATTTTTCTTTTATTTTTTTTTTCGTTCAGAAGTTTCGAGAGACACTCAACAGTGCGAGTTTCTCGTTCAAAAATTCACTATATAATGAGAATCTTCCTCTTTAAGTTTGTTGATGAAAAAAATCGAATGACTTTCTCAGCCTCTTGCATTGCAAAATGTTGCATTCGACAAATGCACCGATGCAGAATTTTCTCAACTGCAGAAAACCGTCATTTTCGACTCCCTCAATAAACCCAAACACGTCAACCACTAAGAACACTGAATAACTGACATGCCTCATTGAGTTACAGACTTTTTTTTCGTAGAAGATAAATTACGAGGAAAAAGGGAAGAAAATGCATTCATTACTGACGTTCGTGAACAAGAATAAAACGACGCAGAGTCGATATAACCGCAAAATCTATTCCCGCTACAGAATTGGGCACGCTGCTGAGAATGAAGACATCAAAAACTCGAACCGCTTTTTTGGGCTGTAGGACCGAGCGAAAAGGCCCTGTATACGGCGAGAGTATCGCAGAGTGTATGCCGACAATGAAATCGCATAAACTGCATGTCACCCTGTTGTGTGTAAACTCGTGGGGGCGCAAAGAAGGGAAAATTTTTATGTGTATACATAAAATCCCCTTATTTTTCTCTTCGATTTCTGTGTGTCTGCGTGTGTGTGCGTGTGAACTAACGACAAACGACAATTGGTGACAACACGTCGACAAAGCGTCCGAAGCAAAGCAGCAAAAAAAAAGAGCCGCGCGCGCTAAAGGACCCAGAATAAGTTACACGACCATCGAGTGATGGGTTCGAGTGACACACACTCACACACGTACAAAGACTCTTGCACAGGTTTGCTGCAAATTAGCTGCCTGGATATCGTATATTCAAGAAAAATCCTTAATTTAGCTAAACATAATTTCAGCTCACGTGTGACATCGCCAATCAAGTCAAAATCATTCAAATAACTTGTTGGATGCTGGACGATGACTTTGTGTCGAGACGTTTGGGCAAACCATGTATATTTATAATTCACACATTTTATGGCGCAGTTTTACCAAACAGAAGCCTAACGAGTGATCAGGAATGAAAAGGAGCGATAAAAAAATAAAATTAACATGGAAATTTGTTCACGTCGTTGGACGGTGAATCGTGCCCATCGCTCCCGATGTATTTCAATCCTCGGGCGAGTCATTAATCACGAGCGTGGCGCGTTGCCCGAATCGGCGTTTGTTGCCTTTGGCGGGATATATCTCGGGAGTGTGTGTACACAATAGTACATATAGATGGAGAATGGTAAGAAGTATAAAGATCAGGCGGAAGAGGCTGTAAGCAGCAGCATCGTGTCCCGAGATTTTTTAGGAGAAAGAGAAACGAAGGATTTTCCCTTTCTCTCTTTCTCTCAGTATGCCGGACCCTCCGATAGAGCCGTAACGCGTCGCGGGCCAATAGTAGCGGTGGAAAAGGTCGGGCAACACAAACTTCGAATGTGTCAATACGCGCCGCGACGACGCTAAGGACTCTCGGCGTTCACCAGGAGTTAAAAGAAACCGGTTGCCAAAGAGCGAAGGAGGAGGAACGCCGCACGGTTCAACTAATAACACCGAACCGCTCTTTAGACGCGAGAGAGGAAACGAAGAGGACGATCCTATTGAAACGTGTATAGATCGAAACGCGGTTTGGACCTATACACCGTTCACATCTTCATCGCGGTTGCCTCCCATTTGTCTAACCGTGATCCGGAAGAACCTGGACGATAAACGAGACCCACGCTCCTTGTATATATAACTCAAACACACCTTACAGCCTCCGAATTATTCCTACTTCGTGCTCGCTCACTACTCACACGATTTTTCAATCTCTATCCTTCTCCATCCTCCTTGCCTCAAATTCTCCGCGTCATACTATTTCCTTGCAGCATCGCCCTCTATTTAACCAGCAACACGTTCATGACCCCAATACACTCACGAGGATCGTTCGTTTTATTGATAAATCCTTTGAAACTCGGCGGCACCTTATGGATCTTTGAAAACATTATACGGCTACTGTTTTTTCCCCACGCAGGGAGAGAAAGTTTTATAATAAATTAAATATTGATCCTCTAAGAGATTTCAGCACATGGCAATTTTTCATTTGAAATCCCGCGAAAAATCTCGCAATTGGCGAAAAATGTCACAGTTTCCGTGATTCTCAATAGAATATAAATTAAAAAATACTATGTTCTTGCTAAAATAGATCAGAGAGGCGAAAAATGTCAAAGTTTTCGCTGCTCTCGATACAATATTTTAAAAAATTACTATATTTTTGATAAAATTGTTCAGAAAGGCGACAAATGCTGGGAAAAGTCCAAATTTTTTCTATTTCCAATAGAATGCGAATGAAAAAAAAAACTACGTTTTTGCTGTGATAATATAATATATAAAAACAATACACGATATATGAAAATTATATGATACACATAAAAATAATATAACTATTACTACAACATCATACTTCCCTGGTATACCATCCCGTCCCTCTAAGAGGTTTCAAAAAATACATAATAGTGGTTTGTCACCTGAAATTGGGCAAAAGATTTGAAAATTTGACGAAAATTGTCAAAGTTTTCGATATTGTCGATTGAATATGAATGAAAAATTACTGTCTTCGCTGAAATTCTTCAGACGGACCACACATGGTACCAGGAAACCATACACAGTAATTTTTGATATTATTTTGTCTCCATATGCACGATCTATTTTTAAACTGAGCAAAACGACCTGGACCATAAGTTGACGTTTACCCGGCTCAATTCCGAATTACAATTCGCGCAATGAATTTGTACTTCGTCAAGTCTCAGCAAACATTCCCCTCGTATACGGAATCCCTGGGAACGCATTTTAGTAATTAGTGCGGAGGCTCAGATCAACTGGAAATTGTAAAAACATAATTTTATTTATTCAACGTGATCGGACGTTTTCTATATACAAATATTGGAATCGACGTCTGCACCGGAGTTTGAATGCCAGGCGAAAAGTTTCGGTGTATACAACATAAACAGCAGAACGTTCCCTGCAATGGACCACCCGATACATATATATACGGATATATACGTCAACACGATATAATGAATATAAGAGAGCGATGTCGACTGCTCGTTTCCATGTTCCCTCATTGTTGTGGCTCTGGGGTACCTCAACACGTGTGTGGTTACAACTTATTTACGAGGATGTATAAATGAAGAGCGGGGGATCTCTCGTTCTCGTGCGGCTAATCCACAGAGTGTGAACGGCAGAAAGAAAGAGACTTTTGTAATAAGAGGGAGAGAGAGGGGGGGGGGGGGGGGGG
>JBAJMU010000002.1:7152531-7165430 GCA_037952995.1 Hyposoter didymator
GGGGGGGGGGGGAGAAAAATTGTACATGCTCACACATGGATGAAGCGGCGATTATGGCCGAGAAAAAGACCATCAGAAACACAACATACAAGATACTAAATCACTTTTACACGGAGCAGCGAGTTGGCATCGCTAGACCAGAACATGGACGAACCTACTCTCGGCTTTCATGCACGTTTGTACATATAGCTATGGCAATACACAGACACAACAGCTCGATACAATATGATCGATCGAGTGTAAGGGGATGATCGGCCTCTCCTCACCCTGCAGCATCGTCTGCCAACGATTCTCTTGGTTTTCAAACTCTGTATACACTGCACGGATCCATTTATGTATTTTTCTATATATACATATGTACATAAATATATCGATGCGTATTTATACGTACACGTCACCCATCGTGAACGTTTTCAACGTCGTGCGGTAAACACCCCGTCTATTGGCAAAAGTAATGATCGCCCATCCTGCCACCATTGATTTGTGGCTCCATTAGTTCTGGGCTCGTCATTCTCTCGCGATGCGTTACAACACACCTGGCAATTTTGTGTCGTAAGCCCTTGCCCGGCCATCCTCGACATCCCCGCGTTCACCAAACACGATATAACACACTCGATAAATCCGCATTACTTATTCTTTCTTCGTTTCTCATCTCTCGCCTCTGTACGCAACGCCTTATGACCCGGCTCACATTCGAGCATATTCGGAAATTCGGTAAGTTTCGATCATGCGGCTCGAGGAAACCGATTTTTCGACAATTTATGAATTTTGCTCCGGGAATCGTTTGACAACTTCTCGTGGTTGTTCAAGTCGTGGCGACGGAAATCCTTGGAAAACGGAGATCCTGTAAGCTCGACTACGAAGGATACATTTTTGGATTGAAAGAAAAGTCAACAAATCGATGAAAAATTGTAGGGAACGTGTTTAAAATGAAAAAAAAAAAAAAAAAAAANAAAAAAAATGGAACGAGGAACAAGATTTTTCGAAAATTAACAAATTACATTGCTCCACGATTTGTTTGCCAACTTTTCGTGGTTGTTTAAGTCGTGACGGAGAAGATCCTCGTAGAATGGAGATCCTGTAGCTCGACCATGGAGGATAAATTTTTGGATTCAAGAAAAAGTAAAAAAATCGAGGCAAAATTGTAGGAGACGTGTTCAAAATGAAAAAAAAAAACTCAAGCAACGCTGTCAAAAAAGGAAATTTCGTTCTGTGAATGAAAGGTATTTCCAGAGAAAAATAATGAAATTCGAAAATATTTGAAACCACAAGTATGAGAAATTTTTTCCAGTGAAAAATAAGAATGTTGATGGGGGAAAAAAATGAAGGCTCGATGTGCAGGGCAGAGTCGGGTGTTGACAAAACCTACCACGCAAGTTCGAGGAAGAAGCTGTAAGTTGGTTCTCTTGATGGTGGCGATTCGAAGCCAGATCTGGGCACGAAAGTACGTGGGAGACAAAGATGTTGAGAAGAGATGAAAGAGCACCGATGGCGGGCCACCCTGCGAGTATTTCAACGAGATCTGGGCACGGTAGCACGACCACCGAATGAGAGTCACGAAAGAAAAGGTCGTTATTGGTCGGCCGGATAAACAGCCCCCGATAAATTTCACTCCAACAAGCTGATAATGAGTCGCTGAAGGCTTCGGATTTTTGGCTTCTGTACGTGCCCTACCCGTCGTACTTATGCGACCACCGTACGTTGTCTCGACGTTCGAGAGGCTTTCGAAAAGGACTTTGGGGAGGGTTTGTTTGAGACGAAATTTAAAAGGACAGCGTCTCAAAATGACAGACTGGGTCTGGGCAAACCTATATGATAGGCACGGAGTATATGGTTCATCGTCTTCAACAGATTAACGCGAGCTTTTTCAACTGAAATGAGTTCTTAACCCTATACACACCGTACGAGTTATTTTTCTTTCCTTCAAACGCGCATAACTGGGGTCCAAACGCACCCCACACATTTCTTAATCATAAGGAAAAGAATGAAGTAATGCACATAGTTACTGAATGAAACACTCATTCCAAGACAGAAATGCGGAAAAAATGAGCAAAATGCTTATTTTTTAAGTTTCCGTGAGACGCCATGGGACCCCAGTCACCAGCTGGAGGGTTAATTAAGCAGCAATCCAATCAGAATATTTGTAAAAGTTCTGCTCGTTTTTCGTGTAAAATTATAATTTTTGATAATTCAAAAATAACAACGATTCGAATTTCTTGGCGTGAAATTTCATTGAAAAAAAAGGCTTTTATTTTGAATACAACAGACGATCTCAACACCATAACATGATGCATTGAACACGACTTTGAATATATGTGAAGCGTGTACTATAAATACATATATTCGTGCGTGTATAGGGGTCCCCATTGAGAACGCGTGTGCACGCTCGCGGCGTCGTCAAACAGACCGCCAACTCGTATTATAAAGATTTCCGGAACAGAAGGTGAGACTATCCCTGCAATGACAACCGAGGGATTTCTTTAAGTCCAAATATAGTACGCATCTTTGTTCAAAACCCTTCTCTCTTTTTTTTTTTTTTTTTTTTTAACCCGATCCTCTCGATTGTTAGGGAAGAATCGAAACTCCCATTTTCTTTTTTGTATCAACGCGCCAGTGTAATCGGATTTTTATGGGATATATTAGGTGGATTTATGAAACTCGAAAAGCTTCGTGTGTCTCGTCGGTGTTGAGTTTTATGAAGCGGGAGAAATCATGTTTTTGAAAATGAAAAAAAAAATCGATATTTTTCTTTAACGTTTCGAAAGAAAATGCATCGGTACGTTTTTCACGTTATTGTTGGGATATTTCCAAACGAAAGTGTCAGAGGTCAATTGTTTAAATTTCAATGGAACAATTTTCAACTGCTCCGGATCTCGATTCGTTCTCGTTGATGGATTAAGATTTTCGGTTCTACCTCGAGTCGCCCGTGTTGATTGAGCCATTCGGCCAAAAGTGCGCTCATTTATAGTTGAAGCAGAGACGATATACGTTTACTCTCGCGTATCCATACGTTATTGTCGACACGCGGCGGAGAAACGGACAAAAAGGAGGAAAGAAAGAGAAGGAAAGAGTCAGACGACCGGACTTGGTCGTCCATCGAATTAGCTACGGAGTCCGGAGTGTTCACAATGAGGACAATGTGCTGGTATTCACGGAGCTGGGAGACTTCTTCTCATGATCTGGCATTAGTGTTTTACGACGTCAGGCATTATCGAGATCGTCACGCGCGTCACTCAGTTACTCGCAGAGCTTGAGGCTCGCTCGTCCTTTTTTCTACTTTCATTCTTTCTTTTTCTCTCCCTCTCTCGCTCTTTCTTTTTTTTCCTCCGCATGGATCTTCTTTTTCGGAGGAGACACGCGGTTATGGTCCGTGAGCGTGAGCGCGAGTGCACTTAGCTCCGCATTAGATCTCGTTGTACGGAAATGCATACAGCGGAGACTCAAGGCCCCCCGCAGTCCAGGAGCGCTGCTGCAAGGGCACGCTGCTCTTTACCGAGCAGTCTCGGAACACTGCACAAAAACCAGGAGGCCCCTTCACCGCTTTCCACTAAATGCGAATAACTCGAGCTAAATTTTGCCTTCTTGCGTTAAATTCCTCGGAGGAGCGTAGGACCGCTCCCCAGTCTCCCAGGGTGCGACACTTTGCTCATTGTGCGTTGCAGAGACCCCGCCGTATCTCGGAAGCAAACTTTTTCCACCCAATATCAATTCGAACCGAGAACAAAAATCTATCCGTGACGCAATCAAGCAGATCACTTATTTACAACCCTGCACTTGGTTGTACAAAAAAAAAAAAATACAAACTTTTCCGCACGTTGCATAACGAAGTGGCCCTTTTCGATTTTGTCCCTTTGGGTTTTCCGCTGGGAAGCTGGGCGTTCTCTAGGGGCGTGACTCGCCTCGCGCTTCGCTTCCAGCACTGTCCCAACTGTGAGAATTTTCGACTCCAATTTCCTCCAAATGTTGTGTTTTTTTTTCTGCTCTTGTTATTATATTTCTTTCGTTGAATTCTCATAACGCATTTTTACGCTACAATTCCAAAATTTATGAGATGAAATTTTCAACTGTTTATATTTGTCCTGGAACTTGGGTTACTGCTTCGGGGGTTCACGTCGTCACGGAGGGTTGTTTTTTTAAATTTTTTTTATAAAGATTGCTTTGCGACACATCGATTCAAATTTCGTTCCAGTTTTTGACGTCAATTGCAATAAAAATGCAAATTGTGAAGACTAGAATGAAAAAAAAAAACTAACAAAAAAAAAACACCTGGACAAATAAGTCCGATGGCAAAATACTTTAAAATCTTTGGATCATCAGCAGAACTGCATACACTGCGGTTTTGACTCTCGCTTCACAGTCTGTGCTGTGCCTGCGAAACATTATGCAGCGTCTCAATAAATTGCCGACCAATTAGTTACCCTAGAAAAAAAATTCTCACTCACAAAAAGACACGGGATGAAATTGGCCGTTCCAAACGCAGTCTTTTCCACCGTTGCTCGACGCGTGTATATGCTCGATTCTTTTTTTCTTATTTTTTTTTTTTCAGCCAACTGCGCCTGCTGCAGCCTCCCTTTAGCTCTGGCATGTTTTTCAACATTTAGACGTCATGACTTTTCGACGCTGTACTACGCCTTTCTCGAGCGAAATCTCCGCGTCGAATTGGAAACTAGATAATTCAATTAGAGGACAGCTGCCTCTTCGACGAAACATCTTTCCCTGCGAGCAGGTATGTTATGTTATTTCACAATATAAAGAAGTATAAGAAAAGTTTAGTCTGCTGATTCTGAAGAGATTTTCGGGCCAACCTCCTGCTCATCATCTCTGTTCGCCGGTGGCCATTATTAGGGGTGGCCGCCGCACCCTCGTCATGGACCTCAGCGTTGTTTCGCATCGGATAACTCAATTTTCACGTCTAAATTCCTATCGCCTCACATTCCCCGGTACAGCAGAACTCCATTATTTTAGGCTGGACGTACATTTTGCTTCGCGTGAGAGCTGATTTTTTGCCATTGCACGCTTCGTCCTCTAAGGATCCTTAAAATTCAGCCAACAAATAACTTTTTCCCTCCAAGTCATTTTGCTAAAAGTTCTGAAAATCGTTAACCCTTCGAGTTCTCGGGTCAATCAGACCCCAGCAAGCATTTTTCAAACCGTTGTATTCCAGTAAATATGCATTCTTTGTTTTTTTTTGTCGAGACGCTTTGGTAAATATTTTCGCAAGTTAATTTTTACAATTTATATTGACGAATATATTTACATATTCCTTATTTCGTCTTTTTTTTTATACCTTCCCCCTCCTTAAAATTGATCGTAATATGATTTTTTATTGATACATTTTTTTTTAGATTTTGTTCGACACGGAACTAAATATTTTTTGGATAGTGTCAAAATTTTCGTTATTTTCGCAGTAAAATTTGGTTTCTAATGGAATTGTCAGCGAAATTTACGATTGGAACGACTCAAATTTGCTTCCGAAGAGACTTTCTACAAGATTTCTTGCTGTAATGACACAATTTTTCGGATTATTCAGAAAATCGTTTGGTCGAACGTATCGAACAAAATATCGATATTTTTTAACAACATTTTTTTTTCAGTGTAACGGCATATCGCCAGTTCTTGTGACAAGTGACGACACACAAAGCAACAGGATGAAGTGGTCATTCTGCAGTGAGTGGCGAGTACACAACCACCAGTCAAGTCATTAGCATCAAGCCACAAAAAGCAACAACGCCCTGGCTGTGTTGTGAAAATAGGAAGAATGATCTGTACGTTATTATTATGTAGAATATTATTGTTGGATGTATCGCCGGAGAGTTGCATAGGAAACATGAGAAAGCGGATATTGGACTCTGGGGAGTCGTTTAGTTTGCAGACGCATTAAAGAAGCCCATCGAATAGTTCGTTGTCCGCGTAGTGTACCGACGAACTCATCGCGCGGCGTCGTGTAACGCGGCGCACACTGCTGTACGAAAGACGTCTCGCATTGTTTTCGAACGACTGAAAATGCATTAATCTCGTTCGGCTCGTCTTTGCGGGACGAATCGTGTCCCCACGACACTTTGATTCGAATAATCCTGACCTTTTTGACGTCGCTCGTCGCTTTTGTGCTAAATGAAAAACCCTGAAACGCCCATCGCGAAAACTTGTCGTCACGATTTTTATGCGCATCCACTAATGCACCGATGAGTTGCATCTCTAGAGAACGCAAACCAACAGCCGAGCGAATAACATTCATGCAAATTATCATCGCCGAGAAAATCTATTTCTGTTATGAAATTTGTTATTTGTGTTATGAACGATTGAATTTGACAATTCCCCACACACACACACACACATATCCGGACATTTTTTCTAGATATAATTTTTTGATGTTTTGGGAAATTTTGAACACATTGGACGTGGAAAACTGGAAAAGGAAAATTTCACCGTCACACTCTATGAGGAAGCAAAGTGCATTTTTTCTGCAATATTTATCGATGTTTACCGAACGATATTGTCGCAACGTGCAGAACCGCATAAGCGATGATATTTTTATTTCTACATCGGAGAATAAAAAACAAGAACAAGAGTCTCAAGGGGTGGTTTTGTGTTAACCGAAATGGGAAATGAAATTTTAGGGGGAGGAGAAGTGAAGCGTAGAGGCAGCAACGAACAGAGAACGCAAGTCTCTCCTCGGCGTCGGCGTCGGTGGCGGCACTCGATCCTGTGTAGTTTGATCTCTCATGGGCGGAGCGTCGCGGTGTACGGCGTCATGTACGAAGCAAATTCCGTCAATGCCTGCCATTGTTAAAGGGAGCACACGCACACACATATTAACCTATATTTATGGTAATATAAGGCCCGAGAACGATAGACGGGGCAATAATAAATAGCTATACAGGGTGATTCAGAAAGACTTCCCGTCCGGGTAGNATATTTTATTGTGGTACAACGCGCGAGTGACGCGAGAAAAGAGATGCATCTGGGCGGGCCTCCGCGTGCATGCATATGGCTTGTGCAGCTTCCTGCATAAAAATCGCTCCTTTTCTCAAAACTTGCAATACTTTGTGATAAACATTGATGCTGTCTGCAACGATTCGCATGCAGGCTGGAGATCGAACCGTCTTTTGGGAGAAAACAAAAAAACTTTGTTATAATTTGTTGTATTTTGATTTGTTGGGATTTGTTGTAATTTGTTGTTTTATGCTGGTGGAAAGAAAAAAAGAGGAGGTTCATCGAGAAGCTCGTTCGTATGTGTTGGCAATAGAGAAATGTACAGATCTCTACACAAACGAATAGAGTCGTCGAGTGAACGATTATGCACGCAATAAATAGATTATCGTCCGGGGCCACCCCCGCAGTGAGTGACGAATCTTGGGTGAATGCGAGTTGAAATTTGCCACGGCTCATGGCGGTCGTTTCTCTATTCCCATATAAAGCTCATCCTTGTGTGTATTCCGCGTGCACCATACGGCGCGTTGTGCATGTGTATGTAGAAGAATCGTAGCTCGATTCCGGCGTGTTCTGTATATGTAAGAAAAGGTAGAGACTGCTGGGCCGTTGGGTTTTCTTCGGCTTTTTCACCGCTCGTCACGGCAAATCAGAGAAATTAGCGGCATCTGGTCCCCGGGCCGATATTTCTGTTTCTTTGGTACAGAGAGGAGAGCGTCGGCATTTTCGAGAAAATCTTAACGTCAAAGAGGCAGAGAAACAGAGGGAAAGAGAGGCCGAGCGAGCGAGACAGGATATGCTCGTAAGTTTGAGTGTATTGTGGGCGGAGACACCGAGCAACGAGTCTGTCGAAATAAGTTTTTCCTAAAAATTCGAGGCACCCCGTTGTTATTATACTCTATATGAGGTTATGCCTGTACCCCAGACTATTCAGAGGGGAACGGACCTGTGCCAGATTGAAATGTCACTATATACAACGCCGAACCAAGTTTACAAATATTTGTCGGCTTTCACGTCCTGAAAATCACTATAATAAGAGGGTGTTGCCCGATAAATATCTATACATGTCCACGTGTATATCCTACGATACAGCTTATTTTTGGGATTAGAAAATTGACGTCTTTATGCGCCTGTATAATTTCGATTACCCAAGATATCGAGAACGAGAGACGACTGCTGGTGGGACTTTTAGTTCTCAGAGCCCCACTCACTATTTCTTCATCGTTTTCTTATAATTAGAAGATTTCGAGGCTGCTATCAAGGAAAATTTAATCAAATGACCGAACTGCTTTTTTTTAATTATTAATACATTTTCGTTTAACTCGAAAACATGAAAAACGACTGGCATACTTTTAGGGAAACGCGCTTCTCACGTTGTTGAACCAAATCAGCAGTTTACATCGCAGTAACCCTTTGAGTACGTACCGGGTCATTTTGAGCCCAACAATTTTCTGTCACCGATTGTTTGCCATTTTTTCGCTAGAAAAAAAAAAATTTGATTAAAATTTTTATTGATTTTTATTTATTTTTAAATAAGCTTTTTTTTGCATATTTAATGGACTACAACAACATTTGAAAAACGCCTCGGGTCCGATCGACCCAATGTCTAATGAAGTTGCGCACTCGAAGGGTTGATTCCCACTTCCATAAAAATCGTTTCAACTCTTCGGAGACGGTTTTTCGAGGCACGAAAAAAATCTAAAGAACTGCAGCAAAGAATCGTGAGCTGCGGAGCGCGTGCGAGCCTTGCGATCTGCTTGAAACTGGACGCGTGTAGTAAAAGCTGCGTGGTTTCGAAAGGAGTAAATCTTTTTTCGAGGTGAAGAGAATAACAGTGACAGCAGCAGCGAAGAGTCGAGGGATGGGCTAAACTTGTCTGCCCTCAAGTCCGTCCGCGCTGGCCAAGAAAGACCCGGTGAATCGTTGGCAATTGCGCGTGCATCCGAGTGAGAAATGAGACGGTTTTGGCCATGGACCTCGACCGCCCAATCATACTCGGGTGCAGCAGCATCCTCCCCGGCATATACGTATCGACCTTAACGCGTGTATATCTGTGTATTTTCTGGCGTAATTGTTTTATAGCCCTCGTAAACTTGGGACTTTTCTGTCTGCGCTCTCTTTCTCCCTTGAAGAGAACATCGACATTTTTGAAAAAACGTTTCGACCGCCGGACGGAAAGATCGACCTGTTGCGCTTTTCGGAAACACCAGCCAATAACTGTGTACGAGTTTAAAGATTTTTATCTGTCTCTCGCATCCGCTCCATTTATAATCCCAGTTCATCGAGATTTCGGTCATTTTATCTTATTCGAAATTCAACGTGTTACACGAATTTTTAACGTTTTACTATCACAAAACGACTTTATTTAGGGATCTTTCAACATTTTTCATGAACGTTCTTGGCACCAAAACCAACGCATTTTTTTTATATGGAGAAAAATTTATCGACGTTTAGAGTTCGGGATATTTAATTTTCCATTTTTTTTTCCATCTAAACGCGTAAAAATTGAAGTCACGTTTCGTCAAGTTGCAAGAAAAAAAAACAAAAGAAGTGCGACTTCAATTCACACACGTTTAGATGGGGAAAAAAATAAATTGGGAAATTAAATATCTCAAATTCTCAACGTCAGAAAATTTTTAGGTTTGGTGCCAGGAACGACCATATTATTTTAATTTTGATATTAACGAAAATTGGAGGCTGTTTGTATTGCCGGATATGAACGTTAGTTGCTTTTTGAAAAAAAAGGCAATTCGGAGCCGGAAATATTTCGGTAATTGTTATTGGTAAAATTGCAATGAATATAAAAATATTTTAAAAAACGTTGCTTTTTTTTCTTTTCGAGTTTTCTTCGTCTTGATTCTTGAAAATTCAATATGCTTTCTTAATTTTCTTGATTTTTACAATAGGCTTTTTTCCTTTTATTGTGAGAGAATGAGAAAGAGAGAGAAGGAGTAACAGGGATAAAACATGAGGGCTGGTACCGGGAGGGGGCCGAGCTAGAGAGAGGGAGGGAGAGCAACTTTAGCTTCGATTCCCCACGGGGGTTTCTCCGTAAAATGCGTAACACTGCCACTTAGTACTCTCCGGCATGGGGCATTGTTTGCCAAATAGTGTCAGGTTGCCCGTTACAAAACGCAACCAGGGCCCCGAGCGAAGGTTTCACCAAAGAATTTTCAAACGAAGAGAGAAAGAGAGAGCGCGAGAGAAAATCGAAGAAGCATAAGAAAAAAAAGCTATATCTTTTCTTCCACAACGTAGCGAGAGGTTTTGAGAAAACTTGGCCTCACGAACTGCGATGCAAAAAAAAGAGGGTGAAAAAAAACAACACTGGCACGTACGAGGCTCGAGAAAAATAAATTCGGAGCCAGATCATTGTTCGACGTTAATTTTTTACCAAGAATCGTCGAGACTCGATGTCGCGAATGAGGGTGAAAATCTTTTGCCTTTTATTTAAAAAATAAAAAATAAATAAATTTAAAAAAAAAATCGGAAACGTGCACCGAAATTATTGACGCTGTTGGGCAAAACTTGAAAGTCGACGTCACATAATTCTTGAAAAGTCTCAGCCTCGCATTGCACGCCGCCTTCGGGCTAAAGAAAGCTGAAAAATTTGGTAAATCCTTTCGGGGACCAGAAGGAGGGAGGATTTTTCTCGAAATTTTTGCGTCTGCTTCATTGTCGCGTGACCTCTGACTGTTGAGCTAACAGGAGAAATGACACGCCATATTTTAAGAGACTCGAGGCAGGGAAAGGAGGAGGCTGCAATATATTTTTCGACTATTTAGAAATGTTCGGCGTGAAAGAAGAGCATCTCCATATACTATATGCGTCGCGTGGTGCGTTTATGGGACTTCCGAGACTCGCGTACGGCGGAAAATCGGGGCCTAACGACTACGAGAGAACGCAGGGAATGCGAGGATCGGGGTCTCGCGCGCCAACCATAAAATAATAAAGGCATTAAATAGGTGGCGGTACGAGGTCCGTCAACAAGTCATAACCCATGTATATATGTATAGGTACATGCGTTCCAGTCAACCAGCGCAGTGTATCCTCGAGTCAATGCTATATTTCTTTATAAAACCATTTCTGAGAGTGAGAACGCCCGATCCTGTATTACCGATGTACACTGTCATGCGACCATCTTCCGCTGCAGTAATTTTCTTGAGTAGCACAATGAACCAACGAATATGAACAAACTGAACAGAGGGTACGTTACGAAAAGTCTGATTTACGGCAATGGAGAGCGAAACATCGACTCTTTACTTCATTCTCGTTCATCTAGGACTGTACAGTCATGTCTAAAACTCAGGACCTCTTGTGCAAAATTCTATCGTTTAAAGAGACGTTGCAATGTTCTTGAGGACGTATGCAAAATTTTCTATCGATAGAATTCCTTCAAATTTGCACCATACAAAGAGAATAGTGACATCTAATAGCTCGCGCAATTTCAAGAGATATTTATTTCTAAAAGTCACAATTTTCCTCTGAAGCCTCTTTAAACTTTGCATACATTTCTATGTAACATCCACACGGAGAGAAATGTGGGGAAATTTATATCACAAATTACTATGATTTATAGTTTTCTGATGACAGTTTCGTCGCTCCGATAAATTTTAGCAAAAACATAGTAATTTTTCATCTAAAATTGGGCGAAAAATGTCAAATTTCCGCTATTTCCGATAGAATTTGAATAAAAACTACTATGTTTTTGCTATAATTTCTCAGAGGGACGACACTCTCACCAGAAAACTATGGTGGCATAGTAATATGTGATATATATTTCCCGGCATTTCTCTCCGTGCAAGGAGCTTCATTTAGTTTTTCAAAAAAAACGGTCGTAAAATTTTTTCGAAGTTTTGTTTATTATAAAACAACTAGCCGGAAAATCTTGGATTTACAGTATGTTGTTCTCAAGTCAATTTGTAACAATTTTTTAAAATGAAATCGCAAATCATTTTGTATGGCGAAGAAAAACTGAAACGAAAAATTTTCATTTGACCGTCGCCATACAAAGTCCTTAGCCCTCTCGAGGTATTTACCTTCAGACGCATAATTGGGGGCCGAGCGCATCCTACGATTTTCTTGATTATAAAACGGGCACTTTGCTGATAAACAATTCTTCTCATACACGGTTTTAGTCTCATACACGGAGACTGAAAACCGCGCGCAAAAAATGAGGAAAAAGTTAACGATTCTGAAAAAATAAATATTGTTGACACAACCTATCGAATTCACTACAGCCAGGGAAGAAAACATTTTCACCCCATAAGTATAAATCTGTAGATCATTATAATTAGTGAATGAAATGAAGACCCAACTTTGAAATGGTCGGCGAGTCGCAGTGAATGTGCTTGAAAAATAAATTGAATGAATTCTGACTGAATTTTGTGAAAATATTTGACACGTTCTTGACATGACTGTAGAGCCAAGGAAATTTGGTAACTATACGGTTATGAGATTCAGCGAGGACACCAGCACCCGCTGCGGCACGCGAGGACGAGCAAACGATCGATGCATTTTCTCGCAGCAGTCGTAAACCTAGTCAAGGTCCTCGAGCTCGACTTCTATGACAAAATATAATATACAAGCTCATTACTCAAGTCATTATGCCCTTCGACATTATCTCCTTGTATATAATGTACACACTTATTATTGCGTGAAAAGAGCCAATGACCTCGTCTTCTCATGCCTGTTGTTGTGGCAATTATCCGCCACGCGCGTATATTATAAAAATAAAATGAATTGCATTGACGATATAGCTCCAAATGAAATTAATATTTATTATTTTCCATGAATTCTCGAGCCTTTTCTCTTCGGTTCAAGTTCACGGTTCGGCCGGAAGGAAAAGATATTTTTACATTTTTCATTCCTCACGTTTTACTCTGACACAGCAAATTTGTTTTTTATCCTTTCGCTCGGCGGTTTTTACTCAAGAAAAACTCGATTTTCTCGATCTAAAAAAAAAAAAA
>JBAJMU010000002.1:7169409-7211265 GCA_037952995.1 Hyposoter didymator
GCATTTGTCGGTGTGTAGGTACGTTCTGGCTCTTGTGAAAGCGAATACAGAGCGAGAGAAGGGAGGAAAAGGGGAGCAGGAAGAGCGAGGAGAACGAGGACAACGCTGAACGCCTCCAGCATCAACCTTTCGTCAGCAATTTCGAGTTTCTCGCCATATACACGTTACCGATGTTAAGTCCATCGAGTTTTAGAGTATCCACACCTACACATTCCCAACAGAGAAACGAAAAGAGAGGAACGAGTTCGCATCTCTCGATCCCAAGAGTTACAGGGTCGCGCGGGACATTTCAAGTACCGAACGAATTTTAAGGCGAGCGCATCGCGGCTTATTGCCGGTCACGAAGCAGACTACGCGTCTATCACTTCGATCTCGTATTTCCCCATCGTTTCACCCTTCGCACTGTTGAAAATATTTAAATGTGAATAGGCCCTTTTGTCACGCGTACGTTACTCTTCACAAGTTTGGGAAAAGGGGAAAAAAAAAAAAGAAAAAAAAATACTTCTCGCTTCCCAAAGCTTTCGGCCTCGAGCTGTTTTGGCAAAAATTCGCGTCGGTAATCAGGCAACCACAAGAGCAAATTCTACATCTATAAACGTGCTCCTCCATTTTTCTCTGACGTGACCGGAAAATCGCTATTTCGTTGGCAACAAAAACGTTTCTAGAAAAAAAAAAAAATAATAATTACGTGTTTGCCGGGATAGAACGATTTGAAAAACGCCTTGGGTCATGTTGACTCAAAATACACTTGTAGGAGATGTGCACTCGAAGGGTTAAAGGATATTTTTTTTCGCTGAAACGCCAGCGAATGGACGAGCGCAATTTTTTCAGAGACTTTTTCGTAAACAAGTCAACAACGATTCAGATTCTTATCGAACATTTACGCAAATCTCGATTATATTGTTGGAATAGAAATTCATTCATTGCGCCGCGCGGTCACTTTACTCAATCTTGTAAGTTTTTTATTTATTTTTCTTACAAATGTCGAATTTTGGGACATTCCGGACGTAGAGAGCAAATTAATTTAAGGGACAAGCTAAAAAAGTCTTATCACACGATAGGGTCAAATATTTCGATGCATCTGTTACGTTGCCGAAGGGAGGGCTTGGAGGAACGAGCTGTGAATCACACCAAGTATTCTTGGTCGTTTGAAAAAAATAAATCTGGCTTCCCTGGGATTATCGATCGTTACGTCACCGAAAGTCTTTTGAAAGGAATCATTCTGCTAGTGAACTGGCACAGTGCGAATAGCTGAAAACCGAGAAATGAGGAGAAAAGAAACACAGCCAAGGGGTCTGGGGTTCTCGATGGTGTCCAAAAAAAAAAAAAAAAANNNAAAAAAAAAAAAAAAAACGAAAAAATGAAAGAGAGAAAAATAGAGAGTGCGTGTATCAGTCGCGAGAGCTTGCTCGCGAAAGGGCCTCGTGTTTCATTAGCGATTCTCTCGAATCAACGAGTTACGAGGGACAACGGTTCAACCTACTCTCCGCCCCGATGTCGAAAACAAAACGCCTCCGAATCGGCGTTACAGACGCGCGTATCGCATGAAATACTGGCTTCGACGAGAGCTATTTCTTCGGTTGAACAAACCCGTATACGCTTGCCAACATTTGCGGTGAGCATTGAGTACGTACAGCGATCCCAAGAGTAGCTCCTCCGGGATAACTCGTGCTGGGCCCACCGGTTACACTCGCTCAAGCGTAATCGTTGATCCCGTTGTTTGTGGTCACTCTTGAAAATACATCGACAAAGAATTAGCGCCCTGGTCTCTTTTCTGCCCTCCGAGTTCAAAACTACACACACTACACGCCAATGTGCCTGGATATTGGACTCTCATTTCTGCACCCTCTCTATATTGATATGTTTTTTTTTCCATTATTGTTATGAAAGTCATTATCGTTGTTGTTATTATTATTATTATTATTATTATTCGGTTTTTAATCCCCGCTTGAGAACCAACGAACGTCGTTCCCACCAGCAGCCACCCTCGTTACTCCGCGAATAACGCCGCGATTATTTCTGACCAAATAATCATGAGCTTCTCTTCATCGAGTCTCGCGTGAGATCGAAACGACCGTATCGCGATTTTTTAATGAATTATTGCTCGCGGCAAACTCTTTTCTGCGCGTGAGACTATGGCGATCTATCTTCCGGATGGCGCGTGGATCGTGTACAACTGGCTCTAAACGACCCCAGCCGTCTCAATGCATCAATTTTATTCTTAAATGTGCAGTAATGAGATTTAATTACGTACGTGATGACGGACAGAATCTCCAGAACCTTCAAAATCTCGATTCGACTGGATCCTTGTAACGCCACGCGGGCTAAGTGCAACGTGTTCAGCAGAATCGCCGAGGAGTAATCGCACAAAACTGCGATTTTATGCGTTGCTCGTGAACTTTGTACGAAATTTTGATTTCGACGATCCCCGGAAATATTTTTCAGTCGAGGATTTTGTATGGTGACGATCAAATCCGAATTTTTGTTTTCAGTTTTTCTTCGCCATACAAATTGGTTTACGAGCCTAAGTTGATTGAAAAAATTATGTTACAAATTGACTAAAGAACAACCTACGCTAGTTCCAAGATTGTCCGAGGTAATTTGTATTTGTTACATAATAAACAAAGTTTCGAAAAAAATTCACGTCCGATTTGTTAGAGAAACTAAATAAAGCTTGACGTCGATGTTACATAAAAGTGTCTGCAAAATTTAGGAATCGATACATTTAACGTTGAAAATTGAAACTTTACACACCCTCTTATGATAAACTACTGAAAATTGTGATTTTATAAATAAATATCTCGACTTCTTCATGGCGAAAGCTTTTGAAATTGCGCGAGCTATTAGACATCGCTATTTTCTCTTTGTGTGGTGGAAATTTGAAGGAATTATATCGATAGAAAATTTTTCATAGAGCGTTCTTAACTGCGGCTGTAGAAAATGTACAAACGAATGAAAATTCGTTTGCATTTTCGCAGAGCAACGGAGTTGCAATTACGTTTTGATTGCGAGAGCGAAAAATACATGCGATGATGTGAAAACGTTCACGGCTCATCCGAAGTCGATGAATTTATCTTATCGACGCGACAAGCGACAAGCTCACTGGGTATTCGCGTGAGTCTTTATCGTTTACGATTCGTGCATAATCACGTATCCCACTGAAATCCGTAAAATCGAATAAGTAGACTCGAGATTGCGAAGTAAATGACTCGCACGATTCGCGAAAAATCGAAACGGAAATAAAAGTTAATTGCGATGGGTTCGAGTGACTTGTGGATACGAGATATCGTCTCGTACTACGGATACATATTGTTGGGACTGTTGATTATCAGCTGGTTCGTTTCTCGTCAGTGGTGCAAATTTACGAAAAATACTTATCGGTCCCATCTGCTCGGGTTTGAGGCCGAATGCGCCGATCTCGCTGCACCATACAAAAAAAAATTGTTCGCTAAATTGACGAATTTGAAATCGAACGACGAGATTTTGCGATCGATTGGGCGCATAAGGATTCTCGAAATTGGAGTAAAAACAGGTGTGATTTTATTTCGGAATTGATGCGAATGTGTGAAGACAGCGATTGACATTGAGAAAAACTCGAGAAACTCGAGTGAATTAGGCTCAATTTTTATTTTCCGTGATTTCTTTACTGATTGATTAAAAAAAAAAAAAAAATTTATCGTGAAAAATAGGACACTGTAAAAATTTAATTTTACGAATACGCAGGCGAAAACATTCCTTATTACCCTGACGGTGCATATTTCATTGGAATCGATTGGAACACGAAACTGTCCGATTACTTGACCAACAGTGAACGTTCGTGGCAATTTTCTCACATTTACTTGGAACGTCTCATCGTAGGCGATGGTCATGGTTCATTGAAATTAATACCAAGTGATTGCGTGGACGTCGTTGTCACTACGAGATCTTTGTGCTCGGAGGAGTCGCCTGAAAATACTCTGCGCGAAATTCGACGCATTTTGGCTCCGGTATGCAAATAAATTTCTATCCTCGGCACGAAAAATTATAAAAAGCGAAATTTTCTCGAAATTTCTCACTTCCAATTGCAGCTCGTGAATCTATTTTATTCTGCGTCAAATATTTTCGAAAATTTCAAGTCAATTTGATGATTTCCCTCTCAATGCCATAGAAAAAAAATGTAATCACGAAAATTGATGGAAAATTGATGTTTTTCGAAATCATTTCTAATTTTCGATTGTACCTCATGAATGAATTTTGTTCCCCAGCAAATATTTTCGAAAATTTCAAGTCGAATTATCATGATTTTGTGAAAAAAAAAAATTAACGTTTATAACAAAACTAAAGATCATGCACGATATGACTATCGATAATATCGAAATAACAATTTTGTGTTTTTCTGCAGAATGGAAAATACATGTTCCTGGAGCACGTGCCCGAGCCAACCGGAGGATTTACTCTCCACCTGCAAAAATGTTTGACTAGGAGCAGAATTTGGCCTTCGCTGTTCGGAAACTGCCACTTGGACCACGATCCCATTGATAAAATAAAAAAAGCAGGATTCAAGGATCTGGTTTGGGAATCTTTGACTCTCGAGGGTTACGTGTCTCAGCCAAATCATTTATTTCTCAATCGTCACCACGTGATAGGCACAGCCACCAGGTGAAGTCATTTGTTTGTTTCTTTTTGTCAAGCGTTTGATCAGCGGCACCACAAAAATATGCGAAAATGCAAAGCATTTTTACAACACATATTTTCACACGCTTTTATTTATCTTGGCGATCGACGTTCAAACTTTTACGATCTAACATGCTCAATATTTATTTTCGTACAATAATTTCTTCTTGATTTTTGACTAAATCGTCAAGCCACATAAAAATTTCATATATTATTTTGGTATATACATGAGTGACCAGCTCGCAAATGGATTTTTGGAAGATGGCTATTTCTTAGCTGGATTCGTTTCATTATATTTTATAAAAACTGTTTCACGACATTCAATATTTATGTACATAATAAAATTATATGTAAAATTGTGCGTCGTCCTCGTTCATATTTCCTTCTCGCTTTATTCGTCAAAGCTAGGAAAAAATCCTCGTTCACGATCAGAAGGGTTTGTCAGCGGGAAAAAGTGAACTCATAATTAAAAAGAATCTTTATATTTTACAGAAGCGGCGTAGAAATAATTGGCTCGCGGCCGCAATGATTTTCTAGTTTGCATCGAATTTGAAAAAAATATTTACAGTTTCTGGTGACGAATTAATCGGTCGGGATGTTGTTGGGGGAGCAAGAAATCGAATGCAAAATAAATAGCCAGCTACTCCCGTCGATTTCATGGGGTGGTTACAAGTCGGTATCGTTTTCGGAATCGCTCGTCAGTTTTGTGCGGAAAGTGAGTGTCGCTTTTCGCGCATTGATCGAATCTGCATTGGCATTTTGTTGGACTGACTTTTTAATGTTTTTGTTGCTCATCTTTTGTTTATTATTCGATGCAAAAATGTTATCAATATTTTGGATCGGACGATCCGGAATATGGGGGAAAAAATGTTGCAAATAATCTGGAGATTTTTCGCTCGAAATGTTTTTCTTGTTTCTCCTTTTTTCTTTTATCGGAGAACTTTGCTTTCGTCTAAAAGTGCTGGAAATTATTTTACGTTCTTCGCTGTCGTCGTCATCGTCGTCGTCGTCGTCGTCGGTTTCAAAGTCGATGGCTTTTCTTCCGAAGATTGTGGTTCTTGGCGCCTTTTTCGTCGCAGATTCATTGGGTCCAAGTTTTTTGTTATTTTTTATTCGAGGAGAAGAGGTTTCTGGGGTTTTCCTTAAATCTCTTCGGCGCGATACTTGGTCGCCTGCAATAAATTTATTCTCAAAAGTAGCCGACCATTTTTTCTTCCTTCCGTTTAAATTGTTCTGTCTCGTTATTATTTTTTCTAATTTCTCGATCGAATCGTTTTTCGGCGATATTGTTTTATTTTTTGTGCATTTTCCATTATAGCCGACGAGCTTTTCGTCCACCGAGACGTTATCGAAATTCGAGTCCGAATCGAAACTCAGACGCGTGCAAAATCTGAGCGAACGGAATTCTTCCGATTTTTCTGTCTCTCGGGAACTCTCCGGCTCGATAGATTCTCTTTTCTCGCTGGATTTGGATTTTTTGGGACTCGATTCCATAAAATCTTTGGAGAAATCTGCAGATTTTCTGTCTTTGCTAATATCGAGGGTTTTTGCACGCTCGCTCGATTCTCCTGAGGAATTTTTCGCATCGAATGCTCCGTCGAACGTACTCGGAGCTGTCTTTTTTCTCCTCGATCTCCGGAAACTTTCGTTGCCATTGTTTTTCGATCCGAACGATTCTTCGTTGGTGTTCGTCACGTCGTCGATCGACTCGTCAGTGATTTTTCTTCCATTTTTCGAAGGCTTGGCAGCCTCGATGACAACTTTCGTATCAACTTTTCTCGGGCGTTTTCGCGATGGAAATTTTCGGGGGGACGGAAGAGGCTCGTCAGCTTCATCGTCGTCCGAGGATTTGGCAATTGTGAAATGAAGTTTTTGAGCTTTTTCGTGATTTTCTGGTCGCTCGTAAGTTGCAGCTTCTCGGCTCGTTACGTTTCCAGATTTCTCGCTCTTTCTCGTGGTTTTCAGCGGCGTCGAAGCATTCCTCTGCGTAAGTTTGACGAAAAAGTCGTCATCGTCTTCGGCAGGCGTTCGGAAATCGAAACCAAAGGAAAACCGTTGTTTTTTAACGGATTTCGGTTTTTTAATTTCTTTCGCGACGTCAGTTCTTTGAGGACCATGTGCGATGCGGCTGGTATAATTTTTTTTCGGGTCTGTAGGGCTCAGCGGAAGCGAACTGTCTGAATTCTGTGCTTTAGAGTCTCGTGGTTTCGATTCGACAGCGATTTTCTCTTTCCGGACGCTTCGCTGCAGATCCAGAGGCATTTTTTCTAACTGGACAACGAGCTTACGCGATTTACAAGATTCTGGAAGCTCAAGAGAGATTTTTGGAGAAGCCTCAATAGGCGGCGAGTTCGTAGTCTTTGGGAAGCAACTGCTGCCGGTATTCGATGCAGCGGAGACTCGTTGATCGGAAAAACTCGATTTTCCTTTTTGCGAATGTTCGATTTTTGCCGCGTTGTCCGGGTCGCTCGTCGAAGGGCACGAATTTTTTCGGGACGACGAAGCATCGCTGTCGTAGGACTGATCGCTGTCGTCTCGAGGGCAAGAATAAATTATGATCGTGCTGGAATCGCTGTCGTTCGTCGCCGTGGTCAGAAGTTCAATGTTGAGGTTTTCGTGATCGGCTGGAGAAGGGTCTAAGCATTCGCCCAATGATTCGCTCGTTTGGTGTCCGTAACGAGCGAGCACGTCGTCGGTCAACCTTGTAACGCGTATCGTCAGAATTTTGTTTCCCAGAATTTCCGTAGAATTTTTCATTGAATTCGAAACGATATCGCGCGGGAAATCTTGTCTGGACGAACTCTCAGTCTCTTTGACGAAACTTTGCGAGGATTCTTGAGATTCGATGCAGCGACTCGTGCCCCCATTTTTCTCCGTCATTTCTGAATACAAGTTCCTTTTCGTACTCCGTCTAAGTTCGATTTTGTCGTCGTTGTTATCGTTCGACGTTTTTTTCGGCGTTAGTCCCAAAGATTCGAAAAAATGACTGTATCTTTCGTCGCCTTCCTTCTCGTTGTTGTTGTTTTTGTTGTTGTTGTTGTCGTTCGTGTCGTCCTGGGTGAACTCGCGGCTCTTTTGCGAGGTGGTACGGATCACAGACTGCAGAAGCTCCGACATGGTTGCAGTTAGGGGAATGGACGATCTTTTCCTCTTTCTTCTCACATGGGACCGATTGGTAAGATTTTTTATCGGGTCGATTGGCTCCAGAGCAGGATGCGTGGCTGAGCCTGCGGTGAGCGAGTTGCTGGCGTTTTCGATCATTATCAAATCGCAGGGAGAGTTTCTTCCCGTATACAATTTCCTGCGATTGTTGGCTTTCATGGATTCGTTGATCGTTTCCCGGAAAACTTGTTCGGGCTGGGAAGCAGGAGGCTCTGCCGCAATCTCGTTGGCTTTTGATGTGGCGACCGAGCGTTTTCTTATTCTACGAACTTTCGAAAGCGCCGAACGCTGAGGCTTCAGTTGTTTCGGTTTTTCTAAAAGATCGTCGAATTGCTGGAGCGCCGGGAGGACCTCGCTGAGCATGACGCTGCTCCCTGGAGTTGGTACATAGTTCTGCTGCGGCTGCTGATCTGGAGTAGTTTTCGGGCTTTCGTTCCTTCGACAATTATCAGTTTGTCTCAAAGATTTTTCAGGAGCGGTCGTCGTGTTGGGATCTCGTCGAAGAGGCGTCGCGGGCTTGGAACTCAATTCTTCGTACGACGCTTTAGCTCCTTCCACGATTTCCAAGGTTTTCGCTTTCTTCGTTACGTTTGCATTCGACAAAACGTACGCGGCCGTGTCCACCGAACTGTACGGCGAGTTTTCGTCGAATTTCGGATCCTCTATCGACTTGCGCAACGCCGCAGACTCGTTCGACCTTGAATATTCACCCTCGCTCAACGACGAGCCAGTGTCCGAATGATCCTCGTGACCGTTCAACTGATACGGCGGGTTTCCCGTGTCCACCCAATATTGGATAAGCGCCGGAAGCTTACGAATCGGAGCTCGACACTTGGAATAATATTCTTTCTCCTCTCCGTTGTTTTCGTCCTCCTCGTCCTCATTCTCCCCTTCCTCCTCATTCTCGTTCGCCTCGATCCCCACGGGCTGCATCGTCAACATGTCCAGTTCTACGTCGTTGGGTACCTGTGCGGGTAATATAATTGAAAGATGACTCGAAAAATCTCGGAAATTTGATGCAAAAAGTAAATGCAGAACGATCGATTTCCCAGCAACGGTACGATGCAACTTTTAAAAACACGGAAATACGAGAGAAAAAATGGGCAAGTTTGAAAGGCAGTTAGTTAAAAGCGGAGCAGTGTTTCTTACCTCATTAGCGTATTTGTCAAAAAATTTACTCCAATCTTGTTGGCGTCGTTGAACAACTTCCTTGGGGAGACTGAAACCAGTCTCAGGGCCTGGCTTCTCCCGCTGGGCAACCCTGCCTTGCGAAAATAAAGAACCCATGCTAGACTCGTTATCAAACATAGAATCTTACAACATTTTCTTTGCTCGTTTTCATTGCTTTGTTTTAAATAATTCAGCGGGTTAAATAACAGGACAGCATCCTGGAATGAGCGAAAAATCAACGGTATTACGCACATAACCTATAAGCCCAACAAAAGAGTTTTTTCTTGTTCGTACTTTACCTCTGGACGCCTTGGATATATGATTGTGAGAGAATACTGTTCCGGCATTCGCTGCTCTCTCCGTTGCCGTCCATCCCTCACAACTGCACAGGTAACTCTTTACACTCAAAGAAATCGTAATTACACATTACCGAACGTTAATGGACACAAAAAAACCTCGACGCATTTATACGATTCGCGCGATTCTTTAAGTTGTAAGTTATTTACAAACATACAGCTTTGATCTTTTGGCGTGAAACCGACCGAAGCGACATTACGGCGATGGAGCAGAAGGGACGCGGTCGTCGTGAGGCTTCCAGATTTCTCCCTGTAGAGGCAGCACCTTATGATTCACTGTGGATCCGCCTTAAACATCGCGCTCCGATTGGTCAACCGCATGACTAATGGACAGGCGCCCGGCTACGAGCGAAGCGTAGCAGCTAGAGATCGTTGCTGAAAAAATTTTTATTCGCGATTTTCATGAAAAAAAGCGGAAGCTGGGGCCCCCTGACGCGTTTTCGTGAATCTGGCGGTTCCGGGTGATGGGAAATTTCCCACCGCGCGATTTTTTATTTGCTATTTCCGAAAAAAATTATTTGGAAAATTTCGACCCCGTGGTGCCGGGTCACCAAGACGAATTTTTCATCGGGGTTCGGAGGGTCAAATCGAATTTTATTACTGGTGTTTGCAAATGAAATGGAACCTTTTATTTTTTCCCTCAGATATTTTTTTTTCTTACAAAGGGTCTTGTCCACGATTTTCGGAAAAAAAAAAAATGAAAAATTACTACCCGCTATGGTGATTCGAGGCGATGCAGGGAGTCGCCCTGCGCGTCGATTCCGATTTTAAAAAAAATTTTATTCATGATTTTCGAAGAAAAAAACGGAGGCTGAGGCCTCCTGACGATTTCAGAGCTGTTTTTATCGAAAAGCTCTCAAGTAGATTGGCTTCAAGACGCTGTCGTATAAGTTCAACTTATTATGAATAAAAGGAACGCTGCAGCGCCACCAGACAACCGTTCGCGCGCGTTAGCGTGCGTGATGAACCCTCGTATATATATATAGTAGAAGTCTAAAGAGGTCGAGATAGAAAAGTTAATAAAACGGAGAATGATGCTTGTCGAATTCGAATATATGGGATCGTAATTGCACATTGACATTTTTCAAGTGTGTATAATTTAAACAGTGAACAAAATGTACTAAGAACCGCCTTTGAGTTGTGAGCGATTGAAAACTTTTCAATTATTCGCCTGCTGAAAAAAAGTTCAATGTTCTCCGATAGTCGTAGTCATGTGCAAATCTCCACAAACTTCAGTATTTTGATTTTTACATAACGACCCGTGCTCGCACGCCTGCAAACCGAATGTATCGAATTATACTAGCAACGGCGACGCATGTGTCGAGTGTTTCTTCCACCAACTCAAACCGTTAGCAGACCAAAATCTCCATCGGAACCAATTTTCATCCATTTGCAAGAAATTGAATAAGTGGAAGCTTCGAATACGGTCGTGAACGAATTCTTCGTCGAATATAGAATTTACACATTATAATCGACGGATTTACGTTAACTCGAGCATGTCGCAGAGTTTTCGATTATTTTTTCAATCAAGGGAAGGAGCTGTTATTGTCGCCAAATCTACCTATATTATTATTTCCGAATCCTAAGAACTCAAAAGTCATAAATTTAGTTGAAAAAAAAAGAAACGTTCAGAAATACTGAATGCTTATAATTTTGGGATGAAGAGGAGAATGCAGATAAAAAATTCGTTCAAGCAGATAAACTCTTTTGAAAGATGATGTTGTCTGCTCTCAATATCGTAATTTGTAGGGATAGCGATTTTCGTTCGATTCCAAAAGACGGCATTAAACTGTAGGATAATAAAATATTTTGTATCTTCGCGTAATGAAAATACTTTGCTTCGAGAGAATCTCAACATTTCGCACGTGCCTTTTTCATCCACGCAGCACCAGCACGATCGAGTGTTATTTATCTTCGATTTTCTCGAGCTCTTTCAAACGTTGCGTACTCTTGATAAACACGTGACAATAATCTCAAAATATAGAGATCGTGATCTGGCAACTTGTCCTGCATCAAGGTCGAATGATTGGAAGCTTGAAATGGTATTTCATTTGTATTTCATGACATCTCTGACGATAAAGAGTACGAATTGAAAAAAATGGTTTATTGAATAGGCATAATCGTTGAGTTTGGATACAAGTGTATTTTTTATAATTTACACGATGTTCGATTGTCTTTGACGTTTATTTTGCCACTCAATGACTTTGAGACGAATTTTGGTGACATCAGCCGCGTAGGTTCTACAACAGCCACCGATGTAACGAACACCCATGTCCAACCATTCGTGAATGAAATCTTCCAGAGGACAAACGTTGCCAACGTTTTTCCAGCCGTCGACGACCGTATAAGTTTCACCGCTGTTCGGATAGATTACGAGTGGTATAAACTCCTCGGTCGAGCCGTTAGTATTGACATTACGAAATAGAGAGCTGACGCTTTGAGGCGCGAGACAGTTTATACCAACACCAATAATCTGTCCGGGCAAAGCGTTTTTGTAACACTTGATGGCAATCTGTTTGAAATCACTTCCATCGACAATGTGTTGACCGTCGGTCCGACAGGAAAACGTCAGCCAAGCTTTGATGTTTGGGTATTCCTTGAGCAATTGGACAAGTGCTTCGGCTTCCAATGCGCACGGTATAGTTTCCAATGCGAGTAGATCGACGCCGCTATTAATAAGAGCCTCGAAACGTGGTCTGTGCCAATTTTTCATCATCTCGAGGGATACGTTGGTCGAGTATTCACCAGTATACTCCGAGCCATCGTGCAGCGAAGCACCGTACGGTCCACAAGAGCCAGCAATCAGTGGCTTTTTATTTGGAACGTCTTCTCGCTCGACTATTTCATCGAGATAAATGTTGACTGCTTTTTTGGCAATGTCCACAGCTTGGCTTATCAACTTGAGACTTTCGGACTCGGTTATACCCAAATATTCCATAAAACCAGTGACCGTTGCTTGGTACGTATTCGTCTCGATTATTTCGGAACCAGCTCGTAAAAAATCGAGGTGCGTTGACAACACAGCATCGGGATCGGTCACTAAAAATCTTGCTGTCCACAATGGATCTCCGTCTATTCTCTCACCAACGTGAGTCGACATCTGCGTTGAAAAACCACCGTCCAATACTGTCACCTTAGTGCACATTGTTGCTTTCTCTATTTTCGGACTGACACTCGGCGGCCGCCTTCAAGCTCAAACCGAAGACAACTGAGCTTGACCTTAACGAGGATGAGCGTTTCATATTTCAAAGTCCGAGCTACCAAGATCATTCCACAGTTATATTTTTATGTATCGGTATATATCTCCACGCATATGTGTATATATTCGTGTAGTTCTCTTTATCTTGTACTTCAGTGAGATACGCTCGAAAATTATGACGAGCAAGAGATTTATACGTTGCAACGAGTATTCATCTTTTTTTTTGTTTCTTTCGTTTTTTACTGTCTGTATAAATATGTACTTAAATTTATCACGTTTATCAGACGATGCTACAGACACATTGCCTGTTTTTAAATTTCGCCAAAAATACTACCAATCACTGGAGAACCTCAAAGCGTTATTGGAGGCCCACAACCATATCGAGTTTCGAAGCTGAAATATATGCTTGTTTTTTCGATAAAACATTGTCGAGACTTTGCAAAAATAGATATTTTAAAAACGGTTTCGAAAATCGTCGCAAAGTGGTTTTTAAGGTGATCTTTCAGTGGTGAAGGTGAGAGTGAGACTACCGAAAATTAAAAATACGTTTTTCTCGACCATTCTCGATGTTCCAGGGGAGCGAACGTTACACGTTTTCTCTAAAGAGTGAAAAACAACGTGATACTCGCGTAGTTTTCGAACGGAAGGAACAACAAGATTTTCACCGACCGATCAACCGATAGATCGCCTTAATATTTGTTGAAAAATGCTAAAACGCAAACAACTGCAATAGAATTTATGTCGTTGTTTGTCGAGCATAGAATAAATGGTAACTGGAGCACTCGTTGGTTCTTCAGACAGAAGCAAAGATTTTGTTCGAGATGAGCTCAAGGGTCAGGCTCGAGAGATGATAAATGTAAAAACGACGAGTTCCTACAGGGTCACGATCAACGCGGATCCCTCGCGGCGGTCGTTGATACCATAAAATTCGGATAACAGTAGAAAGATAGGAAGACGTTTTTCACTATATGGAATAATTTATTGACAGATATACACTTTCCGAATTTCATGCCCAAGAAACTTATCGTTTTTTACCATCAACGCGAGAAAGAGCATCGAATGTTTGCCAACCTTCACGAAACTAGACACTTTTTTAAAAACATTAATGACATTATCATAATTCAGTAAAAGGCCACGCTGCGTACAATAAGATTAAAAGAATGAGTAATAAAATAAAATAAAATAATAAAATAATGTCTGCGACGCAAATGAAAAATCTCCCAATGATAATTACTATCAGTCTCGAATATTTTAATAGCAGGACAAATATTTCATCTTATATTTTTCGTCAAACTAAAATGATGCGCGTTGAAAGCGGTCATCGTGAAACACACAAAGGACGAAATTGCTCGTAGCCACAAAAGTCGGTTGTAAAAATTGTTGTACATTCCAGTGGCTAGAAAAAATTCATGATTCTATTTTTATTTCAGAGGAAAACAAAAACTTATTTTACTCATTGAAAAATACTCAACGAGACCAATTGCGTCTGTGTTTAATTATTCTTATAGTTTTTCTAAACGATGATTGTGTGCGAATCGAAATATATGACAAACAAAAGTTATAACTAAGGCATATTCATGATTGCAACATGATTATTTGTTTTTTCGATTCAGCCTCGCAATCGCGCTCGATTTATTCTGTTAAAAGTAGCAGCTTCCACTGTTACCATATTTTCCACAACGTTATAAGATCCCAGCTGCAAAAAGCTCAGCGACTGTTTATAATCATTTTTTCCTTTAAATATATTTACATTTAATGTATGTACCAATTATTGGGTACGAGTTGGAAATAAATAATTATATCACAAAATTTATCTGACCAAGCGACAAAAATAGACCGGTCGGCCAACGTTGATTCGCGTAATATCGAGCTTTCGCCATTGCTCTTTCAAAAACATGATTATTGTTAGAAAAACTAAGTTTTTTAACAAGTGTGATTCCCCGAATCTCATACAGATGTGCTAAGTGACCGAGAGATAGTTCTGGTCCGTTGGTTGTTTCTATTTTTGCCCAATCTCGAGCTCTATTCCATTTGCATTGTTTTTTTTCACGATACTAAATTCAAGGAGACTCGACGTGTGTATAAAAATTCTCTAGCCATTGCTACATGATTTCCTTCCATTTTTATGAATTTTCTATCATTGTGTTTTTTTTTTTATGGAACTTGACCGAACCAAGGTTTTCTAATTGTGCGCCGTTACACGACTTATTAGTAAATAGTATACTTAAAGACTATGAGCATTTTTCAACGCCGTTGAGAAGAGTCCGTACTAAGGATCACGAGGGCTGTGAAATCTAGCGAACGCTTCCCAAAGGAAACCACTCGACTGTTTCATTCGTCAGATCGAGCCGACCAAGAGGCAAACGGATACCACCGAGGAATTCATTTTCCTGTAGTGTATCGTGGTTCCAGATGGTCGCTTCCAACGTTCGTTCTTTTATAACATCCAGAGGCATTCGATACTCCAACTGCAGAAAAAATTCTTGCTTTTGTAATTTGAACTAAATTTATTATCCATTCGGAAGAGACTTTCGATTCTTTTTAGAAGTTCTCGATATCGTCTGTTTGCACATGCTAATTTTTCGTGTATTGCAGTTCGGGAGAAACTGCAATACGCGAAAAATCTCAGAACTCATTTTTCTTTTTTTTTTTTAGTAAAATTTATCGAAATATTAAAATTCATGACAATATCGCACGAATGACGAATATGATAATCAGAACTGATTGCGCACTTCTACACTTGTCTAAATACAAATAAAAGTTGTAGGATTTACTTACCATTTCCATGAATGAAGGATGACAATTTTTCTTCACAACTTTAGTTTTTCGTTTTGTTGCTTTCGTTGGATCGGGCTTCAGATACACCTTGACGTACGTATTGGGCTCTTGCGCATTCGCCACTTTCGGCAGACCTCTTGCATGATGAATCATCACGGATAATGTTCCTCGTGTGTAATGGAGAGACAATTTTATTTGTCCACTCTGCACATTTTCACGAACTTTTTTCTCAGCCCACCAATTTCCAACTGCAACAAGCAATTAGAATGTTGAATCCACGACGACTGTTTACTAGCATTTTTAAATTTCAACAGTCGGTAAATATTTTTATTGGATTGTGATGAGGAATCAGAAAAAAATTTGGCAGATTTTTTCGCCACCAACATTTTTTCTAATTCAACGATTGATGTGAAAATAGATTTTGAAAAAATGAATCAGACTTCGATTTTTTGGACGTCAGAAATTATGAATATCGGTGACAAAAATACCTTTGACTTTTCGCAAGTGAATGTCAGCGTTTTGTTGATCTCGGAGCAGAGGATGGAAGAACGTGTAGACCAAATCACTCTGCGATATTTCAGGAGCCATTTTGAACAAGCTGAGTAAGAATTTTTCGATGTCGGCACGTCTTTTGTCCGCGACTTGTTTGATATTGGATCTCCCAACGCTCATACCACTCGGCAGACTGTGAAAGCATGTTTTTTCAAAGGCTTAAATATTTAATTCTAAGAAAAACTAGCTCGATGAGTTGTGGCGAGGGAGACATGGTTAATCAGACGATTATCAGTCAATTGATCTTTTGATAAACTTCAATAATATCGGTGGGCGATAAGAATTGTTATAGCGTCGATTTTTCACCGAGGGACCATTATTTTCTCGCGGCAAGTCGTTGATACTGGATCGAAGTCAAGGTTTTTTTTCCGATCATTGTTCAAAAATATAACGAAATTTAACGGACGTTGCCCGGGGCCAGCAAGGGAATAGACGTCACAGATTTTCTCAATATGTCACAAGATAAATCACTAAATTAAAGATTACGTTGCGATGCAGCGATAACGTTTACCAAACTCTTGCTTCTTAACAAGCACTTGTTCCTTTTTATTCACACGATTTTGGCTCGCAGTGCAAGTGAAATTTCGAAACATAAAAACCTTTTTGTGCTCGATAACATTTAACAAAAGTTCATTAAGGTGTGTTTTATTAACGGACACACCTCGGACGAAGGTACATTATCCGACACACGATAGTCCTGAGATAACACAAAGATATACATCTACACTCATCGTCTTTGTTTGAGGAACGGGTCAGTCGTGGGCAGAACAATCGAGTGACAGTATTTCCCAATGGACGAGAGGTGAATATTATTTCAATATCGAATTATTCGAGCGAAATTAAATCCAAGTGTGTCTTTTTGAAAAAAAAAAATGGCGATCGAACGATAATTCATAAAATTTTGATTACCGGTAGCAACGAAAATATGAAATCTTCTTTGACGTCCACACGGCGCAAAATTGTGTAAAATAATTCCTGCAGTTACCGCGAAATCAAAGAGCGAAAGAAATTTCAAAAATGACATTCAACGGTGAAAAAAAATAGAATATACAAATATAAACGATAATTTTTTTTCAGACGGATCTAAAAGTGTAAAAAATCGCTTGTGATTTATTCACGGTCATCAGGATTTAGATATTTTATAGTATTTCGTTAAATCATGGGACTGAAATGGTTTCGGGCTCGTTTGAAAATGAATCGGATGCCAAAAACGACACTGATGACGAGCGTTTCGGGATTTTATCGATCGATTTCACAATTCGACACCGAGATACGACCACCAGAGCCTACATATTCCCAAGAATTTTGGAATTCTCCAGCCGCCAGTCCGGCACCAATAACGTCACACAGAACAATCGCCCACAATCCGATGGCGGGTCTAAATAATCCGAATAACGAAACTCCCCAAGTTCCAAGTGATATAGTCTCGATCCCGAGGCTACGATTGGAAATTCCCGATGACGCAGAACCGATAACCACGAACAAAGAGCCCGAATCTCCCGATGAAAGTGTACCAAGACATTTACCCAGAGAATCATTAGACTTGATGCACGATCTCAATACCGAAGCATCGTTCAATCGAACCGGGTCGCGGTCGCGAAAAGTCGATTTCAAAAAAAAGAAAGCTCGGGCTCCAGTTCCAAAATCGACAATGAATCATTCTCGAGGTGGCGAAAGATTTATCACGTTCGGTAAAAACGGCGGATCGGTTGCCAGTGAAATCGAAATCTAACTACCGAATTAGCTCTCGTTGACTCTCAACTTTCACGTCAAACAATTACGTTCCATAATAATCAATTTTCATCAATATTTCGTTGCACAATACTAAAGACATGATGCACTTAAAAAAATTCTCCAGCTCAACAGATCATTTCAATAAAATAAATTATAAAATACATAAATAAATAAATAAGTTTTCGAAATTCACAACGACAAAAATTCAGTTTCCAAATGCTACCGCGAAAAGTGCGAGTTCACTTATTTGACAAAAACTCGAAAAGGATTCTAGCCCCTTTTTTGAGAAGCAAAAATAAAAAATAATCTCTCCAGTGTGTCGAAACATTTTTGAGGCTAAATAAATATCATATAAAAAGAAAAAATGAATGTGCTTACCTGGCCACCTTAGCGAGAGGGAAATGGATACAGAGTTTCTGATAGAACTCGCAAAATTCCTTGTACGAGCGAAAAAGATAAGTAGGGTCAGCCTGACCCTTTCTCTGTATCCTCAGTATGTACATGTAATACTTTTCCGGATCATATCGTTTTTGATAGCCATGAACTTGAACACTCGTTAGTTGTCCCTCTTGTTGCATTCTGCGAAAAAAAAACATTTGAATTTTACAATAAATTGGGAAAACGATGAGCAGCGAAATTTTCTTTTTTATCTTGGGAAAAAATGAGGGAAAACTTACGTATAAGTGCGTGGAATAAATGACAACAATTCTCCATCATTGTGTTCACCGCTGAATCTCAATTGTGCGAGATTGTGGAGGAAAAAATTGAATTGGGTGAACCAACTTTTGAGCGAGCTTTCAATCATTCGTGCGAAGGTTGCAGCAGCTTCTGGATTCGTTTGTCCGAGTAACAAGGCCTTCTGTACATAACTAACAGCGTCCATAGTAACTCCGGGTATGCCGGACGAGGTCATCTGTGGATTGGTATATTCGTTCATTTTCGATTTATTCAATTTTTCTCGCATTTCGATGTCACTGATTTTTTCATTCGTATTACGACCGATCGAAGGATTTTTAGTCCAAGATTTCGAATATTTTGTTATAATAGAATTTTCCATCTTTATTTATATTTCTCAATCTCGCGTTTCGGAAATAAGGTTACACGCTCACGGCTATTCCAGTCACGACTGAGCTACGATCGAGTGGCAGCCACGGGCTCTGCCAGCCGATAAATAAAACTAATTAGCGAGATCTGGCCAAAGGGCTCGAGCAGCGATAGCAGCTGCCGGAGTTACGATATCAAAACAGGATGACTCCATCCGTTGCGGTTTACATTTATTTTTATTTCGTTCTTTATACCGCGCGTTCACGCTCGGATGAGCGATAAACTTGCCAGCTCTCCCGTTTCGCGTTTGTTGTTAAATTCGATTATTTTCGTCTTTATCTCAAACAACACTTACCAGCCCGAACAGATGAAGAATAAGATTTCCGTGTTTTCGCACGACGTTGAACGCTTGACAACACAAATCGACGAAATGATGGAATTTTGCTGATGGTTTGTCACCTCCGTTTATCACGTATGCCATGTCCGAGGTCAGGACGAAAGGAGTTCGATCCCTGTAAACGCGATTCGATTGATATCAAATTTTCACAAATTAATTAAAATCTAAAATGAGTCGAAAAAAATACGACAATGTTCTGGCTTCGCGATGGAAGAAAATTTGAACGTAAATTGAACGATTGTGAGTTTTGTTACCTCTTAAAATTTCCAAACATCTGAGCATCACCGAGAAACTTGCCAAAATCGATGTGAAACAAGTGACCGGAAGTTTTCAGCATAATGTTGTCATTGTGACGATCGCAAATGCCAAGAATGTAAGTCGCCACGCTGTAGCCAGCGCAAGATGCTGTGAAGTTTTCAACAGCACGTTCGTATTCGAGTTCCGATGGATTATGCTTCGCCAGCCATTCGGCTATTGGTCGATCTTTGAAGGACCCCGTAAGACCGAATTCAACTTGAATTTTTCGTAAAGTTTCAGCATTCGTTACCATCTCGATAATACCGCGTTTGCTTCCCGTTGGCACGCAAGCGAACGTCACCATCTTCAAATCCAGACCTTCTTTCAACCAGAGCTTGTCCATTATTCGAACCATTTGAAGCGTCAACATATCTTGTTGCAAATCATCGCCGACCTTGACAAAAATTCGAAATATTTGTTAGTCTAAAAAATAAAAAACTTGGGGGTTTGAAGAAGAAGTCGAAGGAAAATATACTTTGAATATCGCTGGACTTATCACGTTGTCACAACCGATGAAATTGATTTTTAGAGGCAGCGTGAATGAGGGAAAGTACGAGCACGTCTGGACGTTGATTCCATAAGCTTCGCGGCTCGGCGAGAGCGGCAAACATGTGCCTTCGTCTTCCGTGAGTTGACAGTGAATATTTTGTAAGCCAACCTTCAACGAATCCATTCGTAACGAGTCCTTGGTCACTTTTATGTTCTCAGCGACTTCGTGAAGGCTCTGTAAAAAAAAAAAGTTGCATAAATTTGATCGAAGGGGAGATTTTGTTAATTATTTTTCACGAGCGCTTGTTTCTCACTTTGACCAGCAATTGTTGCGTGAGAAAACTGTTTCTCAAAGCCTCGCCAACGACAGCCAACAATGCACGAAGCATCAGTTGCAATCTTCTTTGATAACGCGCCAAGCTGATGCTCTTTTCATCTTCTGGCGAACTATCCGGTGAATTCTACATTCGAAAAAACCATGAAAATGAGCAATCGTCGGAAAGTTGTTTTTCTTTTTTAAATAACAAATGAAATAGAACGGAACGTGGTTTTCCCCCATGGCACGAATAGGACAGAAAAGAATTAGTCTTGAAATTCTTGTGAATTAGCACCCGACCTGTACCTGGGGACTGGGTCCCGGTAACGCTTGCGTCAGCAGCCAATAAATATGATGAGCAACCCTCGGCGAGACTAAAGCACGTTCCAGTAGAAATCTCGCCAATGGTGATGCTTCGTACGTCTCGTGCTTCAAGGCTTGAAGCAGTTGTGGCAAGTAGTCGACCAGCTCGTCGTTGTTCAACTCGTGAATCCATCCTACCGCCATTTCTCGGACTTTGAGGTCAGGGAAACTGAAAATTTGATTTTTGTTTAGTAGATCGTCTAATTATCCGATCACTCAATTGGCTGACGGTTGCTCAACCTTAATTCACATAAAAGGCACGAAAAATGGGCGACTGATCGTCTGGTTTGAAAAATATGTAAATATTTAGCAGAAACGAGCACGGAGAGAAATTTATATAAAAAATTACTATGCCACATAGTTTTCTGGTGACAGGATCGACCCTCTGAGAAATTTGAGCAAAAACATAGTAATTTTTCATGAGAAATTGGGCGAAAAATGTCAGATTTTCACAATTTCCGATAGAATTTGAATAAAAATTAATACGTTTTTGCTCAAATTTCTCAGAGGGACGATATTGTCAGCAGAAAACTATGTGGCATAGTAATTTTTGATATAAATTTCTCTCCGTGTTTTTTCAGTGAGGGAATGAGATTTTTAAAATATTGGAAAACATACCAAGGCAGTAATAATTGCAAAGCCTGAACCGGTGGCAAGGGGCTCCATATCCTTAGAGAGGCGTGAAGATCCGGCAAGCATGCCCAGTCCCAGCTGTGGGCGGCGAGCAATACTTTCGGAAGGGCTTCCGGTCTGTCATGTAAATAGTGTCGTTTTTCCCAGAGGATTTCTCGCTCGTCGATCGGTGGTCTTGAGAACGTATCCTGCTGCGTGATGTCTATCAGTAATTCTTTCGTATTTTGATCGAGTGAATTGATGTCCAACGACTCGACGTCGTGATCTTGCAATTCTTTTGGGAATAAGACTCTGCCGCCGTAATCGGGCAATTCGATTCCGATGATCGGATTTATGTCACCGTGGGGATGAATGCCAGGAGCGGGAGCTGGGCCCAGCCTCTTGTCAGCTATCGCCGGCCAGAGCGAGAGGAAAAAACTTCCTTGGCTCATCACTCTGTAATTTTGATTGGCTTGTGTGAGCGAGAGCGAAAAAACAATTGGCGGATAATCGTGGCTGCAGAAATGCTCACCCATCGTAATCAAAAAATTGAATGGCTCCCCATCCCAGCTCCTCCTTTTGCATGGAACCTTCGTTCGACGAATTTGCTTCGTGCTCGGACGGTTGTAAAGTTCGTCCATAAACGACCAAAACCAATCTCGCTTCCCTGGGTACCTGGCAAACGCTCACACCCCGAAACTCCAACCTGAAAAGTCCAAATTTCACACTAATTTCTAATGGCGAGATTTTTTTTTCAATGCACAGATTTCTTTATGAATCAATTTACTTTTCCACAGTGAGACCAAAATTTTGTTGAAAAAGATGGAAATTTTGTTCGATACGTTCGACTCAACGTTTTTTTTTTGAGTAATCCCAAAAATTCTCTTCGGAAACAAATTTTTGTCGATCCATTCATAAATTTCGCCAACAATTTCGTCGAAAATTTAGAAATTATCAAAAAATATTTAGTCCGCCGTATTCAACAAAATATCGACGATTTTTAACAAAATTTCATTCCCAGTGGATTGTAGGAAATTGGGGAATACGTTTTGTACAATATTTTCAGCCAATCAAAAGGTCACATAAGGAATTTATTGAAATTGTTTGCCGGCGAACTTACCAAGTATTGAATAATATCCGGGGGTAAAAGTTGGAGCTGACGGTCATAGGATCCGATAGTACCGGATTTCCCACGGGCCTGGTACCATGAAATATTTGAGCAGCGACGATATAATCATCGTGTTTCCATGTATTGGGAAGTCGATGTAAAGCGCCAACTCTCACGAGAACGGTATCCAATACTTCGGACGAGACCATTGTATCTGAAGAAAAAAAAATGGTGAAAAATACGAAGAAAACGTGGGAGTTGATTTTTCTCTCGTTTAACTTACTCGTTGGGAATTCACCGCGGGTGTTCAATTGAAAGTCGACTCGGAAAGCGTGGCAATAAGTTTCCACGAGATCTTGAACAGCGTCACGAATTTTGTGACAATGCGATGCAATGACGTCGGGAAACTTTGTTCTGAGAGTAACGACCGAATAATCACCGTCCTCGTGGAGGACTTCAGGCTTTTTGCACTCTATGTGGGTCGTGTGTACTTGGGGCAAAAATTGACAACAGGCATTGACAAAATTGTCGACGGCTTCTGTTATTTCGTAAGTCTCAATGTTTCCCATTAGAGCGCAAACAGCCTTAACAGCTTGCACGACACCACGCGGTTGCAATTGAGGTAAGAGACTAGCACTGTGATTCGTTGTTGCCAATTGTAAAGCGGCTGATTCGACGCGTTCCATCTCTTTCTCGACGGTCTCTATAAATTGTTCAAAACAATAAAAAACAATTATTGAGAATTTTGACAAAAGCGATAAATTCCGTTCGACACCAAAATCAAAAAATCTATGGGACACCGAAAATTGAATTAAACGAGTTCCGACCGCCTGGGTCCGCGACGACGTAAACATTATTGCGAAAATTTCTGCTCGTGCATTAATAATGAATAATAAGGAACAAAAAAATGACTTGGAATAAATCGTGGCTGGGCACTTACCAAGCAAGATGAGTAACGCGTCGTACGAAATTGGCTGTCGAGGTTCGTTGGGCAAGATTTCTTCTAATGTGATAGACTGATCGCGATTATCATCTTGAACCTGTTTAGGAAAATGGAAGAAATGTTTATACGTGTAAAAATGGTTCGAAGGACCAGTTGAGAATATAAATGAAAATAATATTTTACAGTTCTAGCTATGGATCGTTTCATCTGTGCTTTCGTCATAATAGCGAGCTCAATATCCTTTTCCAATTTGATGCACTGATGTATGTATTCGTATTGCGCAAGAGTCGTGTTCGGTGCAAGATATTCTGCGAGTCCCCAAACTCTGAGACAATATTTTCCGACGTTGACTGTGTCTTCGTCCTCGAGGGAACAGGCGACGTTCAGGATGACATGTTCGACGCTGCAATTTACTGTGCGACGACAAAAATCCGTTTGACTCTATTCGCTCAATTTTGCAACGAAAGCGACGTAAACGAGACTCACCATCGCAGGTGAAAGTTATCGATGGAGCTGGTTCGCTATTGGCCGAGAGCTGAGGGTAAACGACTAATTTGATGCTGGTTCCATCGGGATACAAACTTTCCATCATAGGACTAATTATATGACCGATATTTGTGGTCGTATCGTTGAACGGATATTCACCTACGAGCAAAGTTTCAATTAATATTCAAAACTTTTCATAATTTTGTTTCGTTCGTAACGTGAATGAAAATCGAATTCCTACCTCGAACGGACACTATCATTTTGTGAAACGCTTTGAGATCACAATCGTGCAATGAAGCACGAGCTTTGACTACCGTCACATTTTCGTAGAGACGAGTTTGTCTTTTTTGCTGTAAAAAGTAAGAAATTTACTTAGAGAAATGAAGTTTGGAGTGCGAAAAATGTTTCTACTGGGAACAAAGACGAAGGAATGGAAATGTTGAATTTCAGTGAATAATTCCATGGTTTTTGCAAATTCTTTCCAACTTTCGAATGTATTTCGAAATTCGAAGGTTTTACGGGAGTTTGCTGATGTTTATCGGGTCGTTTTATCGCGCCTCAGTGTTTATGACTTACACGTCGATCCAGGGACGTTCTCCGCCTTTCTATGGTGTTCCAGGCCGATGAATTTCTCGGTGGCAGTGGCGGTGGGGCGGCAGGTGAAACGGCAGGTGATTTAGCCGTTTTCTCGACCGCGACGTACACCGGATCAGAGTTAACGCTCTCATTTGTGCTATACATGTAATCGAATGGGTCAAACGGATCATAGACGGATCCGCTAACCTGGGATTCGGTATCTGTAAGATAAGGAATTACGCAATTGGTAGAGAGCAATCAATTTCAACGTCAAAAAAAAAAAATAATGCGATAAGATAAGGCAGCAAAGAAAATAATATTTTTGACAACGAAAAAAAAAAAACGTTTTTTTTTGTCGTAGTCTGACGAGATATTACCCTCTTTCGATTCCATGAGATTGCTGCTAATGTCTTCAGTCTTGACGAGCAGTGGGTCGAACGCTTCTAAAACGCTCACCCTCACATTCGTTTTATCCTCGAAATTCTCGAAAATACTCAGATCTATAAGATTACTATTTGGCTTCTTCTCTATAACTTTTAAAACGTTCAGTTGCCCGTCGTCTATCGCGTAAACGGGCTTCGCGGGGTTGACGCCTGGCACAGGGGCATTGACGCCTGGCCTATAATTCAACGGCAGCGGTGGTATCTGTAACGTAAACAAAAAAAAAAACAATAAATAAATCGGTCATCCACGAGCTTCACGATCGTCGAGTGAGGGTGTGTTGTGGGAATTGTCGTCTAATGGTTGCTAGTGAGCGTTGAGTGCCTAAACAAGCATGTTACCTACGAAAATGAATGACGATGAAAATTCGATCAAACGTTGTTATTGCCCTCCACCTTTTTCAACCATTCTGTGTTCACCTTCACAAAGTAAACAAAGACTTTAACGATTTCATTTTCGCATTTTTGGTCAATGGCGATTTTGTCGACTTTCACGATTTAAAAGCGAATGACCTTTGATGCGTTGAACAAGGCAGCACGGGGAATCGCAACAGCTACTTTTATGCTCGAGTTTTCGAAAGGAAACAGAAGATGAGCGTAGACCAGGGAAGTATGACCGATAATTCTGCCAGTAGAACGAAACAAAATTCAAAGAATAATCGAATTTATAGTCGTGGCTTTTTTTATCTGAAGATTTTCAATAAAATTATTTAACCTCGAGTGAGAACTCGGGCCTTTGCTGTTTCATTTTCCCACAATTTTCGCAAATGCATAATTTGTTTTTTTTTTGTTTTCGTATCGCTGTGTTCAAAAAACGTCATTTAACCGAATGACAAGAAATTGCAGCTCCTCTACGGTCATATCTTCCAAGTCTCGACTAATGAGTGATCGCTTTCGTTTTTTTTGTTTTGTTTTTTTCTCTATCGAGGTACCTGGGTGAAGAAATACTGTCTAAAAGTAAAGATATTCCAGGCCGGCTGGAAGGTAAAAAGCGTGTTAAAATCCATTCGGTATTAGTAACTGACGAGGAAAACAGGAAAGAGAAAAATTAGTATCGTTAAGAAAAGATTGCGAGGTAGAATGTTGTAGAGGAGAAAGAAATAGACGTGCCTGCGGGATTCCGTCGGGTACGTTGCTGCTTACACTGCTTGCCCTTGACATTACGGGACTTATTCCTGGAGTTCCGGGAGTACATGGCGCCGTGGATGCTCGAGGTCCCGGCGATAACGAATGATACCTAAAATCACGCGACTGGTAGGCAGCAGCGGAACTGTTGCTTCGTAGTACTCTCGATGATCTCCTTGGCAATGCTGGATGAGATTCCCATTTAGGTTCTATAGGTGCTTTCCTATAATTTTACAGTTCCACTCTCAATAACAACATTTTTAATGTTTCCATAAAAAATAAAATCAATTACATTTCGTGGCATCATCAAAACGCAGCAAATACTCTTTTTTGTTAAAAAAATGCATTTTACCATGAAACTTGGGAAAATTTGTGCAGATTTTTTTCCAGCACTCATAAAGGTTTAGAGAAATATAAATTTCTACCAAAGATGCAAATTTGCGCCGATATTACACAAAGAAAAATGAGCGACATCGAAATTAGTCTAATTGGTAAAAGTAAATTTTTTGAAAATTCCACGAAATAGCGATCGTTTCGCGAACTATTTCTTACGATTTCGTGTATCAAGGTATTATTTTTATTAACAATTGAATTGATTTTGGATAAAACTCTCTCTGTTAGTAACAAACTGCGATGATAAAGGTCAAAGGTCAAAATTGATGTAGTAGCGAAAAAAAAGAAATCATTACGGCGGTGGTGGCGGCGGTGTGGCGGTACAATATTCATCTAGATGATTATCCTGTTTGATAGGGCTGGTGAAATTGATCAGATCCGTCCCCGAGACGTTGGGTCCACCGGAGGTCGTGGAATTTCGTCTGCAAGGTATCGGCGGTGGAGGAGCTATGATGGCTGTATTTTTTAGCTGACTTCCTCCAGGCCTTGGGCGACTGCGCAGCTGGAATCTTTGACGAGAAATAACGTTAAAATTACTAGCCAAAATCCCCAGATGAATGAAAAATCCAAATGCAACGTACTTATCGCCGGTCTGTGCATTGCAGTCTGTTTCCGAAACGTTGCTGCTGCAAGGATTTGTATCTTGCTGTTGCTGCACCGGCGGAACTCGCACATGATTGCTATACTCGAGCTGCTGTTTTTGCAATTTGAATTTCTCTAGAGCAAGACTCTCCAAGCTGAGGGCTTGGGCTCTTTCGAGATCCTCTTGAAATTGTCGATCGTAATCTATCACCGCCTGTCTTTGGGTATGTACGTTCCTACTATAATTTGACATCTGTAATAACAGCAGAATTTCAAAAAAAAATCATGTGCATTCGATGTCGTGATTACGTTGGCAAAATTTTTTCAGGTAACGCCTTAAAAATCTCTCGGAACCTTGAAAATGTTTGCTCGGTAAATTCTGTACTAAAGGGTAATAAATCAATAGCAATGCTCAGCCAAAAAACATGACGTTGAGTCTTTTGTGTATTTTACGATTTTGCAGTGTCCGTACTCGACGAAGAAAACTTTTTTAAATTTGAATTTAGTTCCTTTGATCGAATTTTTGTTATTATTGTTCAATTTCATAGCATCATTCATGAGAAATGTGACTATGATTAGAGGTTTCAGAATTTTTTATGCAGTTTCGATTTTTTCTCAATTTTTACGAACTGATTTTTACGAATTGATAAAAAAAACCTCGATGGTAAGAAGCCAAGACTTGCAGGTTAACTTTTCAGATCGGGGTGATGTGGTTATTCAGATTTTTGAAGGATAAAGTAATTTGGGAATAAATCGAATTTCCAGGTCGATTTAACGATTTTCAACAATCCTCGAAGTTTGCAATTATTGCCAACTCCAAAAATGAGTCGTTTTTTAACCTGACAGATTCGTACTTTAGTTTTACAAAAGAACTCTGAAAGACACTCCGAAATAATTGGTCTCGAGGTTTTTTTGCAGATTATTTTAATGGTTATAATGATTTTTTGATTGAATAATAAATCTGCAAGATTTTAAGGAAGTTGAAAGATCGACAGGGATTGTTGACATGTGAAAAAATACAGGAAACAACGGATGGGTCATCTATTATTGTAGTACGCAGCACTATAACGATATATACACAACTCGGTAGGAACAACGAGCAACTAAACACAGTAACACTTTCGACAGAGCTAGAGATTTGTTCTTTTTTTTGCGTAGTTTTATTGTTGCTTACCCTGGCATTATTGTAATAGGATGTTGCAGGCTAATTGACGCTTCGACTTGTGTGTATGGAACATGGATACATGTAGTGCATGTAAAATGGTTAACGGGATATAACGGTAGTTCTATTCGATGTGGACATCATCACGATGACATCTTAGCTTCACGTTTCAACACATACATTTCCTCTCACCACTCATTCCTTTTTTTTCCGTGCATATGCGCGCGATCAAGAAAAAAATACTCCTATACGTTATTACTCCGGAAAATTTGTCGAGAACTTCATGAAGTTGGTTATAGAATTTTCAGACCGCACGAAACACTTTAGTTTATTATTTTTTTTTACATTTTTGAACATCCATCGAGCGGTCCTTGCACTTCGACAGAATCGAGACTAATCCGTAGTACACCGACAGTTATTTATATTATCTACGATAGTGACAGCCAAACTGCAGCGTAGACAAAAAAAATAATAGTACTACTCTCAACGCGTGGGGTTCTCGCGGTGTTGTCGCGAGATAAAAATTACCGAGAATTTGTTCAATGGAACGAGTAGCTCCGGTTTCACGTTCGTTCACGATCGACTATCGCGTGGCGACCTCTCAAGCAAACTTTTTGTTACCATACGCAAGCACAGATGTCGCTGAATGAAATTTCGTAAAGCGTAACTCGAACTTTTTGTCTTGTGTCCAAATTTCAATTGAGAAAATAGAAAAAGGCAATGAAATTTGTAATTTCTGTAATTCGCGCATGAATGATAAAGACTGTTCAGCACAACTCTCAATAAAACAATTTTATTCATTTTTTTTATAACTCCAGGTACAAAATATTTCTGTATTCTTATTTTCTAGTATTAATCAACCGGTTTCGAAAAACGGATCATTTTTTGAACCCGCATATGGCACAGATGACCATGGGAATGGAAATAAAAATCGATCTTTATCGCTCAATCTCCTGAAACCATTGATAAAAAAAAAAACAAAAAAACAAAAAAACAAAAGGAAATTTTCGAACATTGACGTTCATTTTTGGAAAAAAATGTCGGTTCATGCTTCCGACTTACAAAAATTATTTCAAAACTCAGTTGATGAGCAAACTTCGTACTACATTTTAACGTTGAGTGGGAATTACATGGGAAACTTCTCAAAATTTCTCAAAAATTCACAGCATAAATTTTTTGCATAACTTTAGGCAAACAGTTTCTTAATAAACGAAGATTCTCGAATCTTTACCCCGAACGTATTGAACGCAAAATGCGAAAATTGGCGTTTTCTTTCAAACGCGCATTGGACATAAAAAAAAATGTTCAGGGATTTTTTTAACGACTATCGAATATTCAAAACTTCAACGTCGGTTGGACCAATGAGAAATTACCCGCACTCGGTACATTTTATGCCCCCGGTTGGTTTTTAGACAAAATCTTTTTTAACTTTGTCATTGTTGCAGTATCTTCCTCTAAAACTGCTTTCTCCATAATAGCAGAGCTGTTTCGAATGAAATGAAGAGCTGCGGCCTTCAATGAATTGCAGTTGACCTTATCCGCAAGGATTGCATATCTAACAGCTGAGTTTTTAGAAAGAGATTCCAGCATAATATTTTCACACCTGATTTTCAGTGCAGAAACATTGTAGCAATCAGCAATCGCAACCATTTCTTCAACTTTTTCCTCCAGCTCAATTCCTTCGGCGCCATAAAGATAGTTGAGGAACTGTTCAAATACGTCTGCATCAAAATTTGAGATCTCAATTGCGTTGTCACTCCGTTTGCTCTTACCACTCGAAAATCGGCTTTCGAAAACTGTGCTTTGCGCTGCCAGAACTGCTTTGTGAGCAGAGAATTTTTTATCCCCCAGCAAAAAAGTGACGTCACAGAAAGCCTTACGGTCAAACATTTTTTTGAAGTTTGCTAGAATATTTTCTGAAGGATTGCTTGAGCTAAGCATCTGAGGTAATCGTGCTCTTGGGTTTAGAAGACTGATAGTGTCCGATGCCTTCACAATAGTTATCTTAACGACGATAACGACTGTATCATTTTTATCAGTCACGAAAGTTTGTTTTGGATACTCGATTTCACTTCTTAGTGAATACATCAATATTTCCCTAATTGGATTGCGATGATCGACATCTCCCCACGCTATATTACCAATCTTAAGACTCACTTTCATTGCCTCAATCCCCTGAGTATTGGAGAATTCTATGTCGAAAACCCTTTTCAGCGTTTTGGGAGATAGACGAAGTTTGCAGGTATAGCCGTTTGTACCGTTGAGATAAAAATCGTTAGAAATGACCCCTTTGTTGGAGATCAAATCAAACAGCAGAGTCCAATTGTTTAATGTCCATTTGTACTCCGTCGAATACTTTTTTGGAAAACCCACTTCGTATTCGTACTTTGCCAGCTGATCGTCAGACATTCTTGCTACTCGGATCCCTGTTATTCACAATGGCGAAGCTGAAAAATAAATTGAAGCGTTTTCGTACATGAATAATTGACATTTTGTCTGTAAACCTGGGTCATTCGTGTCCGGGCGATTACGGCGGACCGATCTATCCATTGAATAAAAAATGGATGAAAAAATGGATTTTCATACAATTTTATAATCGAAATTCCAAGTTGAAGATTTCGAAGAGTAGCCTGAATTTTTTCAGAATTTTTGGAATGCAATAACTGGCTGAAAGAACGGTGTGTCCAGGTTTACAGACGAAAGGTGCGGCAAAAACGTTTACAGACGCAGCGTTAAAATGTTGGCTTTTCGCCACATTCGGTAATTATTGTGATCTCGTGTGTATAAACGTTTTTCCCAAGATAGAAGTCTGATCGCGAAAACGTTTGTGCAAACAAAAATGTCGTTCTAAATGTTTATTTATTGGCTTTGAAGTAAAATACCTTGTCCTTCGATTGTTCGCTTTTTTCTTTCAGTCGCTTCTCCTCTCGCGATGATACACGCGATATTTTATAGTCCGCAGTTTTGGAATTCCAACAGTTTCTGAAACGAATGGAAGAATATTTCGTCTAAACTGTTTTGGGAGACACAAAACTATTGCGTACAGATCGCGCCCAGGATGAAAAAGAATCAGTGTGTTCAACCTTTTTCCACAATATTTGGGCGAAGTGCGAAGACTCGTTCGTTGGTATATATAGGTGTGCTGGATTCTAGATTATCTGTGTTGCCGGACTGCCTCGTATGGCCAAAAATTATTGAGATTACGAGTCCGAGCAGCAAGCACGACGAAACAAAACACAAAATGATCTGGGAAAAACCGCCAAGAATACTGCCAATTCCCGCCACTCTGCCGCAATCGTTCTTGAGTTCCGGAATTCCGGGTTAGTACCCAATGGCTGAGTTCGAACGTTGGCAGATAAAAAAGTGGGAGTCCTGTGCTCTGGTGAGTAGCGACCTCTCTAGCAACCTCGCTGTTACGCCGCGACACTCGTGACTCGACCGGAGTTTCAGTACCGCGCCCAATTTCCGCGAGTACGACGTTAAAAAAGCGGGAATTCTCGAATTCTGTTTTAGCTTAGGATCATAAAAAAAACAATATTTTTTATTCCGCGTGGCGCAAATCGAAGCCAGCCCACAGCCCACACACGATATATCTACAATCTTTCCCGGTCACTACCGAATATCACCAAATCTCAGTGGTTATTACAAGTTTTGTTGGAAATGTTCACAATAATTTTTACATAATGCACACTTTTTTAAAGTTTTCGGTATCGAATATATAGATATACGCAGTTATTGGGAGAAAATAAAATCGCGAAGAGCTCTTTCGATAACATAATAGAGACACGTTGCTTTTTTGTGTATCAGATGTCACTAGTTGTGACTTTTGAATTTGTTTGGAAAACGAACAGAGCCAAACAACGTCTTTGTCTCTGACGTGCTAGCTATCACAATACGGAGATTCGTTTATTACAAATTCCACAAAATCAAACGATGACGAAATAATGTAATTGTTTGTCTGTTTTTTTATTCTCATTAGTGACGAATGTTGACATGCGTTCTGAGGAAGCTTGACTAGAATCATTAAAAACTGACGAATCCTCATGTGTTAGACATTCGGATCGGAGGGTTAGGTTAGCAACGAGTTGAGCAGCGAATCTAATAAACCAAAAAATCCTGATACACAATGGAAAGTCTTAAGCGTTCGATCAACGATGATCAGGAGCCTTTGTTGTTCAAATTGGACAAACAAACTTCACCATTTCCCGACATACATGTCGACAAAAGCGAGGTTTGTAAAAAAGTTTCAATTTACATTTTAAAAACCACTTTTTTCGAGTTCAGAAAACACTCACTTGCAGCGAAATGACGCTTTACGTTCGCTGAGGTTTTTCCGTCTGAATCAAAACATTGAAATTTAATTAGAACGAAATAACAATTCAAATCCATTCCCAGTTCAAAATCGGCCGAGCGAGAAACAGTGACGAGATAATCCCCAATGTTTTGATATCCCGCAATCACGCCGTCATGAAATGCGACGAAAATGGTGATTGGACATTGACTCATTTGAGTTCGTCGATGACGCTAGTGAACGAGGAACCTTTGGAATTGGACGTGCCAAAGAAACTGTGTCCCGGTGACATAATACAATTTAGCGGCTCCGAAGAATTCAGATACGTCTTTCAATTGCATCCAAAATCCCATAGCGGCACTAAAAGACAAAAGATTGATCGATGTCTCGAGGAAACTGTCCTGACGCAGCAAAAAACTTTTGCCCAGACTCAAGAAACCAAGAGAAAAGAATTGGAAGAACGATTGCAAACAAAGCAGAACGAGCAGGTTGAGCTCAGAGCAAAACTCGACGAACTGCTTAAAAATCAAGAATTGGCTCAAGACAAAACTCAAGATCTGAACAATAAGATACTGGATTTGCAGAATCAGATAAAAACTGGAAACGACGCAGAATTACAACTCCAAATCTCTTACAACGAATTGCTGATGACTCTGGAAACAGAGCGAAAAAAATTCGAAGAACGCCTCAACGAGGAAAGGAACAAATGGCAAACTGCTCTTGACACGAGCAAACAAGAGAAGGAAAAAATTGAAAAAAGTATGAGAGAACAAATGGACAGGTGGCAGGAACAACAGCAAGCGGAATGGGCTGTCGTTATGGAAAACTTGGTCAAGCAGGAGAAAACTGCTCAGGAACGACTCTTGAATGAAAAAACTCAGTTGGAACAAAAATTAAAGGAAACTGAGAATGCTCTGAAGGAACAGGCTGCCTTGACCGAACAGCTTCAGTCTACTGCTGAAAATGGTACTTTTTCTTTGCGTCAATTGAATGAATTTCACGCCAACCACAAATTTTGACAAAACTCTGTTTTTTCCTCTGAAACTTGATGCAAATCGTTGGAACTTCTTGAATTCTCGTTTGCAATTACATTTTTGCAATGATCCGCGAATTCGCTGTTGCAATAAATGTTTTTACGAATTTTTCAATTGTTTAGCGTGATTTAATGAATAATTTGTTCTGTACAGTCGCGAATATAGATTTATCGAGTACAGGAGCTCCAGAATGTATCCTTGTACAGTTATTGGACGATGGGACAACCGGACAAATGGAAGTTTTAGAAACGATAGATTTGACGGTGGACAGTCCGCGATCATCGAACAGTCGTGAGCACGGGGTCATGAGTAAAGTTGGTGACATAATGGACGAGCAATTGACTTGCAGTATCTGCTCTGAAATATTCGTCAAGGCAGTAACATTGAACTGTACACATTCGTTTTGTCATCATTGCATTGTGACGTGGATGAAGAAAAAACGAGATTGTCCTGTGTGCAGAGCCGGAATTATTTCGGTCAATCGATCGATCGTTTTGGACAACTTTATCGAACAAATGGTTGGAAATATGTCGCCCGAGCTACAGACTCGACGCAACGAACTACTGAAAGAACGAGCAGGTAAGTTTGTTATTCAAAAAATGAATTCTCTCATTTTTTACTTTCTTTTGAAATCCTGAATCATCCATGACTCGTTCCATTTCAGCGGTGGAGAAGCCTTTTGTGAAAATAAAAGTTAAAGGTCGAAAGAGATAAGCGGACGCTTGACAACGACGAAATACTCAGAATCTGGGCAAGAAGACGTTTGAGGAGAGAGACTCTAGTCTCTATTAAACTTTAGAGAATGCAATGAGATCAAATATTTTTCACAAACTTAAAATAAACTTCTTATTGGATTATCGATCCAATGACGAGTTTCATCGTATTCGTTCTCTGCCATAAGTACAATCGTTAGACAAAAAGGTACAAGCTCTATTAATTATAAGTTTAAAAACAAACAGAAGCCTAGTCTAAGTTATTTATATTAAAACAGTACAGAATTGTTTTCACTTGAAAAATGTTTAATAATAAAAAACGTTTCGGCACAAAATTCCTCGCTAACTTTGCAAATTTACCAGAACCAAGATTCTTTGGCGACTACAACTCCAGAAGAAACTCGTTCAGCTCGATGCTACCGTAGAATTCCGAAGCGGAATCGATCAATCAGCATTTTTTTCATCGTTCGTGAGAGCAAAGAAAAAAAATGAGATTTTACTTTAAAAAAACGTCAATTTTGTAAAGATTTCAATAAAAGACAAAGCTGAGTGTTCACGAACTCGAAAACTCCGTGTTTTCGCCATTTATTTACATGGAGAGCAAATGGTGAATTTTCGTTGACAAATCTCCACGGTGCATGATTAAATTGGAGCGTGACATGAACTCATTGTCCTTGAACGCTTTTTTGCAGAGCGTGTCAGAGTAATTGCGTAAATTTTCAAATTTATAGACCATTATTTATAATTTCCCAAAAAATCCCCAACTGTTGCTCTTTTCGCGAGTTTCTGGTGCATTTTCGTCGTCTGGAAATGGATAAGAAACAACTTCAACGCGTTGTCAAAAAGTACGTCATCAATGCGTTGTTAAAAATGGAAAATAACGACAGAATTTATTTGGAACCAACTGTGAGACGCATCGTTTCTCGGTCGGTAAAGTTCCAACATTTTAAATACACGATCATATGTTTATAAAACGACTCTGGAATTATTCTTATCAGCAATGTTGGGTGTCGCGATTGGTTGGGAAAAATTGTAGGGGCCAACAATGATGCTTTACAGAGGCGATGATAACGAACGAGTCGTATTTCGGGGCATGACCCCATATGGTAGTTGAGAAAAACTTCGAACACGTATTTGTTTTGTCGATTGTCGTGGATCATTTATTATTTTTTTAAATTATTACACATCATGAGTTATAACACGAATCGTGTCGTTCCGAGACTTTTCAGTCTCCTACGAAATCATGGTTTTAAGTACAGCACAACAAGGACTTTGTCGCAGTATTATCCTATCGACGAAAACATCTTCGGCCTCAACGAGCAACAGAAGGAGGTTAGTGGCATCTTGAGTATGTGTTCCAAAGCGCATGTGCCATATATCATAGACTCGTGTGTTTACGTTCTCGTGGAATCCATTCGGGACTTTCAAAGACAAAAAACATTCTGTAACCTTGGATTTTTGTCGCGGAATCCTTCGTTTATATTCTATTATCGTATCTATAGTTTTCCACGTGTAGCATTGACGAATGCACGTGGAGATGGGTGCGTATACGGCGAAGTGAAGACGTCGACGAACTTTGATCGCTATCAACGTCGCTCTTACGTTGGTCGGATTCGAGCAGCTTTTCAATGACAATACACAAGTTCAACTCGACACATATGGCAGGGCTAAATCGTGTCTAATAATAAAAATAAATAATGATAATAATCAGAAAAATCTCGTAAGTGCATAAATGAGCGCGGGAGCACTGCAATTTTTCTTGTGTTTTATTTTGTCGTTCCTAATAAATCCTTTTGAAATATTTGACATCGAACAGCTGCGGAATTTTTTGATTTTTTTTTAAATGCATTTCCGTCAGTTCGAAATTCTCGAAATTCAAGTTTTTTTGAGTGAAGGTTCGCGAATATGTTTTCTTATCGAAATTTTGATTCACTGTGGTATTCGGTTATTCAGCAAATGCCTGAAAACATTAGATTCCTTACAGCTGTTTATTTCGATACGATTTTCTAGTAAGAGCAGCAGCGAAAAATGATTGAACCATGAAATCGTTGAATCTTCTCCACGACTCAATTTTATTTCGGCATCATGTATAAATTCGTTCATTTTTTTTCTAATAAAACTCGCCTTTCTGGTGAATATAATGAATAAAAAAAGTCATGCGAGAAATAAAACTGCTTACAGTAAAAAAATGCAGTTTATAGAATTCGAACCCACAAAATGCAAAGCTTTAGCAGATCGTGCTTGCCCGAACGATTTTTTTTTCTTTTTTATGATTTCTCACAGATTTGAGGGACAAGTTTCGGCTCAGATTTCTCCAGAGATTTTTTCGAAATATCGAAAAGCCTTCGTCAGATTCATTCGCATCGTGATTTTTGTAAAAATCCGTTTTTTTCTCTTAGACTTGAAATAATTTCCGTCCATGATTTTTTTTCGTTCCGCAGCTTCGTTCTTTGGTGTTCAATTTTGCTCAGAAGGAACTAGCGCCAAAGGCCGCTGAAATCGACAAGAAGAATGAGTTCGACGACCTACGGGTGAGTGAGGAAAATATGATTTCTAAAAGTCGCGTATAGATCGATATCTGTATATCGGAGGACGCAACGTGTCTGGCGCAAGCCAAAACTCATTTGCACAAGGTGCATGACCCGGTTAATGAACGACTCGTCCATGCTCGCGAGAAATAAATGTCGCACAGCGGCGGACGACGTATCCAATGACGAAATATGAATAACAAGCCTACGACGCAGTGTGAGAAACCGAACGCCAGCGAAACAAAAACTGAAGTTTGAACAAGAAAATAAAAATGATTTTCGCGATGTTTTGCTGCATGTTTGCTACAGAAATTCTGGAGGCAATTGGGGGACTTGGGCCTGCTGGGAATCACAGCAAAAGCTGATTACGGCGGCACCGGTGGTTCGTACTTGGACCACGTGATAGTCATGGAAGAACTCAGTCGTGCTTCGGCAGCGATAGGCTTGAGTTATGGTGCCCACTCGAATCTATGTTTGAATCAGATTCACAGAAATGGAACGGAGGAGCAAAAGCTCAAGTATCTGCCAAAGGTGATGCAATATGTATCGATTAAGCGAACTTTACACGCACTCCCGAACCAACATTTCAAGAGCTCCCCAGTATCTTCCGGTATCTTAGCCAATTAAACAAATTGCACTGAAAACAAAATTTTGTTGGATAATATCGATATTTTGTTCGATACGTTCAACTAAAAGTTTTTTTCAATAAACCCAAAAATTGTGTCGTCGCAGCAAGAAATATTCTAAAAAGTCTCTTTGGAAGCAAATTTTTATCGTTCTAATCGTAAATTCAGTTGACAATTCCATTAGAAACGAAAAATACTGCCAAAATAACGAAAATTTTGAACGAAAAATATTTAGTTCACCGTATTCAAAAAAACATCGACGATTTAAAAAAAAAATCCATTTCCAGTGTGGATAAACGCTTTAACAGATTTTTTCATTCTTCCAAATAAGCTGTGCAGCGGAGAACACATCGGTGCTTTGGCGATGTCCGAACCTGGCGCCGGCTCCGATGTCGTGTCGATGAAACTGCGAGCAGAAAAACAAGGAGATTACTACGTTCTCAATGGCAATAAATTTTGGATCACCAACGCTCCCGATGCCAATGTTCTCGTCGTCTATGCACGAACCGATCCCAACGCCTCTAAACCGCAGCACGGCATCACTGCCTTTATCGTTGAAAAAGACATGGAAGGCTTCAGCACGGCCCAGAAACTCGATAAACTTGGCATGCGCGGATCCAACACAGGAGAATTGGTCTTTGAAAATTGCAAAGTTCCGAGTGAGTTTACTCTCACGAATTATCCAATTTTTAAATAATTTGGAATTCGTTTCTGAAATTATTCAATTTGACTGATTGCTCTAATCTTTATTGATCAAAATTCCGGAAAAGTGAAAAATGACTAAAAATATTCTTAATAATATTGAAATTTTTTTTTTTCCTCATGCAGTTGGCAACGTCCTCGGAGAAGTGAATAAAGGAATTTACGTTTTGTTCAGTGGCTTGGATTTGGAACGACTTGTATTAGCAGGTGGTCCGCTCGGGTAAATTTATTAATATCCATCAAGATTTTCTATCGTTTTTCTCGGACACAAAAAAATGTGGAATTTATCATTTTCTTTTCTTCCTGTAGCGTCATACAGGCTTGCTGCGATGTTGCCTTCGAGTACGCTCATACGAGAAAACAATTTGAAAAGCGAATAGCGGAATTTCAACTAATTCAGGTGATTTTTGCAATAAAAATCTTCACCTTTTTTGTTTGAATCAAATTTCACAATTGCTACAAAAATAAACTTGTCAAATGAGGGGAAAAAAAAATTTGAAAATCGATGATTTCTTGCGTTGGAATTAAAAAATTCGTATCGAAACAAATTGAACGTCAAAACGCGAGCATTTTCTGCAGAAAAAATGCAATAGTCTCTGTGAAGTTGTTCTCAATAAAGTTTTCGATTTCGCAGGGAAAAATTGCCGATATGTACACAAGTTTGAGCACAACACGAAGTTACTTGTATTCCATAGCACGTGCATGTGACAACGGACACGGAAATCGTAAGGATTGTGCCGCAGTGATTCTCTACGGTGCTGAAACAGCAACGAAAGTTGCTTTGGATGCGATACAAATTTTGGGTGATTTATTCATACGAAAAAAGATATTCGCTCGTTTCTTCATCAAACAGGAAATTAAACGATTTTTCGTTTTTTTTTTTAAGGTGGTAATGGCTACATCAGCGATTACCCAACTGGACGCCTTTTGAGGGACGCAAAACTCTACGAAATTGGAGCAGGAACTAGTGAAATACGAAGGATGGTGATAGGCAGAGCAATAACCGAAGAATATTCATAAAATTTGATCCACCACTGAATCACACACAAAATTGTCTGAAACCACTCACCGCTGAGTCTATTTTTTTACAGTGCAAATAAACGTTCATGTATTTTTTATATTCGCTTTGAAAATTATTTCTCATTCGTTGTAATAATTAAAAAAAATAACAGTCCGTGCAGTGATTGATGTTTTTTAACCCTGGTGATTAAGTTTTTGCCACACACAAAAATAACTCGTTGAAATTCGGAGAAAATTGAATTCTGAAAATAGTGGAAAACGTAGAATGAATTTTTCAGGTTTGTGACTCGATGCATGTTTGGAAATTTAGTTTTGAGATGATTTTAATGTTTATAAAATATGTAGAGCGTGTTGCAAATTTATTTACGAAGTATTATTACTTCGGTCTGTATCGACAGATGATTTGATTAGTTCTCGTCGATCTTTTTCGAGCTCACGAGCCGTGCGATAGTAATAATAGAATTTCACTCACCAAGATGCCAATGAACAGTCGTCGCATCCTTTATTTATTATATGATGATCGATGGGAAGTTGGCGCTATGAAAATATCAAATAAAACGTTGCGAGAGTTTTTTCGGTGCAGGTAAATACAAGAAAATTAAATGAGTCACTAGAACAGTTAGCAGCGACGAGCCCATGATTGATTAACCTTTAGCGCTATAGGTGGCTAATTTAAGTGTCGAAACGTTGACACCCCTATTTCCCTTGTACTCTCACTCGGAGCTCTCTCATCAGGCACTTCCTCACTTCTCGTCACGAAGCTTTCTCCCGCGATTTAAAATCACTTATCGGAGATCCGCCAAAGGAATTGTATCGAGGCAGGATTCGATTCAGCGGCCGTGGGTTAAGTTTTTTTTCGCTTCAGGTGTCAACTTCATACGCCGAGAGTTCAGCTGAAAAGTCTGCGAAAATACCAAGTCGAAGACGAGGAGAACGCGAAGATGGCCCTCAAGTTCTCCTTGGGAAATTTTTACGAGACTTATGTGAGTAGTGACGTTGTCGAACAGAGAAAAACTTTCAATATGTCGAGTCCCCGCAAGACATTCTGCAAAATGCTCCAAATAATGATGCGAAAAAAATTAAATGCCCGCGAGGAATCATTGAGAATTATGCAAATTTGTGGCTGAGCGAAAATCTGACAGGCGATGTCATTTCAATTTTTTCCTCGTCATTTTCTTGTCAATCACGATGAACGATAAAAAATTGCTCAGGCTTTATTCTTCTCGACAATTGCGAATATTTTTTGTTTCGTTTTTCTGTTTTTTTGGACAAATGGGATCTAGGTTTCCACGTTTAATTATAAATCGAAACTCTTGGTCCCCAAATCGATCAGCTGTGTGGTATCCAGGTCGAGCTTTTTACAGACCATCGTGTCCCGCAGCGATCGTTTCTTCCTTCGATTTATAAAACTCGATTCTAAGTTTTCAGTTTTATTTTCATACATTGTATCGTTTAAACGTTTTTCACCGTTCTTGTTCCCCGTTGGAAAATAATTCGCTCCACAAATTTTTATCCAAACGTCTAAGATTTAGTTCGATGTTAAAATTTTTTTTTTTTTATACAATAACGTAACAATTTCAAAAATTTTACATCCTCCGTGAATCAAAATCTTTATTCAACATTTTCCAATCTTCGAATTATTGTTTCGTCGACTAATCCGTATCGGAGCTTCCTGAGAATCCAAATCTGCCAAATCCTTTCACTGCACTCGAATGGAATGCGGTCATTCGTCCGTTACAAATTTTTCTACGCATTTTCAACCCTCCGAGTGCATACTCCGGGTCGCGGTTTGACCCCAACAATTTTCGGTCACCGATTGATTGGCATTTAATGGCAACGAATGGTTCGGCATTTTATTTTCGTTTTTGACAAAAAATCAAGTCAGGGAAATAAAATTATGAATAAATTATTGCAAAAAACTTTTCTACAAAAAAAAAATCGCAAAATGAATAATTACCGGAATACGACGATTTGAAAAACGCCTCGGGTCAGATTGACCCAATATACACTTATACGATGTGTGCACTCGAAAGGTTAAGCAACACGGTGGCTTTTTTGAGGAAAACAAATGTTCGAGGTTGTTTTCCTTCGAAATTGAAATTCGCGTAGCTCCGGTGATACGTTTTACATACTTCCGGCTTATTCAGAGAAAAAAATGGCAGTTCACAAAAAATACTTCTTTGTGAGGTGTAAATATATGTCGAGACTTTCGAACGATCGAACTTCATTTCTTGGCAGAATTCAGGCAAGGAATCAGGCATAAAATGTCATGCAAAAATTCCGTCTGGCGATAATGGGACGACGATAAATATGACAGTGCGTCCGCGAAGGTCGCCGCGTGCGCGGTGTAACAGAATATTTTTCCTTGAGAATTCTGGACGATAAGTTGGACATTTTTCCACTTGCTTTTCAAAACTTCTTCCTATTAAACGCAAAATCGACGCGTTTACAGTTTTTCGAACTATTTCAAAATATCTTTCCGAATAAAAATCGGAAAAGCAATTGAAGACACACATTTTTTTCAAGAACTGAAATCCTCACGTCAAATTAATCAAAATCCATATTTTTCTGGAATTTCAAAATTACTTTCGAATTTGTTGAAATTTTCTAAAAAAAATCGCTAATCCGCAAACGCAAACATGCAAAACGGAGGGGCAAAACAATTTATCCTCGATCCGCTCCAATAAAAACTCGAACCAAAGGATTTCCTGTACCTGCATCAATGAATCACGTGAAATCTGCATTTTTTTAATCCTTCTCCAAATATTCTCAAAATAAAAAAAACGAATCGTGCTGAAGTTTGGAAAATAAATAAATATTTCGTTCAGCCGAGCCATGTTACTTCGTGAAAGAGATTCTTCTCTTTCCAAGGTCAATCGCTTACTCCTCGTACGTGCAATTAGCGTTACGATCGAGACTCAACGTGATGGACCATTCGGAAAGATTATGTAGCAGAGAATCGAATGCAGGTCGTAAAAAAAAAAAAAAAAAAAAAAAAAAAAAAA
>JBAJMU010000002.1:7211272-7316476 GCA_037952995.1 Hyposoter didymator
AAAAAAAAAAAAAAAAAAAAAAAAAAAAAAACACGATGGGTTACTGGTCATAGAAAACAGCTCGTTGAAGACAAAGTAGAGGTATGCCAATTGGAAATGAGGCCAGTGAGACCAGTAGTTAGAACAGTAGAAACATCAGGGGCTCCCCCCAGTGATGCGTTTGGCAATAGTGCACCATATACCGAGGACGCGCACGCTCGGTACGTGCGTATAGGTTCGAAAAAGCGGGGCTAAAGGCCTGTCAAAGTGCAAGTCAGTTGAAGCAACGAAGAATCCCGAACGGTACGAAAGTTGACAGTACAGGCTGAGGTATCCTCTCGGTACACACGAAACACAGTGAGAGACGGAGAACGGCTCGAAAGCTCGATAGCACAACGGCGCGTAAAACTCGTTAAATCGGTGTGGCTGGTTCTTTGCAAGTTCGGAGGCTCAGTCGGTCCCGCACGACCGTGACCACTTGTTCTCTGGGTGATCTCTTTGTTCCGAAGCTTCGTTTCTACTCTATTTTTCCCGAACTCAGTGTTTTTCGTCGGCAAGTTAAACGGTGTCGAATTTTTCGCGGGGGATAATAAAAAGAAGATACTCGGACGGGGGCAGAACGAATAAAATAAAAGGGACTGAAAAAGGAGTTGAACAATATTTGCGACGTAAAAATTACAGGAAAATAAAAACTGCCGAGCGAGACACTAATTTTAACATCTTTTCCCGTTCGTCGGGGACTTTGTGAACTCAGAAAGTATGACGAAAAAACACACGGTCGTTTTAAAACTACGAAGAGATCGTAATCGTCCTTGGGGTATACGCATCGCCGGGGGTGCGGATTTAGGCACACCGATCATCGTCACCCGAGTAAGTTTAAGGACCTAAATTATGTTGATTCGAGTTTCCTGACGCGTAGCTAGGACCCAGGGATGTAAGGATCGACTCTCTCCTTCGCGATATACTTCGGAAACGATTGTTCGACTTGAGGATACTGAACCCGATACCTTATTGACCTTGACCCAGAGACCAGAACAAAATTGGTTCACGCTTGATAAAAAAAACGTTGATTGTCCTTCTCAATGATAACCTAATCGAGGAGCCTGTAATCTTGTCAATTTTCCAATAATTCAGCTACGCGACTTGGGAATAAATTTCGACGTTCCAAAGTCAAGTTTTTGCCATGATTTTTTTTCTCACGTTGAAATTTCTTTTTTTTTTCTTTTTTTTTAATGAACGAAACTTTAAGAGCCGAGCGAGCTCGTAATTATTTCAGAATGAATGACAGAAAAAAATGAAAATTTTTTCAAATGCAATTTTTTCATTTATTTAATTTGTTTCGTAAATTTTTTGTTGCTCCTGACAGTCGGAGAACGATGCACTCCAGAAGGGTGACGTGATCAAGAAAATCGACGATTACGACGCGCGTGACGTGAGGCACGTGGATGCTCAGCATCTCCTGCAAAATTCAGAGTCTGTAAAACTGGTCGTCGAAAGGTCTGAGGCACCCTGCGAGCGAGCATCGCGCAATCACACTCCTCAATCTTCGATAATCGATTCGATCGACGGCTGCGATGGGGCGTCATCCCCATTTAGTTTGTCAGAGACGTTACCAATTTGTTTTATCTTTCTCGCAATAATAACTCACTCTGCTCTAAAATACGGCTTGATCCATTTTTTTTTCGCATCCGCGAAATGAGTCTTTTTTAAAATTTTCATATTAACAGATCTAATATTTTTGAAAATGCATTTAAAGGCTATTTTTCGGTTTGCGATCGAAGGACGCTTGCTGCAGCACAAAAATAACGAAATTGAACGGACGATCCAGAACTAATTGACCTCAGGATCGATTCAACATTTTTTCTACTTCCCAAACATTCCGCGTTCATTTTTAACGATTCTTTCCTTTCTCATTAAATCGAATAACGTTTTCTCCACTTTTTTATTCTCCGATTGGGTCGATGCACGTTCGACGGGCTTAAATAAACTTGGTGGGTGGTTGAGTTAACGCAAAACGTCTGGTGAATCCGTAATAGATTCTCTGGCATGAAATCGATTCCGTGGACTAATGCGTACAAACATTGAATTCGACGCGAACAGGCGAATCGCTTGAGACGTCCATTACACCCGGCAAAAAGACGCATCACTAATAGAATATTCCCAGGGCTTCAGCTCTTTCAACGATCGTCTATACAACGCTCGTTTTTTTTTCTTTTTTTTTTCAACTGACTAATTATTTTCGTCTTCTTTCCGGAACATCTTCAAACAGGCCGAAATCTCACCCACCGAAAGCACCGATTCCACCCCACGTCGAAGAATATCGACCATATTCTCCCGATCACTTCGAACCAGCCCACGAACATCTTGACGAAGTTCGCGAGGAGAGATATTACTTGTCACAGGTAAGTTTAACTGGAAATTTACTTCCCGACGTAGCAACGAGTGCTGATTCGATGAAAAAATTTCATTTCTACCGGGAGAACTCGAAAATTCCAAAATTTACGTTGCAGCCATAAAAACATCGGACTATTTTTAATTTTCTGGTGATTTTTGCTGCGCAAAGTCACGGAAACATCTGAAATTTTTTTCCAGATGATTAAAAACTCAAAGTTCCAAAGTTTCTTCGATTGTAATGACAATTTTTTGACGCACATTCTTCTTGAATGCAAAAAAGATTTTTTTGCGGAATAATTTCACGAAAAATCATTTCCGAATCGATAATTTTGCTACGCAGATTTTCCCACCTTCCCAAAATGATGGATTTTTCGTTTTTTTAACATACGATCGATTTTCCAAATATTTTACGTTGTTATGAATTAATTCACTCGATACGAAATTGGGTATTTCGTGAAAGACGAAACAACTGTTCGTCTGGTTTAGAAAATCTCGATTTACGCTTATAAGTGCATATATGAACGGTGGGACTTTAGCTGCCGTTTTATAGTGCGACACGTGGCTCGTTTAGAGATTCCGACAGGCGCCGGACGCCGTTAATCAATCTTTGCGAAATCCGTCAGTCAAAAACGTCACGAAAAGTATTAAGTAGTTAAAAGTCAATAAGCTCGTTGGTCCTGCTGATAATCGATTGTCAATATTCGATAGAAGATTTTTTCAGCAGCGTAGAACGTTGTGGATATTTGCGAGAAAAATGATAACAATTAAAAAACACGTAATGATTTCGTGGGAATTAATTTGTTGAGAAATTTATGAAAATGAGAAAAAAATTGGATTTTTTGAGACTCATTAGTTATTCACGTCGTCCGACATGTTTTCTTGGCACATTTTCGATCTTCAGAGAGCAAGTGCCAAATTTTTTATTGCAGAGTTCTATCAGAGTCAGAAAATTAGCAACAACAAGTGAATCTTTGTGGAAAAGCGTTGGTTCGTGTTTTTTTTTCTTATACTCGAAATCTTGATGGAGCACGATCGATATCGACGTCAAGAGACGACCGATTGACAAGCAGACGTTTTAACAAAAATTATGCAAGGGTACGGCAAACTCCTCGCGGCAAGCTAAATATAAATTAAGTCGAAGCGCTATTTCGACCGAACCGAGTGTCTACATGTTTGTGTGAGTGTGTCTGGTGCGTTCATTCGAGAGATGCCGAAAACAAAACGGTTTTGTGTGCTCTCTCGCTATATCCATATCGTCCACATATATAGAGTGCAACTACAAGTGTGTTAACGAGTATCGGGTTTTCCCAACAATCGTTGGCTCAGAAAACTTTATGACTTGAGCGAATACCTTCTCGAAAGACTTTTCGCGAACAGCAGCAAATTATTCAACGAATTTTTAAAATACTCCGAGAGGTAGTGTCGCGAAGACGAAAAGAAAAAAATTGTTCTATCGTTGACTCGAGGAAATTTAGCTCATGAAGTATTTTCGAATGCGAGAGAATTTTTCGGAGGCTTTTGATCGAGGGAAACGCAATTATAAAGCAAAAGTTGTGGGCGACATCGACCGAATCATGAAAAACGAAGAAAAAAAACACCAAGAATGCGAGCTTCTTGAGATTTCCATAGACAATCAAAGTCGGAGTTGGAAACTCGCGCTTATAATTCCCCACACATGCGTTGCTCCATCTCGAAGTCGGAAAGTTCGAGCAGAAGCTGATTCGCGATTCTATTAATATCGTTTTTGCATCAACAAAAAAAAACGTCACCGAACGCCCTCGCTCCAACTTTCGAACCTTCTGATCCCAATATTTTCTGCATGATTCTCGGCGGACAATTACGTGCGTGACGGAATACCCTGCTTCCGATTTTCTTCAGTTGCGTCGATGCGGCAACGAGCATTTTTATCGAATTTTAATAAAAATTTGCATTTAAATGATCGACTGAAAATCTTGAACTATTTTGTCGACTGAATAAAAAATCCATTTCAATGAAAAGACAGAGATCGATGTTTGCGAGCTACCGAAACGAATGAGCTTCGAAATCCCATAAACCTCTCGATCTAACTTCAAATCCTTTTCATTTTCGGATCGAAAGTCTTAACGGAATATTTTGCAGATTCGTGAAACGAAGAAAAATGCTTGAACTTTGCAAAGGGTCGTAACTTAGCTGAGGCAGCGAGAAAATGATAAAAACACGAGTACGTTTCGTCCAAAAATTCATGCAGAAAGGCTACAGAGCCAGGAGAGACGTCGGACGATGTCAAAATGGAAAAGATAAAAAAAGATGACAAGTGAGACTTGAGAACACGAAGAACCCGACGAAGAGAAAGGTCGAAAGAAAAAAATGAAGAGAAGGTGTTGAAGGACAAGCGACTGTGACGATTAACTGAATAATTACAGGAATGACGAAAAAAAATGAGAATTATGATGAAAATTAAAATGACGGAGCGCAGGACACGCAGACGATATAGAGGAAAGTCAAAAAAACGAACTCATGAGTTTTGGGGGTGCGCATCCTCGTCTACTACGTCACGAATCGCGCAATATTCACGACAAATGTTGCCGAGACGAAAAACGTAGGAGTAGAATGGAGAGATATTGAAAATTTCGTGAAGTTTATAAATGTGTGTGTGTGTGTGTGTGAGTTACTAGTGCGCGGGAATACGTGGTCGTGGTGGGAGCCTCCACTTCGGTGGTGTAAACGGGAGAGTTAGTAGCCGCCTGCGCATCGAGCCAGTGCGTTATACGAGAATTAATCAGAAGTGAGTCCTTTCGAAGATCGGCGAATAAGTTAAAACATCGAAACAGCAAAGAATCGCCCAATTCAATTTTATCCTCGATCACTTACACGTTACGGCAACGAAAACTTGTTTCCAACGAATATTCCATCGAATATTGTTGAGTGTCAACGAAATTTCACAAAATAACATGCCGGGCTACTCTACGAGATACCATTACACCATCGAGAGGCACCCCAAGGAGGAAGAAGCTGCTTCTTACTGGGTACGAAACAAAAAGACGAGCAAAAAAAGCCACATGCTGAGTATGCACTGAAATATACAAAAATGCGATGATGCTGAAGTTTGCATCGATGAAATGCAACGAAAACTCATTATTTTTAATAGCATGGCACCAAATTTTCATGCAGTGTTTGTCGACAATAACGAGAAAGTCTTTTGTGCCATTCGAAAAGTAAATTTACGATAAAAATTGCAACGAGTCAATTAATTATTAAAATAACAAATAAAAAATGCTATTTTTCGTTGCATTGCAACGATGCAAACTTCAATATCATAAAATGCGAACGAACATACAAAGTTTGAATCTCGCGGAAAATAATCCATGGGGAATTAACGGGGGAAACAAATTAGTCGAAACGAACTGAAAAAACGAAAATTCGTCGTTGGACTAGTAAAAAAAAGAAAAAGATATTACAATGGGCGATAAACGTTGAAATCGCTAGTAAATTGCGAAGAATCAGAAAACTCGAATTGATAGGAATTTCGAGATGAAAATAGGCGAGAAATGAATTTCTTGATGAATTTGCGAATTTTTATTATTTTATCGTGACATATCAACATCGTTATTTTCGGAACATCTCAGCACAACGTCGCAGGACCATTTACACTTTCTGTCGCCGTATCGAATTTCACGGGGGGGCAGACGGCCAAATCAGAAAATTTACGTTCGCTAAATGGCAAATCTGTGAAGTTCTAGGGCCTGTCCAAAGCAAAAGAATGATTGAAACCTTTTTAATGTTGGACGAGTAATTTTTGGTCATCAGAAATGAGGATAAGGGCGATTAATTATAACTCGAAGTTGAAGAGGGATTTGACCGAGTGGTACAAACCTTGACACGATTTTCGGGCGCTCTCGATCTCGAGCTTTGAAACGAGGAGCCATAACGCATTGCGATCGCATTTTTTTTCTTGCCATTGCACTGGAGTTTAAAAATGAAAATAGAATGGATTATTTCTCGATTGATGTCACCGCCAAATAAATATTTGCAACTTTTTTCAGAAAAACCAAAAATTTTTTTTCTCCTTCAAATTTTTTCTACAAATCGGTTCGAAAAAAATGAGCTACGAAAATACGAAAAGATTGAAACTTTAACACGGACCTGAATGACTGATGGCGAGCGAAAAATTAAAGGGCAGCTGCTTACGATCAGCAGCCTCGTAATGTTATATTCGAAAAAATCTTGAGTGGTTTAGTTTTTTCGAAGTATAGTGGCTGAGCTTGTTCGCTTCAAAACGCTATTTTTGTTTGCAAAATCTGGGTTAAGCACGAGGTGTTTTCTGAACGTATGTTAACGACGAGTCGTTAAATCAATTCCCCATCGTATATCGAACAGACAAATCATACAAATTTATAACTTTTTACTGAAATGATAAAATTGTGAAAATTACGAGTGACTCGAAAGAGGGAATCGGAATTTTCAAAAAGTTTCCATAACTTTTTTGAGACGATTCCCAAATAACATGGAATCGTAACCAACTTTTTATCTTAAAGATCCAGTCAAATAATAGACAAAATGTTGAATATAAAAATCACAGCAAAATCAACGAAATTCATTGACGTGTAATAAAATTGGAGAAATGGAGAAATATGATTTTTCGGAATAGGTCAGTTCGTAGATGCTCGATATTTCTAGCTGGGCAATCATGGTCGTTACTCGTTAAGAAAATTCAGAACTCCGACACCCCAACGCTCACTAGGCGTATAAACACCAAGAGGAGTAACAGCTGTTCGGATTTGTTTGCGTTACACGGCAAAGAGAGAAACAGAAAATGGGCGGGAAAAAGAGGGAGAGAGTGAAAAAGAGTGTGTGTGTGTGTGTGTGTGAGAGAGAGAGAGTCGGTGGTGCACATCTCGCTTTGGCCGAAATGCATTTGGCTCTTGATAATCCGCCAGCATATCGCAGACGAGAGCGTGTGTAGAATTTTCTTATAGAGAATCATCAAAGACGTGCACTATCGCGTTATTCGTTATACGCATCGATGATTTATAACTTTTTCCATCCTTTGCCTCATAAAATTCATATCCATTAGCTTATCCGTTCACAGAGTTATAATTAAATTCATTTCGTTACAAATTGGCTGCTGCGCGAATTAATGTGAAGGTGCTGGCCCAATTTCCTATAGTAACTTTTCCAGCTTTTAAAAACAGAAATTTTAACGTTATTTTTTAATTCGAAAGAAAATAAAAAATCGAAGAATTCAATAAAATCGTGAATTTAGTGAAAATTTATTTTTTTTAACCGCGAAAAAGTCCGAAATATTGTTTTCCATCCGTCTCGCGAATGCCCGATCAGCTTAAAAAATAATTCAACTTATTGACAAGTTTTTATTTTCGTTATTTCGAAAGGAAAATTATTTTCTTAAAAAAGTTTGAAACAGGAGGCAGCTAACAGATCTACTCCGTCTTGGCAATCGTTGGAACGCGATCTAACAGTGTTCGCTGTATATATTTTCCTCTTTCCGAACATTTGCCTGCTTCAGCGTTTGAGCTTTCGTTCTGATTGATCGCAGAGACTTTCGCGCACGAGCAGCGACGAAAAATATCCTCGAACGAACAGAGAAGAATGTTTCAATTCCAGTAAATTCAACTTTTTGTGATTCTGGATTTGATTGAAAAAAAAACGTCGCGAAAAATTTATCGGATATCGCGTGTGATGTCGCAACGGAGACGCCGCGACACACACATTCTTACGTAGGTATCAATATGTCAAGAGTTTGTGGTATTTTTGCCAGCTCCGTTGGACCTTCGTCTATTTCGAGAATCAACGATCACCGTATCCCATACAATCTTGTTATAACGAACATAATATTTCTGACCCATTTATGATGAACAATTTGCACGATTATCGTTCGAACGTAATTCGTCAACGCGTATTTACCGAGCAGAGCATTTCGACGCACGAGAAAAGTTGAATTTTCGAATAAAAAGTCAGCCTGCGAAGAAAGAGCAAAAGAAAATCTGGCTCTTGCCATTCGCAGGCTCATTTATTATTGTTTTCTTATGGGGAGTCTTCCACATACTGATATAACTCGAGGTAAACAATTGTTGCGTCATACTTGCCCTTGGCGGTGGTTTCACGACACTCCGGCCATCAAAGTCACGACCCTTCAAATATAACTTCCTGTCCAAGAGCAAAGAGACGTTTAACAAGCGTTAACGCGTCGTTCGAATGTCTACGACGAACAGCTTTTTTCTTCACGCGATACACATCTAACAATGGGCTATATTTCAAACGACAAGCAGTAAAATTGCGAATTCAGTTTTATTGCACGATTTCAAACGGGATTTTGACGACTTTTCTACGGATCCAAAAGTCGATGAAGAAAAAAACATGTGGAAGAAAAACGAAAGCTTTGGAGACCTTGAGATTCTACTGCATCTAGAAATTCAAGTTTAAATTATTCGAGCGCAATTTCATCAGATTTTAAAGGGAATTGTGCATGAAGAATATTCTCGTTGAACGCGTGACATAATTCCTCGTCGAGCGTGCATTGCCAAACTTTATTGTATGCATCAGACGTGTGTGAGTGTGTTAGGTAATTTTATTATTTCACGGTTTTTGTTGGATGAATAATGAAATTCGTCGGAGCCAGAATTTGAGAAAGAGCTGAGAGAAATGTGCACTTCCGGTATTGTGAAAGTTCTATCTGCGGTGATGGACACGAGATCGTTACGTCAAACGGTTATCGCAATTTTTGATGTTACGCGAGAGCAGGCCAAAATGGATGAGAGTTGATGTTTTTTCCTGAAGGCAAAACGTTTACGTCTGTTTGTTTCTTTATAACGTTGACACGTGTTTCGAACGATTGAAATAATCTGTGAAGTTGTTTTTACTGTTTGGATCCCTTTTCGAATATTGAGATCGATAAAAAGCTCTTGAAGCTTCGTCGCAGCATTTTCGCCGAGTCTCCCGCAGTGGAGTCTATCAATGTTTTATTTTTGTATCTCATCGAGGCGTGTAACGCAACAAGGCGTGGGTGAAGGTTCGTCTCTATCGCCTGGCACCATAGTTGAGAAATTAATTGACGAGCTCTCGGCCGTTAGTTCTCAAATTTCGATTTTTCGTTATTTTTTTCTCCTCGTTCTCCTGATAATCGGGGCGAACGTTTTTGGACGTGGAAATACTCGGAGCCTAACGAGACTAACGAACGAAAATTTACCCTCCGCTCAAACATGTTGTGCGTTTACTTTTTCCGGTCAACCAACCGAACTTGATAAAAAAATCTTTTTCATCGTGTAAGATCGCGTCTATATAAATAAATTTGTGAAATTGAGCTACAGTATTTCTAGGCTCGTCCCATTCGCTGGCTTCAGTCCAGACGTTGTGTTTCGTTATATACAGGAATGAAAAAATCCGTTTTAGCAATTTTTCACGCAATAACTTCGTGTCCAAGTGCAAAAAATTTCGTAATTTGAAAAATTTACAAAATATTTAAGTTTTTGTTATAAAAATCGCCCCGTTGCCCCCCGTCATAATTTTCCGATGATCATTACGAAAAGTTTATGTTTTGTATTTACGCGAACGCGAACAATTCCTAACGATCGAATTTTCGTAACGTGGGAACTGACTACGGATTATTTATGTTGTTTGTTTTCAACAGCCATACCGCACGACTCCTTTGGTCTTGCCAGGCGCCAAGGTCAAGAAGGATGCGCCACTCGGCGAATGTTACCTCCGCCACCATCCGAATCCAATGATCAGAGCTTCGCCTCATCATTACGAGATCGCTAATCCCGAGGTTGCTATGAAACAAAAAGTACGTACATACAGTATGCAATACAATCAGCATCATATGTACGTTTCGTTCACAGTCATGATGAATCCCAAACCCGCGAAAAGCGTGCGTAAATGAAAAAAAGAAAATAAAACGCGATCTTAACACTTGGCAACGACGAGCGAATAATTCATGATTTTGGAAACGATTTTCCGGAAGAAAAAGCGAAAAAAAAGGCACAATTTTATCGGATAATTTATCATCCATCCCCATCTAGAGGTCATCGATTAATCATTAGTCCCTCATCATCGTGTCTGCTCCTTCATTAAAGCCTCATTAAACGAAAAATAACAATTCGCTAAGAAAAATGTCAACGCCATTGAAAGGAACGAATCGATTAAAGTATTTGAAATAACGTTCAGGTTGCGGAATCAGTTTTGCAGCGCGTCTTGGGACCGAACGAAGTTCCAAAGGTTTGCAATATTATTTCTATGAAAGGCTTTCGCTTGAAAACAAAAAAGTTTCATTCAAAAAAGAAAAATAATGCGCACACTTCGTAACACGTTCGCTGAAAAAATGACGAAATGATTTTACGCAAATTCTAATTTACACAGCGACTCCTTTTACTTGGTTTGGACTTTCGCGCTCATCAGCTCACGGAACTTTGATTCGCACTGGTTTTACATTTACACAAATTAAACACAATTAACTTTGTGTTTTTCTTGATTTATTCTTGCTGATCGCATTTACAAGTTTACCGAAGGTGACAAACGAGGCAGGCGGACAAAAATCAATCACCACAGAACGTTCATGTGTGTGCGTGTGTTGAGATGATTTATGCACATTTTCATTGCTACATACTCATTGTATATATGACATTGCGTTTGATGACTTATTCATTATTTTCATGTAACAAATATACGAATTAATATAGAAAATGTGATACAAAAAAAAAAACCAGCTACGAAAGCGTTATTGTAATATTTACCCGAAGAAAATTAATCTCTCGACTATGGTGTGTTTTTTGATCAATTGAAAATAAAAAAGTACTAATAAATTTTGGAAATTAAAAACAAACGAAAAATAACCATTGAGCTAACGATGAATTGAGAATTTCTGGAACTCAATACTATTGCCCATCAAACCCTTTACCAAAGAAGAATAAAAGACAGAATTCGTGTAAGAAAATATTTGGAAAGTTAAATATCGAATAATGAATAATTGGAACAAAGAAAATTAACGAGACGAGATTCTTTGGCACAGGTAATTTGTGTCGAATCGACGAGTACGAACCACCCGATTTATTGGTTGTTGAAACGTTATTCCACGATTGAAGAAATTTTGTTTTGACAGGTTGTCCATAAGCAATTCAATTCTCCGATTGGACTCTACTCCGAACAAAATATTGCTGACACAATAAAGTGTCAGACGTCGGCAGTTCCGTAAGTAAAAAAAAGCAGAAAATATTTAAAAAAAAACGTAAAATATACGTGAAAAATAGGCGCATTACTTTTCGGCTTTTTATTTAACACGCTAATCAGGAATTCGTAGAACAATTGGCGAATGTCGGTAGAGCCTGTGACATGAATTATTTTTTATAATGCACAATATAGCTTTATCAATAATATCGAATCAGCTCGATGCACTTACTACTAAATTAATCGAGTGTTTTAAACCTAAGCTGCATAATAATCGTTTAAACGATGAAATTCGATTCAAAAAGCTTTGTGAATTCTCTCTGCGCCTCGAAATCGTTAACATTGTCCAAAAAATACTGAATCATTTGCAATTGCTTGTGCAATTATCTTTGTCATTTATCCAAACGAACAAACAGTTGGATTTGACGAAACTCGGATTTTTCGCTATGGACTTTGGCTTGTTTTCGTCTCTGAGGTCATGTGCATAGTGTCAAGGTCATACGATCGTACGTTCGGAGTAAAATAACAACTTGTCGCAGCCCTCTAGTGTTTTGTTTGATTTCGAAGGTCGGCAATCGGTATCGATGTCACGCGATAAAATAGTCGAAAGCAATATTGATTTTTCAGTACTTTTTTGGACACAATTATTACGAACGGTATATACGCACTGCCCCTTCCCCCATGATGGCTCTCACGTACAAACATGAAGAAATTCGATACAGTGTTTGTTATTTCAAATTATCATTGATTGATATTCTGACGAGAAATCGTTTCGTTTTTCCAGAATTTTCGTAGATTTATCCTTCGTAAAGCATAGAAAGGATATTCAAGAACAAGCGAGATTGATGAAAGAGGCTGCGGCCAAAGGATCTTCGAAGAATCCGTGGCCCCAATTCAATAAGCCGATATAGTTGTTTTCGAGAATTTATAAATCTTATCATGAAAGAAAAAAACGTTTCCCACCCTTGAATTACGTCGACGGATGTGCGCCGTTGTGCGTGCGACAAAAATCTTAAGCATAGTACCCACGTACACTTACCATTTTCACGATTCGACATGCTTCAGGAGATTCAACGATGTTACGACATAAAAATCAATAATTGTCCAATTTTCGTGATCCTTGTGAAGTAACGCACTGATTTTTCGCACACAAAGATGGTCGGATACCATTCTCGAATGAATCATGCTTTGCTACGATTTTTCTCCCATTTTAGCTTAACCCTCATTTAGTCGACACACGTGACCTTTGTGGACGTGTTTCCAAAAAACGTTCGATCGTTTCGTAAGTCGTAAACATAGAAAAATATAATAAAAATATTCGTCGCCGAACGAAAAAACGAAACGAGCCAGGAGAGTTTAACACACACAAACATAAAATGTAAAGAAAAACTTCGATGTATAAATCGAGAATAATAATAGTGCATGTATATAGTTGATCGTGAGTATAGTGGAAAATAATGAATGACGATAATCCAAGGCGTGAAGATTTTATCCTAACCAGAAGAGAAATTTTCACGGATTATGAATAAGCCAACGACGCTGACCTTGGGCCATGCGCTCAAGGTCAAATCCTGTATGCTGTTTTATCGTACACTCCGTGTTTTTTTATTGCTCGAGTGTTTACGTTTGCACGATCATTTCTTGTGTTTTGTCTCGTCATTTTTACGAACCTGACTGAGCTGCTTTTGTTGGGTCGTTCGTACTTGCAATTTTCGTGAAAAAACTTTGCGCACTTTTCGATTTTTCTGTTATAACTTCTTCAACAACGCAATGGCCTCTCAAAGATTTTGGTGATTAAGAAATACAATTCGTGTACGAATAATGTAGCAACATGGGACCGCCGAAGTATGATCCGAGCAAGAGCGAAGCGTACAAAGCGCTGCAGGAGGAAGAGATGGAGGTTGTTCAGGAAGTCAAGCAACCAGCCCGCGGCGCTGTTTTCGCTCCACAAAAGGCGAATCAGAACAGGGTAAGCAACGTATTAAAAAAAAAATGGCTTCTGGTACAATTTCGAAATGCATCGAAAATTTGCAATGAACATAATTGGAAACAGTGATTCTCTAAATAAATAGGATAAAAAATATGCTAGAAAATAATTAAAATTCGATTTTACAAACGGTATGATTGACAAACGTGATTACAGATGTATCATCGACCACAGAAAAGTCCCGCTCAGTCTTACGTAAGTTTCAAGAGTATATTTTAAGAAATTTTCGAACTAGTTATTAAAAATTTTGTAAATACTTCGTTCTGTGCATGGTATTGCATTTTGTTCACCAAATAAAACTGCATTTGGACCATTAGACATTGTAGTGAAAAAAAAACCAGAAAAAAGAACAAAAATTACCTCCCAGCTCGAAGCAATTAGCTCGACGTTACGTAGAATATTCCTGGATGCAATGCATGGTGGATTAATAGAAATTCGATGTTTGTCTGATTAAGGGTGGAATGTATCGTCCTTTTCCTCTCCCTTTCGTAAAGGATCGCGTCAACGGCTACTAAATTTTCTCACGATTGTACGTTGAATTTTTTTGTCCACTTATACGCAAAAATCGTTTCATATGGTTTTCCGATTAAATTTTCTTACAATTCAATATTTTTGCATCTTGAAACGTGTTTTATTTTTTTCAATTCCACGCTATGGTACGAATCGAATGTTCGATTTCTTTGCAGGTCGCTGGTTTCGATGACGATGGCGAGAAAATTCATCAAAGTGGCAGCTTCAAAAGGATCATGTACAGTGTGCTCGGTCAAACCGATTATTAAACTTCCGACGAATATATTTTCACGTCCTTTCCCCTGCCCCCTGTCCCAGCGATTAAGCTTTAAAAAAAATAAATAAAAATCATCTATTTACTTTACTGTATCATTGCATTAAAGAAGAGGAACAAAAACGACGCGAGGGAAGAGAAAAGGAGAGTGACACACGATGATTAAGGACGCGCAATTTATATGCTAATATAATTATCGAATAAACTATATTTTTGACGACTACGACGTGGTTTCTTTTCTTCAAATATGTTGTTACACTCATTGCTCTGATCATCGCCAAACATCCTGCTATACGTTTTATCAGGAGAGGCTTCGATTCGAATAAAACGCTTGAAAGGGGGAAACGTATTTTTTCCGCAGGTTTGAACGGATAGGAATTTCATATTTTTGACGATTGCTACGAGAATCCACAAGCCGTTGGTCGTAAAATCTAAAAATAAAGTAAGACGAGTAATAAATATTGATAATCGTTTATTATACTTTCAATCATGCGTTAGAATTTTATTTCTGTATTTTGTTCCTCGTTCTGTATTGTTTTAATATTTTAATTAGTTCCGCCTACGTAACAAAATGAGGAGTGATCGAAAAAATGTAGATATTTCATTTTCATTGGACCACACACTCTCGTTAATTCCCGTCTATCTCTCAAAAGTTCTAAAAGTATTAATTATACTATCGCCGAAATTCTCGAATACAATAAAAACGTTTGGATGTTTTGCTGTTAGTACGATATATCGAAAAATTCCATCCTTTTATTTTCCTCATCTCATTTGAGCTATTTATATCACCACGAGGCACATAACAATCTGTGATCGTCTGCGAGATTCAACCAAAGTATTGAGTTATCACAAAAATGCGAACATCTTTATGGGACGAAAATTGAAACAAATACTGTGCACATAATGATACGAAAAGAGATGGACTCCACGAACTGTATTCTTCCTTGTAGCCTGTACGAAGTAGCAGCTCTTAATACTTGATGCTGCATCATTAACGAGGGGCTAATCGAAGTAACATTGGAGAAACATATTGAGAATGCGCGACACCCGGTGGTCGAAGCCCAAAGTAAACAAAACGACTGTTCGGAAGTCTATTTCAAAATTTCAACGATAAGGACGAAACCAGTTGATCGAAAATACTGAGAAAATAATGCGGAAGCTATAGTTTCAAAAACGGAGTAAAAACATAACAAATCCAATGCCTCAAACTGTTTTTTCCACAAAAATATGTTTACATTGATAAATTTCGAGATTAAACAATATCGTAACTCCACAGATGTTTACAAGCTCCTCCTCCACGTAATTGCGATTATAATTAAACAAAAAACAATTGTTTTTCAATATTTATTCATTTTCCGAGTCTTTGCTGAAGGTTCAGATGGAATCCTCCCTAAATGTTGCCTCGAAAGGTCCCAACCTGCAAGAATAGCTCATTCGTTCGCCCAAAAATAATTACGCGATTGCCGTTCAATCAGTTTCTTACAACGAAAGTAACAACCAACTATAAGAAGTTAAAGTGATTGACAAATTGGCTCGTTCCCGGCTATAAAAAGAGAGTAAAGAAAAATGAAATGAAAATATAGTTTTGTTTTCTTTTTATAGCTTCTCGCATTTCGTAGATAAATACTATGTTTATATGTACGGCATGAAATGTTTCATCCGAGACTGTCGTATTGGAACTTTCAAATCACATGCCTTTCATTTCTGGCTCCTTTGTGTTTTTCCTTTTGTCGAGTACGTTAAGATAAATAATAGCACAGGATGAAAATAATACTTTGCTCGTAAGTCTACGATACGCTTGACTTTTAATTGCTAAATATATTTAAATAAAATTCACCGGGGTGTTATTCGCACTTGATAACTCCAGGCTCGAGGGAAATATGAAATTTCACAGGCGCCAGCAGCCTCATTGGCATCGCATTCTTCTAAATTCGTAAAGCTTTCAATACTCTCCAGCAATTAAATTGGATAAACGTTGCTCTTCTTTACTTGTTTTTCGGTTATTGTTTTTTTTTCATCGTTTAATACATATTCACGTAACGTGATAATTACTGCGATACATTCGTTTCTTTTTGTCAATTTTGTTTCTCGTTTCCGTAGAACACAGCACACGACAAGCTTCCGCATTCAATCTGGTAAATACATAAATAAGTCGGCCCCAGTGAGACTGGAACTTTTCAGTTTGCACTCGAAAATAAATTCAGCAAATCTTGAACAAATGACGAGTCTCAAACTCGCATTCATTGGCGATTGCTCGAAATAATAAAACAAAGAGCCCTGCCCTCGAAACTTGAGTTTTATACAAAGTTCCATTATTTGTTTGTTTGTTTGTTTGTTTGTTAATGTAATTTATAATACAAATTCTCGGTGGAGAAGTTTTAAGTTACTATCTACAACTGAAGGTGAAAGTTTATCCAGGAAAGAGTGCAACTCGCGTTATTGGTATTGAATTTTTCATCTTGTTACATAAGAAGCCAGGTCCCGCCAGCCTGACGTACAAAAGAGAAGAAAAACTATATCGTTTGGGCACTTGGAACGGGGATGGGTATGAATCTCTTAATGATATTTGTAGAAGGGGCAGAGGCGATCGAACAATTATGATAGAAAATAATAAATAAAATTAGCTTTCTACACAGTGCTATGAGAGAGGGGAGTTTAAATGTTGAAAGTGTCGTCCAACAGCTGTTTAAGTTCCTTGAGATGTTGCATTTTGCTACCGGTTGCTGGTGAGGCTCCTGTCGGTCGTCCAACGTACCTGCAAAGCGAATAACGTGTTTCAACATTTCCTTCAATTTCCAACGTGGATTTCTTGCGGGAGAGGGAAATTTTTTCGATTTTGTTTTGATTGCCGAAGGTCAACATGAAATTGTGTTCCGTTGTTGCACGTCGTTCGAGCGAATTAGCGAACATTACCTCACGGAACGTGGCTTTGGTTTCGACGCATCTGCTGCTTGTGCCTCGGGCACTGTTTTTGTTTCCGTTGCTTTCGATGATGAAAACAAGCCGCTGAACCAACCGCTATTACTTTCACTCGCACGTGATGAACCTCCGCTACTGCAACATGGCCCAACGTTTTTAACTTTACTCAGAAATTATCGAAACAAAAGAAAAACGAAAAGAAAAAATCAACATTTTCATTTCGTATTCGTAAAACGACATTTACCGCGTGCTTTTTACGAGTTCGTGAGCTTTGACATTTTTCACTTTTCTCATTGTGGATTATATCACATAAAGACGAACTAATTTGCTAAAGCTTCAAAACGTGGGCCATGTAAACAGTAAAGTGGTCGAAATACCGAACACTCGGTGCAATATTCATAAACTTGCCTTCACGATAAAATTCGTTTTTCAAATGGACGAAGAAACGAAAAAATGTGCGGTAAACAGGAGCAAGGAAAAAGGGTGTGTGTGTTTGTGTTTTTTTTTTTAACTTTATAAGGTAAAAGGGAAAATTTAATCGACGATACTTACGATACATCGCGTGTTCCGTTGAGAGCTGTGACGAAACGGGGCTGCACGTAAGTCCACGCTCCTTGATTCTTGTGTTCCTCCTGAGTCCAAATAATCTCAGCGTTCGGGTACTTGGCGACTTCCTTTTTCACGAGGTCGTACGGGAACGGTGAGATCTGAAACATACATAATGATAAAAATCGTAAATAAAAAAAAAGAGAAATTTTCATGCTTGAAAAACTGGAAAGATCGCATAAAACGAAAGGACGAAAACGCACCTGTTCCATTCTGGCGATGGCGACTTTGTCGTCCATATTTCTTTCGCCTCGGGATTTTTTGAGGTCGTAATAAACTTTGCCAGAGCAAAAAACGACCCTCTTGACGCCGTTGGGGTTTTGAGCGGCGACGCCTTCTTCGGGTATGATTCTGAGGAACTGAGTATCTTCGGTCATAAGATCAAAGCTGGAACGTGCTTCGGGGTGACGAAGAAGGGATTTGGGGGTCATGAGAATAAGAGGTTTGCGGAAAGGCAAAGCGATCTGTCGACGAAGGATGTGGAAAAGATTAGCAGGCGTGCTGCAGTTGGCGACGATCCAGTTGATGTCGTGCAGTTGTCGTACAGCAAACTCCTCGCTCTCGGGTGGGAAATAGTCAGGATCGTCGGCGCTCATCTGAAGGAAACGTTCGAGACGAGCACTCGAGTGTTCGGGACCCTAGAAAAAATACGATGTCGACGAGGACCCAACATGTAGAAGCGAAACCAACATTTCAACGATTGTTATAAGTCAGTGTGAAACACTCGAGACGGAGGCGAGGAGAGATTGATTGAGTCTTGTTATTTCAAACGAATGTTGAGATTTCGAAGAAAAGAATACTCTAGCGAACTGCGTCAAACTCGGCCGCGGTTCGCGAAAGCTCGTGTCATTTTCTCCCCGAAATTTCGACAGGCCTCTGAAAACATTGGCGAGGAAAGTTTTGGTTTGGGCAAAGGGAACGACCAGCTGGAAGTTTCACACAGTCTTAAGAAAATAGTGGATTTTGATGCGGACCATTCCCTCCAGACCATGAGGTTGAAGCATAACCAAACCCGACTGGCGAACCCATTTGGCTTGACCGCTGCTGATGAACTGATCGATGATGCACTGGGCCGTGTTGTTGAAATCGCCGAACTGCGCCTCCCAAATCACCAACGCGTTGGGATTCGTCATCGAGTAACCCAATTCAAAGCCTTTTTCGAGGACGATACAGCGTACAAATAAAAAACGGGAAAAAGAAAAATACGTTTAGACAGGACATTAACAGTTATACAGAATTTCGATGAAAACCAAATCAAATAAACCAATTGTTGCATGTACCGAGGACTCCAAACTCCGAGAGTGAACTATTGCAAACGGTGTACGGTGCTTGGTCAGGGTACAAGTAACACAGAGGTCTATATGTGGCTTTGTCGACAGTCTGATGGTGGAGCACATGGTGACGATGCGAGAATGTTCCTCTCTCGACGTCCTGACCGGAGAGTCTCACATGAATACCCTCTTTGAGCAACGATCCAAAAGCCATTGCTTCGCCGAGTGCCCAATCGATTTCGCGGGACTCGATCATCTCCATACGAGCCTTGAGAATGCGCTCGATACCTGAAATTCAAAAATCCTCATTCGTTAGAGAATAGAAACACAAGAATTTTCATTGGCTCGATAATTTTCTTACTGAGGAGATCGATCAATTGCTTTTGTGTTAAAACTGAACAGTGTGTTTTTTTTTCTCCGGAAATCCTGGATGATTCAAAAAAGTGAATGGAACACATTCGTTTGTAAAAATTGTTCTCGTGACCCTGTGTAACTAACGGAACTCCTGCCCGGGCTCTTTGCATGCCACATACGAAAATGACGATAGGAATTGTTTAATAAACCTTTGTGGATAACGAATTCCGCAGCATTTGGCGGAGGCGATGAGAATTTCTTTCCGATGTGAACGAGAGTATCTTCCTTGACACCGGTCGGCGACATCTTCAGGGGATCTTTACCCTCGAAGAAACCGGACCACGGTGAGTCGAGCCAATCCTTGTACTTGATGTGAGTTTCCTGTCGAGCGTTGGTGTAAGCTTCTTCGCAAATTTTCTCATACTTGTCCTTGACGTCTTTGACTTCTTCCTGAGTGACAACGCCATCGGTGATGAGCTTGGTGGCGTAGAGATCAAGACCCGGTGGTGTTTTCTTGATTTTTCGGTACATCAGAGGCTGCGTGAACATTGGTTCGTCGATCTCGTTGTGTCCGTTGCGTCTGTACGAGACTATGTCGATTACGACATCCTTGTGGAAAGTTGCTCGCCATTCGGCAGCGACTTTGCACACGTGCATCACCGCCTCGGGGTCGTCGGAATTCACGTGGAAAATCGGAGCGTTTACAACGCGAGCGACGTCTGTTGGACAGAAAACATTTATTTCGTTGCTTTGATAATCTTTTCGTATTTTTCGTGTATAAATATCGAATTGTCGGATTGAAAATTTCATCGCTCTTTGTACAGATGATTTTGCAATGGCGAGAGTAAAGAAAATGGTGAAACTCACCTGTGCAGTAAGGTGAGGATCGCGAGTGCCTGGGGTCGGTGGTAAAACCAATTTGATTGTTGACGACGATGTGGACCGTGCCGTGAGTCGTGTAATCGGGCAGATCGGACAAGTGCATGGTCTCGAAAACGATACCTTGTCCGCAGAAAGCAGCGTCACCGTGCAGAAGTATGGACATGACCTGGAAGACGAAAAATTATTATAAAGATTGTGAGAAAATCGATTTCGTTGCTAAAAACTGATTATTTACTTTTTTGCCTTCTCCGTCCCCGCGATAAAACTGCTCGGCACGTGTTTTTCCTTGGACAATAGGATCGACCGCTTCCAAATGAGATGGATTGGCAACGACAGCCAAACGGATGTTCTTATTCGTTACTCTGTTCAAACGCTCGATGTAGGTTCCCAAATGGTATTTCACGTCACCAGATCCCTGATAAGAAATTTTTCGACGTCGATTACTCGTTTGTCCGACATTTTTGCATTTCAAATTTCAAATATACTTTTGAGAGAAACGAGGAAACAGACTTACGTCATCCGCGGCTTCGAGAGCAGCAAACTGAGTGAATATTTGGCTGAGAGGTTTGCGACAAACGTTGGCAAGAACATTGAGACGACCACGATGAGGCATTCCCATGACGACTGATTCGACGCCAAGCTCCGTTGATTTATCGATAACTTGCTTCATCGCTGGAATAAGAATTTCACAGCCTTCGAGACCAAAACGCTTTTCGGACGACCATTTACGCGCGAGGAAAGCTTCAAAACTGTGGAAGATTAAAAAATACACAAAAATGTAGTCACGAGGCAGGCAGAATCGAAAAACGGTATTTATCGCCTAAAACAATTTCCTTGTCGTTACCCCGTGGCTCGAGTGAGTCTGGCAAGAATGAGTCTCTTCTCGTCGTTGGTCACGTCCATGATGTTGGGTGTTTCCATCTTCTGACGAATCCAATTGCACTGTTCCAACGAGTTGATGAACATGAATTCAACTCCGATATGTCCACAATAAGCATTTTCCAGACGTTTCAAAATTTCCCGAAGAGGCAAAGATTTTTCCTTTCCACCGATGAAGGTCGTCGATGGCAGCTTGAATACGCGATCCATGTCCGAGTCCTCTGTTTATGTTTCCAAGTTTAATCAAAACAATTATTTTATTAAAAAATCTTTTCAACAGTCGAGATGCTTTTCACAACATTTAGGGAAGCCCATGTTCCTGGTTTGGGACCAGGGTTGCAGAAAGTTCTATTGGAAAGTGACTTTAGCTACCGTCAACAAAGACTACGATATAAACTTCGGTAGCCAAGTCCCCTTTCTTACGACTGGTACTGAAAATGCAAAATTGGAAAATTGCTTCCTACGCTATGGTCGTGTAGGCACGTAGAGATTCTTAGAAAAAAGAATTAAAAAATAACAAAAAAAAACAGAAAAACGGAACAAGTTTCAAGGGAAAAGGTACGACGACTTCCATTTGCAAGCAAGATTTCTTAGTCCGAAAACCAGGAAGATTCCTCGTTGCATCAAAAAATCTTTGGAAACAAATGCAGAGTGTAAAATCGATCGAGGTCCAAGCATTTTGTTGTTCATGCAAGAATTTTCACCTCTCCTTCCAAACTCAAAATGAGGGTGTAAAAGAGAATTGGAATAACAGTGGAAGAGACAAGAACACAATAGTGAAACATCCAACGTGTGAAATATACAAAGATGATACGTACGAGAAAAGTAAATTGAAGATTTGTGACGATTATTCGAAATAGATATCGAGTTTCAAACTCGTTGATATGCAGACACTCTAATTGTTATTTCATTCAGTCATTTGTCATTCGCGGAGAAAGTAGTGGAATACAAAAATACCCATTCACATCAACGAGAAAAAGCCTTAGGTGTGTTTTCGACCGAGAGTACTACGAGCACGATTTTGTGTGTGGATTTAAAAATAAAATAAAAAAAGAATGTAAACGTTGCGGTGGCGAATCAAAGGACAAGGAAATGAAGTCAATGGTAATGACGCTAAGATGATGGATGAAATGATAAAATGAATGCTCTTTTTGTTGTTGTATTTACATAGGATTCTCCTCGAATTCCACAACCGATAGGAGTTGTTGGTTGAGATATATTTGTCTGAAAGAAACTGAACCCAAGAGCGTGTTAAACCAATCTACCATTGCATGAATCAACTCGCACCTGCTGTAAATAAACGTCTCTCAAGCCATAGTCAAGGAACCAGTGAGCCCGAAATAAGTGAATACTTGAAAGTACAGCCGAACAAAGAATTGTTTTGTCGTTGTTGAAATTCTTGTTACGATGATTACATACGTTTTGTAAGTGCAGCTACTCGATATTGAAGGTCCTGGGAGTAAGTAGTGCGGGGTCTCTTCCCTGTGGACATCAAACTCAGACTGAACAATCGATATCTCCGAGTTTGCAGATTCAACATCCAATTTTAACTCTTTTATTTCTTTCGTTTTGTTTTTAATGAAATAAGTTTGCCTTGGGGGGTTTCCTTGCTCAAACATTTGACGTGAACGAATAATGCGGTTGACCGACGTGGAACGAACTGAACGAAGAATAATATCCTTCCAAAGCACAATTTCATGAAATGGGAATTCTGTGTGAAATTCGTGAATTATAAATCATACTTTAACAACAATTAGACACTTTTTTAAGTGCCCAACATTCGGATGCCCTAAAAAGCTACGATCCAAACAAAAATGTTGCATTTCATTTGATTACTGTGTAAAAATAGTAACTCACGCTTATGTAACAGGTCTAAGGAGAATAGAGTAACTTTATTTGAAATGTGAATAACATCGCTACGAGCAAGAGACTTTCAAATAGAAATAATGCACCATTCGTTTCGAAATTCGATCAATTTTGTGCTCTGCACGTTTGCCTTGATAACTCGATAGAAAATCTTTGAAGCATAGTCAGTTATTAGCTTCAAAATCAGCGCAAAATTAGCGAATGAAAAATCGTTAAATATATATAAATATTGCATTATTCCACAGAAGCATTGGCCAGTTTCTTGCTATAAATTTTCTTGCTAAATTTCGTTCATAAAAGGGCTAGTAAAAAATTTGTGCAATTGTACATACGCAACATCTACATTGCGCGTGATGTTTGTTTTGTGTGTGTGTTCAGCTTACCGAAAGAGTAATGATTATAGAGCAACTCTTGAGGATGTCTATCATCAAGATCAGCGCTGTTGATGCCAAGTGGATCCAATTTCGCGATATGATGGCCACGGATCTGTCAATGCAATGGCGCAAATTTCATACCAGCCGTATGATTAACGTCGAGCTTATTACTATTTTATTTAGTAATTTTCTCAGCTCGTAAACTTTCACAAATACATAAATTCACAAAATGGTCGATTTTTTTTTAAACTCATTTTTGCGACAAGGTCAAATCGACAAAAAAGATTCTTCGATCTTCCCAGTCGGTAGGGGAGACGATTGGCATTTTGAGTCAATTGTTAAGACGCCTGAGGAGGAGAAATATTTGCCCACTCGCACAGTGAGCTGTAAGGATTAGTTTTGACAAAAGTGAGAAAAAAAAACAATTGATTAATTGACATTCCGATGGAGAAAGAAGAAAAGTACCTCTCTATTTAAAAAACCAGCTCACACCTCCCAAAAGTGGCGACAGATGGGATCGAAAGAAATGTTTCTCTCGAAAAAGCTGCGATAACTGAAGAAAAATAAAACATCTGGCAGGCAGCAAGCTTTGTGAAGAAAATATATGTTTCGTAAAGCGTGGAAGCAGACAACATTCAACGTGCAAAAGCCGAACAAAGATCTCGTACGAGGAGCTTACCTTCCAACCACGATTTATCGAACTTATTTTGGGATTAAGCAGTCTTATCTTTTCTAATTCCATTTTTCTTTTTCCTGCATACCAGTTTCGGGGATTTTTCTATCAACTAACACGAATCAATTGCCCCACACTTGGCACATGTAATCGTTTGTTCCCAGCCCAATTGCATTTTCAGTATCAGTGTAAGTATGAAACTAATATCTCTCGTTAACCAGTTAGAGATGACGAATCTTGAGGTGGAGTTCGTTGATCGTGAAAATCTCCAAACTCCTTGGAATGAATTCTTTTCGAACTTTTTTACGAAGGGAGACAGGAAACCAAATCTTCTAATTTTTTACAATTTACATTTTTACCTTTGGTTTTTGATTCATTATTTTTTTTCTCAGTAAAAAAGTATGTTGGACATGATTCGAAAATATTCTGCACCAGAGACTTATCTGAATGATAATTGAATTAGAAAATTCGATTTGGAGCTCCCCTAATGTTGTGGAAAAATGATGGTTGGGGATTTTGGTTTGTTTAGTCGAAACCTTACCAAGCATGTATTGCCGAAGAACACGCTCCGGAGCTCCCTTGCGAGCGGCATAATGTGTATGTATCAGGTCGTTTCGCATGATACCGAGGGGGTCCAGGTCAGCGACCAAGTGACCACGAGCCTAAGATGCCAATGAACAAATGTCCCAACAAGTCCCATCAAGTTTAATTATTCTTTTGCCGTTATTTTTCATCATATTGAATTCCGTTGTCCTCGGAAACTTTCTAAGCATTGACTACACATCAATAACAAATATCGTAAGGACGACACAATCGGTTCATCAATTTTTAAGGAAAAACAAACAAGAGTCTGCCGAGAACCATCCCAGTTTGTCGAAACGTAAATGGGAGAGAAGAACAAAAATCATGCTTCTTCTACGACGAGTGTCGACTAGAATGGCTTGGCAGACCCTGCCATCGAATCATTAATTTTATTACCGTAACCATTTAATTCACGAGGAAAAACACATTTATTAAAAACGCTTGTAACACAATGCATTCATAAGAGCTGCTGCTTCTCTCTCAGTACAAGGATTCATCAACGAGACAAGCGTTACTGTCGAATGAGTCATTTCAGGGAAATCGTTTCCTCAAAGTATTTTCAATTTTCCTCTTTTTTCTTTAAAGTTCAAGGAAATGAGTAGATTTGCCAAACATGCTTGAGGTAGAAGAGCAGATGTTGGTGTTTAGCTGCAGCGTAAATTGCGTATTCAGAGCTATTATGCAGCAATCGAAGAATCCATCAGATTTATACAAATTCATCACAATTTTTCGACTCTGGCTCCGCAAATAATTCGATATTTCAATGGTTGTTGCATAATAGCACTAACACATTCACATGTTATTTTCTATGTTAAGATACATTTCCATGAAACGGGATTATCTGGTTTTTATTTTCGTTGTAAATGGAATTTAGTCACTGGGAAGAACAATTTTTATTTCGAAATAAAATCATCGACGATCGTGCTCGATGATCTTTTTCGCACATCTTTCGTTATTGTGAAAAGTTTGACCGGATTTTTTCATTCCTCTAATATCAAATACACTGAAAACGAAATTTTGTTGGAAAAGATCGATATTTTGTTCGATACGTCCAACTAAACGGTTTTTTTAAATAAACCCAAAAATTGTGTCATCGCAGCAAGCAATATTTTAGAAAGTCTCTTCGAACGCAAATTTTTGTCGTTCCAATCGTAAATTTTGCTGACAATTCCATTAGAAACCAAATTTTACTGCGAAAATAACGAAAATTTTGAAATTAACAAAAAATGTTTGGTTGACCGTATTCAACAAAATATCGACGATTTTTATCAAAATTTCTTTTCCAGTGTATCTGTTTAATATCCTCTTAATAAATTAAAAATCGAATTACATTCATTTTTTCCGGTTTCATTGAATAATTTTCCAGATAATTCCATTAGTTAGGATCATATCGTAATAAAAAAAGTGGACGTTATCAATCATCATGGGTTTCATGCAGTACGACGAATCATGATTTCCCTTATGCATAAAAAACGTTTGTTTTTCTCGGAATAACTGATATCCAGATGGAGGGCTACACTTTAAAAACATGCGACAAAAAATAATGTGTATGAGAACATGATACGAAAGGATCGTTTGTTTTTTTTTAGAAATGATCGTATCGATACATGATTCGCGACCCTTATGAGTGTTACTAGAAGAGAGGTCGCGAAGATTTGTAAGTTTGAGAAATTCTCCGTCGAAGAATAACTCTGTAATGATATGCTGATGGAAAACGTATTTTGTTTGAAATAATTTCTCTTTATCTTTCGTCTGGGAGGTGCTGAGTGGCTCGTTAGTTAATAAATTCGCGAGTGCTCCGAATCGAAGAAAGTGTTTTGAGCCAATAGTCATCTGCGTGGGAGTGGAAAGTATTTACACTCGAAAGTATGACGTCAATACTGCGTTTGGTCGTTATACTCGAATAACATTCGAAACAGTTGCATAAATGTCTATCCGCGTTGTTTTAAAAATGAAGAAACAAAAAAAAGGTAAGAGGAATTTGTACTTTCGAATGTGCATTGGTCTTGACGTACCTGATAAGATCGGATTATCGCCTGAACGGCGAGATGATCGTCAATGATTTTCTCATTAACGGGCATTTGACTCAGCTGCGATCCGCCGCCGAGAGGGAGCAAAGATCCGAGCGGTACTTGGTTGTAGCTCGGTGCGAGAGACGGTGGTGCTTGATAGGCCAGACCAGGTGCTGCTCCAGCTGTGCTGTTCCGGAAGAAGGAATCCCATGACTGGAAAATTTCGATAATCCGTTAATTTCACTTGTTTTATTGGACGTGTTGAAATTTTTGACCGATCGATAAAGCCCAATGTGATTCGAAGCTTGAGAAAGACACACGACGATGATTGTCGACGCTGAATATTTTCTGTTTCGCTGAAAACATGATGGATGAGCTTCACGACAATGAGAACAGATTCGCGAACAATAATTTATGGAATAGTTCTTTGCGTGCGGTCAGGCGGAACGGTATCTCGAAATGTTGCGATATCATCGTCGATAATTCTTCGTGTGCGTCATAAAAACGTGATTTTATAAAATTACGACGATTTTTTTTTTCGTCGTAATCAATTCGCAGATTCTTATCTTGACATTCACGTTGGATTTCGGAGAAAGCATAAAAAATATTCAGGCTATTATTTCATTGGTTGAGATAGTTTTCGAATGGCAAAATCACGTTGAAGTTTGTTGGGGAAAAAAATAGACGATCATATGCTGTGTACTGACCACGTGGACACTGTGCGGGTCCTGGAGCCACGCGTTGTACATTTCTTCGACGTAAGAGCTGGAGCTGCCATTGAGAAAGGGTTCGGTTGCTGCACGGCTTGTGTAACGCTTCAATGATTCAACACCGATGACTGGGTGTGTGCGGGTGAGTGGGTTACTTCGCACCAGCCAAGAGGCGAATCTTTCGGCCCCGCAGACCCTTGGGGCCAACGGGGTCAAGGAATTAAATACCGTTCTAGCCCTATACATTTTGGTCTGGAAACAAAACAACAACAGATTGATTAATATCAATGAAACACAATTTTGCCTCTCACCGAGAGAGTCAACGTTTTTTTTCGTACGTTTGCTGGTCAGATGAAATACGCGATTGTCGCGACGACGAGACAATTGACGAGTTTTAAATTAAATCTATACTCTGTTCTTGCTAATTTCAGCGTTGAAACGCAATTTCGAAGTTTGACTTGTTGTCATGATCGTTCAATGTTGCAACAATGGAATGTGATAATTGTACGATTGAATAATCGAGCCTGCCAAATATTTTTACTGTAGATTTTCATTTCAATTTCTCTCACTCTCTTGCAACATCCTTCCTTCCCTCTCTATTAAATATTTGACCAAATAAAATTCCATGTGTATTCGTAAGCGACGATAAAACGAATCCTACACTGAAAACAAAATTTTGTTGGAAAAGATCAATTTTTTGTTCGATACGTCCAACTAAACGGTTTTTTTGAATAAACCCAAAAATTGTGTCATCGCAGCAAGAAATATTCTAGAAAGTCTCTTCGGACGCAAATTTTTGTCGTTCCAATCGTAAATTTTGCTGACAATTCCATTAGACACCAAATTTACTGCAAAAATAACAAAAATTTTGAAATCAACAAAAAAATATTTGGTTGACCGTATTGAACAAAATATCGACGATTTTTAACAAAATTTCATTTCCAGTTTATTAGTGAATAAAGCTAATCAGTTGATTTGTAATTTATGCACTGAAATTCTTCAGATTAGACGATCTCGGATACACGTCCGCTGATAAAATATCGCTGGACTTAATCTTATCGCACAAAATAGCAGGTAATTCCGGTCTCGACCTCGTTAATCCATTTGCCTGAGTGTCACTGATTGTGTCTGTTTCCCCTTGATTCCGAGTTAAGTGCAAACATTAAAAGTCTGGAGAGGTTGGTCGAGACTATTATCAATTTCAAAACAGACTTTGTAACAATCATGAACTGCTTCGAACTGGACTTGGTGCATTTTTTGCACGTCCTCGCGGATCGGGTTAGCGCTGGAGTTGAACCAGCGGCGGCAAAACTTGGCTTAATGAGGCGGAAAGTCCAATTTTGATAATTTCAATTTCCCAATCGTATATTCGTTCTTCCATGACGCAGTGATCAACGGCTTTGAAAAATCATTCCGGAAAGAGCATCGTTAATTGTTGCATTGAGATTCGGGGAAATAAAAAAACTGGCTTCTCTCCATAGAAGCCTTGGAAGTGTCCTTTATATGTGTTGCTAGATCCGATCAAAGTCAGACGGTTATGACTCATTGGGAACGTCGCAATGAAAGAAAAAAGATAGAAAACTTCTGGTTGTTTGTAACGGGCTCAGTTTCGTTCAACTCCTGATTTATCGCGACTATTATCGCAGAGATAACGAAGCGTAGTCATAACATTCATAATCGTTCAATAAATTAATTTAGGAAAGTTCAAAAAATACATTAGATTACGATTTTTCACTTTCACGTGAAAATTCATTAAAAAAACATTAATTTCTGCATGGCTTCTCTATCTTGGAGGAAAAAAGTGGCCACAGAGGTTTCTCCAGTGGGTTTCGATAAACATTGTGATAAGATTCATAGCGTACTATTGACGAGCTAAAATTTAAAGAAATAGATGTAAAGTTTATTGTACTAGAGAATTCTTTTTTTTTTATTCTTTCCCCTAATTTTCCACGTTGTTTGATGATGTTGAAGTTTGCATCGTTGGAATGCAACGAAATTCCGTTTTTTCTTGAGCAAATCTAAAGATTCTTAGTCAATGTTCGGTCGGGACAATGAATCAAACTTTTTGCGGGATCCAAACCGAAAATTGGTACGAAAATTGTCATGGATTTCAAACTTGAACAAACAATTAATAGAAAGACGAATTATTCGTTGGACCCCAACGTTGGAAACTCCGGAATCATCTTGTTTCTCAGGATTCTCCACATTCGAATTTCTTATCAAAATCAACTAATCAGATATGCAACATGGACGAAAACACAATCTGTGAGTAATTTGGAATTTTCGGAAGAGGAAGCAATGAGTAATGAATGAAGAATTTGAGATAATCGGCGTTTCTTATCTGCCGGACCTCGTTTCCATAAGTATAATGAGATCATTGGCACGAGATATCGTTAAACAAAATATCTGAACAAAAAAGTAGCAGCCCCTAATATTTTTGGGGATCACAGCATAATTACTAATAAATCAAACCGTTGACCTACATTTTTGTTAGAATATCACATTCCAATAAGAATTATTCAAAAGAAACGTGAATTCGTGTCCTCATAGATTTACAAAAAGATTTAAAGAATTCAGGAATTTCGAGAGCTTTGTAATAAATCGCACAAAATAATTCACTGCCAAAAACTCAAATAAAAATTTTCTCCTGCTGTTTCTGAAAGTTTTCCACAATACTATGTTGTCCTTGAGCAATATCAAGGCATTTTTTCTCCATTTTTTAATAAACATAAGGTTTTTCATGAGCATTCCGACTGCACGGAACCCGACTTATTACTCCTCATTTCTTGCTTCACAATTATAACTGCTGGCCAAGGTCCTGATACACTTTTCCAGGATTCTTGGTAATCCAACTGTGTAAAGTTCTAAATATAAAAACTACAAGAATAATTATCATATTGTTGCAAATACTAGTTTCTGTTTCTTGCATAAAAGATATCATAACGTCAATGAATAAAAACTGAGGACACTAATTAGACACGTTCATTGAAGGATTTAAAAAAAAAAAATTAAGGAAAATCTGCGTTCGGGCAGACTTCAGTAGAAAGACGATAAAATGAATGGGAATTATCAATATTACTGTTTGAATTGACTAGATAATCATTTGGAACGGTCCAAATTTGATTTATTGAAAAGTGCCGCCCAAATTTTGGGACGCTCGTAATCGTCGAGCTATAAAACTTGATGAGGATTCACATGACAGTCACATGACATTAAGATACAAATGAATGCTAAGTTATGATGTAACGTCAGACGATCTCAAGAATAATGTTGACTTAAAGAAGTCTTAAATCGTTTTTTTTCAAACGTCTGCAGAAAACAAAGAGTCTAGTCGCGTCGCAGACGATTGGAATTGGTTAGAATACATTTAGATCAAGGGAAAATAACTTGTCGAATTCTCAATGCCAGAGGAAATAAAAAGCAGAGAAGAAAGGACCTGTCAAGGTGAGATAAAAATTTCGCGCGAATCGACAATCGTTTGAGTCAATAGAGTAATATTGTGCAATACCCAAATATGACACAGCTATAACATATTTCTTGCCAAGATTGCACAACTTTCGGCATGCCGAGAAAATATATCTATACGTGAATGTGCCGAGGCATATCACGAGGCTATGTTAAAGTTTAAACGGATATAGATTTTTTTTTACGTATATACATTGAGATGGCACGTATCGAAGGGAAATTAGGTTAATTCATGCCAGGTATGTGATGCTTCGTGAATTTTAATTCCCACATTCAGTCATGATTATTATTCGGCAAAGTAAAATTCCGTTAAGGTCATCCAAAAAGTAACCGAACTCATAGAACGGTTGTGACTATTTTTGTAACTTGTGAAATAATTTTTACGTAACGTGAAAAAAAAAAAATGTTTTATCAAAATCATGATAGAAAACCGAAAACAAATGACTATTGAAACTGAAATACTCTGGCAATCCTTCAACGTGAACTTAACTTTTATTAGGTTATTGAGACTTTTGTTAATGACAAAAATTGCATACCTGATGTTAACGATGCAAGTGTGACAGCCCGTCCACCATTTGCAACTCGCAGGTACGCCGCCGACGAGTTCCTACTTCCTACGCCTTCTTAAAATAATAGATTTCAGAACGCGCTTGTAGCGCTCTTCGCGGCGATGCATGCAACTTCGAATGGCGCGTTATTCGAAATTTCGACGATGGAATTTGTCACATTACCATTTATGGTAACAGCTGCAGATAAGCGAGAAATTACACGGTGCGTCATTATTGGAAAAAACAATTTTTTTATACAATTTCGATTTGGCGATTTTTGTCCGAAAATTTTTATCGAACTCTCGTTCATAAAATAAGAGGATATTCGTAAAAGTCAGTGATATCAATTCGAGATCCCTGGAAAAGTAATTTCCTGGTATATTTCAGTAAAAAAAACAAAAAAAAACCCAATTACGATGTTTTCCGACGATTTTGCTCGTAAAAAAAAAATTTCGGGCAGCCCTGAGGTTCGGAACGGCAACACTCGATCGCTGCCGTCTGGAGTGAATATTCGTCTGCTCAATGTGCTATTAAAATTGACATATTAACAAACGAGGCTCTAATGTAAGACAAAGAATGTGATCGATCATCCAGTCCTTGGTTCCCCGAAACCTGTGAATTATTCTTCGTCACTTTTGTGAAGTTTAGTTATCTCGTACGTTTTTTCTCGCGATAAAAATTTATTTTTCCTCATCCCGCTCTATGACGCAGCTGATTTTTCGGTGGTACAAACAAAATCGTAGTTGACAGAGGGTTTACCGAGTTTCGTCACCAAATAAATATTCGTTATGGTTGTGCAAATTTAAAATCAAAAGTAACGTCATTATGGAAACGAATGGAAACCAAAGGACGTGGGTCACCTACGAGGAAGATCGCAACGATTTTTCCCCCAAATCTTCTGTGGACGAGTTGGTAAAACACAAAGAAATATACCGAGAGTCGGCCAACGCCATCAGGAGTCAGGCTGACATTTTTTTGACAGGTTGTTAGGAAACTCGATAAAAATCATTTTGACGAAATAATACAAATAAATAAATAATTAAATAAAAATAATAAAAATAATAAATAAGCCCGAAGTAAACGCTCGAAATGCGAATCGTTGATTTTTCCGATGGATTCATCGACGCAAAAATATCTCGATCCGTGTGTTCTTCCCCGTACAGATTCTTTCAATGTTTTTCTGTAGAAATTGAAAAACAGCTGGAAGTAACCGAATCCAAATATGAATCAGCGATGAAAAGATTACGTTACACGAAAATGTTGTACGTCAATGCCGCTGGGTCAATGTCTCTAGAAACAAATGATTACGATCGAACCGACGATTCGACGATAAATCAAAAAAATTCACAGTCCGATGCTTCCTCGAGCGTGCGCCTCGTCGATGATAAGAATTACGAGAATAATTTATCGACTTCCGGAACTGCGCAATATCTCGAAAAGACACAGAATACACAAAACAAAGCGCCAGAGGAATCGGTTACAAAAAATCGTTCGTATTTGTTCGCGACTTAGTTGAGGAACTTTGTAATTTATAATTTATGAAGTCAAGTTCGTGTCCCAATTAAACAATGTACGGAAAATTTTTTAATAACACAGCGTCGACCGAGCAGAAATCAAAATCCCTTGAAATAGCGTCCACCTCGAATAGTTTCCAAAATATTAACGCCGACGATCGCAATGACGCAAATGACCAAAATTTCTCGTTCGAGCGTACAAAAGGTAGCGAAATGAATTTTCAGTTCATGAAAGAGACCTTGGAAAATCGTGGCATCGACAATGTGAATGTAAGATTTCGTTTATTGGATGCAGCAACGGTGTAAATTGAAATTCAATTTTCTAAATATTTTTCGTCGTAACGAACGATTTTCGTATAAAAAAATAATAATTTTGTAAAAAATTGATAGCAAATCCGTGAGGAGCACTTCCTGCATGATATTTCATCGCGTAGAGTGCATCCTTATCAATTGCATCTAGCGGAATATTCCAAGGGTCTTCACGAACAGTTCGAGGAAGAATCTCGAAACGCAGAGTCTCCAACGCTCGAGAATCACGATATTTATACGAGCGATATGAACCCTTCGATGCAACAGGAAACAAGAAAATCGGAAAAGCACGTAAATCCTGCAGGAAGCATCCAGAGTTTTCAAACGTCAAAGAAAGTTAAAAAAAGTCGAAACGATAAACAGCGTAAAACAATCAGCAGTAAAATAGTCGCAAAATCAATCGATGATTCCATGGGACAAACTATCAAGAAGAAGAAACGCAAAAAACAAGGATTGAAAACATCGAATTCGAGGTGCACAACGGCCACAAGAGAGACTAGCATTTCCGAAAATAAAAAAGAAACCAGATGGCGCCCAAAGGCGAAAGGTGGGTCGAAAAATACCAAAAAACAAAAAAATCGAATTTGAGGATCGAAATTCTTGGATCACGATTTCAAAACGCCTTGGAAAAGAATATTAAGCGAATCGGTATTTTATTTTTCAAGGTCATTCAACACTTTCCAATATCCAGCTGTCGCAAAATCGTCGTCATCAAAATGTAACAACAAAAAATGAAAACAATATGAGCGACCTCGTAGAATTATATCACAACACTTTACTGAAGAGTGGCAGTTTGTCAGTCGTCTCGAGTAAACATTCGAAGGTGATGAAAACACGTATTCGTGGCTGTAACAATGAGACTAAACTCGATCAGCCTTGGAGAACCAAAGGAAGTCACCGACTCGTAGAAAACAATGAGAAACGAATTTTCGACGACATTGAAGAGCAAAGATCGAAAAAACAAGAGGCCAACGAACTGAATCAAACGAAAAACGAAAAATTTGGGAATGATGATGAAGAATATCGAGACCATTTGCAGGGAACCACCGATCTCAGGTGAGAATTTCATTTCGATTTTTGTCACCAAAAATCCATGAAATATTGAAAAATCAGTTGAATTTATAATTTGCACGATCTGTCAGGTCCGGAGAGCCAAACAGGATAAATTACGAAGCGGATTGCCCTATTAATCAAAGTGAAAACAACACAATCAAAGAATATCGAGACGGTGTTAACCAGGAGATTCTTCAGGATTCTCAATCCCCTCATATCTTGCCTCCCTCTTTCGATCCTTTTTCGACACGAAATTACGCATCACCGACACAATCATCGAGAATGAAACAAGTGCACAGATCTTACTTCAACAGATTTAATTTTCGAAATATACCGTTTGTCGTTGGTACCTCAGTCACTCCCAGTTACAATCTTGGATTGAACATTCAGGAAGTAAGTTCATTGACGTTTCCTCAATCGTTAATAAACCACCCTCGACCCCTCTAACACTGACCTCGAGCTAACGTACTCACCACACACTGAAAACAAAATTTTGTTGGAAAAGATCGTTATTTTGCTCGATACGTTCAACTAAACGTTTTTTTGAATAATCCCAAAAATTGTGTCATCGCAGCAAAAAATATACTAGAAAGTCTCTCCGGAAGCAAATTTTTGTCGTTCCAATAGTAAATTTTGCTGACAATTCCATTAGAAACCAAATATATTGCCGAAATAACGAAAATTTGGAAATTATCAAAAAATATTTAGTTCACCGTATTCAACAAAATATCGACGATTTTTAACAAAATTTCATTTCCAGTGCATGAGTGCAAATTTGCATTGTGAGTTTTCAAAATGTTCTTTCTCGTCGACATTTCTACTGTTTGAAAACGCGTCGGGTACTTTTTAGGGGGAGCGAATCCTGGGCTATCGAAAAATACGAGTCATTTTGCGAAAAATCACAAATTAACGAAAAAAATTGTTAATGAAAATTCGTCCTCGAAATGGACGAATTTTTGAAGAAATTTTTTTTGCCCATGAAACCTGACACACTGTTCGTTTTTGTTAAACAATTAGGCTTTGAGTTTGATGAAAACTCGTCAATTAATGCCAAGTCGGATTTCACCGATGCTGATAAGCAATGTCTCGAAGGGTTTGAAACCAGTCTCAGCGTTGTTCGAGTGTATAAGAGACGAGCGTGTACCGTTGATGGAGGAGAGAAATATCCCTCTGACGATAAATTCTCGAGGAATGACGAGCTTGTATCAGGGCTCGGTGAACGAGGAAAAAGCCTCGAGACCGATGCAAATGACACCGTTTTCTCTAAAGTCTCCTGGACTGAGTTTCATTCCCGACACGGAGACTCTCTACGAAGCTCAAGAATCTTGCACAAATCCAAAATTCGAACTAACGCCCAAAAAGCAAAAAACTCAATCAATCTGCTCTTCGATGAAATTTAACAATCAAAAGAGCCTCGAACCGAAGCTCGAAATGACGCAGAGCTTTCTACTGAGACAGCGACAAGTAATTTTTATTTCCCTTGCCAACCCGATCCACGATAATTATCCTTTTGAGAATTTTCGTTTTGTTTTGTTTTTTTTTTTTGGTATCCATCTACTAGGACGAACTCAATATGGGTGAGTCAGCGATGGGCAAGTGGCAAGACGAGTCACAGGGTTCGAAAGGTATTCGAGAAGTATTGATGAATTTCAGCGATCAGTACGAATCCATGATCAAGTAAGTTTATTCAAATTTCGAAATGATGAAAAACTCAAACGATGCTCCTCCTACGATCGAGCCTAATTGCAATAACGCGTGGGAATCATTTGTCCAGAAAATTCGAGAAGCTGCAAGAGCAATCGAAAAAATCGACTGACAAATCGTTGGAAAAAGAAATAGCTGCCCTGGAGAAAGAGCTCAACTCGAAAGAGGAAGAAATAAAAGCAGTGGCGAGTCTCTATCAAGAAGTGAGTGCTTCACGAACTTTGAGAAAAATTCATTGTTTTTTTAAAAATTAACTATAAACTTGTTACCCCATGTACGTTCAGGTGATGATTTTGAAGCGACAGATGAGAATGCTCTACGAGAGGAACAGTCTCGTTTGTGTATCAACGGAGGCACCAGGAAATCCGACGTATCCGCACTTTTCAATGCGTGCACAAACGGCAAATCCGATACGAATGATCAACGTGTACAGACGAGGAGGTTTCGTGAACAATCAAGGGCCGCCGACGTCGACGAAATTGGCAGGAATGCTGAGGCAAATAAAAACGTTTCAAAAGCATTTAAAATCTGACACGTAATCACAAAACCACGCAATGATTCATTTTCTTAAAAAATCCATCCGTGTGATCGAATTTTGTCAAGTTGTCAATATAAACAGCAAACTATGTGAAAAAAAGTCAAATAAAATAATAAAAATGATTGGACTTCAAGGAAATTTGGGCAGATGAAAGAAAAAAATGAGCAGAGCGAGTAAGAAAATTCAGGAGATTCTTTCGTGGCATCGACCCATTTCGCTATCTCGAATATATATTTTTTCCCTTTCTCAATTTCAATAATATGACTGCGTTCATGTAGATATTTTTAATATATATACTTTGTATATACATATATTCAACACATGTATAAACGCAAAGAGTCGTTGGTATATAATACATATATATATATAATATAATAAGGCCAGCCGAAAAAAAAATCAGCACTTTATTTTCTTGAAGACAGTGATGAGAATGTTGGAATTTATGACGAAGAGAAAACTCCGTGCAAGGACGAGGTCGTAGTTGTGAAATTTTTTTTCAATATTCAACGAGAATCATCGATTTTTATTTTCAATTGCAAAAAAATATAAGAGTCGCTTGCGCAAACTTTTGATATTTAACCACAACTTCGCTCTTTTTACATTGCGTTGTTTTCTATCGCGGTGCTCCAACTTTCTGACAACTATGCTCGAGAATAAAAATGTTGAATTCTTCTAAAGACCGCCTGATTTTATATATATGTATATATACATTTAAAAAAATCTTTTTCTCTCTCGTAGACATTCTTTCGTAGACTCTTTGAGTCGATGCGTGCACTTTAATATCTAGAATGATGGAACGATATATCTAAATCAGGTGACGCACCTACAGTGGGCTGAAGTAAAATTATTTTCGATTGTTTTCTCCTCGTCTCGAGTTTTTTCCTCCTCCTTTTGACACTCGCCTCGGTGGTATTTTAGTTCTGACGTTTGTTGCTGTCGTTTAAACTCTACGAGCTGACTAAATAATGTCTCGGAGGGTATTCTTGCTAGATATGTCGTTAAAATTCACACGATTCTTCCAGTCTGTGAAAATATAGTTGGCAAAGAGTTTTATTGTTTTGTTTTTTCGCAACATGTGTTTTCTCGTTTGGTTGTCGTTCTAGAAAGCATTTAAATAGCAGCTCCTGTGCGGCATGTATTTTTATTTTTCTTCCGAGAGTAAATCGCTGCTTTTCAACATTTCGATCCTTTTTACTTCCCAAGCCTCGATGTGCCGTTTCTATTAAACTACTGAAAGAAAAGTATATAGATACATTTTGTTTTAAGCAACGTTTTTAATATAAAACTTTAAATCTATACGCCTAAATGACGAATTATTTTGTTCTCTCGCCAATCGCGAGAAACTCGAACGATGGGTTCGCTTCGTATTTTTCTCTCATTCCGCTTCGGTCTATTTGTTTTCTTCGCCTTCTTTTCATCGTTTTTATATTTCAGCTGTTGACCCACGAGCCCACCTCAGCGGTTTCTCGCGACACAAATATCCCTCTTCCTTTATTTATATCACAGACTAAATGATGCTTTGGTCTAAAAAAATCGTTTCTCTCTCTTTTTTGTTTTTTTTTCTTTCATCTTTTCTTTCTTGTAATATTTTTAAGTTATATTCCGATTTCATTGATCAGTGGACGAAAGAGCGCTCCCAACGACTTTTCGTTCTCGTTCTCGGGCCGCGATCGACTTGTTTTTCGCATTATTGTTTCGGAATTAAAAAGCGACCAACGATCGCCACGACCTTAGCGATAATGTTCGAGACACCAGGGTCGACGATACGAAAAACTTAATATTTTGTCCGATCGTGAAAAAAGAGTTAAACTCGCGCTTAGTCTACGGAGCATCGTCCAAGTCGATTGAAAATGAATAATGCTTGGCAATTATTTTCAATTGTATCTCGTTCGTTCGCGAAACGCTCGAAAACGATCGCGACGAGTATACATTTCCAGTTTTTTCTTCCTTTCTCTTTTAAATTAATTATTACGTTTTCGAACGTTTCCCCATCTTGTATGTATTAACACTATGATATTGTTGGATAACTTTTTTGTTTCTTCTTCTTTTTATGGTTGAATTATCAAACTTAAACTGTAGCACCGTCGATAAAAAATTCGTCAACTTACCAAATAGCGATTGAGAAAGTACGTGCCATAAATCCCTAGACAAATTAGTTCGAATGCCAACATTTTGTTTTCTCGATTATTAAAAGTATTTTTGATTTTTCGATAAATCATTGCACGCGGTCGTTTTACTGCAATTATTCATTTTTCGCAGTGGCTACCCGTCCGGGTAGTCGGATGATTAGTATTCGTCCGGACACGCTTTTGCTTATTCGTCCGGATGTGATTTTAGTGTACGAAATAATGTTTAACTTGGTAAAAATAATAATGGAGCGAATTTGGTGGAAAAATGAATTTGTCAGAGAGATCTGAGTTTCGAAAGTGCGAGGAAACGATTGGTAGTCCTGTTCGGTAGTTATAAAACACTAATTTGCTTAGGAATAGCAATACTTACTCAATTAATCGCTTTCCGAACGATACGACGGAAAGATCAACGAGTCGTTTTTATTATTTCACATCCGCTCAAATTTTGTCATTCAATGCGTTATACTGACGTAACATTTTATAGTACTCTTATACATTTACAACGTGTAATATCTCTTAGAGTGGTTAAACTTATGCTTTACAAAATAATCCAATATTCTTTATCATCTCTCAGTTATTCCACCACTTCATAGCCTTTTGAGTCTCGATTAATGAGAAACGATGGTCGTTATATTTACAAGAATAAAAACTTTGTTCTTAACCACTTGAGTTTTCTTTTTTCCACCCATTTTCTCTCTTCCTTTTGACAAGAAACAGTGAGAAATTTTTACGAGTTTAAATAAATATAATACCATCAAAAAACATGTCTCAAGGTCAAACATGAAATATAAAAATAAGAAAAACTCAAAAATTGTTGTAACGATGTTTAAAAAAAAAATGCCTCGAAAAAACAGACAAAAATCACTCGAAATCGTCGTCCTGTCGTACGAACGTTTTTACAGAAAATTCGACAAGTTGTTTTCTGTTTGAAGTCATTTGTTTTCACGTCGAAACTATGTTTTGGGAAATTAGCTGTGAAAAGTATTTTTATCGCGTATTTCAAGCACAATCGTGTGCTCGGTTCAGATATACCGTCATGCGTTTTTGGCGAGCAGGGCGTCGATCAGCCGCAACTTGGCTTTCGTCTGTTTATATGATTCGTAAACTGTTGTTACGTGGGGTCCGCGATCTTCTCGTTGCATTCGACGACCAGCTCGGACCTCGAACTGGGCCTCGAGTTCTTTCAAAGCTCTGCGGAGACGCTTTTTCTCTTCCCTCGTTACACGCTGTTGAGCCAAAAGTTCCTCTCTGTCGAAAAGAATTCCCGATTGAGTACAAAATCGATTGAAAAAATGTCTCGAGGCTCGAGGCTTGAGAAAAAGTGCAATACTGACTGAGGAAGAGCGTGGAGACTTTCTCCAGTACCACGACTGCCTTCGCTGCTACTGTGTTGACTATCGCTGTCGGTCGGGAGTTGCTCGGCTGGTTCGATACAATCGAGAATGCCACGATGAGACATGTCCGGCTCGCTGGCTCTTCGTTCGCCATCGGCCGCGCCACCGGGCAACGACGAAGACGTAAAATCCATAGCTTCGTGTTCCAATATAGTTGCCAATTCAGGAATGCTGTCCTTGTTCTTCCCCTGCAATCGGCGACGAATTAACTTCGAGGATACAATTCTCCTATTCGATCGGAAGAGACGACGAAAACAAACAAAAAAAACTTAAAAAAGCGAAGTAATTGCTTTTCATGGTAAAATCATACGCAGGCGATTGCCAAGAAGCTATTGCAAAAAAAATCTCCAACTTTTTCATGGTTTTTGAGGAAATAAAGTGAAAATTATGGAAACTCACAGCTCCAGCACGGATGAGAAGTCTCTTCAGAGTTCTGTAACGATCATAGAGAGGTCGCACCACAGCGCGATCTTCTTTGGTAACCGGTCGACCGAATGCACCCTCGATATGAAGCAAAGCCTTTTGGACCGCAGTTTTCTCCTCCATAAGCTGTTCGTACGTCAAGTCATCCATGTTGTCGGTTCTGTTGGATTTAATACGCTTTCCGCAGAGTTTCCTGTCGACGTCCTTGACCATGTCTTCCATAAGAGCAGCTCTCGTTTTTTCGGGACTATTATTGTTGTTGGTAGTGGTGACGGCGTTGCTCAGACGTGAATTTGCATTCGCGAGGAGGGCACTGATGGGATCCTCCTTAAGCAATTTATGCTCTTTCCTCAGTTTGTTAAGTTCTGCGCACAATCTTTTTATGTCACGATTGCTCATTTTGTCCGAGTGGCTCGGACGATAACCGAAATTCTCCTCAAATTCTTCTTCGTATTTTTTAATCTTTTTCTTCAGGCCATTTATATGTTTTGTAAGAGTTTTGAGTCCGATCTCCGTGGGATTCGGGACGTTGGGTGGTTCATCGGTTTCTGAGTAAAATCGTCGTGGCACGAGCAACGAATTGCGCGGTGACAACATCGCTTCCACTCGTGATATCGTTTCTTCTTCCTGAAAAATTCAACGGATCACATTTTTTCACAAAATTTTCCAAGATAAAAAGAGTTTTCATTTTTTTTACAGAGACACGAGAAATTCTTTTGTTTTGTTCGAAAGATTGCACGTACGTTTCCTGGTCGATGTTGAAAACCCCAATTAGTCGGCACCGGATTGTTCAGGTCTTCGTGGTCCAAAATATGAGCACGAACCGGAGATGGCGATCTGCTCGGTCCACTGCTGAGCATTTCCAGAAAACTCTGTCCGCTCGAACCATTCGATCTGTTTGAGCCAGGAGAAACTGCATACACGCCATCGGACTCGTCTTCGTTTTCCTGCATTCAACATTTTTCAACAAGTTAACAAAAAAATGTTTTTTTTTTTCCTAAGTGTTCCGAATGCATTTCTCAGAGGCAGTGAAATGGTGATTCGTGTAGGCGACAAACTTGTTTCATAGTGAAGAAGAGAAAGTCTGTATACCTTTGTAGAATTTTGATCAGCTTCGAGTCCCTTGTGAACCTTTCTACGTCGTCCCTGTCTTCGTCCACGTGGTGCGATGCTCCGAGAAAATCTCTCGCTGCTTCGTAATCTTTCGACATCGCATTCGAATCTTTCGGCGGGAAGAATAGCATCAGACGGCGAGGGTATCGGCGATGGTTTCGTCGATACCGGCGAGACGTTTGTTCTCTCGTTCAGTGGCAAGCCACTGCATCGCTGAAACGTGACAAACGCCAAAAATAATAATTAACACGAAAGTAAAATAAATATTGAATAAAAATAAACAATGAGTGAACGGAGGCCAACATAAAAAAATGCTGAATATTTTTCATTGATTGAGAAAGACATTTCGAGTTATTGAGAAAGTTTTAAAATCTTACCACTCCGTGTCCCATGTCTTGTGATGTTTGAGACAACAAATGAGGATGTTTGTCGGTGTTGAAATCTTCGTGACTGCTAACCCGACGGATCGACTCGGCTACATTAGTCGTTCCTTCTAAAATACGTTCCTCGCTGTTGCTCCTTATGAGTTTCCTCTCCTGACAACAGGACTCTCGACGTTCCTTACGTTTGCGCGGTTTCAGCGCGCAAAGTAACGACGTCCTGTCTGTTTCCTTCGTTGTTTTCTCCTCGTGGCTCGATTCACGACGACAAACTTTACACTCGTTTGCTATTACGGGATAGCTCGTCGTAGTGTTGCGAATGCTGCAATCAAACCATCGAAAAGTTTGTCATTGTCATCGTTGCTATTTTTTTATATTTTTATTTCGAAAAATGTGGATATTGGTATCGGAAAATTCTTGCAAATGAATGCCTCGTTTCGGCAAATTGTAGTCAAGAAACCGATCGAGTTTTTTCACTTTCTTAACCAAGTTTGAATGATTAGTCTAATTATTCTTGTCTAATTTCCATTTACTATCGATCGACCGGATTTTTCAATAACTCTTTTTATTTCGCATGTACTTTACGTCCTCAAAAAGGACATTTGGATTTTTTCAAAGGACTTTTTCCTGTAAACATAAAAAAAAAGCCTCGGAAATACTTGCGAATACGTTTTTATGTTGGAAAATAAAATACTCTATTATTATCCAAGCTCTTGGACTCGAACACCGTTATAGCAATGATACGCAGCAATGAATAGCAAATAGCAGCAGTGAAAGACTTGTGTCTGTGGGTGCGTTGTACTGCGCTCCGGAGTGATATGTAAAAATGTGCTAACGACAAGAATCGATGTTTTTCCACGAGCATTAAAATTGACGAGAGATTAAAAATACTTTTCGTTACGTTTGCATTACAATTTTGCGACGAGGTGAAAATTGTAATTTTATAAGTTATCGATTTATGGAGCGCTAACGGCAAATGTATAAGAATGTGCAGCTGTCACTGGAAGGTGACTCAAACTACTATTTATCTTACGTAAAGTGAGGAAGCCGGCGCTAAGTTAAAAGTGTCGAGACTGCGAAATATCTACGTCGTGGATGTGTTGCGACGATATATATAAACGGCATAGTCTGCTCATTCACGTGACTGCGGATTTTTCCTGCAGTGTCATTAAATGTTCGTAAAACTTGGTAAGAATTAAATCGGGACAAATCGAATTTGCGGGTTTCAAACTTTTATGCGCTCCTGAGAATTGCTTAATCTTCGTTAACCAAAGCAAAAATTACAAATTTATTTCAAGAAAGTAAATATTTTTCCGGCGTGGAAAATTTCGGAGAGGTCGAGTGGGGAGTTACAAATATTGTCACTGTCACCCTGCGATTGAGAACTCTTCGAAAACAATTATCGAGGGTGGTCCAAACTTTAGAGAAAAATGTGTAATTCCAAATTTCGGAGAAACAAAATCTACAAATAATTCGTAAACAAACGATTAATGATTTGCAAGTATTTTGCTTACTCTCAGAAAACAATTCGTCAGGATTATGCACAGTGGTAAATTTAATTCAGAGTTCAATCGAGTCCATGGCTTATGCATAATGTTCCGATAATAGTTAACAGTGAGATAATAAAGTGGAATCATTTCGTCATAGAGAGCGACGATTAAATCGATCACATCTGTACGCGTTACGTCGATTTAATCTCCTCTCGTGGTTTCAAGCTCTAAATATGTACATACTTGGGGTGAGCTAAGGTTACAGATGCAATCGTCATTTATTTTCAGCGTCTATCGAATTACACAGAAACATGAGAGAATTACGCAGGAGGTGAAAAATAGGTTTTTCGAAAATCATCGTCAGAAAATTGTTCGTAAAATATTTTAAGATTTTTGAGTCTTTCGGATTTGAGATTTTTGCAGAAACGAGTTACGTAACAGTGAAAAATTGGAAATTTTCGAAATCTGGCTCAAAAATTAGCGGCAGGAAAAACAACATGGACATCGCGTTTTATTTACTCGTTCGATTTATTTTCCTTTGTTTGGGCGAAATCAAAGCATACGCGATGTTATTCAGGGTTAAGTGTGTACGAGCAAAACTCGTTTTTGATGTTGCTTTGACACGAGCCAGGTGTGATAAAGAGTGGAACCGGCTTTTAATCGGATGGTATCCGACCGGCAGACTAAATGGCGCTTCCAACTTTTCTGTCCTCTTCCTACAACCTTACTCTCTTTCTCTCGGTTTATTTGCTTTTACCTATTGGTAGAGAGGTTTAGTGCTATGACTCATAAGCCAAACAGGTATATTCGTCGGCTCGGGGTCCGGTGGAAAATTTCAAAGCACCTGCGCATTGTTGCATCAGGGCAGATTCTTCGCCGAGACAATTTTTATAGCATATTCGATATTTTATAGAACCTTCGAGTAAGGGATTTGTCTTTAGGAATTGTTGACTCGATACATCCCATAAAAGAACAATTTCATTATATTTTCCAATTAAGAGATTATTTCCGTTGTTTCTAATTGTCTTTTCCTTTCTCTCGTCGTCATTGATCATTTTTCTACAATATCTTCAGATTATTTGCGATCCCAAAATATTTCCATTGCACGTTGTATGATTAATGAAAATTTTATTCACGTTCATGCTCCATTAACCGGATCACTACTTTATTTTATTTTTTTCGTTGTTGGTCAAGCGGATATCCGTGAAAAAAAAAAGTGGTTTTGTTTACTTTTACGAGTGGAAATAAATTCCCAATATGACGAAAGAATGAATTGCTGATTAGCTGATTGCATTTTTACAACAGCGTGCTTATTGAGCCCTTGTTTTTTTTCTTTTTCATTGTTATTTATTATTTTATAATATTTATAAGTTTTTATCGATTTTTAATCTGTCTTCGTGCATCGAATCAAGGAAAGGAGTGAGAACTAGCGAAACAAATGTTTTTCCATAATCGAGAGCGAAGCTGTCAAGGACACTTTACACATATGTAGAGTGGGGGCTGAACTGCAAGGCTGGGAGAGAACATAAATATTTTCTCAATCGACGTTATGCACTCGTCGAGATATAAGGGGCGCGGTAGGAGAATTTTCCACTGCCGGTTTTCTTCTCCCCCTTCGATATCTAATAATACGTGCACTTTGCGAATGAGTGTTTTTCTTTTTCTTTTATGATTATTTTCTTTACGATCGAACGCGTCCATCCCACCTGCTGCACACCTCCGTCAATTGTTGGTCAAGATTTATGACAATCATCGCTATGACCGTGTTACTTTCATCGGATTAATTTCTCTCGGTAATCCTTCCTACCATTCCAACGAGAATGATACATGAAACGAATTTTTAAAAGTCTAGACAGCCCAGCGAACCTCGAATTTCGAAAGTCTTTTTTTTCCACACAGTCCCATCGAAATATTCCACTCGAAAAAAAAAAAGTTTGGGTCTGGGTAGGAAAATGGTAATAAATATTTCGTGGATAAACTGTTTGAAATTTTCTGAGAGTTCGAGAGCAAAATGACATTCTCAGGGATTTCAAAACAGAATTTTTTGGAATGAGGAATAACAGCGTTTTCTCTTATTTGATAATCGCGATAAATAAACGATTCCAGGCTTTACAGTCTTGACTCTTGGAAGGTTTAGCTACGGTGTAATAATTATTTAACAAGCTTGTTTTCACCGCAGCGTAACAAACTGTGTTTTAATTAATATCAATTTGTAAATTTCGACAACCTTCCTCTCGCGAATGCTGAACAAATAAACGAAGAAAGTAAATGGAGTCTTTGTCAAGTGCTACGAAAAGTGTTGACAGTTTAATTCATCGTTGTTTACTTCCCCGAACACCAATGACCCAAATAAAATCGTGTTAAGAAACTTTTATTTTCCATCCAGTAAAAAAATCTCATCGATCCAGAATGCTTGTGAAAAAAATTCATATTTTCTCTCGTCAAATGAAAGGACTCACTCGATTTGTTTAGAGTAAATAAAAAAATAGAACTCTGTCTTTATTTCCCTCGTAATAAGTCCAACAACTCGTGATTCGCGTAATACTAAAATAATGGTCTATTCGTATAAACGCGAACTAGTTGTCACCGGATTAGCGTGCTCGTGGAAGAGACAATTATGATTAAAAAAAAAAAAAAATAGAAAAAACGTACTCACGTTATTCGAACGTGTGGTGCGTATCGATATATATATATGAGTATTTATGGATATATATCTATACAGGTTCATGTACTGATAAGTGAGTTCTGTTCCTCGATGATTGGTCCTTGACGAAGAAAACTCATGTGATCACGAACACCAACTTTCTTTTCCAATAGAAAACCACCGGCGCAAAGACGAGTCTCTCGACGATTCGAGGAAACATTTATTTATGAGTTGAGAATTAGCGTTGGTAATACAATTTTATTTCAAATCGAATAACAGTGAATTTTATTCGCGATGAGTAGAAAGTGAATGCTCACTTTTTGTTTGGGTTAAAAATTGTTAAAATTCATTGAGGAAAACGTTTTGATTCACTGTCAAATTTTTAATTAATATTCTTTGGCTTGACGAATAAAAAAAAAGTTTTTTTTATTGTCAAGAAACAGACATACTAATTCCAAATAATTCGTGCACTTCTGTTTATGCGATTATTCACGTCGTACGAAAACGTATTTCAACGTTTTCTTCAGTTTTTCCCGCCGGCTTCTCTCACAATTATTTTTATTATTGTTTTTATTTTTATTTTATTTTTTTAAAAGAATTCTCGCTCTTTGTCGCGTCAAGTTACAGTGTTTGTCGCGTTCGTGTGTTGTTGCTGACCGCGCGATGAGAGCTTTTCGAAAAGGCTTTCGACACCGTAGCACGTCGGAGAGCGGACTGCGCCGGCTTGCCGGTCGAGCGTAGTCTATATCCGTATTGTATCGGCGTGCCCCGCGCGCCGGCTCGCCCATGATATTATGTACACTAGTCTTCAAAATACACTGCCGTATTCCGAGCCGGCAACCGCAAAAACGTCCCCGGAATTAATTTGTTCATTCTCGCTATTTATTATTTTTCTCGTATTCATTTTTTTTAATTTATTCCAATGGGAAATTTATGAAAGTTTGACTCATTTTTTAGTCAATAGTTTCGGAGGATTTTCGCGGCTGCATTTTAGAAAATAATGTGTAAACGTTTTGCACAAGAATTTCGATAGTTATGAAAAAATGATAAATAAATTCTTGTGTAGATTGTTTTCAAACAGATCGCGTGAAATGGGACACGAATTATGGAGAGGTCTGTACCAGCGCACGACTGATATATACATACATATGTACATAGGGCTACACGAGATTACGAGAATGTTCGTATGGACACACGAGTGTTACGAACCAGGGACGTGATTAGATGCTTAATAACCCTGCGGAATAATTCCGTCGAAGATTGACAGATAAAAAGGTTTTTTGTCATTCGAATCACTTCTCAACAGCTTTGAACTTTCTGATTTTCTAAATCTCTTGATTCGCCACTTGATTCGCGTTTGAATATTTTTTTAAATTATTTCGATAAAAATTTTATTTTTCCGGCGCGGGTCGGTGGTTCGATTTGCTGACGAAAATCCTGTGCCTCTGAATCAGGAGGCACAGGGAATCTCTTTGTTACTTTTTATTCTGAATTCTCATGATTTTAGACACGAAAACTGTGCGTCGGGAGATTTTTCATCGAGCGGGACCGAAAATGAGATTTACCGAAATTTCGATGACACTCAAGCAGTCGGGGACGTGACGGTGTCAATAATCTGCTGAATTCTTAGCGATTATCGATTTTGACGTTCGCGGGGCGATGGATTATAAATGAAAGTGGAAAAACGTTACAAAACATGAAATATCGATCGTCCTCGGGAGGACAAATCTGCAAGACGTTTCGTTGAATAGCACGACATGCTAGAGTAACGTAGTATTCCGAGGCATCGTCATGCACATCGTCGAAAGTGCATTCACGTAAATTACATCCCAGGGCCGTGCTTGTCTGAAGATTGACCCTGGTAACTAAAGGTCTTGGATCGTCAACGAGACAAAAGACACTCGAGATGGTACACGAAGGTTCGCAAACTCTGGTTATTCGATCATGCAAAAAATCCATCACGGGCTCACTCTTTACCTCGTGACAAAAGTTCGTAGGAACGAGTCCGAAACTTCCAACAAACAATAATGCGTCGAATTTTCTTTTACACAAAATTTTAAGATTGATTTCCAAAATGGTAGGGCACGTTTGATATTTTTCATAAAAATTCCTCGTAATCATTCGGTCTGTAAAAAGATGTATAATGTCAGAATAAAATTGACGTAATAATGACGATATTTTATCAACCCTTGCAGCAGTGAATTGTTGTCAGAGGGAGTGAAAAAATGTCTGCAACTCCCAACAGATAACTCGGGCCAAATGTGTTGTTATTGATTTTCCTCGATATTTTATTTTTCGGAATTTATCGCCTCTCTCTTTTTTTGCTGCAATCCGATGATCCTTTGTCACTTATTTCGATGCATTGTATTTTTTTATAGTTTGCTCAGTGTACGAGTTGGGAAATGGTCNTCGGTTTTTTGCAGTTTTCTCCCTTAATAATTGAGCGATCAAATTGTTTCACCTCTCATTTTTTTCGTTTTTCAATTCTTTATAATTCGTCCTTTGGAACAAACAACATTCCTTCAATAGTTTGTCTGTTATAAGCAAAAAACAAAAAAAAGTGCTGTTTTTTTCACTATTTTGTTAATAACAAAATAAATAGTGAAAATCTCGAGTGGAAAAGTATGCAGTTATGATCGGGGAGCGATTCCGCGTCGAATGGCACCCGCGGCTTGCCATTAGTATTTTTTACAAAATCTGGTGATTTTAGAGCTCTATTGCTTGGCCTATGGCTAGTCTAGGAGCCCATACCGCTATAATGCTATAGGAAGACGACGAGGAAGAGAAGGCAAGAGTGTAAAAGAAGTAGAGAAATGTATAGTGGTTACTATAAGCTACTGTGCAAAGAAACCGGTTAGTCCTTTCGTCCTTCCGCGCTCATCGAGCCAAAACACGAAACATAATATCCTTCGAGGGTACAGTCATCCTTATGTGTGTGACGAAATATGTGATCAAGGATTTCCGTTGCGGAGAATCCTCGGGTTCGGTATGATGGCCAAAAAAGCAAATAAAAAAAAAAATAAATAAAAAATTGTCGCCTCAAAAAGAATCTTTCATAAAAATGGGCATTTTTTTGCACAGCAAATTCGTGATACGTTCTGAAATTTTCCACATGCCTGATCCGTCAAAATATAAATCTAAAAATAGATTTTTTGTCGTCACGGTCAAAGGAAATTTTTGTCCCGATATTCCTATTCGCGATCGATCGTTGTGATGGAAAGTACAACGTTGCATATTTTTTCAAACCTTTTTTTTTCGATACGAGGCATTAAATTCCTTTGACCGCTCATTATCCGTGAAATAATTTCAATGTGGATGATTCCACGAGTATCGACAGGCTGTAATAACGAGGGAAAATTAATTAAACGCTGCAATGCTCTTGGTCATTTTTTAACGGTCGATGGGGAGCTCGGAAGAGCAAATAAATAGCAAAATAACTGAGCGACATCAAGTCACGAGCTTGGATCGATTGTGTCGATGTATTTTTTAATTTACACACTCCGATGATTCATTCGAACTTGGGCCTCGGCGAATTGAATAACGATTCGTGAAGTAGTTTAAATGCAAAAGTCGCTTGCAACATCCATCGGTTGATACGTTCGAATGAAAATAAAAATGACATGAAAAAAATGGAGAAAAATAATGAGCTACCGCGAGATTGCTTCGGCGAGGACTGCATTTCTAAAGATTCTAACAATTATTGATTCGACTTGTGAAAGCTTCGTGGTAGCAGGATTGAATAACAAATAATTACCAACGCGGAATCCCATTAAATCCTATAAAGAATAACGAACCGATAAAAACAACGGGTTGACAACTCACATTTGCACTCGATTATGTCATCGCGGATATTCGATTACCTGGTCAATCATGCCCCCTCGGACTTACACAATGCCACGACTAGGAACGATGTAAAAAAAAAAAGAAATGAATTTGTACACGCAATTATTTTAATTACATCGATGAAAAAATTGTCAACGTCATAAAAACAACGTTTTTTCACAAAGTTCGTGCATTTCTTTTCCAGAACTTGGAAAAATTGATATGGGTACAAAAATAAAAAAAGCCCAGAGTCTTTGAGAAGAAAGTCGACCGGAAGTAGAGTGATGACAGTTTTGGTAGTTGCTCATCCAACCAAGATCATTTAAAAACGGAAATGTAGTATATGATGCGAACTTAATAGATGGCGTAGAAAATAGAAAATTAGAGCTTCACCATTTGGAGCGAGGAGTACGCTGCGCGAAAGATTCAATTTCCGGTACTAAAATGAGAGAAGCACCATAGTCGCGCGTTTCCCTTGACCTCGAGGGATCGATTCTACCTCCTCATTAATCGAGTCTACAAAAACAGGCTCGGTCTCGTTAAAAAAAATAGTAAAATATATTCTGTTGTCTCTCGTAAGTGTAAATAATGCGCAGATATTTTTAAAAATCGAAATCCGGAAAAAATTGCATGAATTTAATGGAGACGATGTTTCGGTTATGGAATTTGAGTCTCGAGGGGATAAACTCTGCGACTTGGCACGCTGCCATGATATTGAACGCTGTTCAATGTTATCCGCGCTGGCGAAACACCGGCTGCACGCTTTAATCTACCTTTTTCGAGCGTGCGAGGTGCGCGCACCTTTTAGATCGTACGTAACTAATAACTCGAATTTGGACAACATCCAGCTTGCCTGGGCCTCGCTTACAAAGGGGAATTATTTAGGCGCATATGCGAAGGAGGCGTTGCCGAGCTTTCTCACGTGAAGACGCGGTCTACGACGTGCTTGCCGGAGTAATCGTTCGTCTTACATATGCTTCATCGGGTTCAAACAGAAATCTTTGACGTCAACGAAATTCTATTTTAGGGTCTTTCTTGCTGCTGGCTGCTCGCGCGTTTTTAGTAAATATATCGCGAGCATAAACGCACAGAGACACGTCAAACCATACATAACGTGTATGTGAGACGATCAACCGGGTAATAACTGGATGACGATTCCATTAATAACGAAGAATTACCGTAATTCTCAAACCAATGCGAAACGAATTTATTCAATACGATGAAGTTTTAATTTATATTTTTATCGTCGCACACGATGCTCAATTTGGCAGAATGCTGGTCGAATAAAAATTGTCGCGCTTTTAATTCAGCGTTCCTAATTTATAAAAATCCAATTGTGCTCAAAGATGTTTTTCCGTATTTGTCACATTATTCTTCGAGTTTTCACTTTGAATTTCTCGGTTCTGTTTATTTTGAAATTCTCCTTCGAATGAAAATCCTCTGTTTTTTTTTTTTTTTTCAATTCCGAGGAGGTGAACATTTCGTTTGATTCGTTTGATGGAAATTCGCTAAAAAGAGCGGAATAAAGAGATAAAAAATGGAAAATTCGTGTACACCATTTAGACGAACATTTCACAAATATTGACTTGACCTAATATTTTTTTTTTCATATTCGCTATCTGTAGCAAAAATACGCGTAGTCACGATTGCGGAATGAGCAAAAAATAAATATATAAAATAAGAATTGCTCGTGTGGTCATCGACCAACACACACGTGGCCATTTCGTGGGTTCGAAAACAAGACTCCGAATGTTTTTTTACACGTGTTCTCATTACCTTCGGACCCTCGTCACGTATTCTTTTTTCTGCTACTAAATCTCTGACATTTTCGTACGATAACGCGTGTTTTTGTACCACGAGTCATTAAACTGTCGAACACTCTCGAATCCATCTCTGAATTCGTGCCATTGACTACATCGCTATTCGGGGGACTGTATTGCATAATCGTTGGATGGTTGCCCGAGTGCAAAAAGTTGAAAAAACCTCTTAAGGATGTTGTGTTCGGATCGCCATTCCCAAAAGTTAATACCCGCCGAGAACAGAGGGGGATCGTATGATTTCGTGTTTAATACAGTAGCGTCTCGGGTAATTCCATAAGAGACCGAATAGAGAGAGGCTGATTGATCGATTAATGCAAAGGCTCATTTTCTAAACGTTGTCAAATTTCCGAGGAATTTTTTCCTGTAATAATTCATTTTTCTGCCCAAGAGAAAAGGTTGAGAAAAAATCGCGAAAACAAATCGTCGCTGATGTTTTTTTCCCTACGGTACCCATTACCCTCGATTTGTGTACAAGAAGATCAACCAGTTTGCTGCATGCAAATGTGACGAGAATTAGCAAGAAGTTTCTCTTTTTTTTTTTTTGAAAAAGTGAAGGGGCGTTCGAATCTTTTAATGTTGTTTTTTGTTGTTTCGTTTGGTTTTGTTTTGGTTGCTACAGGTCGCACGTGTATTTCTGCAGCGGAGAGACGAGGATCCCGGGGCGGAGGGGGGGATATCGCGAAATGGAAAATCACAAGGATCCGCGCCCTCCGCGTTCGTCTGGTCGTCTAACCGGTTCTCTGTCTCCGCGACTCGACACGCTCATACTCGCGATGTATATTGTGTATTGTATCATTTATATTCGAGGATACACACGTGGCGCGAAAAAGGAAAACAAGAAAAAATATTTTTGACCTATCGAGACGGTGAAGCGCGATTATGGCTAAAGTTTCGTGGATAGAACGATATTCTGCGATTTATCTCAACGAGGCAACATCCGAATAAACTTTATTGCAAGCAACCAACAACAAAGCTTGTCGATTTTATTTTAAACTCAATGAATAAAACATCAATTCAGATGGAAGTCTATTTTCATCTTTTGCCTTTTTCATCAGTTTGCACGTACAAATTGCCAGTTTACTTTCGGGGCAGCAACTCTTCGTTTCCGGACTCAATTTACTACGTCAATATAATTTCAGTGCTTTCGCACAATTGACCAGCGTGTTTGAACAATTCGTCAACTCCGTTCCCCTCTGTATTCGTGACTAATATTCTATAAATTGAAGCCGCGTAAATACGATGGAAAGTTTTTTTTTCATACACGCAAAAGCTGCGACCACTTTTTCTCTCTTTTTTTTTGCCCGAATGTGTTATTTTTGGGTTTATGAGCTCGAGGCAGGCGCAAAGTGAATACGTTTGACGTAAATAACCGATATGTTTCATGTTGCAAGGTTTATCAGCCGATGACAGTCATCGAATCGATCATTTTTCTGATCGTTGTCGACATCTGTCAATTATATTCTTTACCGTAATTCAATATTATGAAAAATTGTGAGTAATTCGTTAATGAGCATTTCTTTTGAGGAAACTTTCAACTTTGAGGAAAATGGAATTAAGAAGAGATAATTAAGGGGCTTTTATCACTTTGGATATTATTTTGTGTGATGTACAAAATTGCTGAGGCTCGCGATACACACCGGGCTTTCCGGAAGGGCTGTGTATTCCTTCTGGAAAGATCTCGGTCGACGAGTTTTCAGGGTCAGCGAGATGGACGTCTACACGTAAGACACCTGACGGTCCTTCCAAGGTCACAAACCCAACACAGTTATCGTGTTGCCGTCTGTAGTTTCTTTTGTTGGGACAAGTTTCGTGGTGTGAAAATGGAACTTTCTAGTATGTGCATCAAGAGAAAAATTTGGCTAATGAAAAAACCATTTTCTTAGATCGTTTGCAAATAATTGTGCAAGTTGCATAAGAAATGCTGGGGAGCATTGCGGACGTTTTGTTGATTAACCCTTCGAGTGCATACTGGGTCGTCTTGATCCCAAAAATATTCTGTCACCGATTATTTCGCATTTAATGGCAAAAAATATTTTGGCATTTACTTTCCGTTTTCGTAAAAAAAATTTGAGGCCATAAAATATGGACAATTCACTACAAGAAACGTCTCTACAAAAAATGCATATATATCGAAATAAAATGATTCGAAAAACGCCTTGGGTCAGATTGACCCAATATAAATTTCAGTGTTAAAATTCTTGTCCTTGAAAAAAAGTGTATCGGATTTTTTTTTCATCTACGTAGTCACTGAATCGGATAAAAAACTAAATTAGAATAAAAATGGAAAAACAGTGATGAAAAATGTTTTCATCACGCAACTCCAAAGAGTGCAAGATGCTTTTTTGCTCAATTTGGAAATAATAACGATGTTGAATGTGACACACGGATTCGGAGACGAAATATGATTGCAGCACTAGCGTAAAATCGATCGCGGAGGAGAAATGATTTATCGATTCATTTTCGATCACAGAGAGGTAAGTGGGTTTGAACGGTGTATACGAATCACATGCGAATTGCGCGTTTCGTTGCTAACCGGCAACCAGAGACAGAGGAGAGCACAAATGGAGAGGCGAAGAGAGGGAGGCGCACGGATCGATTGACTCGAATTGCGCTTCGAGGAACGTGCATTTACGTCGCAAAACTAAATTCAATTTAGGCTGCTACCCTTATCAAATTTCCCTCAGTAATTTTCACCTGCTACCTCAACAATCAATTGTTTCCACGAAAATAAAAAAGCATAAGGTTCTTTATTCGATTAAACGTTCATGGGAAAGCAAAACAACCGCCATAATACCGATCGAGGATGAAAAATAAAAATTTTATTGTAAAACATTGATTAGTTCCTTTTAATGTGCAAAATTCCTATGCTTACTGCAGCGACCGAGAATTTCCTCAAGGCATTACTATGAGGAAACGACTCTTTTTTGGATTGCTTCAAAATTTTGTATTTTTAAGTTTTTTTTTAAATATTTTCTATTAATTTTATAGTTTGGCACCAAAACTAATTTTTTTCTGCTATGAATAAAAATTTTCTGACGTTTACAATTTGAGATATTTCATTTCCATTTTTTTTTTAATTTTCTCATCCAAAAGCGTGCAAATTGGAGTCACGTTTCCTTAGAAAGTTGCAAGAATAAAAAACAAAAGAAACGAGACTCCAATTTACACACGTTTAGATGAGAAAATTAGAAAAAAATGGAAATGAAATATCTCAAATTGTAAAACGTCAGGAAATTTTTATTTTTAGGAGAAAAATGTTAGTTTTGGTGCCAAGAACGTTTATACAAAATGTTGAAAATTTTGAAAAAACTCAACAAAGCCGTTTTGTGATAGTAATACGTTAAAAAAAATCGAATAAAACTGAAAAAACGATTATAAATGACGATTTTATTTTAAAGTGCTCGCTTTTTCGTTGCAGTTGATTTTTTAGTGTCAAATGAGATTCACCGAAAACTCTTTGAACTTGAACTCCTTTATCGAGTGATTTCGCGTCTTTGAATAGAACACGATTCATCATACACGCTATATATATATAAATTCCTCTCACGTAAGAGTATTTTTACAAGAGACATCTATCGTCTAGACGAATCGTCACGATTGGAAAAGTCAAATTTGTTCGTACGCGAGCGAGCGTGTTTCAGGTCCTGGTAAATTGCCAGGATTATGATACGACTTGGTTGAGTTATAGGCCACAGGCTGAAATTAACGTGTTAGTTATCGAGCAGGGGATGGGAGCAAAGTCTGGCGCTGCGTAATGATTGTCAAATTGACAGAGAGAAACAAACTTTTATGAAGTATTTTCGTTTACATTCCAGTCAATAGGCCTCCGTGAGAGTCGAACTCTTTTCGTTATGGTCACATGGAATTTCTATCATAACAACAACCTCCTATGATGTATGGATAAAAATGAATACGAAAACTTGTTCTCACGAGAGACTTACACGTGCATACTGGGTCGTTTCGACCCCAAGAATTTTTCGTCACCGATCGTTTAGCATTTAATTTTCTTTTTCGTCAAAAAACGAATTTAGGGCCAAAAAATATGAATAATTTACGGGGAAAAAGTTTCTACAAAGAAAACAACCAAAAAATGCATATTTACGGGAATGCGCTGATTTGAAAAACGCCTTGGGTCAGATTGACCCAATCTTCAAAGGATCAAGAAATAAATTGCACTGGTTGACTCCGTAAAATATTTTATGTAAAAAAAAAATGCACAAGCGTTTCATCAATTATTTAGTGCGAAGTGATAGCGTAACAGGCTTCGTAGGACGTGAAGCATGAATTTACTCTTCAAGAAAAAATCGTTACGCGATGAGTAATGAGGAAAAAAGAGGCTGAAAGTAACGAGCAGGTCATCGCTGTCAATATGTATACGTAATGAAAAAGTAAAGACTGGGAAGACCTGACCAGGAGCTTACTTTGCTCGCGGCCCTGGAAGAAATTGATGGCTTGGGAACGCATTCATATACGTCTTTTTTCTTTCTTGTCCGATAATCGTATTAGGTTTACGATAATGCTTACTCTAGTAAAGCTTCTGGAGCATCGCACAACCGACAATGGGCCATGAACTCTATTCTACGGGTCTTGCAATATATGAATCGATTTTATTTCATAATCGAGCCCCATTGCGCAAACAGAACTCAAATTAATGGAAAGTGTCTGTGGACGCGNACTTTGCTCGCGGCCCTGGAAGAAATTGATGGCTTGGGAACGCATTCATATACGTCTTTTTTCTTTCTTGTCCGATAATCGTATTAGGTTTACGATAATGCTTACTCTAGTAAAGCTTCTGGAGCATCGCACAACCGACAATGGGCCATGAACTCTATTCTAAGGGTCTTGCAATATATGAATCGATTTTATTTCATAATCGAGCCCCATTCCGCAAACAGAACTCAAAGTAATGGAAAGTGTCTGTGGACGCGGCGTAGGTTACACTGGAAATGAAATTTTGTTAAAAATCGTCGATATTTTGTTCAATACGGTCAACCAAATATTTTTTAGTTGATTTCAAAATTTTTGTTATTTTCGCAGTAAATTTGGTTTCTAATGGAATTGTCAGCAAAATTTACGATTGGAACGACAAAAATTTGCGTCCGAAGAGACTTTCTAGAATATTTCTTGCTGCGATGATACAATTTTTGGGTTTATTCAAAAAAACCGTTTAGTTGGACGTATCGAACGAAATATTGATTTTTTCCAACAAAATTTTGTTTTCCGTGATAAAAATGAGTTTTCTTTCATTAGGGACAGAAGAGTCCAGAGAAAAATGGAAAGGAAGGATTAAAGGTGACACGGTGGATGTCAAACGTGATAAATAATAATTCGATAAGCCTGCTTGTGCGTGGTGCAGTGTGCATTTAAGGAGCATTCGGTGTTCGGACGTGATAGTAATGAGTAAAAGTGGAAGGGATTATCGATCAATCGCTCCGACCGGATGTTTATTAAATTGGGTCAGTTAGGCAGGAATATTGCTCGGTTTCGATCGAGCTGGTTGATACTCGAGAAATGGAATGAAGCAGGTGGATCAAGGGGCCGGGAGAATCATGCTTTTATATATACACGTCATCATTGCTGCGGGCCAAAAGACTTAATCGGATTTCACGTACTACGTGGAATTAACGCGACGCATAATCCACTAATAAAATTTAGTTTGCGCTTCGCATTAACGAGGGATGCTGAGCATGTACAAGGGGAACATCATGTCGAAGGGCATCATGGCGTTCATTGAAAACCACCATCAGTTCTAACGACAATTCCCCATAAAACGTTCCACCGCATTGTTCACGCGTGTTTCTCTATCGCACAAACCGATGAGCCTAAAATTGTGTTGTTCCGAACGAAAGTCCTCCAACAAAGTTTGGAACGTCAAAATTTTATTCGATCAACATTTTGGATACTGAAAAGTGTAGGATTCGGAAGAAAAAGTTACAAGACGATGGCAGACGAAGTTTTTGAAAAAAATAAGCTGGTGGAAAATCTCGTTACGCGAGCTCGTGGTCACGTTTGCTTGAATAAGAATCACAGCGAACTCGTCAGTATGGAATTAAATTGAAACAACACTCTTAACTCGATAACCGATTTGACGTAACCGTAAATCGAACTGTCACATATTCGCATTATTGCAACGCTCAATAGCTTCGAGAACGTTGAGTCGTTATTATTTTTTTCTTCCATCATACGAACACGATCGTTATTGATGCTCGAGCATTTTTAAACGCTCGTATCAATTATTCCAGACAATATAGTGGACATGAGGCATTTCATGCTGAGTCAAGTTGTTTTCCTCGTATTCGCCCGGACACGATGAATTTTTTTCTTATCTCTGTACTTATCAATCGGTTAGCAAGTAAAAGTGCTCCGGCGATCTGTATTTTCGGCTATTCGTGATCCAGAAAGTGTTCTAACGTTCTAATGAATTTTCTATTTCGATAAAAGCTTCGGGCTACGTCGTCTTTCTCGATTTATCACGGATTCCATCGCGGCCAGGAAAAAGTGTGTCCGACTGAATCGTAACCTTGAGTTGACACTCTGAGTCATTTCAACGCGGAATAATTTTTTGGCGGCAATTATCTCTGTCCCAGAAATATATTTCCGAGGTCTGCCAACACTCGTTCTTCAACGAGCTGATGAAAAAAGGAGGAAAAAAAAAACTGTTCTCGTTTAAACGATATTTTGCAATACCGACATGAAAAATTCAAAGTTTCAAATTTAAAAAACGGGAAATGTTAATCACGTCGTTACTCATTCTTTTACGTTGTTCCTTCGACTGACTCGACTTTGTCCTCTTTCACGAAGAATAGCCGACGTCGAAATATTCACAAGTATTTTTTCCCCAAGAATTCGCATGAATCGTCTCGCAGCGTTCGATTATTACATACCGGGCTACTCTGTTGCGATTCACTCTCGAGAGGGATATCGTCGAATTTCCTGAGGGCGTCTATACATATACACGTGACAGGGTAGAGAAACCGATAGAATTCTCGCTTCGATATTGAGGTGTTGCTCGCTCGGCCATCGAACGCAAAGGAGACAGAAAAAAAGACTCCGAATCTCGTTTCAACCAATTATTGGAACTTGATGAGCATCTCCGAGCGTATTACGATCGTCACACAATACAATGGCGATCGAGGGACGTAAATTAAGTTCGACGATAACGGAAAGTCGTAACAAAAGTGTGAATCGCTGAAAAAAAAATGAAAACTTTGTCGTTTTCGAGATTTTGTTCAGCTTTTTTGTTTCGATCGCTTTGATAGGGAAACTAAAAATTATTTCAACTGCTCCGGGTATCGCCCCAAGGACAGCCTTCTTGTTGATGGAAATTTTGTCGAACGCGAAAATTTTTATTTTTACTTCGTTGAAATAAAAATGATTGAAATTTTCTTTACGTATTTTTTTTTCTAAAATTCTTGTGAATTATTCGATAAGAGGTGTTTTAAATTTGCAGTCATCGGCACGTTTTAATTCGCTGAAGGAAATCCTTGGTTCGGAAGGTATCGTGGTAAGCAAATGTTTTATAAACACTGTGCGGAGAATCAGCGAATTTCCAAGTGTGCACAGGGACGAATTGTTGTGACTCGGACTTGACGGTCGTATCTTTATTTTCACGGACATGCTCGCAGTGAGGGAAAAAGGTAAGCGTGTGTTTCGTGTGTAAACTTGGATATGATGTATGCATTGGATGTACTCGAGCTCAAAGTACCACGGGGAAACGTGCCTGCGAGTGCATAACGGAGATTTCCTCATGCATCGGAGAGGTTTGTCGATCGAATTAATCGTCACCTCGTTGGAACCGCAGCCAAATACCGCACGAAGTGTTTTTGAGATAATTTCGGTTGGAATGCATTGCTAATGGTGTAACGATCGAACAAAAGAATTCCTTGCCGGATATCATCGTAAATATCGCAGAAAATATTTATTTCACGAGCACTGACGATTTTTCTTCGCCGCACCGTGAAAAATCATAATTTTTTGCATTTCCCCTCGCGTCTTGAATAATGAAGTCATTATTTGAAAAAATACATCGAGGAAACGAGTCTCCTGCGATGCCATTTGATTAAATTCAGGAAAAACACGTTCTCATTGAGCGATCGAGCGATTATTTGGCATCTGCTTCGAAGAGGAATCGTTTGCATTCGTCGCATCGATTTTTAACGAGGACAAGAATGATTTTTCTCGTCTCGAATGCTCCGAGTCCGTGACCCATAACACATCGACTGATTAAATTCTCTAGCGATTGTTGGTACGTGGTAAATCGGAGCCGACTCTGCAAACGTTTTCTCAGCAACATCATTGCCCTGGCCATTTCCGGTTACCGCGAGAGAATATACAAAGGATATGAATGTTTATGTCAACACTGACGAAATGTGACACGCCGCATCGCATGCGTATCTAATCGTCGTTAATAAACTGTAATCACGTTTACCATTTTTCATCATCGTAATTTTCAAACCTGCAAACGTATCAATGGCTCGGTATTTGCTTCGCGATTTGCATGACTTTAGTTTTTCCTTTTCTATAGAAAAATCGACCCTGGATTCTTTTTTTTCTGTGCATGAAGAAAAAAAATGGAAATTCTCAAATCGATCAATCGCGAGCATGTATTTTCAAGGTTTTCAATAAAATAAGGAGAAGGAAAAATCGTCTGCTTGATCGATATGCAACAATGTTACGGAGACGGAGACATTATCGTCTCGCGTTACTGCGAGATAAATGTGACGTGAAATCGCGTGGAATCCTCGCGTGACCGGGTAGAAAGTAGTTCCCGGACTCAATGTTTGCGAATGCGAATGACTTCTACCTAGTTTCTTATACATGAAATTACTGCAGTCGCGATCAATCAACGTTTCTTGTTGGAGCTATTCCGCGAGTATATGCGGCCAAATCCCGCCGAAATATTGCCCTGTGAATTCGTCGCGAGCTGTGTCTCCGGTCTCACGGGGAAAGAGACTCATTTTTCGATCCCGTTCGTGGGGAATTTTTCGTCCCGCGAAATAAAAAAAAAAAAAAAAACGAGAATTCGTGTCGAATTTTCTTCTCGAAAAAGATTTTTTTTTTTAAAGAATTTTCTACTGACTCAAGGAACAAGGGGAAAGAAAAAATGAGCTCGTTTTGCTGGAACAACAAAATATTTCGCTGGCGGTAAAATAGAATGATTATTCGACATGGAAATTTGCGATACGTGTCGGGACCTTCGACAACACGGATCCCGGAAAAATTGTGCATCGAATACGTCATGCTCCGTTAACTTTCAGCATCAAAACAAAATTGAAGCAAAAAATGGACACGCGTTGTTAGGCAATCGTCGTGCGGAGAACCGAGGGACATAATTTTCAGGAAATCTCGCGGTGCAATTAATCGTGGAGGTCAAAACCGGACCCGAACGTTCTGATACGAATGTTTATTGTCGGAGTTACTCAAGCGTAATTGGCAATTATCGTCGTTACGATTTCGACTATGAAAAAATTACAGAACAGTGAATTTTCCGATGATTGACATTTTTGTACGTTGCGTTTTAGGGACTCGGGCAAAGTGGGAAGAATATGAATTGGTGTCTGGTCACTCACCAGTCTTGAAAGAGATCCGAAGCTTCGGCAAGAATATCCCGCAACAGTGTTGTCGCTGGCGGAACGTGTGGCAGCACGACAGGTGCAAAAACCCCGCAAACCCCGGAACTTCGACCATGTCTAGCCTCGTATTTGCTCAGATAGTTGGCCAGATATCCGAACAGGCGATAATGCGACGGTGGCAAAGTTTCGAACAATTGTTTCGTCTCGCCGATCCATATTTCTCGATTGTTCTCAAATTCTTCTGCAAAAAATTAATTCATTTTTTATTCGATCCAATTTTTTTGCAAACAACGAAACAAATCGAGGTCGATTCGACTTTGTGTGCTTTGCGGTTTGTTGGGAATTAGTTACGAAGTCGATTTTCATATTTTAATGAAAATTGTCATAAGGCTCGATTTTTTTACACAAAAAAAAAAAAAAGTTTACAAAAACAGGAAACAATTTTGAAAAGTTTTGCTGGGATGATAGTAACTCGCGCGAGGATTATGCCAAAGGTGAAGGTCGTGTCAGAGAGTTAATGGGCGGGGAACAACTTCCCACACTCGACTCAGTACTTCCGGTCGAAAATAGAATTTCGTGCTGGCTCGCCGCTATTTATTAGCAATTCGAACCAAAATAGCATGACCAGTGCGTGCAGTAACCATGTGCCGCCATCGCTCGTCACTTTGGTGCAATGTGTAGTCAGGGCAATGGTTAACCAATGGAAAAAAAAGTTACAGAGCTATAAAAAGTTGAAAATTGTGAAAAAATAGGTTTTTTCACTCTTTGAAGATATTTCGAGCGAACGAGCTGACTGAGAGATGTGAATTTTCGCATTTGCATGCACTGAGAATGAAATTTTGTTAAAAATCGTCGATATTTTGTTGAATACGGTGAATTAAATATTTTTTGATAATTTCAAATTTTTTGTTAATTTGACAGTATATTCGGTTTCTAACGAAATTGTCAGCGAAATTTACGAGTGGAACGACCAGAATTTCCTTCCGAAAAGATTTTCTAAAGAATTTATTGGTCCATTGGCACAATTTTTGGGATTATTCAAAAAATCGTTTAGTCGAACGTAGCGAACAAAATGTTCATCTTTTTCAACAAAATTTTGTTTTCAGTGTGGAAATGCGTATTAATTTTGTCTGAGAATTTTTAAAAATACTCTTTTAACTAGTGAGCTCTTGAATAGCTGTTAATTTTTGTGTACGAAGAATTATAATCGAAGAACTGTGAATCTTAAAAAAATGGAGAACGGCATGGTTTTTGCTAAGAAAGAGCGGAGCTCCGAATTCTTTCGAAAACGTCCAACAGAGTGAAAAGCTCTCGTGGCAGCAGAAACTTTATCAAGATTTGGAGAAAAATGTGAATGGATATTTTTGAAAAACTCACGTTCGTGAACGTCCAAGAGACTTGCGACGAGCGTCGAAGGTACCAAGGGCTGGGGTAGTTCCTTGAGATATTGCCTGAGCAGCGTAGCAGCGGTTGGTGGGCATGCTGCAGCTTCGAGATCGGCATCGCCGCGCCGTTCGAAAGCGGTTCTAAGACGCTCCGTCAATCTCGGGCTTCCACCGGACAGACGAAAAACGGAAGCGTTTTGAAATCCGTTGATCTCGATATAGGTGCACAAGCGATGCACCACGTAAGGAACACCAGTGTCGAGATAAGACTCGACGAGGTCGAGCCTTGCACCGAATACTCGACTCGAACTTCCGCCACGTCCGAGAAGCGAACCAGCGAGTACACGTTTCACTCTGGCTAGTCGAGATTCTTCCTAAAAATGAGAAGAAAAAAAAACACAAAATTATCAAGTTTTTTCGATCGAGAATGAAATAAAAAACAAAAAAAAATCGAGCGAGTGTGAAAATTAGAAAAGAAAATGCCAACAGTTTCACCCTCCGAGGGCACATCTCCTATAAGTGTATATTGGGTCAATCTGACCCAAGGCGTTTTTCGAATCGTTGTATTCCGGTAAATGTGCATTTTTTATTTCTTTTTTTTTTAGAGACGTTTTTCGTAGTAAATTAATTTTTTTACGGAAATTGAATGCCAAACAGTCGGTGACGGAAAATTGTTGGGGTCAAAACGACCCAGTATGCACTCGAGGGTTTTATATTTTGCACAAATTGTCTTTATTCGGAGATGCTAAAAATCAGAAACTCAGCGAAATGAAAAGTTTGTTTTTCTCATGACGACAAGAAACTTGGCAACGGATCAGAGAAAAAGAAAATCTCACAATGCTCCGTACGTGTCAAAAGTTTTGATCAAGAATATTCAGAGTTAAAATTTATCCAAAGATTCGAAAAATCCATTTTTTTGACACTCGGGATATAAAGTTCACGTCAAAATGCGATTTTTGGTCGATACAGATGTTACGAATTGAGTTGAACGATTAATTTACCTTGTCGTTTGACTGTTGGCGAGTTCGAGAAGGACTTGACGATGAGCCATGGTGATGATGGTGGTGGTGGTGATGATGATGATGGTGATGAAGAGGATCTTGCTGAGGGCGTCTCATCCCACTTCGTCTGCACCGCGACCCACTGCCGCACTGGGAAAAGTTTTTCACTTTTTCAATTTATTAATCGAAACGTCAGTCAAGAAATCTAATGGAAAAACTTAAGTCACTATATACTAAATTTCGAAGACGCACAAGTTCTTTTGTTGTTACACCGCGTTCGGAGGCCGATCACCAAAAACTCGAGTACCCACAGAAAACGAATTGAAAAGTTGTGGAAAAATCGGTATTCATAAGCTTTCGAAAAGTTTCCTCGTGTCCCACCAAAATAAATGAGACTGCACGATATTTAGAGACCAATTCCTACTCGCGGAAAATGAAAAATAAGAGAAAGGGTAATCGAAACGTCATATTCCAGAACGTAATGACTTTGTGTCATTACGTTCGTGATAATCGATCGATCAATACTTTTCCACGAGCAGATAATTTGCAATATACCATGTTACAACAAAATTTATTTATTCCTCGAGGTAGTTTGTCATTTCGAAGCGTTTATTGCTAAATTTTTAAACAATTCTGAAGTCTGTTTTTCAATTGTTTCGAACAACGAATTGTTACTCATCAAATTTCAAGAATATACGTCGCTGGATTCGATATTTTTTGAATGAAACAATTCCGCAGGTTGACAATTCAATGTGAGTCTAGTAAATGACACTCAAGTCCGCAACATTGGGGCCCAACGAAAAATTCTTTTTCCATTCATAGTTTTTTTCAATTTTAAACCCATGAAAACTTTTGTACCGATTTTAGGTTTGGATCGCGGAAAAATTGCGTTTTATCGTTCTGGCCAAATATTGAATAAGAATTTTGAGATTTGATAAAAAAAAAAGGGAATTTTGTTGCATTCCGACGGAGAAAACTTTACCATCGTTTCTGGTGGATACTGAAGGCGAATCTTACAGGATAACTTGAAATCTTTTGCACAAATTTATTCAAAAAGTTCTCAGGTTCGTTGAAAGTTTATGAAATTTGTGACAAAACAAAAAAAATAATATTTCGTCTTTTGGTAACAAGGATCTGAGGCACATTCTCATCCAGTCAAATGTGCAATATTCTCAAAGCTATGACAGTTATATTTGACCTTGTGGAGAATGAGAATTAAGGGTTGTTCGTCGGTTAACCTCGGCTCAATATTTTAACGTCTATTATTTCCGATCACGTCCGCGATATCGTGTTTCGTCGTCGCAAATCCGCCGTTTCGACAATGATCAATCGATAAACGATAACGGTTCGTTTTCTTCCAGAAATAAATGACAAAATGTTAAAAAACTGCGTGTAACGTTTACAGAGTGGAAAAACGCAGGAACGTGTTATTATGCAAAAATCTAAAAAAAAAAATTGAATAGATTTCGGAAAAATCCTTTGCGAAGGTCTGGCTTGTCGATCGTGCCGTTTAATCGAGTTTTTTTTTTTTTTTAAGATAATTCTCTGACGCTCATGTTTCGTGATGCAGTTTTTCGACCTCGGAATTTCAACTCGAGCTAACGGGGAACGCTCCGGTACGAAAAAGTGCAACAGGAAGCTAAACGTTCAAATTCCGGGGTAAAAAGAATGAATTTTTCGAGGAGTGAATCGAAAAAAGGTGAAAAAATGTGGAAAACTTACAATACACTCTCTCGCGACTCTCCACAGATTGATATATGCTGAATTCAGTCTGGAAGCCGTACAAAACGGCAGCTGTGATCGAACGATTTTCCACCCCCTTTTGCTTCTGGTCTTTTTCTCAACGACAAATTCGCCTCGACGATGATGTATGTTTTTTTTTTTTTCATCCACGAAAACTTGATGTTGCTTGTTATTTTTTTATCTTCGACGTTTTGTACGATTTTGAACGGATAACGCGACGTGTCGGGAACACTTTATCGGGGCAGATGAACGACGTAATATTTGATTTGTTTTTTCGAATAAATTCGAGTGAAAAAAAAGGTGGACTTTGATTTTTTTCTCTTCTGATAGTATTTGTTGATTTTTGGGAGAATATCGTGTTGGTTTGACGCGACGATGTAAAATGATTTTACGGATAAAAGAACGGCGGTGAACTTCACACGGTCGATTTTTTGAATAACTTGAAAACGTGAAAATCAACGAGTCCCAGCTTCATGTCCCAATCACGGCACATCATAAAACACGTGTCGCCCCTCCGTTAAGGCGAAGGGCACTTCCTATGGCTGCTTCAAAAAATGCGTCGACACCAGGCGTAACGTAAGCATCGAGGGTCGGCGCACCACGAGATTTCTTGTGTTTGGGTTGGGAACAAAGGGACTCAAGGTCACCACCGATTCACCGATGAACCTGGCATGACTTCGATCCCTTGCTGCGAAAACTTCTCTAGTCCGATCTTTTTCTGCAATTTCAAAGAAAAACAAAACATTCAACTGCCGCTTGCGTATACAACAATAGCGTTTCGTGACATTTCGCCCTTGAGTGCGCCTTCTCACGAATCCCTGTTTATCTTTTCGTTTTCCTTACGGAATAAAAATTTCTCTAATTTTTCTTCGTAAATAATATTTCTCCGAGTCGAAAAAACGGAATTCGACCAAATTCCGTATTTCGAGTACATTTTCTTTTTTACTTCCGAGAATTATTTTCAAAACAAAATAATTATCTTCGCGGAGATTTGAAAAAAACTTCGACCGAGTATAAAATCTTTCTCCGAAAGACTGGACCGAATCTCGCAGGCTCGACCTTCAAAACTACGACGTGACACGATTGAGAAATATTACCAATATCGCGAAAAACGCGATTGAAAAAAAATGGCTCTGCAGGGGCCAGATTTCTCAAGAACTTTGGTAGAGACCGTTGCCCCGAAGCATCAAAATATTTTCCATTCGCATTCACGCGATCAGATCAATTGTTTTTATTCTCGCAGTGTGCAGAGTCGTCGGTCCGAATGAAAACAGTGTTTACAGCGACATTGGAACAACTGTGTGTATAAATCAATGTCCCGTGAGCGACCAAACAAATCCGAGTCCCCTTTATTCTTTATCTACGAATCGAAAAGTGGAATGTATAGCGTTTTGTCATTGGGTGTTTAGTTGTGTCTCTGTGTAATCGGTTTCCCTCGAGGAAGCCATTTCAGTCGCGAATACGTCACTTGAGCAAATTTGTTCCTCTCAAAAGCCCAATTCGCAGGCTTTCGAAAGAGAAACACGAAGGAAAGAGGAATAAAGGAGCAGAAATTAGACACACGAAGCAAAATAAATGTGCACGTTGAAAATAGCCATTCAACGCCCATAATAATCATTTGTCCACTGCCCTTGATACGCTGCACATAACAATGATGTAAGATTCAAATACAAACGCTAATTATTCGGTCCAATGTCGCGCTGTTAGATAATTTGAGGCAATCGAATTATACGGTTGAGAGAGAACGGTTATGCTGAATAATCGATAACTGCGCTTGAAAGGAGGCGGGGCGAGAGGGTTAAGGGGCAGAAAGACGGAGAAAGCTTGTCGATGGTTATACCGAAGTTCCAACTTGAAATTATTCAATTAAAAAAGCGATAAATTTACATAAATAGCAATCGTGCGGTTAATAATGCAAAATTGAAATATCCAAATAAGCCGAATTATTATTAGGATACGAACGAGACGAACCACGACGGTAACGTCGAGATTGGTCGGAATTCATCAAAACATGAGGCAAAAGTCGAAGAGAATATGCCAAGAAGATATAAACAAAGAAAAATATTAAAATATCGATCGACGTCACGCGACACGAGAGCTGGAAGCTTCGAGACGTCGCCGCCATATCGTTTCATCATTCGTATCTCCTGTCACTATGTAAACAAATCCCGAAACCCTTCGTCCGTGTTATTTCCATTTTCTAGGATTTATGTGTAAACACGAAATGAAAATTCTGCGTAAAACTCAATGGAAACGATGAGAATAATAATGCGAACGCAGTAGAAAACTATGATTTTTGAGAATAAAGCAATTTCTTGTCTAATCTTCGTCTACTCATTTTACATTATTGTCATTTTCGTCGTAATCCTCACTGTTGTTCTTTGTACAAGTCGTTAATTGATTGGATACACGATACAGTATTTATTTTTCATTTTTTTTACACAATCGTAATGAGCGGAGGAACGAGGTCGCGTGTCTCATCGAGTTTGTGCATATGAGGCTAACGTACCCTTACCAACATACCAACCACACACAGATCGATCGGTGTTACCCAAGCATTAAATATACCTTAGAGAAACATTGAGCACGTGAGTCTCTTTTTTTCGCCGAAACTTTTTAAAAAAATGCATAAAAAATGCTGCAATCGCGGTAACCAAATTCCACAGAAACAATTTCGCCTCGAATATTTATTAATCCCGACACCTCATAAAAATCGCACTCGAAAAAATATAATCGTACGTAAATGATAAAAAAAACTCTCCGATTTTTCATGGCGTGAGAATAAACGTAAGGAAAGTTTTAAAAAATGGCGAATTAGAGCGATTCTTTGGGAAATTGATTGTTCTTTGTAATTTGATATTATTGATAAGGCTTTGTTGTTAAGTGGACTCGATCTGTACGAAGGTTTGGTTGGTAACACGAAATTCATTGTCACAAACAATAATAATTGAATGCACTGACGAAATATAAAAATTTCGTGGTCTCCGGATGAAAATTTTCCCACTTTAAAAATCTCGTTTTTTTGCGTCACCTCGGGGAAAAAAAACGTGAAATACAGTGAATTGAGACAGAGTAAGAGAAAAAAACATGCACACGAGGCGAAAATAATGTCGTTGGAAATGAATTGAAACAAAAAGTCAAGGATTACCTGTACGTGTTTACCCAGGTCATGCCTGCTCGATTATCACATCCGAGAGGTTGTCGCACTGTACAGCCACGCGTCGTTCCAATAAAGTATAGCACTGTTATGAAAAAATGGTATAATAATGTCTCGCGAATACGTAGTCTGTGTTATTTCGCGAATATTTTCCGACGTCGTAGGCTCCGAGTAAACGGAAGTGATGTCTCCCGATTACTATTGTCGCCACCCCGCGCGGTCGTCGTAACCGAATGAAAACTGTGAGTATATCGCGCAGTCTTCCGGCGTTTACACGCAACCACCTTTCGCTGTTACCTCATACACCGTGTAGCGCGCTCGCCACCACCACGAGAAACACTAAATTTGCGCGCACTAGGGCGCATGCACCCCCGCTCGAAAATCAATAGAGACGTTTTTGGTCACGTGAGATTCGAGCGCGGACTCTCTCCCTCTGCTGCCTCTCCCCTCCTCGCCGCACACGATGAGAAAACAAAAGCGATATACGCAGCGTCGTGTAAGGGCGACAAAAAGGATTGCAATAAACTTTTTCCCACACCCTTCCTTGCGCTTCTCGTTTAGCCTTGCAGCCACGCGTTTGTCGATGAATCGTGACGAGAGGTAAACAATCCGAAGCTTGACAACTGCGCAATGTCACGCGCTACCATAAGCTGACGACAAAAAATTAGGGTATGTCCTCCAGCAAACGGTTTTCACGAACGCGATTATTTCTACCCGACTCTTAGGAAATAAATGTTGGAAAATGTCACTTTTGATTTTTTTCTGCCACTTTTTGAATTTCAGTCATTAACGCTTCGCTCATTGAGGTTATGCATAAAATCTAATTCGTTGTAGACTGTTTTTTTTTCTCGTACCAATCGCACATGACTCGGAGGAACTAAATTTTGGGGAAGATTCGAAAATTCGACGAATTTCTCGAGTTGTTAAAAAATTTTCTTCACCGGCCTGAGAGGATTCTAACTTATGGGCAGTATTTTTTTTAACCTTCCGTGGAAAAAAAAAGTGAAAAAAGTTGAATTTTGATTTTCGCTTGACTCGTCGCGATCAAAATGATTTTTTACATCGGCTCACTTCATGCGTAATAAAGTTCTACGAGTCTCTCGGACCCATTGTGCATAATTCGGCGCTGTTTTGTTGCCGCAAACTGAATGAAATTCTCAGCGTTGTCATTGAAAAAACTTGTGGCGAAAAAAAAATCTTCTTCGCACGAAAATTTGATAAAGATGGAATCCCATGACTACGCAACGCTCGTGAATCGCGAAATCATTCATGCGGAGAAAAGGGAAAGATGATACGCACTAGAAAGGATTAATTTACCGCTCGGCCTGTAACAGCCCTTAGTCAACTTGGCCAAAGGGTCGTTTCAACGCGTGACCTTCAACTTCAGACCCCATTCGTGCAGGACGCAATAATTCCGTTCCCCTTTACAGAACGAGCTACGCAGTCGTATCCCTTCCCGAATTCCCCAACATCCCTCCTCTCTCGATCCTTCATCCCATCATCGATCTCTCCTTTTCTCTCTCGTCATTTTTTCTCTTCCATGCTCGTTTTTTTTCTTTATATATACGAAAATCCCCCATTGAAGCTTCCGAGATCCATGAATGGAGCAACAAAACGGTCTCCTCATGCCACCCTCGGAATTCCCCTCGCAGTACCCTCGCAGCTTCTTCCCCAAATCAGAGAAGTGAGAACCCCGGCTTTGCCGAGCTTTGCCAAACGACACTCGAGTTTATCGATCCAACACTCGTGCTCGTTTTTGCTATCAGCAGCATATTTATTCCAAAAGCTCTTGCCTATTTAACTTTTCTCCTTTCTATCTTGCCATTTACATGATTTTATAGGATCGATGAGATTCTAATCAGGCCAGTACGTTCCAGATAGCACGATCAGGAACGACGAAAATTTCTTCGTATTTTTAATCTGCCAATGAAATATTTTACTGCAGCAAAATTCTGTGTTCTCGTTTTTCGGAGTCGCTGAAAAATCCAATATCTTGATCATGTGGATAAAAAGAAACAGGTTCGAGTTTTGATCTTACGGTGTCGACTGGTCACTAGTTCAATATGAACCAAAGGATTATTCAGTTCTTCGGGTTCGTGTATTTTTCAGCACATGATTATATTAATCTGAAGATTATACAATATTAATTTTTATCGTTGATGTTCATAAAGCGGAAGTAACAAAAAAAAACACAAAATAAAATTCCCCGATCCCGTTGAACGTCGTTCAGGCAGTTCGGGGTTCACAATGACTTACAAGCTCTTCATATAAATATTCAATGTCCCAAAAATAATAAATCGGAGATGGGGGAAGTTCATGGCTTCGGGTGTGCCTCGTACAGGATGCAGCGCATTATCGACGCTGCCTAAATGTTACAGCTCGTATCTTCGAGGCCCGAAAGCCCCGATGCTCCGGAAGCCATAAACTTTTCCAGAAATCGACCGGAAAAGCCTAGAAACTAGAATTATCCGAGATTATGAATTCCTCGTTAGTAAATGATGAGAGAGAAGGCTCGTTCCCAAAGGCTCACAAGGGACAAAACAAGTTTTTCCGTTCCGACTCTGACACGGCAATTCTGCAGAAAATAACGTGCTGGAGATTTATTCTAATTTGAAAATGCAAACAAAAAAAAACATCACGAATGAAATTTTCTGTTGCGAATTTTTCATCCCAAGCAGTCGAAATTGTAAACAAAGAAAATCATCTTCAGATTAGAAAACTCGGACCGTCTGGTAATGTCCATTTACATTAGTATCTCGACATGACTGGCAAATGAAAATTCACATCACGAGGTTTAGTGCTTATTTCATCAACTCACAGGATAAGCACGAATCAGTCAATCGCCGTGAGCCTGATTATCGAAAATTCAAACTTTCAACACGGTCGCAAAAAAAAGCATATTTCTGGCGAGGCTTTCAAGGTGATGGAGCAGTCACTTTCTCGCCACGTGAGTGCCAATTTTTCGAAATTTTCAGTCTTCGACATTGAATATTCTCGATACGGTTTCGCCGATTAAAAAAAGTCCCTGTCAGCGGATTTTTGCCATCGACCCGCGTCCGCTGACAGAGCCTTTTTCTGATTAGCCAAACGACAACTGAGAATTTTTTCTTTCGAAAATTCGACGCGACTGCACCTTGAAATTCAAATGAAACGCATTGTATGGAACGTTGGACTTTGGAAATTTCCACCTCCCTCCCTTCCGCATTGCCTTAAACGTAGTTGAATTTAAAAAAATATAGTTCTCATACAAAACAACTTACGATTAGGCTGCAATAAACGTCGGAAGAACGTCAAGACATTGTGCAACATGCCTCGAAAGAAAAATCTCTCGAGATGTTGCAATGAACAAAGAAAAAATTGAGCTCTTAATATAAACTTTTCGAGGCGGTACTTGGGTTAAAAAAAAAAAAATAGCACAGCCTTTATATCGAAATTCTAACGCAATAGAACGCTGAAACAGGTCTCGACATGGATCGATGGATAAATCTATAATTATAGAAATGTATCAGGGGAAACAATGATATCTCTTAAAGCTCGATGTGTCATCGAATACATTGTTATGCAGCCGGAGCAGTTGAAAGGCTTCATGATTTTCAAACGAAGAACATTGGGTTCTTGACGATTATGTCGTCTTTGATGGTCATTCTCATTCGTTGCTCTTCCTCGAGATTGTTCAGACGAATGTCGACCCTAAAACGAAAAATGTTTTACAGATAAAAAAAGGAAAAAAATTAACAAATGCTTGGAACAATGGAAAGAACTTTTTTTTCTGTTATTTTTCTTGCAAACGCCGAGAGTCTTGGAGAAAAACGTGGATCTACTTTTTATTTATTTTTCTGGCAACTAAGGCGACGAAAGAATCTTCCGAATGAATTTCTTGTCAAAGTTTACTCGTTTTTCCTCGTCCGATGCTACATTTGGTCGATTACTTACTCGTTGATAAGAGCCCGAGCCCGGAACGCTGCGAGATGCGCATAATAAGTTGGCGCTGGATAACTGACGGATCGTGTGCACCGTGAAAACATGTGACACAGATAATAAGTCAATTGCTCGATCGCGTCTTCCGACATGTCGCTGTCGTCCCAGAGACAACGATATTTCGTTGGTCGTGCGGTACCCTGGACAAAATAATGCAACGTTAAGAAAAAGCAACAAGAACGTGCGATAATTAGCAAAACTCTCATAATTCCTGGTTCTAAATCATTTATTCGAGTTGCTTTTTCTATTATGACGTTTTTTGTTTTTTTTTTTTCAAGAAAGTAATGATAGGCGAGCATAGAACGATGAATGGACATGGAATTCAAAATACGCGCTATTCCGTATCTGTGAAGACGTCAAACATGTTTAACATCGGAGCAAAATGTTTAATATTTTTATATTTTGCATAAAATTTGGTATTTCGAAAAAAGATTCGAATTGCTGGAACCCTTGTCACTCGCACAGTCATCGCAGTTTGGAACGAGTGTTATTTTATACGAAGAAGAGTTAAAATGGTAAAAATGATAAAAATCGATTGAACTAAATAATTAATAGAAAAAATACCTGAATACTGGCGTGCGAAACGAGATAAAAATCTATGTGCGACGGATGAGTAATTTCGGTATCGACAACAGTGCCGGCTTGGACGTTGCCATTTCTGTCATCGGAATTGCTCGGATCGGTGGGGAACAATCGGATGTGATGACGTTTCTGGACGACGAGGAAGGTTATTTTCGGCTGGTAAGGCGTGCTTCCCCCGAGTTTGCGACAAGCGTTGCGTATGGCTTGAAGTTCGTGATGCATCACTTGAGGAAATTGACCTTCGCTTACACCGTCTCTGTTTTTCAAACGAGAAAATAAATTTGTCAATTTCCTAACGAAGCTCAATGGGTAATCAAGGAGGTTGGCTACATACGACCATGTGATAAGAATTTAATCAAATTTGGTGATAATATTCTTTAGCATCAAATACGATGACACTATTTTTTTCAAATTTTTCGTCTACAAAGTTGTCGAATAATTAGAGTTTACAATATGCAAAAGATATACCTATGTATATATGTGAGTCCTATGCTTATGCATGTAAACTCTAGCGTTCAGTTAATCGAAAACTATGCAGAAAAAAAATCTTAAAAAAATTGTATATTCGTATTTAATACTAAAAAAAAAATACTCACCAAATTTCATCAAATTCTAATCAGTTAGAATTTTCCTATGATTTTAACATGGAAACATTGTTGTGTGTACCCACCCTCCTTAAGGAGGTTGGCTACATACGACCATGTGATAAGAATTTCATAAAATTTGGTGATAATATTCTTTTGAATAAAATACCACGACACTATATTTTTCAAATTTTTCGTCTACAAAGTTGTCGAATAATTTGAGTTTACAATATGCAAAATATATACCTATATATATATTCGATTCCTATGCTTATGCATGTAAACTCTAGCGTTTAATTATTCGAAAACTATGCAGAAGAAAAATCTTAGAAAATTTGTATATTCGTATTAATACTAAAAAAAAAATACTCACCAAATTTCATGAAATTCTAATCATTTAGAATTTTCCTATGATTTTAATACGGAAACAATGTTGTGTGTAGCCACCCTCCTTAAGGAGGTTGGCTAGATACGACCATGTGATAAGAATTTAATAAAATTTGGTGATAATATTCTTTAGAATAAAATACCATGGCACAATTTTTTTCAAATTTTTCGTCTACATATTCCACAAATAATTGAAGTTTACAATATGCAAAAGATATACCTATGTATATATGTGAGTCCTATGCTTATGCATGTAAACTCTAGCGTTCAATTAATCGGAAACTATGCAGAAGAAAAATCTTAAAAAATTTGTATATTCTTATTTAATACTAAAAAACAATACTCACCAAATTTCATCAAATTCTAATCAGTTAGAATTTTCCTATGATTTTAATACGGAAACAATGTTGTGTGTAGCCACCCTCCTTAAGGAGGTTGGCTACATACGACCATGTGATAAGAATTTAATCAAATTTGGTAATTAAATGACACAATTTTTTTCAAATTTTTCGTCTGCATATTTGTCGAATAATTGAAGTTTACAATATGCAAAAGATATACCTATGTATATATGTGATTCCTATGCTTATGCATGTAAACTCTAGCGTTCAGTTAATCGAAAACGATGCAGAAGAAAAATCTTAAAAAAATTGTATATTCGTATTTAATGCTAAAAAAAATACTCACCAAATTTCATGAAATTCTAATCATTTAGAATTTTCCTATGATTTTAACATGGCAACATTGTTGTGTGCATTTTCATTGAGTCAATTCGTCGAGTTTTCAAAATCCAACGAAACTTAGCGAGTATTTGACGGTCGAAAAATAAAATAAAGCGAAACAAAGTCGAGTGAATAATTTTTTAAACTCACCGATAAAATATAATACGCCCTGGTTTTTGTCCTGAAGATTTGTAAAAGAACATCAGCTGGTCCTTTATAATCTGTTCGAGATTGAGTATTATTTCTGTCTTAGGTGGCTGGAGTTGGATTTTGATGTTGTATCTGAAGGCGTTCGGTTCGTGACTCGCGGCAACCTATCGAATGAGAATAAAGAGAATAAATGAGATGCGTTCGAGTTTTTTGCATGCAATTATGAAAAAAACATGGAAATAGAAAGAATAAGTTGTTTTTTGTTGAATTACCGCTGCTATGGAAGGTATGCCTACGGCGTCTGGTGACGGATGAGTCACATCAGCTCCTACGATCATGCAAGGCTCTTTCAAGCACGGCGGCCTGAAAATCAATATTGAGACATTTTCTTGTAAATTACGAAAACATGAGGAATATTCGTAAGAAATAATTGGAAAAAATGGAAATATCCACGTACCGTGTCTTCGTGGCGATAATTTGATTGGTACCGTTGAGTTTGGAGTTTATTTTGAGCAAAATGTTTCCAGCTGTAGCATCGTTCATCTTTCGTTCGACAGTGATGGCTTTGATACATTGAGTCAGTACGCCAACGTTCAACTCGGCAACTTGTTTAACTTTGCCTGAAATAAAAATAAAAAAATTTGTAGAAATTGGCAATTAATTTTAGGAGGAAAAAAGCCGAAAAAAATTGGGAAAATTGTGAGCGTACCGTAGGTCGGGCCAGTTCTATCTGGTACAACGACAATTATAAGGAGGAGTCCTTGCGCTTTTTTCTCATTGAAGAATTGGACGATCTCTCGTACGTCTCGCATCGGAGCTCGCATGTTTTTGAACGGAGTCAATGGTTCGCCGATTGTCATACCGACGGCTTTGCCTGTTGGACGAAACTTTGGTTTTTATTTCATGCCAAGCTTTTTTTATGAAAAAATATCATAGTAATGAATTTTACAAACCTCCGTCTTTCAAACATTCGACCATGCGCCTCAAAGCGTGTTCCTGAGTTCTGTCGTTCAAATTCAAGATTGTCCAAGATTTGTCAGGGAGGGTCATGGCAGTGAAAAAACCTTGTGCTCTCCATATTCCTTTTCTCACCATCATGGTTCCGCTCTGGCCTTGGAGTATCGGCGGATTCAGAACTCGTGCTTTCACCTTCTCGAAACCTTCGCCAACGGAAACACCGAATTCCTTCGATGCCGGATCTTCGTTTGTCCGCATTTTCGCGAACTATCGTCACCGGCAAACAACAACAACAACAACAACAACAATAAGTCTCATGATTTTATTCCAAGACATTTGATCTTCGAATGATTTCGTGTCTTTTATTTTTTATTTTTTTTCACTTTTACGTTGATTAATATTTTGGCATTGCTACTCACGCCTTCCAAAATTTTTCTCTTGCGAGTTTGGGCATCGGTCGCTGCATACTTTATCATCGTCGCTGTCTGCTTCTCATCCATTTTCTTCTGCGTCACTTGACCGGGTTCGATAACGCAGAGCTGTAAAAAATCAAACGTACGGAAAAAAATAGATCAACACCGTAAAGTTGCGAATTCGGATTCGGCTCGATGAATAATTCAATTATTATTTTTCTTACTTCTGCTGGAATGAGTATCGATTTGTTTCTCGAGCCGACCCAGAGCGTCGGAAGGTCTGGACGTCTGATGTTGTATTTTTTAACTCGAGCGAAATAGTTTTTGACGGTCGTAACTTCGCCATTGTCCAACTGGAAGTTGGCAGTTTCCGCATCCCTTCCAAGGTCATTTATACCCATTGTACGTCTCGAGGAGGGTTGTCCCGGTATTTCGTAAGTGACTTTCAAACCTCTCAGGAAACTCGATAGTTTTTGCCTGCCGTAATCGATATCTTTCGCTGTCACAGGCTGCTGTGAACGGGGATCGCCACACAATTCTTGGAATAAGTCTAGCACTTTCTGGCTGCGTGGGAATGCCTTGTGAGCAACTAAAAACAAACCAAAAAACATTCCAGTTTCCAACTTTTTTTCTTTGTCGGCGATTGAGATATTTTTATCGGCAGAGTCAAGTTGCAATGATGCCGAAAATTGCATGGTCCCAGAGCACTGAAAATTCATTGTTTTTCAATTAAAATAAATAAATAAATAAATAAATACAAAGAAAAACATTCAACGCAACGCGGTAAATTGTTGAATTTTGACAACGTCTCAGTTTCTGTTTTTCAAATTTTCGTCAAAGAAATAAATTGAGTTTTGCCTCTAGATTGTAATATTATGAAAAAATTACCATCGACGTTGAAATATGGTTTCCAGCCAAGTACCGCCGATTGGAATGTGCCGACCCAAAGATCCATGCCATTTCCTAACGACACGACTTGTCCCGCTGGTGGCGAGAAGAACGATCTTCCGACCTGAGAAATTGTTTGGAAATTAAATTCCCGCGTCAGGAAAACGCTCATTACGTTAAATTCCATGTGTGATTAACAAAAAAAACTATTTTTTGTATATTTTGTTGAACTCAACGTTACCACAGTGCGATTTTGGCGGTAGGAGGAAGAACGCAGAATAACGTCCAATGCTTGTATGGCAATTTGGGATCTTTCGTTCTCCGCAAAGCCGGGTTTTACGTTCGGTAACCATGACATATCGATGTCCTGTACTTTGAGCAAAGTCACTTTGAACGTCATAGTTTTCTGTCGCTCATTATTCAGGACCTCAATCTCTGTGGTCAACTGTTGGAGAAAAACGAATGTGTATTTTTTACTTTAGAAAAAGTTTAGAAAATTTTTTCAATTTAGAAAATGATTATTCTGGAGTCTGTCGTTTTCACCAAGACTTTGTTGTTTTATTTTCGATCAATGCGTACTCACATTATCACCGAACGGTAGAGTACCAGCTGCGAAAAGATTGCATCGACCGTCGAAAGCTGGATGAAGATTTCGGTAATGTTTTATCCTGACAGCTTCGACGACCGCTCGATACATGAATCTCGGCTTGTCAGGATCCAGTTTCACGTCGTAATGGCAGATGACGCGAGCAAAATTTGATGCGAACTTGATCGGAATCATGTTCGTCTCGACAGTTATCGGTCTTCCTTCCTTGCCACCGCAATTTGGATTTTTACGTTTTGGTATTTGATTGTAATAGGTCGCTTGAGCAGAAGCCGAAAGCGTTGTTTTTACGGGCGAGCTTCCAGGAACAGCCTGAGATGAACGTAATTTGCGTTTAGTAACTGCTGAGAAAACTGTTGTCGTTGGACGGAAACTAAATTATATTTGAGGCCCATCTTGGGTCACCCTGACCCAAACCGTTTTTTCAATCGTTTTATTCTATCAATTGTGGATGAAAAAAAAATTCGTACTAAATTATCTATTTTTTAAGGGCCTGAATTTTTTTTTTTTACGAAAACGAAATTTAAATGCCAAAACTCGAAAAAACCGAAAATCGTTAGGGTCAGAACGACCCAGTATGCCCTCGGAGGATCAAAGTGATCGATCGGTTGCAATGTCGCGAAAATTATCGAGTTGAAACACTTTTCAAAAATGGAAAAATCACCTGAGCAGCTTGTTGGGGTTTTCCGCCTTTCCCGCCGGAATTTCCACTTCGCACGGATGCACTATCGCCTCGAGACGAGGTTGATCCAGCCACCGATGGAGTCCGCTACCAAAGAGTGAATGAAAATGATCATTTTAGCAGGGCGAGGAACCAAATAAATTATCTATATCGAGGAAACGATTTTCTTTCATTTCTACCGATCCTAACTCTCATGCAACATTGAATGTTAATCGAAGCAAAAAATTTAAGGAGATTCATTTGTAATAACACGACTTTTACAATTCTTCGGTTGAGCGTCTGAATTGATGCAAAAGTTTGTCTGTCAAGAGTGGATCTGCAGCTGGAAAACGGTGAACTTGACGATGAAATAGTTTCACGAGATAAAATGAAAATCTGTTTGTATAATTAAATGGGTCTATTGATGAGAGTGGCTACACACAGCAATGTTGCCATGTTGAGAGAATAGGAAAATAAAATTAAAGATTAATGAAATTAAAATTGGGGAGTATTTTCTTTAGTATTAAATATGAATTTTAATTTTTTACAGATTTTCCTTTTACATAGTTTTCGAGAATTTGAACACTAACGTTTACATGCATAAGCATTGGGATCGGATATATATGAGTATATCTTTTGCATATTGTAAACTCCAATTATTCGAGAACTATGTAGACGAAAAATTTGAAGAAAATTGTGTTATCATATTGATTCTAAAGAATGTTGTTACCAAATTTTATGAAATTCTTATCATATGCTCGTATGTAGCGAACCTCCTTAAATCATGTTGGTCCATACATCAAAGAAATAATAAAATACGTTTCAAGTTATCTCCGAGTTTCCACAGAGACTTTACCTCACGTCCACTTTGTCCTCCATCGCCACGGCCATTTCCACGATCTTGTTGAGGTGCTTGGGCCTGTTGCCCTCTTGGGGGTCCGGGTTGTTGGCCGCTTCGAGCAGCCTGATCTTGTTGCGCTGCCTGAGGCATTCCAGGAAACCGCTGTTGGGCCTGCTGTCCCCCTGAAGCTTCAGGTTGGTTTGCTCCCCATCCACGACCGCGACCACGTCCAGCCTGACCGACATTCAGTTGAGCAATGCCGGCTGTTGCTTGGGCAACCTGCGCTGCGCCAGGTTGCTGTTGGGGTTGGCGCTGCTGCTGCTGTTGTTGTTGGGGTTGGCGCTGCTGCTGCTGCTGTTGTTGGGGTTGGCGCTGCTGCTGCTGTTGGGGTTGGCGCTGCTGCTGCTGCTGCTGTTGGGGTTGACGCTGCTGCTGCTGTTGTTGTTGGGGTTGGCGCTGCTGCTCCTGCTGTTGTTGGGGTTGGCGCTGCTGCTGCTGTTGTTGTTGGGGTTGGCGCTGCTGCTGCTGTTGTTGTTGGGGTTGGCGCTGCTGCTGCTGTTGTTGGGGTTGCTGTTGAGGAGGGCCATCATCCGAACCTGGCTCATTCGTCTTCTTTTTTCCTAAAATTCAACAAAGAACTCGATATCATTTTACCAGAATAACGTTCTACGCTTCAATATTCCAAATGTCACGCCAAAGTGATAATTCTACCTTTACTAATTAACCGCAAGCACTTTCAATGATTATTCTATCTGTAAAATAACTCTTTATCCATCGACTTTGCAGATTTCTTTAAAAATATCGTGATGAGGAGACGAAATGGTTTATTCTTTTTTTTTAATTCTCTACCAACCAATTTTACGCAATTCTTTGACCAGTGTTTTCCTGTATTCTCACTGTTATCGTTTTGGCCAGACGCGCAACTTGCTGTTGACGATTTCGTCTACTCAAAAGTTTTGTACAAAATGAAATATTATCCAGGGCAATTACAGGTGGCGACACGCGAAATTATGCTTCCGGCATGTGAGCCCTTTGCTCCATTTCAAGGTCACACGCATACGACATGATGAAATACGTGCGCGGAAAATCAGATTCAGCGGCTTCGACTTTTGTTGTTTTTTAAATTGCACGACATTTGTTACTGTTTTTAAGGGCAATGGCCCGTTTTTGCAAATGATCGATCGGAGAAAATACGCATTTGGGTGAATCGCATGTTTTTGTACAATTTTCAACGCACATTTTGCTTTTATACTAATCGGTAGATTCACGAGGGAGCGGATTTTAGGTTAAAGTGCATGTCACCCGAAAAATGGGGCTATTTCGAGACAAAGTCGTGCCGAATGCACGAAGCGGTTTCTATGAGTTGTGCAGGTTTTCCGTTACGAACAAAATTTCGATGAATCGCGTACCTTTTTTTCCCATTGTTGATGATTCCAATTAAACGGATGTATTAATAAAACTTCGTCGTCCAATTGACGGTTTCTGGTGTTTTCAGAATTCGATAGAGAGAATTTTATGATTTTTGCAGTAAATACGATATTTTTAGTTTTTCCTTTCCAAACTTCGACACGATGGCCGTCTGATGTAACGCAGTAACGCTCTGATACAATATGGCTGAACGTGAAACCGAACAAGGCATATATTTTTTTCGTACGATTTCCCCTTGAAACAGGGTATTCACTGTTATGGTTATGAACGATACCGGGGGAGCGTCACACACGTCTCGACTTGTTTTCGTTCCACACTGATACACACGAATGAGAATGTGTGTATAAACATCGACATGAATTCTGCGGAGCAGCGGAGAAGTCGGTATGGAATGTCGTACCCCGAGAGATAAGGAAAAGTGGAAATTTGAGTATTTTCCGAGTGTCTCTTTGTCTCAATCTACGTTTGCGATTCGATACGACTGGCACCGACAGAAGGAACCGTATCCGATTGGCCCACGACTGTTGATCACGTGGACGAATCTGCGCGTCGGAATGGAACAGTGTCTGGTTCCGATATCTCGCGCCAGGCGTCGCTTTACATTCTCCGCATCACGTTGGTACACTGCCAGCTTAGAAATTACGAGCGAATATTCAAACCTACGAGATTTTTGGTTCAACCGACGAGAGGAGGTTGCTGACTTTTACATTTCAGTTTTTTCGGTAATTCCAATCGTTTGCGAGTCCTCAGAGACTTAGCGTTGAAAACTTGAGTAATTTTATAATTTCTTGAGACAGTCGGTGGTTAGATAAAAGAATCGTTCGAGTTTTCTCGAATCCCTTCTAGTTTTTAGTGTTTATGCAAAACAGCGTATAAGAATTCCTCAGAATTTCGAAACGTTTAATAAAACGTATATTGGGAAAAACATCGAATCCAAGCTTCGCTAAGCAAACGCTTTGAAATCAAACGCGTGGACATTACGACGCGTCAGTGAGCGGCCTGTGTCGCAGAACGCATGTGAATGTAAACAATGAGCTTTTCGAGCAACTCGACAGCGGCTTTGCCAGTCGCGAAAACAGGGGAATGGATGATTGCGAAGTGGAACGAGACATAACGCAAAAGTGAGTGATGCAATAATTTTTACTAAGTCAATTTTTTCACTGGGCCTCTTGATACGCAAATTTCAAGCCTTTTGTTTTATTTTTTCCGCTTTCGTCCAGGCTTGTTATTATTCGAAATTTATTATTTTTTGATACAACGCTTCCGTTTATTGGTCTTTGAGATATTTATCGCTGTTCATAGACAAAATTCTCGTGATAATGTCGAAGTGATCATTCATTTTCTGGTCGGAAAGAATTTCGCTCACACGTGTTGTGGAATTCGGTCATTCTCGAGAGCGGGCGGGAACTTGTTTGTTTTGTTCCTCCACACGCGCCGACGCGCTTCGTTTTCCCGCCATCTTGTATCGAGAGACAATGGAGATTCATTCGTGTTTTTTTTTCGTAAACCAAATAGCCGAATAATTCATGAATAATTTCTTTCTCACAAATTCCATTGATTACTCACATTTTTTTCTCGCAACAAAATAAATGAGAAAATCTTTTCGTAGATATTTGAAATTGAAATTGATAAAAATTCCATTTCTGAGAAGCTCGTGCATACCTGTAAGATGTTTTTTTCTGTTTCTCTGTGTCAACTTTTACGTCACACTTGCTTGGCTACTTTTTTTGCAAGTCCCATTCGTTCGTTTTCAAACAATTTTTACATCGAATCCAAGCGAGAAATGGCTCCAAGCTAAATCGTTTCGTAGCAATAAAAAAAAACATCGTGAATTTGGAGTGAGAATCGTCCGAAAAAATAAATAACAAAAATCAGTCGATGGAGTGTCGAAGTTTTGCTCGATCGTTCCCGAGCATTTTTCTAGTTGACGCCGACGTCCGGGTCGTCAGAATTTCCATTTCCGCGAATTTTCGGTGTCCATGTCGAGTTATCGCTTCCCCAAAACGTTCGTTCCGTGGTCGTGACCCACCGCTGCATGTGTTTACTAACCGAGAATAGAATCGAAAGAAAATACGAGGTCGGAGCGCGGAAAAAAAAAAGATTTCTTTCATCAGCCAAATGTATGCAGTGGCTACAAAAAGTATTCACACACTTTGACCCCTCGAGTGCATATACTGGGTCGTTTCGATCTCAAAAATTTTCCGTCACCGAATGTTTCGCGTTTAATTTTCGTTCTCGTAAACAAAAAAATTTAGAGCCTCAAAATGTTAATAATTTATTTAAAAATAAGTCTCTACGAAAAAAAAAAAAACAAAAAATGTGCATATTCGACGGGCTGCACCGGTTCGAAAAACGCCTCGAGTCAGATTGATCCAAATGATATTAAAGTTTGCATCGTTGCAATGCAACGAAAAATAGGATTTTTTATTCATTATTTTGACAATTAATTGACTCGTTCCAATTTTTCTAGTAAAATTTACTTTTCGAATGGCGAAAAAGACTTTCTCGTTATTGTCGACAAACTCTGTATGAAAATTTGGTGCCATGCTATTAAAAATAATGAGATTTCGTTGCATTTCATCGATGCAAACTTCAACATCATTTGATCCAATATATTCATAAATACACAAATACTTTTCGTAGCCACTGTAGATAAAAATATAAACGCATAAATGTTTGTCGATTCGTTTGAATATCGTATATGTGTTTGCATTTTATTCATACGTTTGAAAATTATGATTATACAATGCGATACTACAAGTTAGTTTCGTTTTATCAATAAAAAAGGCTGTTCGATGAAGAACAAGGTAATGAACAAAGATACGATCGGCGAGGAAATGATGGCAACGATGCCAGACTCGGTCGATTCCATAGTAATATGCATTTACAAAGCGTGTCATCAAGACTCTAATTATAATTTGCCCTCTACTCTCTCTTTCGTGTTAATATTTTTCACATGTCAATAATCGATGCTTGAATTTCCATAAATCTATATATATGACGATGCGTGCACGCGTTCTTTGATTTTCCAACGAAAATCTTTATATTTTCCATCTCCTCGAGAACAAGTTGACGACTTTTCTATCGCTCCTCACGTCATCCTAAAAGGCAATCGAATTACAGTACTATGGTTTTGGCACTTGGATACAAGATTCACGATCGCACTAGCGTTACAAAACTGGTACACATACTTTCGTTAAAAACAAATCAAATGAGTATATTTAATCGAAAAAAAAATAAAATAATAATAATAATAATAAAAAATACAAAAATTGACTTTGAGCCAGTTTGCGAATAGATGCCTCTATTTTGTTGGTATTTGTAGAATATTTATATATATATATATATATTTATATGGTGTAAACATGGAACTAAAATATTTATCTGTAAAAAAAAAAAAAAAAAAAAAAACTGAATTGCTCTCCGTCTATGTTACACACGCTGAATTATTTTTCGTGTCATCTCGCAAACTAAAAATCGATCCTACGCATTACATTTGATCGAAGGTAGAAAATTTTTTCAAGTCTGACTCTTTTCACGTAAAATTCCAACTCTGTTTTTCGATCGAACTTTTCATCGTACGGTGTCGTGATAAAATGTACATTTTCGGAATAAAACTAGTTTTTATGCATAAAAAGGAAATAAAATATTGGGGAATCGGGGGGGAAAAAAAAATTGTTCGTGGTTCTACCTGAGGTGATGCTTTAACGAGTCACACTTTATCTTGGTAAAGCGACGCAAAGCTGTAAGAAGTAACTAGAGAGAAATGTCTCCACGATTATCTTTCGTTCGGGATTAAAAAATTTTATTTTCACAACGCTCTGGGGAAGGAGAGAAATCGTTGAAGGAAATATCGTTCTCGTTGGTTGGATTCGGTGCAAGTCTCGAGAAAACGCGTCGACGTGACTCGAGGACTTTGGAAGCTCGACAAAACGATCGGCTCGATCGAAACTCCTTGGTCAATCGATCGAACGGATCTGTACAGAGGGGAAAAGTCAATGATTGAGAGATAAAAATGGAAAATTCGTTGCAAATGTTTAAATGGCAGTGCTCGAAAGTTCCGAGGCTCGGTATATTGTGTTATTCTAATGATGATACATATTTACTATTTATATTTTATATCCGATGTTGGAAGAAGCTCGAAAACAAATTTTCTGGCCGATCGCGGTTCTTTCGTTATACAAATAACACATTATACATTGTTACATTTTTTCAACTCGCGCGGAATAATCGTGGCACGGGACGACCACCCGTCACCATTTTGGTAATAAAACGTTCAACTTTCATTTGGAATTTTGACTCTTGCGTCTTCGAGGTGACTCTGTAGATGGAAAATCTGCTCTTCACTAGTCAACCGAGGCCTGAATTTTAACGACAGTCGTATGTGGTTTTTGATATCAACAGAAAAATATAAATATCGATAAATTTGGGGAAAATTTAATTAATTAATAGAGAGGTTCACGATGTCATGTTTTTTTTTTGACGTTTTCCTGAATTCCATTCGTGATTTCCAGCGATTTTGAATTTCAACACTGAGAATGAAATTGTGTTAAAAATCGTCGATATTTTTTTGAGTACGGTAAACTAAATATTTTTTTATAATTTCGAAATTTTTGTTATTTCGGCAGTATATTTGGTTTCTAACGGAATTGTCAGCAAAATTTACGAGTGGATTGACAAAAATTTGCTTCCGAAGAGACTTTCTAAGAAATTTCTTGCTGCACTGACACTATTTTTGGGATTTTTCAAAAAAACGTTTAGTCGAACGGATCGAACAAAATATCAATCTTTATCAACAAAATTTTGTTTTCAGTAAACAGATTCATCACGCACAAGTATTTTGAAAGTTTAAAACTCGATCGACTAGTGTGAGAAACGATTTCGCATTAATAAAAACATTTTGTAACGTAAAAAGCTTGATACGTTTGTGCAGTATGCTCAAGCGTTATTTTCGCTTTTTCACGAGTCGTTGGAAATGTCTGTTTGATGTGGAACTCGTTTAATTTAAAATTTCATCGTCGAACGCACGTCGAAAACAATGATTTTGCTGATTTTCCAAGGGCAGATGTTTCCAAAACTTTTTATACACGATTGTTTTTTTGACCAAATTTCCGGGACGGAGGAGAATCGTTGGTCGACGTGCGTTCGAGCCGGAAATAAAAATACAAACTGCCACTTATTTTCAATACGTGGCACTAGGGTCGTGTTTACTATTCGAAAGAAGAAAAAAAAAGGTATTCTCGTTCAGAGCCACTCAAACGAGACCGAAATCCGTGTGGACGGTGACGTCACGATTGTTTGGCTTCTCAGCAGCTGCCATGTTGACCTCGACCAGAGTATCGACGCTGTTGATCGGACATCCTTTGAGAATCTTCTGGGCCGCGAGACTGGTGAATTGTACTTGCATATCGCTGAGGCTCGGGTACGAGTACAAGTCGCCGCGACTCACAGTCTTTTCGAGATTCGGCTCGGAGCCTTGAGGGGCTCTTCGTTGCTTGGCACTCTCGAGATTCTCGATGTAGACGTTGTTGAACGAGCCGCCAAAACCGTCGAACGATTTGGTCGGTGAGGGCGGATTCGATGAAATGTTATTCTTCGATCCAGGCCGCAGAAGATTACGATAACTGAGAGCATCCTTGGACAAGGATAAGCTCAGTTTTCGCGAGTTGTTCATTGCGTCGTTGGTGTTTTTCGTTGTTGGCAAATTAACCGGTGGATTTTCGTTGCTATTGACGAGAGAATTTTTGTCGACGTTGGTCATACCGTCCATCAAGTGCGCTTGACTGTTGTTCAGCCGATTCGTCAGTTTCAATTTGTTTGGTGTCTCATCCTCGACTTTGGGCTTGTTCTCTTTATCCGATTCCGCTAGACTCGGCTTCGATTCTTTGCTGCTCGTGTACAACGACGACGGTCTTTCCAATTTAGTCGCTTTCCAATCGTCCAATTTGCTACTTTTACGATTTTTATCTTCCTCGCTCTTTCCGTTCAACAGCTTTTCCTCTTCCAGTCTTGATTTGTGATTTTTCTCGCTCACGAGCTCGCGCTCTTGCTTGTCCTGCTTCATCTTCGCTGCGTCCTTCTCCGGACTCGTTGTCGTTGCCGTCGTCGTTCCGTTCGATCCACTTTTCGTCGTGCCGTTCTCGAACGTGATTACCGAACGCATCGGCGAATTATTTTGATGCACGTAAATTTTCGTACCCGGTGAACCGGATATCGTCGTCGTGCTCGACGCGTTCGAAGCCAACGTCACACTGCTCTGTATAGCTCGCTGCTGCTGCTGCTCCTGCGGTGTACTCACAGGACTCAAGTTCGTTGAAACCTGAAGAGTTATCGAGTTCTGTGCCTCTTGCAGCGGCGTCAATGCACCCTGCTGAATCACTTTCAACGGCGATGATTGCACGCTGCTCGACAATTTCGTCGTCTTCAATGGCGACGACGACAGTTTACTGCTCGATATTGATTTTCCGCTCGAGTGGGTCGAGTGGCCCGAGGAAGTCTTCTGGAGGATCTGCCAATTATTTCAAACAGTTCGTTAGCTCCTTCATTCACATTTGCTGATGAAGCATTAAGAGAATCTTGTCGCGAGGCCTCAATCCAAGCGATTTCCATTTTTTTTTCTCTAACGAATTCTGAGACGACTTGAGATTTTGTACGAATTGAAAATTACGAAAAAAATTTCGTTGCTTTCGAAAATGAGCAAAACTCCAACATCATTACCGCGTGTTTTTAAGGCCGACACCGTTTGCGAATCTTTGGCGTTTAAAAAAATGGACACGGGAAAAGAAATTTTGTTAAAAATCGTCGATATTTTGTTGAATACGGCGAACTGAATATTTTTTAATAATTTCAAAATTTTCGTCGTTTCGGCAGTAAATTTGGTTTCTAATGAAATTGTCAGCGAAATTTACGAGTCCAACGACTAAAATTTGCTTCCGAAGAAACTTTCTAAAATATTTTTTGCTGCGATGACACAATTTTTGGGATTATTCAAACAAAACGTTTAGTCGAACGTATCGAACAAAATATCCATCTTTTTCAACAAAATTTTCTTTTCAGTGGAGTAACTTGGAAAATTTTTAGAAATATTTCATTTTTATGGGATAGAAAGGTTGAGGAATATTTTTGATGAACGGTTTGTTACCTTGTGTTGTGGCGAGCCATTCGTAGATTTGGTACCACTTCCGCTCGAGTCGTGACTCGGTCTTCTCGAGCTGTGCCTCGTGCTCGATCGACCGAGAGTCGCTGTTTTGGCAGGGCTGCCATTGGTTGCCCTGACGGAACCGGAACTTCCGCCACTTCGACTTGGCGACGAATTAGTCGAGTGTTTGCCATTCTGCATCTGTCCTCGCGTCTGATAAGGCTCTTGATTCGCACTCTGTGGCAGTACCGAGGCTCGGGACGTGCATCTGCTCAGACTCGAACACTTTGATCGCGGTAAAGTCGAGCAAGGTGATCGATGCCTCCGCGAGCTTCTCGGTGTCGAATTCGCCAACAAACTCGAAGAGTCTCCGCTCGGCTGACGTCTATGTCGTCGAGGTAATGTCGCCGAACGAACCGAACTCGAGTCATCCCAAACCTGGAAACTTGCCTGTGACTGGTCCAAACCTTCCAGCATCTGGAATCACAAACAATCGTTCAGAATTTTTCTATCACCCAAAGTTCTCCTGGCTCGTTACTCCGAATTTTCTTTTCTCATTTTTATTCGAGTAAAAATAATTTTGCGGCTACGATTCGTAAATAAATCGAAAAAGAGCAAAGTTTTCTTTACCGATGGACTTGCTGCTCGCGTCTGAGTCGCCACACTGTGCAAATGTACAACCCGTGGATTGAACCATTCCGTGGGTGGGTATTGGGCGCTGAATGTGCCCATCAATGGCGTGCCCTTTCGTCTCGTGCTCCGCCGAAAGAGCCTCGATAAAAGGCTGATTTTTTCTGAAAACAGACCCGACAAACCTTGAGAAAAGTGGAAGAAGAATGTTGCACGAAATTCCATTGAATGAACTTTTGAGGATCGGGGAAAGGCTGGCCAAGGCGAAGGGTCGATGGCACTTGAAGCTTGCTACCAACATCCCTCGTTATTTTATCCTCGGACCTCATTACTCTCCATTTCAAACGAAAGAATAATTCAGTATTGTTAATTGCCAATTACGCCATGAATGATTAGTCTCTCAATTGTTAGTTTTTCATTTTTTACATTTCGTTAGTTCTTTTTTGTGCTCGGTGCTTCGTGAAAAGGCGCGGAATAACTTTTTCCATTGCAAAAATTCAAATACCAAGTCAAATCAGTTGATTAGCCGAAAAAACGATTTTCCACGATTGAAAATCTTGTCGCGAATCACCTTAAGAAATTTCTTGAACTCAGCAAACAAATCCGACGATTTTCCTAATCGGGATTTCAATTCTCCCAGTTTTCAATTAACATTTTTGCTAATATTTCTTTATAATTGTTACCAAGGTGATTACGCTCGTGATTGAACTTGGAATCATAATTTTCCAGCCGAAAACTGATTCGATTGAGATTTGCTCCGCTGTGGTTGGTTAGAAGCCAAAAAATGAATTTTTTTTGGCAAAATAAATGAAATTATTGTTTTTTATTTCCATCACCAAGAAAACAGCCCTTTCCCCGACATTTAGACTCACTCGTCGGACTGTGAGGCGTGCTGTCAGTGCTCGCGTACTCGGCACTCGACGATGTATCGCTTCGATCCGGCCTTCGCGGCAGTGACCGTGAACTTCCGCTTCTGTGAAGGCGTCTCGCCGAGCCCCATAGTCGAAGGGAATGCCGCCTTTCGAGGCGTCCGGGTACTGATCTGCATCGCGCGAACAGCACCTTGTCGTTCGGGTTGCCTGTAATTAACCAACGAATAAATTATCATAGCTATATCATTAAATTACCATTTTTTATAAACGGTTTTCCATCTCTCGTGGAATTCACGCATCGAGTGTATAACGGGACTATTTATTCGTACCGTACAGATAGGCAAATCGACCAAATCCCATTAAATCTTTTGACCCCTGAAATTTGCAATTTTAATAACCGGATTTTCGGAATTTCCCATCGTCTTATTTAAAAAAACATTTTTTTTACCTCACATCGCCGCGACTCGCGCTTTCAACGTCTTTCTTCCGCGAGACATGACTTTATAAATAAGAAATCATTATTTTCGCGCAAATCGTCGGCACGATTCGCAACATGATGCAACACGAGGCAACTTTCATTATACGAATATTTTTGCTTGTCTCTGCAACTGTGTGTGTGTGCGCGTGCGTTTTTCATCTTCGTTTGACGATGAAAAACGATCTTTCAAGATGAGAGTCGGTTCTCGTATGAAGACTCGAAATGATTGGCACAGGTAGAACAGGTCAGACGGCGAGCACCTCTTAAGCCAAGGACGCCGACAACATAAACGCGGAATTGTCGGCGGCAAAAGAATCACACTCGCGCATATGGCTCGATGGTGAAAAGAGAGACGAAAAAAAAGGAAACATTAATAAGAAAAACGAGCCCTCTGACTTGCAGACACTAAAATATTATAACGGAGGACATAATTAGAATCGCGGGTGAAAGTCGAAGGGCGAAAAAAACACGTTAATGTCAATTTTCGTATTTTTATCGTCGTTGCCTCGATTTCTCATAAAAATTCTTTCGCAACTCAATATTTCTCCAATTTCCATCCACAAAATTAATCATTTCAGTCGATTTTCGATAATTTTACAATTGTATTCCTGGATTGTCGAAAAAAGGTATTTTCTCCGATTGGGGATTTTTCATAAATTCAAAAGGGACGCAAGACGTTGACAGATTTTTATCAAAATTTTTCGAACGTAATTTTTCGTGTGAAAAAATTGGAAAACACTGAATTTTCGAATAAATTTCGAAATAGTTGAGCGCAAAGCAGTGAGAAATAAAAAAGAAGAATATTAATGAAAGAATGGTTCACCTCCGCAAATGACATCTGCGAGATTGGTCTGTACGGCCTGATGCGTGACATTTCCGTCCCTGAGTGTAAGCATCTCGCCATGAACGAGTGCCATGGCCTCGTCGTTGCTCATGAGCATTCCACCCTGACCACGACAACTGGTAAGTTCTCGTGAATTTCTTCTCGAACTACCGGAATCGCGTCTGAGTCTTCTCGTCTCAGGCGTGACGACAAAGTAGCCCTGCGACGTGTGATAGATCTTTCGTTCCTGCATGAGCTTTGCCAGGGCATCGTAAACGAGCTCCCGATTCGGTCGTTGCATCGTAGGAAATGCATTTCTTAATGCTGATCTGAGTGTGTCGAGTGTAGCCGCTTGCCTCTGGGACGTTAGCTCGAGTATCGCCCAGCAAAGGGCTTCCGGTAGTGGTGTGAACTGGCCTTGTGATACCGGAGCTACCAGACAGTCTTCAATATCGCCTGAAACATTCAAAATCCACCATTCATCACAAACAATATCTCACACTCGACACACCTATCAAATTCCATTCCAATTTTTAACTTTTCATTAACAAACAAACAAAAAAGCTCCGAACAATTTTCGCAATAAATATAAATCCTTGAATCGCGTGATATTTAAAACGCGCCTTTCTAATCTGTATCTTCTGGGGCGAGATCGGCTCACAGTCCTATGCAGTTGTGGCTTCGAGTTTCAAATCTCTGTTATTATAGTCAAAGTATAAGCATTCCCTTCGATGACACCATTGTATTTGTATACAGATCATTTTCCTAGACAGTCACAATATACACGGGGAATTCTGCTCTCGAATCAACTGATCCGTGGCCTTGCACTTTTGCAATATTTATTTTTACTCTGTACGTCGTACGATTGAATTAAAAACTTTGCAGGTTCATATTCACACGCTGGTTCGTAAATTCTCTCAAATTTTTAACGTTCTCATCGTTAATTATGCGATAATGAAGTTTTTTTTATTTTTTTATTCGCAACGAAATCACATTCTCATTGCAAAATAGTATTTTCCCCCATCGCGTTAATCGCAGAATTTGAATTATCGCGTGAAAATGTGGTCGATAAAATAATTTCGTCTAGTTACGCTGCCGCAAGGTTGACCTGGAATGTCCTTTGTAAAATCGCGATGGACCAGAGTAAGCGTTGTGTCTGTGGTTGAGAAGTATGAAACGGACATACAGAAGGTGTTCAAATATCATCGGCATATAAATGCAACGAGTCGATTCTATATTGACAAGGATCGGATTACCGATCGCGTGAACGATCTGCAGCGACCTTTCTCATGTCTGCAGCCGTGCAGTAAACCTATAGGATCTCTATGTTTAGTTTGTGTTACTTTTTCATTTCACTTTTGACCTTTTTCCAAAACTTAATGAAATTTGACAAGGCATCGAATTATTTCAATAATTTGTATAATTAAAAAAAAAAAAATTCAAATATCATCGAGTGTGACCGACGACGATCGAAACTTGATGAACAAAAATAAATTTGCTAATGAGAAAACTTTCGAGTAACGATAATTGAGTCGTGGCCTTGATGAAAATTCATGAAAATACGTGAAGAAGAATGAGTGAAACTTTACACGTCGATTTAGAACGCCGGGGCCTCGGAGCGTGACGGCAAACACTCCCAGTAGTAACAGTCGACGCATGGTCAGACACAAGATTTGCGAGATTCATTTTGGAACGCCAAGGATCGTAGAATTCACACCTTTCGTACAAACGTGGAAAAATAGTTTTCGTGTAGGAAATAAATGATGTTTCCTTAACAAGTTACACACGGCGAAACTTTTTGCTAAAGTCTTACTAACGAGCTCTTGATCAGGATAGAAAAAAAAAACGGTTTTCGTGCACCAGAGCTCGTCGATCTGTATTACTCAGTGGGCACTGGAATTCCAAGGCTCCGTGTGAAATGGCTGTGTGATGAAGTGTTCTTTCTCTTTTCTTTCTTGTTTCGTTGGGAAGCCCTCGGTGTCTTCAACCAACCTCGTTTTAGTCTCTTTCTTGCTTCCCATGTATATTTATTCTCCTTCGACGTGTACGCAATATTTCAAAGATAGATATCGATCGGCATCGATATTTCGCACGATGTGCGTTCGATTGGAAATAAACCTACGCGTAAGCCGCGCGAACGATTAATTTATAAAACGTTAAGAATAAAATTTACATGGAAGGAATCAAGATCATGAGGAAAAACGATGGGAAGGAATACAAGTAAAAGGTCGAAATGCGACGACGAACTGAAAACGACAAACTTTTGACGAATGAGAATATCTTGACAAAGGGGAAGAAAAACGATGATAAAAATTCAAACTGGACGAAAGGGATTTATAGGAGAGGAAAGTCATTGATCGGGAGAGAATGAAAATTGCAGAAATTGCGAAAGGGAATGGTTTAAAAATAAAGCCTCGGTGGCAATTCTTAATTGCCGATCGCCAGACTCTCCCAAAGATCTCGTTAGCAGACTGAATTCTGTCCTTGCTTGAGCAATCTTTTCTTATACATCGGAACGCTTACAATACCAGCGTATGTCACAGGAGTGTCTCGACACGTTGCCTCTAGAGTTGGAGGCGCCAACAGCCTGGGCGGATACAAATGCACACGCATCGAACCGTGGGCCACGAAGAAATCTCTGGAGAAATATATCGGCAGATTCCTAAACTATACGCGTTCGTTACGTACAAGATACGGGGCTTTTCGTACCAAGCTCTCAATGTCAACCTTTATTCTCATTATTTCGACTCATCACTTAAAAATTCATTTCATCACGTCGAGGAATTTTTTGCGATTTTTTCGTGAATCGTTTTTTCGTACATTTTTTTATACGAGATTTAAAAACCGTAACAAATAAAAGTTTCGGTACAATTTCTCCATTTTACTGGCTGCTGTCGAGTTTCGAAAAAAAAACTTGCAAAAAATCTGCCCCATTGGTCCATAAAATCCAACAACGACAATGGAAACGAATTTCACACGAAAAAGCCTGTGTATGTCGTCGATACATTGTACACATCGTATACCTACAGATATTCGTACATTATGCACTGCATATAATAGGTTGGCGTATCTTATAAATTACGTACAGAACTCGAAGCAATAGACGCACATGCAAGACATGGGAGGTGTGGAGAGATCGCGTCTCAAGACGCACCCGGGAGTTAGTGTTGCGATGCAGGAATCGCGGTATGAGTTTACTCTCTGGCGGCGTTGCGCCCAGCTCCGGTAGTTAAAATGAGAGAAACACGTATCGCGGGCTCGACTCCTCCTCGATGCCGATAGCGCGAAGCTTCGATTGGGAATTTGCGCGCAATAAATTTTCTTCGGTAATAATTAATTGAGACGTTGAAAACGTACATGCTCCGGGCCAATATTCAGGTGTTTTTTAATAAAAAATAATTGAAAAAAAACATTTAGGTATTCGTCTTCGTATGTGAAAAGCTACTGGGGGCATTTGGGAAGTGCCAGATTTTGTCGAGACCTCGAAAAACGTCCAGTCAAGCAGGGAATGTGTCTGATTGATCGATTAGAATTTTCTGATAAATTCTAGTTCACGAATATTTTTATGAATGATCGTTTTTTTTTATTAGTTTGTTAGTTAGAGAAAATAAAATCGTTTTCTCTTCTCGTGTACACCGTCGCCGCGACTATGTCTTGCGAAGGCAACGCCCATAGAGAATAAGTATGGATTTTTTTTATTCCTACTGCGGTAACAAAAAAGACAAGAAAATCGTGTATGGCAGAATTTCTACGTAACTGCGAAGGAACAGGACTCGGAATTCACGTGCGAATGTCCTCGGAGAAAGTTGTCAAAATTCTGGAGGTGCGTCGTCGAGTCTCCCGAAAACGTGGCTCGAATACGGAAAAAAGGGCGCTCGCTATTTATATATTTCTGGAGGCTTTCCGAGGGGCGGGAACTTCGCGTATTTGATCGATACGAGGTTAAGTCAACCAAGATTTCTTGGCGTCTGTCCATTTTCCATCGTTCATACAACTCGATAGCATTTCATTTGCTATTTTCGTTCAATTTATTGTCCGGGGAAAAATTGCCTCGTTTCAAGAACAAAAATCAACGCATTCGTAACACAATCGTAGAGCATTTTTTGCTCAACTCTTCGCACAGTATTTATGACAAAATGGCCCTTGTGCGATAATGAAATGGCTGGCTGGTGTTGTTACGAGCCTGAAATTCTTCAACTTCACCCCGAACGATGGAACAACAGCCCAGAGCCTCGCGCTTTCCATCCCCTTTCCTGTTTTTGCAGATGCATTATAATCCGTTCCACCCTCTTGGCAACGAGCAAGGGGGCAACGATCCGCGTGTAACAGAGCTAAACTCGTTGGGGTTGCCCTTCTGCATGAGGCAGCAAGGTCGCATCCATTCAAACAATATAACTCAGTATATATGCATTGAAATACAAATATATAGGACTTTCCACGTCAAAAATCAATAATCATCTTCTTTCTTTTCAATCATTCACGAAGAACTTTCTAAAAAATATCCAACTTTGTACAGTTTTTACAAAAGTTTAAAAAAAAATTTCGTCCATCAATCTTCCATTTGCCTGATTTTTCAACTCGATACCGATTTCCAGATTCCTGAAAATCGTTGCATTAACCCTTCGACCACATACTGGGTCATTTTGACCCGAAAAATTTCGTTTGGCATTCAATAGCAACGAATGTTTTGCCATTCACCTTTCGTTTTTGTCAAAAACAATATTTAGGGCCATTAATTACGGATAATTTACCACAAAAAAAGTCTCTACAAAAAAAAAAAAACAAAAAATGCATTTTTATCGGAATGCAACGGTTTGAAAAATACTTTGGGTCAGATTGACCCAATATGCACTCGTAAGATGCCTGCAGACCAAGATGAAAAAGATGAGAATAGCAAAGGTAGAAATTGGACGTTGAATAGCTCGTATATCGTGCAATATCGTGGAGTACATATTGGAGGCCAGTGCAAAAGTTTATTCGTGTTGGAAACGAACGAAGCTACGTTCGTGTGATTTCTATTCTATAGTGAATGTAAGCGTCGTGGTATGACGAATGTCTTTCATCCATATATAGGTTTTCATCCCTTTTATTTGTACCGTGTGTGCCTGCTGTTCTCGTGTATATATAACGTGCAAGGAACACCAAGACCCTCTGTTCCAGCCAATTAACGATCAATGCAACTTGTTCACTCGACGCCCCGGCGTATCGCTGCGGACTGCCCATAGATATATATGAGTGACGCTGACAGGGATCCTATACCCACCGCAAAGTACCACAAAGAGAGAATCCTCTTGTAAATTATATTTTACACTGTATGCGTCTACATATGGGGACTTGCTCATCAGAAATTTCATTCCTTTTTATAATTTTGATATTTTAGAATTTTGTCTCAAAAAAATAAAATTAATCGTGTGTTCATTTCCGTCGAACGAACTTTTCTCATGATCGATTCTCCCGAACAAATTTTCGATCAGTCTGACTATTTTCGTGGGCAAAGAAAAAACTTGATTGCATTTTTCGCCAAGAAAAGCAGATCGTAAGTTTGAAAACGATGCGTTCGAAACGGATCGCGAACGCTTCGTACATATATTGCTAAATTTCTACTTTAGGATCTCCATTTGCGAATGCGAGAACACGCGTACATGTGGAACGAACAATGAACAGTCTCTCTAGAGTATTCCGATCTCGTCTCTCGCTGCAGGTTCCTTCGCCCGGTCTTTATTCTCGTTTTATACTTTTTCCATATCATAAATGTCGGTTGAAGTCGGCGAGCGAGAATATCAGCTTTGCTTCGCGTCGAAGTATAATGATACTTGACAGCATTTACGACGCATGCGAATTGGATTCGAATTTTTCGATGTTGCACGTTTGAAAGAAAAAAAAAGGAAAAGTCAGGCAAATGTTTTATTTTTTTTTCTTTATTTCGATTTCCAAACGTCAATGAACTCTCGAAAAAACATCTCGAAGCCATGGAATATCGTTTGGAAATCGACAAAACTTTGGCACACTTGTTTTCGTGGATAAAGTGAAAAAAAATCGCTTTAAGGAGGTTGTTGGCTACCCAGAACAATGTTGCCATGTTAAAATCATAGGAAAATTCAAAATGATTGGGATTTAATGAAATTTGGTGAGTATATTCTTTTTCGTATTAAATGTGCAAATATACAAATTTAAAAAAAAATTTCTTCTGCATGGTTTTCGAGTGATTGCTCACTAGGGTTTACATGCATGAGCATAGGACTCAGATATATATAGGTATATCTTTTGCATATTGTAAACTCCAATTATTCGACAACTATGTAGAGAAAAAAATTGAAAAAAATCGTGTCGTCGTATTTGATGCTAAAGAATGTTATCGCCAAATTTTATTAAATTCTTACCATATCGTCGTATGTAGGCAACCTCCTTAAATTTGATACACGCGAAACATCATTTCTTCTCCTTTAATACAAGTTCCCTCTCCACATTCTTATTATTCCCATTTGTCGCATTTACGTTTATATCACATGGCGGTTCTCTCTTACGCTATAAAATGGAAATAACGTGAACCAAGTGCACCAGTAGGGATTATACTTTTATTACATTAGATCGTCCATATACGATCACGAGGGAGATCATAAGCCAGGCTATGGTTTGTATCGAGCGACCGAGTGGTAATAAAGACATTCTGCTCTTTCTCGCATTTAAATATATGTATCTCCCATCTCTGGAATATTTGTTGCTGGAGTAAATATGAGCGAGAGCGATAAATACGGCGTACTCGTGCATCCTGAGAAGCAAAAGGCCCTGAATCTCACGATTCTCGATCTGATTGTTGCGAGATTTGTCTTTTTGCTTGCCAGTTGTCGATCACCTGGAATCGTGTTGTAGGAATTCCAGAAATATTCAACATCGTTTCTTTTGTGCACACGAAAAATAATAGAAATTCCGATCATGCTCGACGAAGTCGCGTCGGATTTTGTAACAATAACGAATAATTTATTCAGGTGGAAGGATCGAGCAAGTTATTTTGAAATATTCTCAGTCGCAGTGAAAAGAAAAGCTCGTTCGTTCGAGTTCCTCTTTTACTCGCACTCTCGTTGGCCTGCTCGTGTTGGATTATTCAATGAAAGTCGATAAATATGTCCAATTTTTCACACGCCCCCACACTGGCTCAGAAGTCTGTTGACTTGAGCCAATAAATAAGTCTCTCTGGCGGGTCCTTGGAATTTATAGTTTGCGAAAGTATGCTGCACCGTCGCATGTGCTGCTTGATGGAGAATATTTTGTCACCGCGCAATGGAAATGGGAATAATTGAATGAAAGTCACGTTTGTAAATCCCATTTTTTTCGCCGCATCAATACAAAATTAGTTGAATTCAAAACAGTAAATCTTCGGCAGTTCAAAAAAAAAAAACGGGCGTTCGAACCGAAACGTTGTCTGTCTTCTGTGCACTGAACATTCGATACCTATAGATATTGCAAACCTTCGAATACGCTGCATTTCCTGCGTAACTCGGCGAGGAGCGGCCCACCCACGCGTCTGCTCTGAGGAATATCGCTCTCAACGCGAGAACGCATATATATTCGTGCGAGGACCGCAATTGCGTGGGGAAGTTGCGGGACCAGAGTCTCTCGGTACCGCGAGAACAGCAGGTGCGTGTTTCTCGCACGTAACATACGCTCCATTCCATCAATTTCCAACGAAAATTCCACCAACGACATGTTCATTTTTATATTAAATCCACGAATGCATTCGATATCTCTCGATGTTCTCAAAAATTGCACTCATTTACTTATCAACAACGACCACAACATTTTGAAGAGAAAGAAACATTAAAAAAGAGCTCAAAAATTCTTTCGAACGTTTTATTCGATTTTTTGTTTTTCGTCATTCTTTAAGGAGGTTGGATCACGACGATACCATGTTGCCATGCTAAACGATATTTAAAAAAAAATATAAATTTCAAAAAGATCAAAATTTGGTGAATTTATTAATCCAAATTTTTTTAAATTTTTCTACCACGTAATACTCGAGTAATAGAACAATAAAGTTCACGTGTATAAGCATAGAGTTTCCATATATACAGGTGTACATTTCGTGCATAAGAAGTTCCGATTGAATTCTCAATTATTCGATAATCATTGGTAAAAAAATGTTCGGAAAAAATGTTGTGTTTCTATACTTGATGCCAAAGAATGTCATCACCAAATTTGATTGAATTCTCTGATTATTTTGATTTCGTGATCCAACCTCCTCAATTAAACGGGCGTGCAAAACCATTTATTCACGTTCGTTAGCTTTAGGTTGGGAAACAGAGTGCTCGAGTGCAGAATTGTTTCGATGTATTGATACGATTTTTGTTCATTGCGTTAACGCAAGCAAACTGTCGTGTTTTTGTTTTTTTTTTATGTTGACCGAGGAGGACAGCTGTCAAATTATTATGTCAGTAACGACACGTCAGCAAAGACGCACGTTATCGGAGATCACGAGAGAAGAAAAGGTGAGTGAAGGGAAAAAATAGATCAGATTGTACGGGAGCGCGAGCGACACGATCTTGTTTGAACGATCGGTCTATAGGTGCGTAGAAAAAATGTATTTTCTCCTTCTCTCTCTCTCTCACTCGTCTCTCTCTCTTTCGCTCTTTCTCAAGGGGTAACCTGAAAGCCACGAGGACGTGTACCTGTCGACGAGACGGACACCCCGTGGCCGGACACCGCTAAAGCGAACAGTCAAACCGATTGATCCGATCGGTTGCGCAGTAATTAATCGGGAAACATATCGAGACTGGGTGAGAGTCGCGAGAGACAAGACTTTATGGTGTGTTGATTTTTAGCCACACGACGCGTACACCGAGCGGGGGTGTCGACTTTCCATATGACTAAAAATTAACATTTCAAGCTTTTCTAACCTGCGATCAATGTTTCATGCAAATCTCGATATCACGGATTCGCGTTATCTTTAAAAAAAAAAAAGAAACGAAAAAACGAAAACCCTAGAAATTTGCTATTTTCAGTCACGTATTTTTATTTAATGACGAAAATGACTTTCAAGACTGTTTATTCTCATTCAGTTGATAATTATTGAAACTCGAAGAAGTTTTGAAAAAATGAAAATTGTCCCGATCCATTATGAAATATCTCGAGTGTCAGTAAATTTTTCCGATCGATCAATCAGTAAAATAAAAGATTAGAGTTTCACTAAAAATATTGCGAATTTTCTTTGTAAAAATATTAAAAGGATACAATGTACCAGGAAAAGGCTTGACAATAATTGTCACTGATGTATCGAAATTGATTATCGAGTTGAAGGGCCAGGCAGTCAAACTTGTACATTTGTTACTCGTTCGAGTTATTTAACCGTAGCGAGGCGAAAGATTTATTGAAGCTTCTCTCTCTCTCTCCCTGTCTCTCTCGGGGTGCGTATAAGAAAACCTTGAAGCAGGAATTGTCGTCTAGTTCGTGTTTTAGCGTCAATGATCTTTATTTTCATGTAAAAGGACAAGACTTTACTGCTCTAGACAAAATTTAAGTACGACACGAGGCATAAATACGTCTTAACAAGGCTGTATACATACGTGTGTTTTATAAGCAGGGAAATTCGGAGCGATAGAGCGTAATACTCTCGCGTGGGAGACTCGAACGAGAAGAAGTCTGTGAATTGCACAATTTTCATGAATCTCCATGTTCAGGGCGACTTAGTTATTCACATATATATATATGCATGGATAGACATAGATATATAGGGGAATAGCGAAAGGATATAAGGAGGCAAAAGTGTATAATCGACGAAAGCCACGCCCAAGCTTTACAGAGTCAAGAATTATCGATACACACACATGGCTAATGTGTGTGTACATAAGAAATGGATATAGAAATGTGTGAAAAGTTCGTTGATCCGAACCGAACAGTCTTCCTAGGGGGTCTTGTTATAATTCCTCGTTTCGTCGATTGGTGAACTACTAAAATTTGCTCTCAATTACACCACCAGACAAATTTCTACCCACAGCTCGTTACCAACCCAAACAACTAATTACTGTTGCCTCTAAGATTCACTAATTTCAACTAATTAGCCTGTGAATAGGCAATAACTTAATCGCCAGGAAACTCGCTATACGAGATCGAGAAGATTACGCTACGAAATGGATGCAAATCTATTCGAGGAATTTTTTTTTTTTTCATTTTATTTACGAGCACAACTTATTTTTGTTGTTATGCTTTCTCACGTGGTATAGAATCTTAAGGTTATGATTATAACAGGATTTTTACTTCAGCCATCGATCGAGATATAATAAATTATTATTTGTTTGCCAACGTATCATTAAGGAGACTGGTCGAAACAATTTGTATTTAGATTTTTCCTTCAATTATTTATTTATTCAATGGTTACAGTATTTTCATGGTTTTCTTTTTATCTTGTAAAAATTATTTCGTAAGTTGTGATTGAATTTCGTTGAAGAAATTTATCGAGAAAGTTTCTACAAATAAAAGAATTATCAGGTTACTTTATGATAATATAACTACGTTTCTTTTTTATTAACAGGAAAAGTATCATAAATGTTTATTTATATTTGAGGAATATTCGAGCAAAGCAGAAAAAGTGAATAGTCGAACGAAATATTAGAAACTGGGAGACTAAATTACGGAATATAATGAATTCGTGATATTGAATTTAATTCACGAGTCTCGATGTTGATTTCGGGAAAGCCGAGCTTGTGCAAACGTCTTATTTGAATACATAAGTGAGAAGAAGTAGTCCCTTCCGCTTTGATCTTCGAATTTCTCTCGCCTACCCCCTCTCTCTCTCTCTCACTCTCTTTTTCCACTTTGTCTCTCTTGTTTATAACGAGAGACTGTATGACAAGAACCGATCCGGTCGGTCGGGAAACTCTTGCGCGAAGCTATAACTCAGCCTCTTTCCTGTTTCCGTCTCTTTTCCTCTCGTTTGACAATATACACGTACGAATATGTTTGTATCTATCGACGTGAAAGTATGCAATCAAAATCTGTCGCATCACAGCGAAAAGAAGTCCCGTGTCCTCGGGGCATTTGTTCTATGATTAGGAACGTGAGGTGTCATGATTAACCCCATTCAACCGTGATTTTCATCCATACGAATTTTCTTTTCAACACGATCGTCAAGGCCCCGACCTTCACCAATTTCGTGTCTTTCGTTCTGTCGTTTTTTCCTTCAGAAAAAATTATTTTCTCAAAATATTCAATATATTATAAAAAAATGTTTTATTTCGAGTTTCACAGACTTTTCCAATTTTTTTTTGTTTTCGTTCACGAATAAGCGTCTCGTTCACTTTTTTTTTTCCGGAATAGTGCACGCTTGTGGCATCGCGGTTCTCGCCAAGATCTCGCTAATGTCTGGTATCATGGAAATATTCGATCGCGTTTCAATTGCATAGTTGAGCCACGTGTGTATATAGAGATAGATTTGGTGAAAACCGTTTGAGCGAGATACGCGGCGAATAGAAGCTTCGCCGCATTCATCTCTCGCGATGTGTATTCTGCGCCTTGACCATATATCCTCTCAGTTTTATATTACCGTGCAAACAAAGTGCCAGGAAATGGCAGGTGCATCGATAACTCCGTAGATTCGTGCAGAAACGTGTGATTATAAATGTTTCTTCATAGTCGAATCTTTCGTAAGCTCTTTTTGACAACTTGTCTTTGCAAATAAAAACAAACGAATGAACGTATATCTTTGAAAATTTCGAGCGCCACTTGATTCTGCTGGCAATTTCGTTTGTCTGCCGATCTGTAAAGATTTAGGAATGATTCCCGTGAATTTTGAAGGTCGAGCGCATCGTTACGATTTACGAGAAATCTGACTGTATCTTGCGAAGCATATTGGATCGGAAAAGGAAATCGAATGGCTTAGAAATGTTTGCGGAAGCACATCGATCCAATTGTAATTGACTGTGTAGTGCTGAGGTAATCAGAGGCGAAAGAAACAAATTGTTAAGTAGCACGCTCTTTCGAGTTTGGGTATAAAATCGATAAAGGTGAGATAAAGCGGAAAGATAAAAGCGATGAATCTCCGTATGACGTTAAAGACGTTGGTAGAGAAAGGAGCTGCGAGGTCGAGAGAAGCGCGTCCTGTGCTCTCTCACGTTTCGGTATCGTCGCGAAATAGAAAGAGAGCTCACCGGAATCACGCCTCGAATTTGCATAGAACAACGATCGAGAGACCGCGGGATCGTTATTCTTTTATCTTTTCTTTCCTTTTGTTTTTCTTGGCTTCGTCGTTTTTTGTGTATCTCGCTTCTTTCCTCATGCCTCTTTCTTTTCTTTGTAACATTGTGTGCTCTCGGAGACCGCGCGCGATCGATTCAAAGGTCGTCCCGTGTTACGAGAGAGACCATTTTTTTTGCTGTCCTCAACGTCGTCGCGGTCTTTGCCATTTCCCATGAACGTTACCATAAGACCCAAACGATCCATATAAAACCGGGTGGAGGTCTCGAGAACCCAACTAGAACTACGACCACGATTGATCACGACGATAAGGGAATCTAATGCCTGTTTCGCTTCGGATACTTCTTGCTTACTTTCGCACGTTTCTTTGCTCGCGGTAACCCTCGCTCCTTCCTCTTCCCTACGTCTCCCTCTTTTGTACAATGAGTTCGATCGTGCTTCATTGTGTCCTCGTCTATACTCAATTCGACATCGACCAGTTGCGATAAAAGCCCGCGCATTCTTGNTAGTTGAATCAATCGACTTAGATATCGACTAAAGAGATTTAGTTGCTTCAATGATTTTTTTTTCTCAGTGTGCGTATACACGAACTAAAATACATCCAAGGGGTGAGTAACGGTGAAAAGATGAGAAAATAAAAATGAAAAATTCCAATTGAATTTTTGGACAAAACGCGGGTCAAACGATCGCCATGGGAATTGGTAAAATTTTCATTTCCAAAACGCTCGTCGAGTGACGTCGCTAAAAAATTTCGTCGAGTCAATCGCAGGATTTGAATGAGTTTCTCGATCGTTATTGGAATTTTTATTTTCTCTTCTGTAAATATTATCCCACTTCATTATGCAATTGACGGATAAAACTTGTTTCGAATGTCCCGTTTATTTGAGGTTCACATCTTATGATATTCTCGATCGACACGACGAGGGAAATTAAAATTGTATTTAATAGTTAAACTTTGATAAACAGCATTTTCGTTGTGTATCGACTCGAGTGTTGATTCGTGTGGGCGTCTAATGCCTTCGTAATAATACTCGCGGCTTTCTCGCGGTCTGAATGATAAACCGAGAGAGTGATACAGCCTTACGTAGGACGTGGGGTCACATAGTCCGATAGGACATATGCAAAAGCTTCGTAGAAGCAAGGAAAGGTGTGCGTATGCGTATTTTATGTATTGTCACTAATAATAGAACGTACTGTTTACCGGCAGCTGTGACAGTAGCGAGTCTCGAGATAAGCAGGTGGGTCTTGTGACCCCACCGCGATATTCATCAACGAGCGTTTTGTCATTGATTGTGAAATATTTTGCCATTCATCGTTTCATTTGTCGCTAGAAACTTATCCATCGGAATTTGAATCCGGAAGAATCTGGAATGCGATTCATTCAAATTTTTCATGTTGACCACGATCAGCTCGATTTCTTTCGGTTCGTTGTTTGATATTTGATGCAAATTCACGAGTACTTGAGCAGAAGGTTCGTTGCATAGTTCATCCTGCTCGAGAAGTAGGTGCGAAACTTTGTACGCTGTCTGTGGTTTTCTCGTTTCCGTATTGAATTTATTCATTCTCTTATGTATAATCAATAGTCCCAGATGTTGGTCTGACATTTTGTTGAGTAGTGATCGCTACGTAAATGAAGGCGTTGATACATGCATCCAGCGTATAGTTTTGTGCATGAAAGACATGAAATTACGCAACGATGAGGCAGCAAGAGACAATTATAGCCTTGCAATGTGAGAGGCATTCCATTCGCGTCGTAGAGAATATTCTTCGAGATTGAGAGGAATCGATTTTCGATCGAAATTTTGAAAAATAACTGTAGATACTTTGCTGTGAGAAATTTCATCACGTTAAAAGTTGAAGGTTGCTTAACGGTCGAACATGGAGCTTTGCAAACAATGAAAATGCATTTTCATGCTCATTACGATATATATTTTGGTTGATGAGACTCGTGGGTCCATTCTGAAGGTTTGAGACCGTGATCGAACTAACGAAGGCTTAATTATACCGCAATATTTCATCCGTCCTAATTGCGTGACTGCCGCAAAAATTCCGTAACCTCGATCAAGCAAGCCAACGTCGTTCACTAAGTTTTCGTGTTCCTTTGGTGGGCAAGGTCTCGTTAAAGGATCCTTTCGAAACTCTGTACAGGTCTTACCAAAGGTGCGAATATCCTCCCAGGGAGTTTAAAGATTATTGTCGAAGAGCGTGGCTCACCGAGTCGGCTCTCATTCTCCTGGTGGTTCTCTTGGTATA
>JBAJMU010000002.1:7316510-7422416 GCA_037952995.1 Hyposoter didymator
AAAGCGTTCGAATCCTGAATCAGCTGCAGGGAAGAGTCACGTTAATGGTCTCTTTCTATCCTGGTCTTCGGCCCGGAGACTTAAGGGGGTCTCCACTCGGTTTCCCACGTGTCAGTGGGTCACCGTATCATCGGAGTTCACCTCGAGAGAGGGGATATCCTGCTTCTTCTCTCTCTCTCTCTCCACCTTCTCCTTCTCCATCTTTTCTTCTCCTTCTTCGTCTTCTGCTACTTCTTGCTCGTCTTTTTCAATCGTTCCCTTTCGATCCTTCGTTCCTCATTCAGGACGAGCTTCTACCTCGATGAAAGAAACATGGCCGAGTGAGCAAGCAAATTTACTGAAGCCACGGCGGTGCTGCGGATCGAGGACTCCGTGTCTTGCACACCGCGGAAGTCATTGCCAGATGTAAATTTCATGTAAATAGTACGAATGTAGGGGGATCGAAGGAAAGACTGGAACGATCATCGATCGGTGACTTTCTCGGGTCGCGTAGAGCACACAGAATCTTTTTTCACATTTTTTTTCAAGCGTGGATCACGAGCAACGACTACGACAACGACGATAGAAGAGCTGTGACGTGTCGCGGGGATGAGAATATCGTCAGGCATGCCCTCGAGAATGAAGAAAGCCCGCGAGTCTTGTCGATACGAGAGCGGAGTAACCGCGCGCGAGCACAAGACAAACAGAGAGATAAAAAGACAACAACTGTAAGAGTTCGTGATCATGAAGCTTCAGGGCAAACGGAATTCATCGTTGGGATCCGGGTCGCGAGGCTGCTTTCGTCCCCTCAATCCTTCCGTAATGTACAACGGGCGAATTCACAGCCCAGTGAGACCCATCTCCCGGGTTTGTAACATTGACTCGGTGTGTCTGTCGTGTACCTTTCGACGTAGCTCACAAATCTCGCCTTCCGTTCCTCATTCCGGCTACTCCCGATTATCCTCCAGCGCAAGTTCAATAACGAGTGCGCGCGGAGAAATAGTCGGTAAAAGGACTTCTCCGACGTTATTTCTTCTCGTCGTATATAAACTCGTGTGTTCCTAATGACCGCGACGGTTAAAGTCCTTCGCGAGCGACGTTACTCTTGCGCACAACGATCATCACCGAAGCCCGCTAAATGCGGCGAGTAAGAAGCTTGATTATGTTGCTCGCGGGTCCATACGTGAGTTTTTACCATCGTCCAGGGACTACAATGCGATGGACGGACAAAAAGCTAGCCTGGGTATGAAACCAGCGCTTGCACATATTACGCCAGAAGAACGCGCCCCGTTAACTGTTCCGCTTCCTTTTCGCAAGAACGCTCCGGGACGTTGAAATCGGCGAGGTCGATCGTCATTACCGAGCCCACGGGGATATTGCAAACGCTCTCCTGTTAACCCACTGCACGTGAAATAAGGGAAAAGTAACGGTCGCTCTTCCCAAGGAACATCCTCGTGACTCTCTTGATCCAAAAGAGATATGAATTAATTATCTTCGATCATTAATCATTTCGGCTTGCGTGTCTCTAACGCTCCGAGATTTACGCGAGTAGGAGCTCGCCTGCTGCTCCGCTCGCAACTTTTAAAACGTATAGACTTCTCGCATAGACTATTCTTCGGACTCTGCCCACTCTACAAGCAACTAAACGACATACCACACCATCAGGTTCTGTAATAATAGAGCCAACTGATATTTTTGTCGTATAAATAACTCAACCTGACTATCACGCTTTTCAGTACGAAGGCACGCTTTGATATAAAACCACAACTGCTACCGCGATCGTTCCTATACCATTTCCATACCAAACTGGCCCATATATAATTGACTCTTTTTAATCCCCTCGACCCTCTTGGCCCGAGACTAACTCAGCCAGGGTTTCTCCGTTCTACCCCACGTGCTTAGTGGACTTTTAAAACGGTATCACGCATACCAGGCCCTGACCAAATGCGTTATCTGCTCGTTTCACTCCCGTCAACTTTCGAATATATTATTACCCAGTTCAATGAATGAAACCTTCCTCGACATTGCAATTCCGCATTTTTATACTTTTATTCCCCAGCGCGACTTACGTCTCTGTGCGTAAACAACTTTCCGACATGCATTTTTTTTCTCTTGCCAGTAATGTCGTAGGACGGATTAGGTGTGGGTCTGAGGAACGACGTGCACATAGGTTGTTTCGGTTGACACCAAATGTTCGAGAAAAACTTGCGATCGAACAATTCTGACTGATTATCGATCGAGGAGAAAATAAAATTCTTTTCCTCGCTGCATCTCGTGGCGATCTCGACTTCGTCAAATTTGAACTTATTCCAACTCGCGAGTAGCGGTTCAATTTTCCAAAGTCAGGGACGCATTGATAAAAAGTTTGACACGAGAGGAAAAAGAAAAAAAATGTTCGATCCTTGAATGCAAGTTGTGAGACGTCCGGGCAGTCGAGTTCCGACATGTGCGCCTATTTAATTCAAACTTGCAGTTGTCTCAGACTCCGTGGACACACATACGCGTTATTCGAAGACTGTAATTCCGTATTATTGCGTTGCAAGGTACAATCGCATGCGTGTGTGTGTGTGTGTATATTGAAAAGTTGAGTCTCGAGTGGAGCAGCGCAGAAGGACAATTTATGGGCGATAGTTGGTTGGCCGAAGCGGCGAGGGCGTGGGTCGGTTTCCAACGTTTCTCTGTTGCTTCGTACGAACAGTGCGTTCTCCAGTGCGTTTTCCGCTATCTCTCGAGACATTGCTCGAGAGAATTGCTTCTCACTCTCCCGATTCAACTTCCTACATGGCGGGTAAAACTCTTCGCGTTCTCGTCCCGTCTACGCAGTCGATTCGTACTCCCGGATCATTGATATAACAAGCCTCCCAGCTATTGGTGCGCTTTTGCGCCATAAAATAGTCCAGCTGTCCGAGAAAAAAGGAATAACCAAAAGTCGAAAAAAATGTGATGTTAGGCTCCACGCATCGAGCGCACGCAACGTGACCGGGAAATTATTTAGCTGCCATTTCCGAACGTTGCTGCTATACACCCCGAGCTACATATCTGTATCCGAGGCGACTCACCGTTCGCAATTGAGATACATTGACTTATCGTTCGGCGTACGCCCACGCACCTCGTCGCACTATCTTAGTTTTCACGCCAGGGAACGAGATCTCCGCAATGCAAACTCTCGCTCGCCCGCGATATTCCGCCGCGGAAATTGTCCGGAAGAAATGGCCGCTATTTATATCTCCGGTATTGCCGGTTTTGACTCATCGATGTCTTGATTTATCGACGACATTTCAGATACGTCCTCGATCAAGTTCACTTTACCTATTTTTATCATTTTTACATCCGCGCCTCCAATCGTATCGCGAAGCCCAAGATGGAACGGAAGTAAAGATCGATACGATATCGCGATCATTTGCAGTTTCGAGATTGTTCCTACGTCCACTTTTTTTCCCATGTGCGTTAAAAAGTTTTTTTTTCATCGAGTGAAATCATGTCGAGTGTAGAAAAAATGATAAAATTTTAACGAATATGGAGTATGAGAGAGTTTGCCTTACGAACGGTAACTCGGGCAATAGATGCTCCGCTACTTTTCCTTATACGTGTCGAATACATCTCGTAGATTTTCTCCCCTGTGCCAATAATTAAAGGCACATCGTGTCCCACGTAAATTAATATGCTAATAAAGTCTGTGCAGCGAGAGTGTAAAAGCTTGTAAAATAAAGACGTGAGTTCGAGCTTCGTTTGCTTATGATGTCGGTGTGCTGCAGCGCGATGTGCGGAAGAGGGTACCGCGCAGAAACCGTAACGTGGGAAATACATATTAAACGTAATACCGTGCGCGAGCTAAACGATTTCTACGTCGCGTTCCTTTGACCCAAGGCTAAAAGAAAATTTTCTCATATGGCACACGTTGCGGGTATAACGCCCATGTGTACTCGTTCACAGCTGGGTAGTATTTATTAACGAGTACACGCAGGAGATAAAGGATTTACCGCTCGTATACACAGTCCCGCGTGGAAAGTACCAAGTTTGTTAAATTCTATTCCAACGTCTTTTCAAGTTCGAACCAACTAATTATACATCTTGTTCGATTTAATGAAAGTTTGCATAACAACGAAAAACAACAACAGTAAATATTATCATTTCCCACACGGAACCTCCATTTTTTCCAACTCTCTAACGCCCGCGACCTATTTACAACTTCATTTTACATGCCAATTAATTAGTTACGATCAACCCTCTAGTTTTTCACATCAAACTCCCTTCTCCGTGAAAGATTCTCACAAAAAACTTTGTAGTTGTCCTCTGAATTATATCAAGAAATAACTTTCTGTTTTGCTCTACAATTCTTCGGTCTCGTCGTCATTTCGATGCTCCCTTTGGCTTCGCATCAACTGAACCAATTAGGGAACACTGGCGAGCTAGTTTTTCTCCAATTTAGCGAATTTGCTGCGTGACTGTACGGTCAGCAAATCCTTGGAAATGAGTGTGAATCATTTTTATCATTATCACGATTATTATTACTGTAAGAACCATCATTATGCATCACAAGCTGCATTATAATTTGGAATCTTGTTGGGTGTGAACCTGTAATGGCGATACGTATTGCAAAGATCAGGCAAAGTCGAGGAACATATCGAACGCGTCTTAAGAATTCGCAGCGTGTCACTGGGTCATCAGGTGGATATCCTCCTATCAGCTGTGGACTCTGTGCTATGCAGCACACGTACATACATATTTTCTGGTTTGTGCAAAGACTCGACTGTAACGTTCCGCATGGTCGTTGGTCGAGTAGCATGTATACGCGAAGATAATGTAAACATATCTATATACGTAGAAAGATTTGCGAAACGTGCCATGACCGTTATCTCGGGAAGTAGCGTCGACCGCATCGGGCAGTCGCAACGACGCCTCTGTCCGTATAATATTGTCTGTTAAAAGCCATGTATTGCTGATGGATCTTGCCAACAGTAGTTGCGCGATCCTACGAGCATTTTATGGACCTCGTACGAGTTCCTCGAGATCTCTCGCATCCCGTCGAGCCAATCGTCCAATCATTAACTTTGAATTCCAAATCACTTAGTAAGCCCGTTTCCAAACACTCCCAGTGTTCTATTTTTTTTGCTAATTTTTACTGCGGATACGAAACTTGACCTTCGAGGTCTGGGAGCGAAGAACCAATAACCGTTCGTTTGAAAAAAAAAGCAATAAATGAATTGAACAAACTTTCACATTGCGATTTCGTTGAATTACATCGTAACTTCGTATTCACCAAATTAATCAGTTATCGTCGAGAGTATCACTTGGGAGCAGTTGGAATTCTCAAGCCAGCGATCACTCGAACGTACAATTCGATTAAATATTTATTTATCTCAATGATGCCGAGTGCGAAATTTGCATTTTCTGTAATTTTGGTCATAGGAAAGTTTTGATGAATCATCGTATTGGTGATAATGTGTGCACATTACAAAGCACTGCAGCCTCATATCTATGCAGGTATGAAAGTCTATAAAGTGGGATGATCGCGCGGCAAACACTTTTAGTAAGACAAGGTGAGATGCTGCATCAACAGGTATCTTAGGTAGTTGGTACACACAGTGCACACACCTTCGGACGAAGGGTGAGTGCGATTACTCTCGCCTGCTGGTTGCTCCTCGTGAACATTGCACAGCACAGTCTCAGGAGCATCTCTCGTGATGATCCTAATGATAGCCGTTGCAGTTCTCACTGCGCCTTTTCCCGCGAGAGAAGTATGAGAGGGAGAGAAATGGAGGATGATTCGAACTGCAATAAGGTGGAGGGTGAGGGGACGATAAGCACATCTTTCTTCGTCTGAACTGCAATTATGGAATCGACAAGTTCCGCGGTATAAAACATTCTAAAAGATCCCCATTCCGCGGTCCAGATCTCTCGGTACTTTGATGAATGCGACGTCACTCGTGTTAACGAGCTATCCGACACTTCGGAGCCAATAAATTCCCTGGCGATTGAGAACATTTAAGATAAAGATTCGAGACGTTGTTGCGTTTTAACATTTTAACCTCGTTTCCGATAATTTGCCTTTTTTTCAGTTAATTTATTTATTGGTTTATCGTAATTAATACAATTCCTGCAAGTTTCTAGATCGAGGAATTTCGTTTACTCATTATTCATCCTCCGTCGATATTTTCCGTTTTCTCAACTCAGATAAATTTAGCGATCAAGCTAGAATGAGAGACAGTGAGAGGGAAAGGGAGTTTTTAATAAAAAAAAAAAAGAAGAGACCGGGAGAGAGAACGATCCATGCCGATCGAGAATCATAAACAACCATTAACTGGGTGTTACGGTCAGATGTAATCCCCCGTTGCCCGTTTGATCGTAAGTAGGTGTTAAAGTTTGTGTGGGAGTAAATCGTGCCTGGTTCTCATGGTGAACTCGGTACATACACTCCGAATGCATGTGAGATGTTCACGTGTGTGTATGGAGAATTCGAGAATAAAGAGACTTTGATTTCTTTCTTGAAATCCCAAAAAAAAACGAAAAAAAAAACACAACGAGAAAAAATCCGAAAAATTGACACTTACGAATAGTTTTTAACTCTACAAATTTTCTCTTCGTTTCCTTCGTCATGAAACATTCGATTCTTTCGACTCACACCGTCAGACCAAAACTATTGCTTCGTTCTATTTCATCGGGCTGCACTAACAATAAGGGCGCAGCCTCGGGCATTGCGATGTCCCCATCGCTTGGTCGTTATTATTATTATTGCGGATACGGAGACTGGATGTCAGTGTAAAGATGTGTAGAGTCGCTTAAGTTCGAGCGCACAACTTTCCGGGTTGTAATGGGTACAATGAGGTCCTGTTACTGATATAATGAGATGCCTATACGTATTCGAGGGCTTTGAACCCGCGAGTCCACAATAACGTGTGCAATATTGCGCGATATCAACAGAGCCTATAAAACATTTTCATCACAATAATTGGCCCTCGAGGAAACGTTCGATAATTTTGGTTCCTGAGTCTTATAGTTCACCGAGCTTATCCATTCTTTTATTGCCAATAACTGTAACCTTTTGCGCCTGATGTCGCTCGATAGGACGTCGACTGAAAGAGAGAAAATCACAGCAGCGAGTGACGACGAGAGCGAGAGAGAGAAAGGCTACGGGCAGCTCAATAGTCTTTGTTATACATTCACGCTTTACAGTCATATTAGATCGGACGATTTCTGTCGCATATACATTCTGCTCGAGACACCTCTCAGAGGCAACAATCACGATCGATCGATTGTANAAAAAAAAAAAAAAAAAAAAAAATCTTATATTCTTGACGCCATCCGGTGAGGGCTCACCTCTAGAAACGAGGGTAACAAACTTTTGATTATTGTCACGAGATATCACAATGTGCAATGTAAAACAATCGAATGAGCAGGAGAAATTGACAGACGTCAGATTGGAGAATTCGATCAGCTGAATTACCTGGAGATCGCGGGTCAACTCACTCCCGGTCAAGCTCCGTAGCAGAGAATTTTTTGTCCTCAAAAATTTATACGAAAACTGAAAATTTCTCTTACAAAACGGTGACGCGATTTTTTCATATTTTCATTTCGTCAGGTCACGTTTTTGAAATCATGCGAAATATCAGACAATGGCCGGGAAGAGGTAAATGAAAATGAATTTTATTTGAAACCTTGAATGATATTCAACATTTGATAATCGAATTGGCAGTTATCGCGTGTAGACAAACATTCATCTCCTACGATCGCTTATATCTCTGACCTCCGACAGGACCTCGTCCAACATTTACGATCCCGTAAATCATTTGATGGCCGCAGATAAATGAGTTGTAGCAATGCTGCTAGTTAGCAACACGAAATATATGTTTTCTTGCCATTCGTTGGGAAAATGATCGGGCAATCTTATTGACATATCTCGAATAGTGCTCGGTCACGCCGATTATTATTGAACGAAGTTGCGACGTCGATAATTTGGTTATTTTTCATTGAAACTTTGAGAGTCATTCATACAGACGCACAAATTTCATCATACGTGATGTCATAAAAAAAAAAAATGTTTATCGAGCTTATCGAAGGATTTATAGAGACGATGACAATAAATTCAACAATTACAAAATCTGCCAGGAACAGCGAGACTTTCAGTATTTCTTACAACTCGCGAACGACTATTAGTTACGACGAGACTATTATTGCAGCACGAGAAGGATTGCTAAAGAATTGGAGCGTGTTATCGAGTCAGATGCAAGGCTGAGATAGGGAGTAGAAGAGAATTTTCAGAATTGGGCTTACGTGAGTGAAATTTGGGTGAAGTTGAGCAAACGCATAGAAATTTAACGTATGAGCAATTTAGAATAATACTAGTAGTGTGGAAAAACGGGAAGTAATGAAAAAAAGGATACACGTGAAAGACACGCGAGCGTGTGATACGGTCGGAGTGAATTTCTCACGCGGAATCTACTGGCTATATATATATAAGCAAATATATAGACACAGAGACGACGTATATGCCTATTTCCATTGGACTATTCTCTCGACACTTTCCGGAGTCCGGAGAGATGTAAATTCATGGTCTCATGTGTCCTGCACGTTGGTGTATATATGTGTGTGTGTTTCGATGGTTCAGAGTGTCGTGATGTCCCAAAGAACAAACGTTTGAAGAAACGAGAGATGGAAACGCTGATAGAGTGTGCTTTTTCTATTCTTGCCCTCTTGCTCTCGCGCTCCTCTTTTCTTCTGGTTCTTCGTGGATGCTGCGTACGAGGGACGATGCTTTGCCGTGGGCGTGTATAACGGCTGGTCGGCGCTTCTCGTCGGGCTCGGCTTTGGCATTAGCAACGTGTAATTGAATTTGCCGGGGAAATCGGTCAAGCCGCGTTATCTCTAGCTCTAGTCGAGGACGACACGCTTCGGGCGATCTTTCTCGCGCACGCGTGCTATCACATACCCCGCGCAACAGTCGTAAAACTACGTGCCTCTGTATATGTGCTTAAACTATACCTTTATGTGTATAGATATACGTGCACACACGTATATGAATGTGTGACTACGACGTGTAACCCAACCCTCTCATGAAACGGTACTTATTTATATTTTTCTTCTCGTTTTCAACATAAAAATCGGCGTATTGCTCTTTCAAAAGGTCACACATATAAGCGAGAGAAATGGGCTTCGTGACTGCTTTCAGTCTCTCTCCACACTCTTTCAGAAAGCATCATGTCTTTTAGTGTGACCGTGAATTAACTTTTTTTCCCCCCGGCAGCCTACAATAGGGCGGCTCGTTTTTGTTCTCGCGCCGCGAGGAAGAAATGATCGTAAATAGCTCAGAAGTAATTGCACTACATTTTTTCCGAATCGTACGCTTGAGTTTTCTCCCTGATATTGATCGATGCCGAGAAGTCGTTTCACCAATTTTTAGACAACTTGACCCACTTAATTACCACTGCATCCATTCGTTTCTCGCGCGCATCATCCGTCGAGAAATGAGGTCTCAATTTTTTCTCATCCTAATAAAAGTTGCCGCGGTACATGGATGCTGCTGGCTTAGGTGAATCGCTCCGCTCAGCGGGTGATAGCGAGTCTCGTTCCAGTGTCCGGCGATCACGATTTTCGACATCTACACGCTGCTTACAAGAGTCGCAAGTACCAAAGTTCACTGTGTGTAGTTGACCGTGAGCTACACACGATGTATCTTGCATCCTTGATCTATTTTCGTTGCTTCATACTCCTCATGAAAGTCACTGCGCCTCGGCCCGCCCGGCGATAGTGACACAATGAGATTCGTAATTCGACGTTCGAACTTTAACAATTCACCGTTAACGAATTTTATCGGGAATCTCATTTTTTAAGACGAAATCTAATGGCGAGGAGAGAAAAGAGAGAATGATGAAGAAATTTTACGCCAGGCGGTAAACAGATGGGAAAGAGTGTGAACGATCCGACGATATCAGAGCGTAAAAAATTGTTTTGGTATTTAGCGTGTTCCGAAAGCGGTGCGCTACAGTTTTCGACATTTATCTGAAATCGATTGGATAATACAAGGTTTTTTCTTTTTTTTATAAAAAATGCTGAGGCGTGCAGTGTCCCGATACGTAATCCATCAATTACGCGTTCGAGTTAAAACCCGCGGGGCAAAACTATCCGACGGTTCGTCTAGAATGACGTTTTTTTCGTCGTGTGATTGCGTGACGCGAATTCCGATTTCGTGTGCAGCAGCACATGCATAAATGGTGGTTTGTCTGTTTTTTGAGAGCGAATGCATATGGGACACTGGCAGGCTACCCTGCGTGTCGCGCTACACGGATCGATTTGGAATCGATTTGAATCGACGGAGGGTGAAATAAGTTTACGCAACCGAGTTTGCCGTACACATGTGTATTCGAGATCGCGAGCTCGTGTATAGATATAGTGCATAAGAGTTCTGCAATTAGCCGCAAGGCCCACTCTAAACGGGTCGCTCGATCCGGGAGAAAAAAAAATTCTGTAAAAAGAGCATCGATTCCGGTTGAAAATATCGATTATGCATAACGGTGCCAGCGAGCAAGTCTACGTCGTCCCTTGCGGAACGAATGAAAAATCTCATTCACCCACGACTATACTCATTTAACCGGCTTCGTCGTCTCATTGCGAACCGTTATAAAATATTCGTCGATCTCTCGTGCAGCCGAAACCGCCCGATAAATTGCAGTATACACGCGATCGGTATCAACGTACGAAAACTCCAAAAGTCAAAAAAGTGTGTCATAATCTATTTAACACGGCCGATTAATGAAATCGTTTTTTTTGCTGCAACTTTTACAATTGGATATTTATATTTGTTGATGACTGAGGCGATAGTCCGGCCCTGGAGTCGTTGACCAAACTTTTAATGGAAAACGTCTGTCATGGCGTTCTATTGTGATCGTAAATTTGTGTTGGTTACAAACCTATTATTTTGACAACTACGCACAAGTGCGACCTTAGTCTAAATTCTTTACATTTCACTGCGGCACCATCGTCGTCTCTCGCCGCGCGCGAAAGAGTTGCACGACCATGAATTATTAACGGCTCGTTCCGCTTTTTTTTTCTATAACGAAAACCGCGACCTTTCCATGGCCTTTTTGGAGTTCACGATGAGATCGATAAAGGGGTAAATATTACTGCGGACGATTACGCGACAAAAACTTTCTTGAATATGGGGAAATCGATTTTCTCGAGTGCATGGTGAATTTTTTTGGAAAAAAATGGGAATGACTGCCTGAACAACAGGTTGCCAGTGCCGAAGGGATCAACGTAGCATGTTCCGCAGTTGCTTCTAGTTTCTTTCATTTTATCTAACATAATCCGCGCGTACAATCGCTTGGCATGCACAATTGCATCGATCTCTTTATTTTAAAAAGAATCCGTTTCGCATCGGAAAGCGATGTATCTCGATGAGCTGGAGGGTTGCCTCCGCTTGATCAAGCTCATAAAACACCAGAGGATATTCAAGTTTAGAGATAATACGTGTGTTTGACTGCTCAAGATATTATAATACCATCGTCTTGCAGGTATTATCGCTCTGGCAACGGGTGATGATGCGTATCATCAATCACCACGTCGTATTTGCAGTTGGTCATGCTTTCTTGGCATTAGCCTACATGCGGCAGCAGCGTATTATTCTGCGTACGCATGTTCGACATTAAAGTATCTGAAGCAGCGGTGCATGTGTGTGTGTGTGCATCATGCGCCCAAGCATTGTATTGGCGTCGAGCCGAGGGCTCGTAATAAAAGGAAAGAGAAAATGTAAGACGTGATCTTGAGCAGGAGTGAGGAAGTGCAAGTACGGGCAGGTCCTTATTTGAGTGGAAAAGGGTAGGAACCATCGCGTTGCTTTCTTTCCGATCGACAACTCTTCATTAGGGACTTTGGGCAGATCGGCGATTTTTTTTTTAATGATAAAATAGAAACATTGCTTTATTTTAGGTGATAATCACAATTATTAACCCTTTTGGGTGGACCGATTTTGTACAAAAGGTTAGAGAGCAGAACGAAGAATAAAAACATGATTGCTAACAGAAACGAGCTCAGGAATTCTTGCAGATAATTAGCCTGAAGAATATCTCGTGCCGATAACGAAAAGAAATGTTTCGCGTGCATGCACGAGACAAGTCGGCTCACCATCACGCTTGCACTTGCGTTTTCGAACTTTAATGTGCTCCGGACAGCGTGGTGCACGCCCGAAGTAATTACACGAGCCATCCTCGTCGCACCCTTGTTTTTCCTTTTGTCTTTGTCTTGTCGACTAATAAACGTTTCGATTTGCGCACGTGCGCTTAACGCACCGCCGTTTTCCGCACGCTTCTGAAAGAGGCGAATAGTAGTAACAATCTCATGGTTTCTTTGCCTCGCAGAGAGCTCGGCCGTTGTGGTAATAAAGATTCAACGAGAATGAGTTTAACGTTCGTATGTAGGGGAGTGGGCTTACTCGAGGTTCTTGCACTTGTGCTTCACAATGTCTTTTGACTTTACAGACCGGTTGATATTTCAGAGTTTTAAGGACTCTCCAACGAGCAGTACAAGAGAATTTTGTTGTTAGTGAGTGTGTCCGAATGTTGAGGAGACTCGTATTATCTCGTTGTTATGGCCAGACTCCTAATATTCTTGTTTTTCTTCGAGCAAACATGCTCTGTCGTGATTTCGTTGAACGTATACGTTCACGCGTGAAAAATATGAATACCCACGCTCGGATCTCTTGTTCTCAAGTTCCTCTCACTCTGTGCTGTCGCGAGGCCCTCTCGATATCGAGAGAGTTTTTCCTAACGAACGATCGAAACTGCTGCGTGACCGAGTCCCACGCGAGAAAATTAGCAAAGGCCCGTGAAGGCCGCCGTTGATAGTTGGGCGTTGAAGCAGTGGCAGCTGCTGCTGCTGCAACCGCCGCGTCGAGCTCGAGTGTCACGGACCGTGGAGCAAAAAGGACATTCGTAGGCAGGGATTATACGCTTGTATTGAGATTGGAGAAAGAAAATTGGTGTCAAAACGACGACAATTACGGAGCGTTTAAGTTTAATGGGTTGCAAAATTGGTAGCGCTAAAGGTAAACAACGAAATAGATCAGAGAACACATGAGAATTAATGGAGCTTAGGGTGTGCCATCGTATATATTTTCTGCAGTGAATTCGCCATCGGTTGGGATTCGAAAGAGAAATAAAATTGCACACGTTCACCGAATGCATAATTTTAGCGGAATTTTTCTCATTCATGTTGCTGCAGATATGCTGACCAAAAACTATGCGAACGAGCTAAATCTCTGAACCCTTGTCGTCCTGGTGAATTTAGCATCGCGATAAAACTTCGCCGCACACGATATCTCGGCCGGCAACAAAAACGACAGATATATAGTGTCTCGACAGTCTGAAACTTGGTATATGCTAATGTGTGTGCGCGAAAGTGCTGTGCAGAACGAGACATAGGTCTGAGACTCATTCCCAGTGTGGTCAGTGAGACAGCGAGACCCTAAATGCAACTTTTCGTCGTCCCGGGAGTTCCCTCTTCGCGCTTATCCTCGAGATCTTTCTGCTTTGCGAACCCTCCGCGAACAGGTTAAAAACGTATCGTCGTCTTTCGGGATAGAGGAGACTGAGCCAGGAACGTCGAACGTCCTTGGTAGCAGTCGGTGCAGCGCTTGTTGTGCTTCCGATTCCCTTTTAGATCAACTCAAAGTTCTGGTGGATTGCACTCTCTGTTGCGTGAACGTGTGAATCCATTAAAGTGGCTTCTCGCATAAGCTTTTCGAAAGCGAACCAATCTTTTCTGTATATTCTCGATAGAATGTAAACATACACGCGATTCAGAGTGTATTGGTCAGTCGCCTCTTCCAATCTCGTGATCTTCTTGTTTGGAGCGCCGACGGCGCTAAACCGGTCATAGTCGTCGTCGTCGTGATCGAGGAGAGTGAACTCTGCAGTGTGTGCGTGCGTGTCCTTCAGAATCCCTATTCCCGGTTTCTCCTCGGCGTCCTTGCCCACTGTCGTGCAGTCGAAGTTTGTCGTTCTGTTCCTTCGTAATGCAAATGTCCTGTTGGAATGGTCCAAGCCCTGTTCGTTTACCTTTGGAACTCGAGCTGTTCTGCGCAAACGATCAACGCAAGTCGATGCTGCAAATGAGCTTGTTCGAAAAACAAAGTCATTCATTTTTCCACGTTCGTTTAAAATTCTACTGCATTGACTTTTGTAACGACTTTGGAGCATCTCGCAACTCTCTTGCACCTTGCGACTAATTTCCATGATTGATCGATCTTCCTATTTCGTCGTTTTCCGCTTTCTTTGCTACCATGAGGGAATGACCGCGACGATGACACTAAAGTTTGCAACGTCGGGGTCCAACGAACTTTTTCTATTCGCTGTTCGTTCAATTTCAAAAACCATAAAAATTTTTGGACCGATTTTGAGTTTGGATTCCGAAAAAGATCGTTTTATAGTCTTGACCAAATATTCAATAATAATCTTGAGATCTGCTCAAGAAAAAACGGAATTTTGTTGCATTCCAACGATGCAAACTTCAACATCGTCCTTCTACTTGGTTGTACGACGTTGTACTCCAAATATTGAACTCTACTGTGAGTTTCATTGGGAGATTCTAATCTCAAGCAGTTTCTTTTGATCGATCGATGGTCCAACTGACTAGTGAGAAGTCAACATCCTCTAGGCATTGCTGCCGTTGATGGCGTGCGTTTTCGTATACACACGAGGAGCGATAGTCACCTGTTGGAGGAGCTCTCTCGTCCTACAACAAAGAGTGGTACGTGTACGATGGTCAAAGTATAGTCTTAGGAAGAATCGTTTTCTGCCGCGGGCTTGCCGATTGCTCGATGATCGACTGAATCTCTCATCTCTCCTCGTCTCTCGCGACAACGACCCTCCCTCGTTTCATTCATCGGTGTCTGTGTGAATAGTATACGAGTACGAGCGTCCTCGTATTATACATTCGGAAGGGGTTACGTATCGTTATAGGCGAGCGTGAGCTTTGGCAAAAGGAAACGGCTCCCTTTGATCGACGATCGGGGCAGGTACAAGGATAGGAGGTGCATGTCTGTCGATTTACTCCGTTTCGCATCGGTAGAGCTTGCCTTTGCAATTCTCTTCTTCTTTCCTCCAGCTTCACCTCCTGCGCGCTGCTTCTCGTCGTTCCTTCTTCGTTTCGCGTGTTGTGTGCATCTTCGAAAGAGCCTAATACACCGCGTTGAGTAGCCAGCACGAAAGTACGAGAGAGATATCCTTCGAGGACCTCTGGTATGCTTGTAGACCATACACCGTGCTGCAACCAGCACGTACGATGCTTGATATCTTAGGAGGGTGACTGCAAAGTTCAAAGATCGCTTTGCGACTTGGAACGCGCGCGCCTCGTTTCTCGTCTCGTCTTTCTCCCACTCGTTTCTATTTTCTCACTCTCTTTCGTTCTCCGTACCTCGGTCTTTCGATCGTTTCGTCTTTCTGTAGATCGATTGGCTGACGCACCGAGAAAATACCGCGATAAATCTCGGCAACCAACTTCTCAGAGCAATGTTTTGTTCGAAGCAATCCCAAGCTCTCATGGGTCGCCTCTACAAACGTTCGATCTATCGACGACGTGTTATGTACTTTGTATCGGTGAATGATGATGTAATAAACAGATCAAGTTGGAAATCATAACGGGGGAGGAAAAATGTTTGAATGATATTGATTTTATGCCGAGCTAGTCTCGTATTCTTGCTTTGAAATCATTCCCTTTAAGCTTTATAAATCGACGAAAGAGATTGAAGAATGGGCGTACGAGGCAGATTTATTGTGCAGCGATTTATAGCGTTTTTCTCAATTCCGATACGAGCACGAGATTAAAGCAGGCCATTAAAAAAATTGCCCTTTTGTAGAAATAACAAGAAGATAAAGTCTCGATAGTGAAGTGAACAAACTATGAGCATTTGATGCTGCAACGTCGCTTTCATAAGCTCTTCGTGTAAACAACGATTTGATGGTCTCTTTCCACGTCGAGCACAATTCCCAATCACGAAATATATACCAAAAACCAAGCGACGCGCTGCACTGGAAGAGAGCCTTTACAGAGAGGGATATTCATGCCCTCGCTGTGTACACGAATAAACAAAAGTTGCTACGAGAGAGCTGCGTGGAAATGCTGGTTCGATCAGTGTGCATGTTGATGTCGAAAAGAAAGGTATCGACTTGTTCGAAATGGAATAGCGTACGATAAATGAAATTGTTTGGCATTCGAGTCGATAAAGCGAGGGTTTCATGGAGTAATTCCGTCTGAGCAGCAAGTATTTGCAACAACGTTCAAGAATTCGTGACGGTCGATTGAAAATTCGTGTGGTCACGTGAATCGTACACGTGTTAGGCGAATACCTTGATCCGGAGATGGGGTTACATGCATAAATACTTGCTCCTATCGGTCGTTCTCCTCTATCTCACGCGTTGCATCCTCGTGGTGTTACACAGGCACGCAAGGCGCGTTTCCCATATATACGTGAACCTCGAATCCCATGGGGCGAGGAAGCGCGTTGGGGCTTCTTTGGAATAGAACGAAAATAGTCGGACCCCTGTATCGGCGGTTTATATAGAAGCACATCCGATATTCTTTACTGGTTGGCGAATTCACACACGCAACACACACACGGACCTTCCCTTTCGTTAGCATCTGAAGGTTCTCTCCACGCGCTGAGATAATGTAACCCACACCGGGAGGCGAAAGATTATGCATCCCGTAGATCCACGAAGTAGATTTCAGCGAGGGTGATCTATGCTCAACAACAGATCGTATAGGATCAAGCACGCGCTCGCATTTTACGGTGTAAATATCTTGCCAAGTCGCCGCGCGAGTCTCTTTCTCACCGAGAGCAGGCGCGTTCACGAAGACACGAACTTGGACTTCCGGTAATATAAATTCATTTTTTTTCGACTCTTCATTATCGCGTTTACTCCAATTTCCACTACTACGAAACACTCGCAAATAAAACTATAAACAAAGACTCGTGTGCCAACTGATGCGAGTGACAGTTTCCTAACAATTTATATTCTCATCGCTATTAGTTCCCTTATTGGTATAATGTTGGGCAATCGTATGCAGACACCAAACAAGTATCGATGCAATAAAACTAGAAACGAAGAGTTAAACATTGCCTTACAACATGATCATGAAAGTTTCAAGAAAGCAAATAAAGGAAACGAAGGCGAACGTTATTCTCGGACCGTTGCCGCGCGCAGCAGTGTGTTGCGGAGGGAATGATTGAAAGGTTGCCAGATGAAAATTTCTCAGGTCATCATACCGCGGCTGATGCTCGGCTGTATAAACACTTCGATCCGTGTATCCAGCACACTTTATATATCCTCCCTCTATTGGTACATCAAAGCTCACCTTATACTCGTTTAAACCTCTCTCGGACTGTTCTTTGAGCTGTAGCAATGTTTATACGAAGACGAGGGCGTAGGTGGACCTGTGAGAGCTCCTTTCCATCGGCAAATAAAGGAGATCGAGACGAATGGTCCTCGGCATTACGAGAGAGTATATCTCAGACACCCGACTCGAGAAACGAGAAAAGTAACAAGAGTGATAGAGTGATAGCAAAATCTACACACCAAGTGGGAGTTTGAACATACGTCTTTCCCTTTATATCTAGAACGGTCTAGTTCCCATAGCGCCCGCCATTTCCTCTAGGTACATAAACATATACACCACATAAATATCCATAAATTACTGGGAGTTAATTTTTTCATCTACACCTGCTTCCCTGTCGGACTCAATCTTGAGCCTTTTACGGTTATCCCAATTTTTACCCCATTTTTTTTACAGCATTCCGTACGTTTTAAATAAAAATAGAAACCTTTACAGACTCGAGAGGATTGGAAATAATTTTGAAACGCGATTATTTTTCATTACTTGGAAAACTCACACGTCCATCGCACACATTTCATCGATCTCAAGGCAATACGTGCTCGAAGGAATTGTCATGGGCGTGGTTAACGCAATTTCGGAAATTTTTTTATCCCACCTCGTAACTACGGTATATAAAGTCACTGCGTTTCGATGTATGAAACGAAGCTGCATGGCAAAGTGAACGCTTTCACTCTCTCCAATTACGAATATAGTGTATATATGCATGTAAGCGATGTCTCTCGTCTTACAGCGGCGGGTGGCACGCTAGAACGAGTGATGTCCGGAATCGGTTCAGCGAGATCTTTTCTCACAGCTCACCTAGATACACAAACCTGTGTGTATTTCATATACGAAAATATGTATATAGATGAGTTGGAATTCTTGGTGGGACTGTGGGGCGTTGGAAGAGACACATCGACAGGGACTCACACATTGTATAGATAAGTTTATACATTCGTGTGTATTCGCACTGTATACACGTATACAGGACGAAACGTTTTACGTACGTAAGTACGTACATTGCTTCGCGATCTTCGTGCGACGCGATGCTGCGGCCAGAAAATTGTCGATTCTCGTTAAGATAGCGATAACCACGCTACGACCGCGTCGGCATCGTATAAAGTTACTCTTTCACGTATGCCTCGTACATATCGAAGACCGAGTGAGCCTCTCACATATCCGTTAATCCTAGCTAAACTTTCCTCCATATCCGTGTCTTTCGATCATTTTCGTTCGTGCAGTTTTCCTCGTTTCTTGTCATTTTCAATTTTAGTCCACGATTCCTTCGAGAAACTGTTTTTCCCCGATACAAATGCATGGGAAGTTTCGTTTTGACGTTAGGAAACGAAAAAAGCAGCAACTTTTGATCCGTGCGTTGTCACGGAAGATAAAAAATGTTGAACATGTGCGAAGGCACATTATTTTTTCTCGAATTTTTCAACGATAGTAAAAAGAGTTTCCTCCTCGTTGTTTATGTCGAAATGCCGAATATAATGAACGATTCATGTTTCTCGTATTACGAAGGATGAAATCGATATTGAAATCTGGTGAATGCTGAGCTTGTGGGTACATAAAATAGCGAGACCAATTGTGTCGTTTATAACACATGATATTTCTTCTGTTTCATAGTACACATCGTGAGATTCGGTTTATACGAAAACATCGAGTATGCGCACATTTTTTTTGCATTCTCGCGGGATCACAAAAGACCACCGAACGACCTATCGCCTCGGTTCTCGCCCCCTGGAGGCGAAAATGTCGTTTATAAGTGCCTATCCGCTCATATTCATGTATAAAATACTATAGAGAGAGCGTTTTATAGGACCCCGTAATCACGAGAGAGTTGCTCGTTTATCCAAGAGCCTCATTAAGTTATTACTCCGATCATCACGAGGATTATCATCAGTTTTGTATCATTTTTTTCTCTCTTCATAAAATCGTCACTCTCCCGACTCGAGAAGATTCGCCAGAATTTTCTTCTCTTGCCTTTCCCAGGCTCGAGACCGTTTTTTCTCCGTCATTTCCACTGGACGGTTTGAAAAGTTGTTTCACCTGCCAAGTTTTTTTTTTGTGATTTTTTCACATTGAATCCTTTCGATCAATTGCATTCTTTTTGAGACCGTTGCGGAGGAATTTTTTTTTGTATTTTCACGTACAAAGTTACGGATATTCGACCGCGAAAGCAACGGCGAGAGAGAGAGAGAGAGAGAGAGACATCGAGGGCTAACCGGCTCAATTAGTTATATGTGCACGCTACCGATCTCGAGTGCTACATGCATCTAGTGTACTCATGCAGGAGAATATACACAGTATGTCTGTAGTATATAATCTCGTGAGATATGAAATCTTCTGGCATCTTATAGCCGTGTCTCGGACTCGTAAGCAATTAATAATCTGGTTATCGTGTCCCCTGACGATTTATCCAATTGCTCGCGACTATTTAATTATTCAGAGATCCGTTACGTTTAGCTTCGTGCTCTTAACTTTGCGAGCTTGGCTCCGTTTAACCTGCATATCCATACACGAGGTATTCCATTTGGAATACGCCACACCATTTTTTTTTTTATAGCCTCTGTGAACTAACTGGGGTTATTATCGAAAAACACGTAGATTTTCGTGTCTCATTTACTATCAAGATTCGTGCCAGCGGTTCGACGTCGAGTACAGGAAAAAAAATCTTGCTGCAATCTCATCCACTCCAATTCGACGGACCTGCTCAATTTTTTTCAAACTCTTTCGAACGAAAAATGGGGATCGGGTAAAAAAATTAGACATTTGCAATTTTTTTCCTCTCCACTCGTTCTGCTCAGAATTTATTTTTACAGAGAATGCTCCATAGAAATTGAACAGAAAATATTTGGTTACTGTTCAATGGGTTGAGGGACCCGAATTTGGAGCTGCCATTGCGTTTCTGAATGCCGGTGGCGCAGCTTTGAAACTTTTTAAACTGCCGATATAAACGGAACTGTTTGTTTCACGGTCAATTACAACATAGTCAAGATCTTCGGGGGTTTCTTGCTTATACTCGATGACCAGGTAGATAACAGTTATAAAAACGTCGAGTCATGTCGAAATCGATACGAAACGCCTCATATGTAAAAACAAGCGTTATAAAAGGTACGTAAAATTTTCTCGCGTCTGAAACATCGTCTAAACATAAGTGCGGAGAGTAGCAGTGACCAATGTCGACGAGGTGTATTGCATAGGCATATAAAATAACGACAGTACACACATGGGAAACGAGCGAAGGTTCGAAGGATACAAACACTCGTTAACGGTGCACGTATCGAAGATAGAGAACGACTTTAACACCACGATTAGACACGCGTGTATATAAACTCACGCATTGACGATTGCAGAGGAACGATTAGGCAGACTCGAGTATTGAGAATCGACTTTTGTATACACTTTGGAACTATACACTTTGATACAGAAATGTGTGTACGCAGAAATAGTTATATGTTGGACGGTTGCGCATCGAGGATCTCTTTGATACAGTGGGCGTTACCGAGGGAGGTCCACATGCTAAGGATTAATTTATTAGCAACTTGCAATTATCCGTTACTTAATTCCTCCTCGCTGTAACAGTAGGTAACCGCTCACGACTACGAAACATACGCACACATCGATGTACTATGCAGTAGGCACAAAAGTAGGAGTACTTATTAACGTTTGCGTCCACGAGGCTTTTATTGCGTGCGTTTCGTACATACTGTTCGTGTCTACCTGTGTAAAGGGCGTTCCATTGAAATCGGACAATTCTCATTGTGTAACAAGCGCCTTTCTTCGTTTTCCGTACTTTTAAGTCTGTCGCAATGAATAAAAATTGTAATTTTCTACATTTTTGGAGTATAAAAGCCTCGAGGCGTTTAGAATATTTTTCAAATACATTTTTTCAACGATAAAATTATATCAAGGTGGAAAGACGACGTTTTTTTAAATTCGAAAGTTTCCATCCTGCTCGTTTCGGTCAATATTTTTGAGAGACTTAATCCGAGCACGAAGAATGCGGAGAAATTCGTTATGGAATTATGTAAATGGTGTCGCGTCAGGGTACACATCGAAATTTCTACTGCCTTGTCGTTTTACTGTAAAACTCGAGAGAACTACCGGTCTTGAATAATCGCGTTTAATTACCCGGTCATTTCATTAATCAAAGCTTTCCTCAATTCTTCGACACCAAGTCCGCTGAGAGACTCTCGCGTACCTCGCGAGAGGTCGCGCTTTCGATGTTGCCATCGTGCGCATGCTGCGGCTACTTATTTACGCTTCATCGGGTTAAACGTTCGAGGCTACACGTCTCTCCAGCTGTAACAGCGAATGACCATTTTGCCATTTGTTCTCCTGCGACGCGCTTCATTATTGTGTGGACAAATAACTGAGACATGTGCCACGCACGTTATTCATCGTGTCTCTGGACATTTGCCGATTGAATTTACGACGCAACGTATTTTCCATCGACTCTGCAGTCGTTTTATGGGTTTGCAAGCTTTTTATTTGTTTATATGTCTCGAAGCTTTTCCGAAACTTTGAAACTTTCCATAGGAAATCTCGTAGAAGCTGATAAAATGTTTCACAGGGTCACGGAGACGAAATTGGCTTCGCGGTAACGTGTAAATATATAATTAACAAAGTTTCATTAGCAGCCTCGGCTTAATCGATACAACAACGCCTCAAGTACACGTGGATACGTGATTCGATCGATTTCTCAGTGCGATTAGAGAAATAGGAGATCCAGAGGTGGAGACAGCCGTGGTGTAAACTATTCGCTAATTAGGAGTCGAGACTTGGCGTTCTTGTTTATCCAGCACAGTGTGTGCAACGTATTTCTTGGCTGAGAGGGAATTATATGGCAATATAAATGCGTCCAAGTGATTAATCTATGTTTACGTATTGCTTGGATTTCTGATAGCACGGTTCGTGACGTGTTAGAGCAATTAATATCGATCCAGTATGGGAACTCGTTGGGATTTTAATATTTCTGCGCGAATGTCCGGATTTCGTGCGAAAAATCTCTAAACATGCGATGATACGGAATTGAGATCGAAAAATTAGCTTTACGGAAGAGAAACAATAACTTTGCCATTTTATTTGATTTTTCGTGCAAAAATATGCAACGTTTTTGGAATTATAAGCTTGGGCAATCGAGGAAGACTAAATCGGTCGTTTGGGATACTTTGTTGCTGTTACGATTGTTGTTAATTGTGTAATGGAATAATTAAGAGGATTCGCGCAATGTTAGAAATTATTTTGAAATGATAAATTGCACAATTTGCATTACGAATTAAAACACCAACGCACGGTCTCGCCTATAGTCGCGACGAAAATAAAAGTCTTTTCTCTTTGGTGCGCTGTCCATCTCCGTTTGTCGTATGGCAGGAAGTTGCCACTCTTGGCTCGAGGAGTACGCGAAACGTCACGAGCGTCTATCATAATCAGAAGGCGTCGTTGGAGCTGTTAGCATGTGGGGTATCCGCGATCTTTCTATGCTGTCCTTATCCTCCTTCTTTCTCTTTTTATCCTTTCGTACCTATTCTTCATCTCCGGTGTACGCGAGGGTCGAGGTCGGCGATGATCGAGCGAGCGTGCCGCCACTGCCGCAAGGGTGTGGGAACCGTGGGATCTTCTGTCCGAGATCAATCGTTCAAGACCCCACAGGCATCAACACTTCGTCCTGATCCAGCCAATCGGCCACAGCGCCAAACCGCTCGAGTCTCGATTATCCAATTGCAAAGACAATTGCACTCTCCGCACCTCAACGTAATGTTTCCTCGTGTCAAATTAATGGCGGTGAGGACGTTTAACAAGAATAAATGATGATCATTCTGGAAATCGAATCTTCGCCATAAAAAAAATTGTTTGACATTTTCCCTCGCTTCAAATTGCCAACCTGACTCTTCGCTGTGTTTCCAGAGTTTCGGAACAAATTTCACGTTTTTTCATCATCGATTTCGACGATCTAGAGACACCGAAAAATTAAAAGCCGACAAAGGCGTTTTTCAAGTACGAGCCAGATCGTTTCTTTCGCGCGCGAGTCATGGAAATTTGCATGGGTTCCTCCATCACGATTTACTGTATATGCGCTAAGAATGCATGTGTATCCTCCAGAGAAAACCGACGACGAGAGGATCTCTGGGTTCGCCGCTGATGAAAAGGAGGGACAAGAGAGCTCATCGGTTTCCCGGGGGCTTTTGCTCGCTGTGCAACACACATGCACGAGCTCGTTCATGTGTACGTACGGTGGATCGATTGTAAGCTAAGAAAAGGGCTTAACCGAGACAATACGACTCGTTGAGTCACTTGGACAACGCCCTTTTGGCTGCCAGTAGTCGATGTGCACACCAGCTATTTCCGAGACAACGTCATCTTTGTTTTGCTCTTTTTATTATCACGAAGAGATGGGAAAATCGCTCTCTGGCAAGAGCCAAGCATGTATGTACACTGTATACATGCGTTTAGTGTGCGTTACCTCACGTTCTTATGGCTACATATTTCTCCAAGTGTATATGTGTGATCGAGCGTGAGAGACTCATTTCGAGGACGCGAGCAAGAGATTCGCGACTCTTCTCAACCGATCCCGTGCTCATATTCTACCCCCGAGGCCCATAGACAACAACTTTACACGTTCGTTGACTCTTTCGATCTTTTCACCTTTGACACCGGACGCTCGATGACCGAGAAATAAAAAAAAACCGAAAAATTGTGCGCATCAAAAGATTTTACGATGTTTCATCAGGTTCGTGCGATTTCATTTTTACGCCCATCCTGCAGTCTGCAGCCCGAAGGAGATTTTCGCCCAGAGAATTTCAAGTGCAAATACAACCCTCGGACAAATATCTGAACGACGATTGTTACGTTTGAAATATTGAATCTGTCGAGGAAGAGTCAACGAATCATTAATTATTGATATTATTTAGTAGAATTAATTATTCGAAGCAGAAAAGAGAAATGCCATTTGTCAAAGTCGACGTCGTCATAACTGCATAGGGAAATTTAGCCTTGTAGCACTTGATGGGATTTGATATTAATATACATATATGTTTATGAATATGAATAAATAAATATATGTGTATATATTATGTTTGAAGGAGCGCGTGAGAGTTAAGATTTGTTTCGAGGACGAGAACCCAGCCCCGGAGGCCAGTAGCCAACTCAGCGGGGAACACTATGTGCCAGCTTTTGCTTGTGCTTACTTGTGGCTTGTTTGTATCTATCCCCACGAATCAGAGATATATCAAAGGATACGAGTAGGAAACTTTGACGTTCACGAACGTATTCCCCTCCTCAAACGTGTCTAAACACTCTTAGCGTCTCGTAAATTTATCCTCGACAGTTTATCTATGCTGTCTTTCGCCTTCGCCTCTTCGCAAAATGCCCCTGTATATATACACACACGTATGTTGTTCATGTATGCTTATGTATTATGCTCGATGTAACATAACCGAGCAATGCTAAGATTTCTAAAGTAACAACAGCCGCAATCTCATTCTCGCATTGCGCTTCAAATGACTCGAAAAAAATCGTGATTCATGTGAGAAGAAGTCAAAATCCAAGGCAAAAATCTTGGATTCAAAGTGCCACAGTTATTTCTTGGTGTCAAGGGAATTCGAATTGTATATGAGCTGAGGAAAAATATTCTTTGTAAACCGACTGCATGGAAATAATACACATCGCGCATCAGTTATTCTTTTCATTATATGAATAGAAAATTCCAACAGCTGCGTTTTGACATAGCACTGTTTGCCCCCGGGAAATAGAAATTGGCGAAAATATCTGCAGTCAAATTTTACACTGTGCGAAATTGGAGAATTTTATTTTGACATGGGAAAATATTGAAAAATTAGAATCGAAATCCCGTATCAGAAGAGCTCATGAGTCTCTTGTATAGAAGCCGGAAGATCGAGAAGACAAGAGCTCAAGAGGAGCAGAGAGACAGCAGATACGTTGGTGTGTATGTATTGCGAAAGTATATTATAGAAACCCCTCATTCGATGCTGGGCTCGTCCAGTCAAGCTTTCCTCAAGTGCCCGTAGCATCTCGTGAACGAGCCTTTCCTATCTTTACGAGCATCGCGGGAGCTCAGGAGAGCGAGAGTGAGAGGAAAAGGGGGGTAGAGAGAAAGAGCGCGTGCGAACATTGAACAGTTCGTTGAGATCTATGAAAATACAAAAAAAACGAGCAAAGTTGGAAAATAAAAATATGCATTTGCCGAGAAATCCGCATCAATGGGGCTCCAGATCATCTCGGCAACCCCCTTAAGAATCTCCTTCAAGGTATTCTCTGTGTAACCGTGTCCGGTAATATAATATTAACGATACCTTCCAGAATATCTTAAAGGATCATTCGTCCCTTTCGTATAACCATAAAATACTTATCCAAATTATTCTTAACAAGTCAGCACTTTCATTCTCTTTCCACGAAGTCAATTTAATCCTTTGGCATATCGCGACTATCTTTTTTCACTCACACCTTGAGAAATATCTTTACACTCCTGTTCGAAATTTATACAGAGAATCTGTTGCTCTGGTCGATTTTCCATAAATTTAAAATCCCGATAATCTTTTAGTTTCACGAAAAGGATTTTCCACTATTGGCTAAGAAATATTTCGCATATTCAACGATTCATCAAAAAAAAAAAATCCTTTCCATCGCAGAGAAATGGTAAAAAAAAATCTGCGGTGGATTATTTTTATAAACAAACATATCATAAAGTTCTCACTTTCTAGCAGTTTTGTCATCCTTTTTATTTTTCAATAGCACAGACGAAAGTACAGTTCAGCTCACGGGCTAGAACGAGCTCAGGTGTTTAATACGTCAAGAGCAGGTCGTTTGTAAATCGCATATGGGGAGAAACTATGACGACGATAACAATAGTCATAATAATGGAGATAATAATGGTGCGTGAAGGGCTCCTTGCTTTATTCTTGTTCGGTTATTATTACTCGCTCTCTCGCCTGCACTTTTAAATTAGATATATAAATATACAGACTATTGTTATTGTGCTTATGATTATGGCTGTTGTTATTATGGTAAATGATGATGATTATCATTATTATTATTATTATTATTGTGGGAGAGCTTGCAGTGGAGAGGTGCGATATACGGGAGACTCCCAGGTGTTCGCCAGGGTGACTATTATGCACGGAAACTCGAAGTGGTTGTCGCGCGGAGTTGCCATGACTTATTCTTTACCGACTTAATCAATCTCGCCGGAATGCAGCTACCGTCGTGTTCTATCACCGCTGTGATTTATGCTCCTTTCCTCCCATACCTTTTATACGTTTGCCCTCGGGCTCCATTTCTCGCATTCTCACTCATTCTGATGTGAATTTCGTATAACGTATGAAACAAAAGGAATCTGTGTCGTGTATCTTCCAGAATTTAGAAATTCACCGTGAAGCTGGAACGGGGATATTTTTTTATTTTCAATAGTTTTTTTATTCGACGGGGAAACGCGAATCCAAAATTGTTCACGATTTTTTTGGAGGCTTCCCTGTTTTGTAAGAAATGTCAGGGTTCTGAATTGACATGTCCAATTTGAGTGACGCGTTCCTACGGATTATCGTGCCTCACGAACGTTTCGCCACCGAACCTTTTTTTTCTTTTCTGAAGGCCATTCGTTTCGTTCCTGAAACGAAGACGTCAGATTTGGTGGTGTCACGTTAATGCAAACTGCAGTTACTCGACTGAATCATTCAAAGAGACATCCCACGTGATATTTGTCATCGGTTGCGCAAAGTCCCAACGAAAATTATGTTCGTTGAAAAATCGTTAGCGGGGATCAATAAAGTTTGAAAAAGTGTAAAACGGATAAACTGATTCTGATAATTTTACAGTTCCACGATGCCCACGCATTGTCGAATTTAAAAATCGTTGTTTTGAGGAGGAGCGAGAATAAAATGGGAGAAATTCCGTCTACAGACTGTTACAGAGAAAGAGAGAGGAAATAATATTTACATGAGTGCGACCGGACGTTAGGAGGACAATAAATATTATAGGCAGATGCGGGCGTGATATAAACGTTACGACTTGAGACAGAAAGGGAGAGAGAGAGAGAGAGAGAGAGAGAGGAAGAGTGACATGAAAAAAAAAACGTAGAAAGAAGGAAAAAGAAGGAAAATAAGGGAGAGAGTAAGAGGACCAGAGGGATCGCAACGACCGCATATACGAGCATCAGAAGCTGTTGGGATGAACGAACCGGAAGACGTGAAATGGTCAGTAGATATACCCCGAAGGCGACAATATACATACACAAGCTATACATGTATATCCGTAGCCCATATGGGCCCATAGGCCCGGTAAAGAAACGTTAGGTATTATAATAGTGTCGAGTATTATAAAGAGCCAGCAGGGCGATGAGTTAAGGTGGTTGTCGACGTGGCCGCACCAGGGACCGGACAGCCGACCAATTACGAATCTAACACACACGGGAAGTCTCAACTTTTTATACCACAGGCTCCGTAACATCCTAACAGTAACAGCAATATTCTTACTACCTATTCACCTTCCTATATTTAAAAGTACAATTCGCGCCTACATTTGAATACTCATTCTTAAGCTGGTGAGAATCGTTACGATCGTGGCGTCATGGAGACACACCCCTTTGGTTATTTCGACATTCGGTTATCGTCATTCCCTCATATCCGGGGACTAGGCTCTGACGACAGAATTCACAGATCACACATTTCACTCAAGATGCTTGCTTCACGCACTAGTCGAAAGGAAGATTATTAAACAAATTTCCGCGATAGTTCGATGATGAAAAAAAAATCAACAATGTGAATTTTGCATTTATTGATCATTCGTCTAATGCAAAGGGACAATTTTACCTTTTAGAAAAATGAACTTGGGTTCGGTTTTTCTTCGAATAAAAACTGGACGGATTTTTATTGCCTGCGAGAGATTGATCCATTTTTTTTTTTTCGTATTCACAGAAAGAAATTTATATGAAAAATTACTATGCCACGTATTTTTCTGGTGACAGTATCGACCCTCCGAGAAATTTGAGCAAAAACGTATTGATTTTTTATCTGGAATTGGGCGAAAAATGTCAAATTTCCGCTATTTCCGATAGAATTTGAATAAAAATTACTATGTTTTGCTAAAATTTCTCAGAGGGACGACAATGTCATCAGAAAACTATGTGGCATAGTAATTTTTTATATAAATTTCTCTCCGTGTTGATAGAAAACGGGACGACGGGTTCGGTCACAGTTCGAAAACGATATGATTGATGGGAGTGAAACATGTCGGGGTGCAAGGAAAATTGAGAATAGGAAGCGAAAGAGAGTTATGAAGATCTTGAAGGATTTACAAGGTCTGTGTATATTTATAGATACACACACATGTTAAACATACATATAAACGTTGAAAAGGTTTCCTCGGGAGTGAGTACTCCCGCACATGGCATTAGCATAAGGGCCATCAAGCCTGGGTCTCCGACAAAGAGCCGAACGGAAAAAAGCTTTTGATGGTGCTGGAGAACCGAAGAACAATCTCGCGGATAAGCGTGGGTGTTACGTATACACCGTGGAATATACGAATAAGAAGGCAAAGGTAAAGAGGAAGACGCGGAACGGAATGAAAAGAGAGAAAACAAGAAAGGACATTCCCACACATATATACGCGCAAGCGCGAACAGGCGCTTGAGAGCCCGAGCTGCGTGCTTCGGGCTACCTGATAAGCGACACAACGTTTTCGCCTTTCTACGTATAGACGCGAGCAAAGAAACGCGAATATTATAATGATGTGAAAAAGCGTGCGAGAATAGCGCTCCTCCAACGGCAGCAATATCGTTGATTCCCTCTCGTCCTCTGTACCCGTAATACCACCGACCCCAAGTACATACCCAGCATCGATTCGTACCTTTTGTACGAGGCTTTCCGTAATAACGCGATCGATCTTTCAGACGCTCAAAAAAAAATTCTTTTCTTTCTTTTTTTCTCTTCGACGTTGTTTCCTCGCAACCTGTTGCACTATTTGCATTTTTTCGTCACGTTTACGCTAAATACGACAAATTACTGAACGAACGTTTGAGATAATTGAGGAGTTTGCAAAAAAAAAAAAAATTATTTCACAACAATAACGATTTTTTTTCAAGGTGACTATTATACGAGATACTGTGTGGCGAAATTGAATTTTTGCAAAAGATGGTCGATTATTCATTGAATGGCCCGTATAAGAACGACACGTGAGGCGATAAAATGCGTGGAAACCGCAGTGTGTACCGATAACGGAGATAAGGGCCTCCTCGTATGCTTAGTTCGCATCGCAGAATTTAAGTAGTCACGTTCACTATTCTATGCAACAAGTACTTTATTTGTTTCGCTTCATTGAGACATTATTGATACTTATTTACATATACTTGGAATAGCTGGCGAAAAGGATGATTGCGAACGATTAAATAGAATATTTTTTTTTTTCGGAGCATTTTTTTTTCATGTGGTTCAATCACACGAATAATTAATTAGCAATGCAATTGGCTGGAATTGTTCAAATTTCGTCAATTTGCCATACGAATCGCTGACAAATTGTCTTTCGTGGGTTAATTAAGCCTCATCGTTACGAAAGATTCTTTCTCGTTAATGCCAATAACCGAGACTTACCGAGACAGGTGATGGCGTGGTCGGCAGGCGGTCTGAGGACGTTCCGGGACCAGGCAGCCCTGAGCACCTCGAGGGCACAGGGTGGTCCACCAACCATTAGTACACCCGGTGAAACGTGACCCTTGTACCTCAGTTGACGAGTCGCGTCAATCAGGGCAGCGTTCCACCAACACTTTGAATTTGCTTCCAAAAAACCCTGGAACATAAATTCACAGAAATTTGTAAATAATCTCGTTAAAATGTTTATGACAATTCTAATTATTCGTTTTATGGATTTATGTCAGTTTCCACGTGTATATTTTTCATTTGTTTATCCAACTGGTAAGAATATTGGGAAAATTTATGATATTCGGTGGAATCGAGATTTTTTATGATATTACAAATGTAAACGGGTAAACGAGGTTGAATCCCAGCGATTACCTAGTGAAATACGATGGCGGTACTAAGTGTTTACCGCTCGAGGCTGTTTAAGACTACGAGGGTGTGGTAAGGGTTAAAAAGAGCTAGTAAACCCCTCGAGTAGTCAAGTTCTTTGGCCACGGGGCCAACAGACAGAGGGAAAGGCCAGAAAACGTACGTACGTTTCTCATCCTCTTCTCGTTTACGATTGACATTACGGTGGAACGGCTTTATCTACCCTCCTTCGTGTGACGAGGGTGGAAAATCCACGAGGGTTCTCCGTACCATTTTTCCTCTCCCTTTTTCTTCCGCATCTTATACCACGGTCCAGCAGACACATTTTTCTCGGTGCTCTCCCATAACTTTTTCTATTTCGACCACCGATTTTTCTCCCTGCACGTTCCCTTGACGAGAGACTTTTATTCGAGCCTGACGCTGGTATAGAAACTCGTGTCCATAATCAATGTGCCTATTCTGGTCAATTTATTAAAACGATTTTGAGAAATTAACGATTTTTATTGAAACGAAATAATTTTCTTATTTTTTTTATTTACGAATCACTCGTTTATTTAGCGACCCAGAGTTTTTACTCTCGAATGAAATAAAGCGTGGAATCGAAAACTCACAAAATACAAATCATACTCGTTTATCGAGTTCTTGCTCCATTGAAACCGTTTATTTATACACATTGGACGAAAACGACTTTTAATCTCTGTAATCGATTGAAGTGTCGAAATCGCACGATCGGCGGCAAAACATTCTCCATGGATAAAAATAGAAGCGGAATAAAAAGAAAAGTGTTCATCGTATTCACGTTGGCTCTAGCAACACCTGCGGCGATATTGCGAGAAGCACGAAGATAATTTAGCGACTTTTGCTCTGTCGAGCTGTATATATGAAAGAAAAAGAACCAAGCTGATTTAGAAAAAAAAAACGAGGGTCGTTTAGGGATGGATGTAGTCTGCGCATTGCGAACGTTGATCGATGGGCAAACCGGAGAGAGAGAGAGAACCAGAGAGTTTATATACGTATATACGCAATCTAAATGGTCTCACTAGGAATACCGGGTGTGCTAGTTTCAATCGATCTACGTTTCCCGTCCGTTCGTTGCGAATACTTTTTTGTTTATTTGTTTGATTTCGTTACACTCCACGTGCTTATTGATTAGAAACTTTGTAATGAAGAGCTGCGAGAATTGAGATCGCCCGTTTGCTGATTCGCACTTCCAAAATGTTTCAACTATTACATCCGCTTTCACATTTCTGGCTAGTAATTTCTTCTACTCGCGATTAAAAGGACATTAGAAGTGAAACGGCGTGAGGACGAGTGATTTTTTAAGTTGAAAACCGCGCGTGGGCCTGAAAATGAAAGTTGCGGAAGTTTCTTTTCGACGATATTCTTTCGGGAATATCAAAGATCAAATTAGCCAACACTGTCCCAATTCTCCACCGCGACCGTGAGTTTGCGTTCAATTAGAATCATAGAAATTATAAAGACGCTCCGGACTCGTATCTTTTACTCAAATCTGAACTGAAAGTTTCCTCAACAATGTTGTCACCCAAAACATCTCGCGGAGTCACAGAAACAGAAAGCGAGAGCGAGAGAGAGTGCAAAAAGTTTCTCGAGAGTCCCTGCAGATGGATTTGACAAGTTTCTCAAGTTTTTTTTTGGCCCCAAGGCTTTTTATCTTCAGGCTTTTGCTCTTTTCCCAATGAACATGCGTTTCGAACAGCATCTCCAGGTAACTTTGATGTTATAAATTATTTATCCCATGTAATCCTTCCTCTTTCTTGCTTATCCAGTCCGGAGTACGTTACTTCGGAGATTTCTTTTTTCCGAGCACGTATCTTGTATTATGGGAATAAAAATAGACAACTGACGAGTACTCTAATTACCTGGCTGCGCTGATTAGTTCCATTTGGTCTGATACGTGCTTGAAAAACTTGGTAATTAGAGGAGTTGGTGGTAATGTGGCCCGCGGGAGTAAATTTTAGTGAATTGCGAAAAAATCACAGGCCGGATGCTGAATCAGTCGAGAACCATTATTTCTTATTTTTTTATTTCAATACGTCATTGGACGTGGGCAAAATTTTTTATTTTCCTCATACTGGCCATCAACATTTCTTCCATATATTTTTAACAGTCTCGAGACTTCGTTCCTGTATCGTCGCCGCATAAAAATTTCCGAGAAATCGTTATTTCGTGAGATCCGCGGAGCCATTCGTACACAGACACGTTCTATACGTGTGTTTCGCGAGCGGTTGTGCGATCGCGTGAATTCACTTCGATTGAGACTTAATGGCACGAGGAGACTCGAATTTTATTGCTCCTCGACAAATTCACTGACACAAATACACACGCGCTGATAATAATTCGTGGAACACATATATGTATCCGCGCGGCGAGAAGCGTGAAAAGGGCGAGAAAATATATTTCAAACGTGTGTCAGGAACAGACGCAAGACTTTGAGTTTCGAGACCTCGACGAGGGGGCTTTCAGCAATATATATGCCATTCGGATCGATAAGCCAAAGCCTTTCCTTCGAGATACAGAGTCGAGAACTTTGCTCTTGGATTTTGGCGAGTCATCTCGCCTTTTTTTTTCTCTCGGTCCTTCGTCATTTTGCTATTTTTCACGAATCTTTCGAAACTCCGTTGCTCTATTCAAAAGCTTGTTATGCGTTTTGCTTGTTTGCAAAGCTCTTGCGCTCGATAATCTTCCAAGAGATGACGCCGCCACGTCAAATGGGTTTGTGCTATTTTTCCGGAATGTGTTGACTAGTCTCTTCGATTTTCGTCATGGCTTTTTAGAGGAAGAGTCCACCATATTTTTCGACACTTTTTTCATTTTGGTTATACAGCAAGAGGAAAAATATGAATGTACGAGTGGGGGAGGACGAGAGAAGAAAGGAAATAAAAAGGGAGAGTCGAGCGAGAGTTTATGGTAGCGCGAATCGCTCGACTGTTCGCTGAGCACGTATAACTCGGCTCGTATATGAATTATATATATATGCGAGCCATTTCCTCACCACACACGTCTGGCAATGAACTTGCCGCGTGCTCTATAGCTGAACGACACTCGAAGAGCATTGCCTACACACCATACAGAGCGAAGCCTGTATGCATATGTATATTTATATAAACAACAAACATATACACGTTTATGTATTTATTCGATCGTAATGTGAGTACTAATTATTATGCAATGTTCCAGTGCGACGTGCTCTCGCACATTCGCATGATTATCCCTTTAAAGGCTCTGGCAAAAAAACAAGGCAACCGCGGGAACGAGCAAAAATCAATTCTGTACCCGCGTGTACTCGTTCGACATTATTTTATTTACCGAAAGAAACTCTTCGCGTAGAGTCTCGACGCAAAATAGAAAAATGCTAAAAAAATACGAATAGCCTTTCAAATAATTGGCACCCACGTAAAACGCGTGTGGTATTTTTTTCATTCAACATCCACGCAAGGTTTTTCAACATAAAACACGTCAATATCAATAAAATGTTTAACTGTGGACAGATCTAGAAATAAATGTAGTTATAAACACATATACGCATGAGGAGATGATAAAATGAGTCGATCGTTACTCTCTCGAATTGCCGTACTCGCCATCCGTCATTCGCGATCCCGGAGAGCCTCGGGGGGCAAAATTGCGAGGAGTGCTGATAGGGCATACACACTTATTGCTTCCTACATCTCTCTCTTCATGGTGCTAAACGGATGTATGTATTCAAACTTTAATCAACAACAACCCCCGTTCCGAAAAAAACGAATAAGAAAGATAGAGTTGAAGAAAAACAGAGAGGAAAGAGCGAGCTTGCTTCGAACTTGTTCGAGTATTTTGCCTCCAACTAAGCGCGTACGCTTGGTGTACGTACGCACAGTTTGCTTGCTCCAGGCATAAATCACGATAACATAATTTATATGCTAATACGGGAACGGCTAGTCTCGTATCCGACAAAAAGAAAGAGAAACGGAGAACGACAGATAAATATATATCGAGAACGCGAGAGAAAGAGAAAAATCCAGGCTCCGAGTGTGTGACTTTGCCGTTCGCGAATCACCGCCGCAGTTTCTTCGCTTACCGGTATTTATACACATAAATCAATGCTTTCGAATCAAAAAGGCGAATAAATCGCTTCTAAGCCCGAATTACAAGTCCTTCCATTGCTCGAGTTATCGACAACGTCTATACACTATTGCCAACAAGTTAAAAGGCTTAACTCACATCATCCCGGCACCTGAGTGCACCGACTCGCGTCCTTCTGTCTCTCAGCACTGCACCTGTATAAATTTTAACCCTCGTATGTGCAGGAAAGGCACGTTGATACATTGACGATTTTCTGTATACCATCAGCATTTTGTATCGTGCAGCGCGGGCGGTTTGCTCGACTAACTCTCTTCTTGCGGTTCTCACTCCCTACCACGATGTAGTCTTGCTCGATTACTCTCTCGCAGTGACTCTGTTTCCTTTTCTCTTCACAGTTTTAGCAAAAAATCGGGCAAAGGTCAATTTGTGGAAACACGCGCTCTTATCAGTCTCTTCAAAACATTTTAGTAATGCCATCGAAAAAATGTTGTAATTGAGTCTCTCTGGAGAAAGAGGAACTTGCCTGATTTTCTGTTCGACTGAATGAATTTTGTATAAAATTAAAAACTGTTCGAATTTCTCAAAATTTGAATACACAATTATTCAAATTTCCGTTTGAATCAAAGTTACAGCGGAGGAATGCCTCGAACCCGTTAAAGCACTTAATAAAATTTGCGTTCCATTTTTCAAATTAGACATTTTTTACGCTTCGTGTAAATAACGATTAATAGATCGAATTTGTCACCTTAATGGAGTGAAATTTTTTCTAGCGGCCTCTTTCGAATGGAGACGAAATGTTTGACGTTACAAATGACGCATAAATAATTGCTAATTAAATTAATGGAATAAGTTAAGAATCGAATACATAATGGAGCAGACGATAGTCTAGAAAGTGAGCGTGGTAATTAGGTTGTATGAATAAATCCGCTACGCAATAGCTTAATGAAGAAATAATCTAAATTTTCAAACGTGGTTCGAATTTCTTTTCTTGCGAGAATTTCTAATAAAAATTGGTCGACTTTAAATTCGCGTCTACGATCAACGACGTCGTAAGCTCGTCTATCACGTTGACTTTTTCAACCACCGTGAAACCTCCGTGCGTCGTCAGTCGCGGTGGTCGCAAGGTTTTTGCTCAAACAATTATATAGACGGGATGAGAATCCATTTAGAGCAAAGACGATCTATAAAAGAAGAGCCGAAGGGCGGCGTCTACGAGCAAAGATATTAACGAAACCATGAAAGGGTAGAAATTCTTTGACGAGGATTTTATAGCCCAAGACGGAGGATAAGACGAGCTCGCACCGAAGGATTAAAACCAGAATTACGTCTTCCCTATCGTAATAATCATAACAACAATAAATTGGCTTGATTTATAGAGCAAACGAGAGACGACGCCCTTCTTTGACTCGCGAGAACCGAGAGCCCATCGGTCTCAGATAATAGCACATACGTCGCACTCTTCTTTTCTTATTCTCACACTATCGTTCCTTCTCTTGTCCTCCTGGCTCTCACTTGGATGAGCTTTACAAACAAATACGCTTGGAGAAAACGGTATGCCTGTGTGAAGACCGCGCTTCCTCGATCCTTTTCTCATCGAGTCAGAAACCACCTTCGTTCTTTATGTTTATTTCAATATTTATTTATTATCAAAATTCCTTTAAATTATTACACGAACGTAATTATTTTTCTAGTAGTAAAAACGTTAATGTCGATAAACAGTCGTCGGTATAAAAGCTCATTAGCTACAGATATGAGCAGGTACGAAGATTTACTCCAAATTAAAATTAACCGAAACTGCAACAACATGCACGAAGCGTGCGTTTCCGTTTCGGTCGATTGTAAAAATATGAAATCGCAGTTTATTCGTAATATTTAACGCAATAAAGTAACGTTTCAATTACTCATTAAAATCACTAATCACGAGCCCTAATTGACCGGAAATTTCGATTTAAAATTATAGAGCCACAGATAAGAGGATTTCTTGTTCCTTGAGGTTAGATATGATTTTCAATGAAGTAGAACGACATGCCACTAAAAAATATCTACCATTTATCTATGAGTCCATATCACATACGATATTATATACACCCACGTCGCTGAAAAAAAATGTCTCTAAGAACTGGAATTATTTAGAGCATGCTATACTATCTTAACGAGATTTCGCTACGCTGTAAAGTGCGAAGGGTCGTTAAGAACGATTCGATTTGCAAACGTCGTGTCACCGGCCGGTGCTAAACTCATTTGTATATATGTATTTATGTACAGACGGAGGTAAACACGATACACACAGCGTAGTCCCCGCTACATACATAAAAGACTTTGAAAGTGTGACTTCAATATAAACTCTCACGATTTTCGTCCTTGCTTCAACGATCGTCCTGCCTCTGTGGGATCCGAGTCAATAAGTTTCGTAGCTCAATTTACAAAAAAGAAAATTATTCGTTCTCGTTCATGATAGATCGTACACCAATTTCGTCGTTTTTTCAATACGTCGAGACTGATGCACGGTAAATGGTTATTATCACGTGCGATGAGGATTTGAAACTAAACAGAACGTTGAGTTCGTTCTGAACCTCGTCGTAGGGTTTGTTTTTCGAAAAATCGATCGTGAGGAGTGTCCGGATGGTTGGACAATCGTTAAAAACTTATCCAACGTATATTCGATTGGTTTCGTCAGTAAAACGTGGAGTTCTAAAGCGTTATTCATAGTTGGAGGTAATTTTAGAATTTTCTAAATTATTCGATTGGTAAAATGCAGAGTATTTCCAAAGTTAAGGAAATTCGCGATAAAGACGTATCGGTTCGGAAATGGTCAGGTTTGTTTTATCACGTGATACGGTGACGAGAGAAAGTGCGACAATTGGAGAGGAAAAGAGAGTCGGGGCGGCTGTCTGCGTATGAGATTGCAGGTGCCGAACGCGACTCTGCGTTTCCATATTCTCGCCTGCTCGCGCGCTCATCGCGTCTTATCTCGCGCGACGTCAAAAGGATGTAAATGGATGAGGTAATCGAACTAGACGTGCAGAACAAACTCATGAATTAACAACGAATTCCAACATGAAAATGTGTTTTGACATAGGAGCAGGGAAAAGGCATTTCATTTACTTATGAATGTTTATATTCACGCGTATTCATGGATCGAGCGGTATATATAACGGAGCGATATATTAATATAGTTTGTGGGCGAAAGTCACTGAGCGGTTTCGGTCTCCGCAATAACAACGTGGTGTGCGTGGCCGCCGCGGCGCACTTGCGTTACGCACCAAGTCGAAAGTCACTCTCGCAGAGAAGCTTTTTATCATGACAACGAGGAGACTCATGGCAGATTTCAAGAGACAGACTGAGACCGAGAGAAAAAGAGTTGAATCGTTGGAAGGGAAAAGGGGGAGGAACGCGGAGAGGAGAGGGAGTAAAAACGAGCGATCATTTTGCACGTTTTGTTGATCTCGTTGTTCATTTATATTGCTATATTATACATTATGTATATTAATATTGTAACTTGTAATCCGCACCTTTCACCGCATCAACACAACCGCAATCGTTATAGTCCTTCGTTCTCATATATATACAGAGCAGTCTCGGATGTAAATGCGCCAATAACGTAATTGGAAGAATGTTTTTTATTTCCTATATTTACAACGATAATAATTATTCGTTTATGAAAAAATGAGACTTTTGGGAAGGAGCATAATAAAAAATGATTCTTGCAACATTGAACTCTCTCCGTGATTCCTCAGACAGGCATCAGGAAATGAATTCAATGAAAATATTAAAACGGAAGAATTAAAATCGCTTGGAACTCTTTTTTAACTGCGAGCAATCGCCGCTTCTCACATTTTTATTAATAGCACGAGAGACTAAGAGGATCCTCGTAACTTCTCGTACGGTTTACGGTAAACACAGATAAAGAACCATCCGCGGGGCTGCAGTTTGTTATGCACCGTATATGTTGTGCGCTGGTACGGAGTTTTCATTGAAACCAAGCAAGGGATTATTTGCTCTGTGAGTTGAAAATTCTATGTGTGCCTCGCGGAGAAGGAGACGCCTCTCTTATCTTTGTGCATACACGTGCAGTCTCAAGACTCGCAATTGCATACTAGCCAGTACGTTTATAAATATATCCGTACGTTGCTTATGGTTCAGCTCATTTTTTCCTCTCCTTTTAGCACCGCGAGGATTGTAGAATTCTTTAGTAGTAAGTTACCGGCAGATATGGAAAATATGCGCGAGTTATCCCACACGAAAGCGAGACCGATAAATCCTCAAAAAATTTCCGATCTTTTAACCAATTTTTATCTTTTCATCTCCAAGTCCGTGTCGCGGAAATTTACGTTGAATATCGACTGACAATGATGACAAATGACTTTACACTTACTTTTTAGCCTGACAAGAATCTACGATAAATTTGCACTTTCGACTCGAGCAGCAGTTGCTGCGACGATATTATAATAAATATCAAATTATTACGCTACACAATCGCTGGAGGAATAAAAGCTCGAACGAACATTATCTGCCGCACAACCCTATACGAGCAGCGAATTTCGTAATAAAAAGTCACTCACACTTGCGTCGCTATTGGTTTTCTCGTGTGCTTGGGTATTTTATCGCTGATATTTTTTCTCCCGCATCGAAACGTATGGTATTTTATTTAGATCCCATTTTTGTAATATTCGGCATTTTACGTCTGCGACTGGATAGTCTATTACCCAGTTTTTCTTTCCGCGGATAAATATCAGGACAGGATATCGGTTTTAAATGTTGCGGCACATTCTCCTTCGAGCCGCGTGGTTGTTCTTTTTGTTTTCGAAATATCATTTGTTTTTTTTTTTGGGTTTCTTAAATATCTAACCGATAACGCTTTATTAGGCATAACTCTGAGCGTAATATCTTTTGGCGTACGTACGCAACGTATATATATTCATGTGTCTTTATTTATTTTCGCGGGACGCATAAGTTTATCGAGCATGAAAGGAGAAACGAGAAATGGGGATATATAGGATATGCATATACATAATAGGTAGAGAAAAGGAGAGAAACGAAGTAACTGTAAACGGCATTATATTTTATTGCTAACTCGAAGACGGGACTTTGAAACATTGAACGTTCGACTGAACAATTTCCGCTTTTTTTCTACTTTTTTCCATACTCTCTATCCCTCTTTTTTCCTCTCTCATTGCACGCGCGGGTGTCTATGTGTGTGTGTGTGATTCTTGCACGTTCCAATAAGCTTACAGTTAAGATCTATTATTATGAGTAACGCGATCCAAATTTTGCGTACCAATAAATTTAACAGGAATTACGTGTTTTGGGTACGTGAACGTTCCCATAAAATGTGGTTTACGACAACCGTTCGTTGCAATGGAAAAAAAAGGGGAAAAAAAAAACATTAATCTCCAGGCATCGACGTTTGTTTCCCATTAGCACATTAACGGATGCTAATCATCATAAAAGTTGTAGTTTCCCTTCGCGATAACAATACATCATGAAAATACGCTTTTCCTTGGTTGAAATTGAATTTTGTCATTAAAAGGATTTACTTGGGTTGGTCGTCACCATTTTCTCTCCCTTAAACAGCAGGCCAATGGCCCCGTTGGAAAAAAAACCTTTTTACAGGGTGTAAGAAACTCGTGCGCTTGGTTTTTTCTTTGTTATGAATATTGAACGATTCAGCACCTCTCCCTCAGTGGCCTCGTTACCGCTACTTCGTTTACGTGTCACGGAGCCACTTCATCAGGTCCAGTGAATCGCGTTCGGGATCTTCAAGTGCTCTTTTCATTTTTCTCTCTACCACGTTCCACTCCGAATTCATTAACTTCCGGATCCAAAGCACTAAAAGAGACTTGCCAAAAATAGCTTTTGGCCCGCGAGAAATGTGTGCTAAGTAAAAATATTCTCCCCGCTCGTGACTCCTGCCAAGGCGTTCTTTCCAGCTCTAATGACATCAATATTTCAATCAGTTTTTAATAATTCACCAACAATAAAAAACAATAAAGAAAACTTCATTTTTTTGCACCTCTTTACAAAAACTAATTTTCTGAATATTTTCAAATGAAAAACAATTGTTTATTAAATTAAAAGGAATCGCAGATGTTGTGGAAAAAAATATATAGCGTCGTTTATCAATTATATCGACCATTCGACGTGATCGTAATTATTAACAATTAGTTTCGAATAACGATTTAAAAATAAAACACTCGCTACATGGTTTCGTTTCATACATGAACAGATTAGCTGCGTAAAAACTTTGAGAAAAAGGAGAAAAAAGTGTAATAATGAAAATGGCGAACGCAGGAGATTGGAAATACTGCTCGAGCCACGTATTAGGAAAGAAGTGTATAGAAAGACTGTAGATCGTGTTATTGGACCCGCTTTTGTTGAATTGCTCATAACTCATTGTATTTCATTGCCGTATATATATTCTCGACTTGTATCTCCGTCTTTGTTTGAGGCGTTTGTGTAACGGTGTGTCCAGCCGGGAGAGCAATCATAAACGGACAGGCGCGTGTTACCGCCTTTGCTCTCTTGCACGGGAGTGCTTACCTCCGGTTCAACGTGACTATGAGGCTGTGTGTATATTTGTCATATACTCGGGTGCGATTGCCGTAAACTACCGATCGGACTAATGCGTTCCTGGTGTTCTTCAGCGCGCGGTGCGTAATAACACCGCGGAAAGGATTATCTTGCGGTGCGTTCAACTTCGTCAACGCAGCGACGAGCGAGGCATATTTCGTAATCTCTCGTCGTGGCGTGCGCGGTATAATAGTTGCTCGATTCGTTTAACGATAGTGCTCGCTACTTAACAACAGCAGCACTGGCGAGACAAAGAGGAAAGATCGTGAGGGGGAAAAAAGAGACTTGAAAAAAAAAAAAAAAAAAAAAACCAGGGAAACGTTCAGACTGTGGCGTCGTGTCGGTAGAGTATTTCATTTTAGAGAATCATAACGGAAGACTAGAAAAACAGACCCGGTAGACGGCAAAATGATTGAGTGTTTTTTTTCACTCTCTTTTAAATTACCGCTCACGGTACAGACATCGCATCCACATAATACTCACGCAGACTCTAGATACAAAGAGCAGCGTGAAAATGCGAACTAGATTTTGGTAAAAATCGCAAAAAGTGCATCCGTTGGGCGGCATCGTGTACTTTTGCATACTCGAAACACGAGTCGATCCAGTGGCTCTATAGTCAAACAAATTTACCGTCGCCAATCAGAAGATTTTGGTAAATCATATAAAAAGATAATTTTCTTATTTTTTCTTGAAAAATTTTGACATGATTTTCTAAAGAAAGTTGCGAGCTGTCAGAAATAAAGGAAGCCAAGGCTTCAGAGCAGAGTAAATTCGATCGTACCTGGAATAGATTGTAACCCTTGTCGTACATCCACATCTCGTCGGCCGGATGTTCTTTAGTGGTCTCGTGCTGTTGTCCAGTGTTTAGCGAGTGCGGGGGTGGACCACGACTAAGCTGGATTGCCAAGGATCTCTGAAGGAGAAGTAAACATCTCGTTGGTAATCCCGGACCCCCGGGGCCCGTAGCATCTCCCAAGATCGAGGCCATTTTCATTCGCCCGGCCACCGAACGCCGTGCTCCTTTTCTGTCTCACTACCCTCCGGGATTGACTTCCTTCCGCGAGGCAATCTCGCTCTCGGCCCGGCTAACAGAATATCACGGGCGGCCTCTGCGCCGGCTGCATCATCACGTTTATTCGAGAGTTATTCTGTTGAGAAACACACAACGAGAGAGAAAACGTTTCAATTTCTTGTTTGCATCAGTTTTTCTCTTATATGTACTATACACATATTACAGTGGACAGGATATATTTTGTACGTCACGTTTACAGGCTCTTATATACTAGGATGTACAGTTTCGAGGCGCAGGATCTTTTACGAGGTCGAATGTAACCGTTACCAAGCCAAGTTGAACGTACAGACCGCCCGGAAGTTCCATCATTTCCTCGCGGCTTTATTCCGAGTATGTGGCATGCCGCGAGACGTTTTGCACTCATTTGTTCCTATAACCTTTGAATTCTGGGCTGCGAGTCAGTCCAGAACTCCATCAGTGCAATATGGCAGGTATAAACAAGTAGGAAGATTGAGTAGAAAACTTGTTAGCTCTGACATTGGTGTGGATATATTTGTTGGAGGGAAAGTCTCGGGATACGCTGATCGGAGCTACAACCGCGTGTCTGCGACTTCAACACACAACAGGATTGCTATGAAGTACCTTGAAATACCGGATAGCATCAGATTATTCAATCTCAATCGCACTAATTATTTCTCAAAGTGCTCCACGCCTAGAGACTCAACGTATCGCGAAATTATCGGACATGTGCATGGACCTCCGCTTATAATCCGTAATGCATTTTGACGGTAATTAATACTAAGTGGATCAAGCTCCAAGGTATCCAGTAGCGTTGATAGCAAATTGCTTATTGAGTCTCTGAATCAAAGGATTAATAACGAATGCTCTGGAATTCTAGGCTTAATGATAAATTCTCCACGTCCAATTATATTTTTCAAGAACATACAGAGACGTCATGACTTTCCGGAGAAACGGCGATCGAAATATAAAAATGATACTAAATATTGTGACCAAATTCTCGACGTGGCGATCGATTGTTCGAGAGTGTACGTCATCACCAAATCCACGTAGTTTTCGGTGTCGGCGTCGATGGAGTCTGAGAGAGGATTTGCTCCCGTTGTGTGCGTTCGTCACGTATCGACGTTATTGTATCAGCGCCTAGTGCCAACACGTCCATGGGTATCTAATTGGTTTACGCCCCAATCGTCAATTCCCCAAATGATGCCTGGCGTCTTTTCTGGAATGATTGTTAGGGGAAAGACTTTCGGAACCACGTGCGAACGAAAGGATACGAGTGACGAGGTCTCCCTAGGATACAATTGATTAGTTATATACAAAAATCATGTCCATGTGACATTTTTGGGGGTCGAGATGATGGAGTGCAGGGTCAACAAAAATGTTTGGCTCCGATGATGACACGACAGTCTTTCGGGAGAAAATTGAGTAGAATATCGTCGAACTAGTCTGTTTATTTTACAAAAATTTCATTGGCAAATGAAAAATATATTTGGTTGGAGAAAAAGTAACACAACCTTTGTAACTCCAAGAAATACGAATTTTTGTGATCGTGGAGGAGGAAATCTTGTCCGAGGAATATGAAGTAGAGAAAATGAAATTTCATGTGTTTGATTTGGCAACAGACTGGATTGCACGAGGCAGGATATTTCCCCAGGGTGGCGTAGAAATAGAGTTCCACTGCCAATGTGGTTACCAGTAATGCATCTATAAGTGGCTGGATTTTGCGGTTCCTCCTCTGCCGGTCCTATTTTTTTGCTCGGTCTAAAGTTTGCCAAGTTTTCAAAATTTACAGTCTTCCACGAAGGACACTGTCTGAGTAGCCAATTTTTTTTAGTCATTCCGGTTTTTAAAAGAGGACTCTATGGGAGCTTAATTATGTACGTCGTGAGTTTTTGTTGATTGTGCGAGGGCCATCGAATGTGTACAATCTCTTGGGATTAACACGATTCTCGAGACAAGCCAAATGTTTTCAATGGCAAATGTTTGCTGTTATTTGTGAATTTGTGACGTTAATTAAGCCTGGAACGACTCCAGATATCACCCATGCTCGTGTTATCCTCTTTTTCCTCGTTTCTTCTCTCCTCATTTCCCTGCTCCCGCTCTTTCTTGTCTCCCGTCCTGGGCGAGATACAGTTGTCGGACTAATTTATAGGTAACACGGGCAAACACACGATATAATTGGCATCGTCTCGTGCGAGAGGCGATATCCATTGGCTCGTTGAATTTTTGACACGTGTCGAACGCGTCTCGATAATTTTAACTCTCGATATCCTAGTCTCCTTCGTCGTGATGTTTGATTAGGTGTTCGTGCGCGTGGAAGTGGGTCGTTTGGTAATTAGAGAGTACGTACTCACGTGGACAACACGAATGCCAGATTTTTTGTGTGTGTTTTTCCCATCAACGCACTTTGCATTAAAAAACAAAAAGCCTCTCCGTCAATTCCGCAAGAGGATGGGTCGTTTTTCACGTTCCAATTTCTACCTATGAATTCACAGTTTTCGCGACAGTCCGTATAGGAAAAATGATAAAATTTCGCTCGGTTAACGTTTTGGCAGAATCGATCGAAACGCTTGGACCTTAACCTTCCCGGACAGCTGATCAATGTCTCTCGAACGACGAGAGTTCGATCAAGGCTTTTCCTTGCATCAACTACGTTTTTTCATCCGCATACGTATATATTTATATATTTATCCACAAGCAACGGAAGTATTGAGTACAGAGGAAAAAAGGACTTCCTGTCGCGTGACTCACGGTTGGTCTTTACTCGGGATTGTTGTGTTTGTCGATCCGCGAGTGCACAGTATTTTCGAGAGTGGGAAAGAGAAAGAGAGAAGAGAATGGTCGCTCGGCGATCATGGGGCGAGTAGAGCACAACGTGCATGCAATGGAGCTGCCGTAACTGCGCCTGGAGGATATCAGAGGACTTGTCCCTCTCTCTGTGTGTTCCGTGGCGCCGTTGGACGTCCCTGACCCTACCGCACCGCGGTCACAGACTCGAGATCTCGGACTCTTCGACGTTTGCTTCCAAACACAGAGAACGCTTCCACACACACCAACAGGATTATTCAACACTGGTTAACAGCTTCACATTCAGTTATATGTACACGCGGCGTTATACGACGAAAGTTTCGACAGAGTAGCACCGAGAGAATTGGTGACTACCGCAGGAGACCAAAAGATAAAGGAACCGAGAGAGAGAGAGAAACGGCGATGAGTCAGCAGCTCTGTTTCGGTGTCTCAGACGCGCTCGAGCTTACATAACCAAATCGTTTAGCGTTCGACTTTGTAATATCGTTGAACACATCGACATTGCATTTCATTCGAAAACATCTGTGCGCATAGTGGAATTCACGAGCTCAAACGTGTCAAAATTTCCTGGCCCACCCAGAAGACTTTGGGCGTGAATAAAAATGTCAAACAGTGAGAGTAATCCTTGACAAAAAACGTTTGCCATGCATTATATTATGAGTCAGCCGCGCAGTGTGTTCCACAGGCGCTTGCATAACCACCGAAAACCTTTCATGTCCCCGAGGTCAGATCGATGGCGTGGATAAACTTATCGTCCAGCAGGAAGTTTTGTGACAAAATTGAGCAAAGTCAAGCCACCGATACAAATCGAATTGCCGCGACCGTCGTTTCGACTTCCGGCATGTCGTTCGCGTCTATTTTCTCTATACACGCCGTCGTGATGACACCCCTCGGCCTTCCATCGCGATGCCCACTCCTCGGACTGACGTGTGCTTGTTTTGTCTTCACGCGTTATTATCGACGAGAAGGGGAGAAAATATATTACCGATTAAGAGAACCGACGATGACGGAGGACTGAGACGCAGCGGGAAAACGGATGACGAGGATGGCGCTGAATAAAGTTAAAATGACGAAAGGGAGATTACGGTGAAGCCGCACGCTCTCTAGCCTCCCGTTCTCCAGCTGACTCCAACACTTACGAATTCTCTCGTTCGTGAAATAGCTTTTCCACGCCGAGAGCAAAAGCTTCCACACCATGATATCTGATTTTTTTTTTCACCATATCTCCCAATCTCTAGACTGCTTTATGAATATATCGCTTTCCCTATGGATCCCCTTAAAGCTGGGGATAGTCGGAAAGACCTTGCGGAAATTCCACCTGTTTTTCCATCCTGATAACGAGTCTCCCTCAAGAATCTCAGCTCCCCATTTTCCTCCACCGTTCGTATAATCGATGGGCACAAAAGTACGTTTGCTCAGAGGATTTCCTAGCCGCCCATACTTCCGTTGCTTTTTCTCATGTACACGCTTTTCTTTTTAATCTCTCGTCGCAATGATATGTGCGCGTGGTTGTTCGAGTGATTATTAAGTTTCTCGATTCATTACGTCGAAAGTCTCTTGCAGATGTGAAATGTCGTAGCTGGTGGTGAAACTATCTGGTTAGATTTGAAACATGCGTGTGTTTGTGTGGCTCTTGCGGAGTGTCTCGTTGTCAAGGTGCACCCAGAAGGAGTCGGCAAAGAGAGAGGCAGAGAGACATACCATTGGAACGGTAATAATAACGCGCTAGCAAGATAAATGGAACTGGATATATCTCCGGTGTATACTCTATATCAGCATACATATGGCTCCCCTTTCTGCCATCTATCACAATCGGTGGAGCGACCGGCTCGTATAGACCAGTTGATCGGTAATCTCCATGAGGAATTCTATTAATCCTGAGCTTGCGCGAGTTGCAGCTCTCTCTCTCCCTCTCTCTCTCTCTCTCTCGTTTATGTATTTATAGATATTGGATCGCAGGATCTCACTAGCAAAACTGCATCAAACACCATCGTACGTATATCTCGTGTTTGAGCTTTCACTGTAGAAAGTTTACGCGGCTGGAGTTGGCGCACAGCGACGATTCCACGCCAACGACGAACCATCGGGTTGGAAGTACCCGGGCGCGAGCGATTGCACAGCTTGTCTTCACGACGTGGACAACTACACACCTAGACACGAGAGACAGCACAGGTCTCACGTACCCATAACTACTGAAACCTTCTATAATATATTTTCGGTCTCCGTCCATCGTTACTGCGAAATATTGCAGTCAATAAATCTATTCGACCGATCGATCGATGATTTCTGACGTATTTACATTCAAAAGTGAATTTGCTCGTATTCGAGTTATGTTTTTGGGACTCGCAACTTTTTCGAAAATTTCAAAATCGAGGAATTCGACGTCGATTGGATTTTTCAAATAATTTTCGATCAACAACTGTATCGAGTATTCGGGAAATCGAGTGTCTATGAGTTTAGTGAAAACGAGGAAGGAACAAGAGAGTGACATCGATACCGCGATGTTCAGAATGGAAAGATATACTCTGTTTGCACTTTTTTCTCGACGTCATTAGCCCGAAAGTGTGTTTGCGAGCACTAGTCTTTGAAAATTGGGGCACTGAGGCTCCCAGGAGTTGAGATACGTGAAGCTTGAAAGAAAACACGGTTAATCCTGATTCTGGACATTAGTACTCAATCGATGTTGCTACGTGTACGCGCGTTCTTGTCAGCGATGTCAGTGCCGAGAGGCATTCAGATGTGGAGGAGTCAGGACAATGGGATATTTAAGTAGAGAGCGAGTGAGGAGAACGAGTGCGCGCGGTAGTCGGGTCATTCGCGATACGCGACATGCAGAACCCATCTCCCGAGACCCCATAAGATAAGGAGAGTTCCCCCGCGCGAATTGAGCGTACATGTTCGAGTATATGTGGGCGTAGTTAAATCCTCCGCTAGCGTGAAAAAGTAGGCCGAGATCTTTTAATCTCCTCAAGCGCCATCCTCAAACACTCCCGAACTCTATATAATTGTTGACATTATCATGATTATCAGAAATAAAAATAAAACATTCATTACACAATATTTTTTCCACCCATGCAAACGTAGACGAGTGCAAAGCAACTTCATCATCGATCAGCATCCGTTGGCCTGTCTTCCCGCATCTATCCCTTTATTACACGATTATTAAGTTCTAACGAGTCTTTTCAATCAAACGTTTTTAATTACTATCCATCGCCACGGTATGGCCATAGTAAGAGATGAATTTTCAAGTAAACACTCACATACACTTTGTATGCCCATAAGTAGCCTGCGATCGCTTCTGTTACTTTCTCTTCATTCGATACTAAAAAATTCATCTCTTTTTTTTGCACTTCGTAATGACTGTTAATAATATTGGCGATTGCAACAAGGTATCATTAATAATGGGAATTTTTCAAAACTCCCTCGAAAGATTCTCGTAAAGAAGAAAGTGACGTAGACTTTGCTCCTCAATAAATTGATTTTTTCTTTTAAAACTCCAGAAAAAAAAACATCGAGTTTTTCGGTTGGCGATGTTTGAAAAGTCTCGAATATTCACGAAATCAAATTGTCGAATATTCGCACGAGTGCGTGCTCACGTTATCATAGATATTTATTCAAGAGACAATTTATGTTCGATCGCTTTATCTAATCGGATCTTTCCACTAGAATCGACAACTTTGTACTCATGCTCAATAAATTTCGTTTCATTCCGATTCTGCTCAAGTTATGCTTATGCAATGTTCCTTGAGAAAATTGAGTGTGTAAATTATAATTGATAAGTTTTCTGATTGTTTTGTGGTTTTTGCTCTGAATTAACTTACTGAAAAAATCAGAAAGACTTCTCGCGTCGTTTGGACGAAAAAAGAATGAGGAACTTGTTGACTTTGGTAAAGAGCCTTTGAAGTCGATGCGGTTCGAAGATCCTGCCACTTTGTCGAGTATATATGGTTCAGGGTGTATATATATGTGGAAAATGTGGACGCGAGGCTGATACGATCGGGCCTCTGGTGTATTCGCCTACTATAACATAGCAGAAGCCGCTCGGGCTTGTATACTCCGAGATATAGACATACATACTCGGTATATACGTATATAACGATGATAGCGTCCTCGTAAACTCCGGGGTCGGATCCTTTCGGTCACGAGTAACGGGCCTTGCCCTCCCTGTGAGCGTATAGTTTAGAGTTTCGATCAAATCGTACTCCCATCGTCTTGCTTGGTTGCAGCGCACTGTACGTATCGAGAATATCTATACATCGTTCAGTCATATTCGTCGGAAAGAGTTGTAATGACCGGGTAACCGAATAAATTTGAATAAATCAATTTTAATGCATTCGAACGTCATACCGAACAGGTGAAACGTTTCATAATCCGGACATCGTCATGAAGATATTTCGTTGGAATCGATTTGACGAATGTATTTTATTCTCGGGCGTTTATCCAACATTTCTACTATTAATTAATACAATTTCCTCTACGACGAGCTTGTCATTTATCCTGAATTATTTCTTTAATTTCATGTGACTAATTGCAGTTTAATTCTGAAATCATATTTTCCCCCAATTCAGGCCCTGCTGGTGGAGTTTTAATCGTCGCTCAAGAATTCGTCGTTTCGTTGTCAACGTAATGGCAATGCCCTCTGATGACACGATCTTTTTCCATTTTATCTCTTTTTTTCCCTTGAGATTGAAATTATTCCCGAACATTGTACGTTTTTTTAACGAGGTGTTGGCAATCGGTTCGGAGCGTTATAGAAGAAGCATTAACGTCTAGCTCCAACGACTGAGCGTCGCGATTCCTTATAAAAAAACCCCGGAGAAAAAAAAAAGTTATAATAGTCTCGCATTAGATGGGCAAAGCTGATTGAACGTTTGAAGAAGATTCTCAGGTCAATGTGCGTTTTTCATTTTTATTGTATTTGAAGTTAAAACTATGCGTGTGTGTATATAGACGTATCTATGAGTGTGCTTGTTAGGTCAGTGGAGAAATGCTTTGGAGCGCGACCCATTGCCGCAGCGGGAGGGATACCGAAACATTATTCATTTCCAATCACTAACGGAGATTGTGAAATTTCGGGTAATGGACGATCGCCCGTTCGATTGCCACACACGCGGAAATGTTCTCCTCCCACGCAACATTTATCGTCATGGGGCATCCCATAAAAATAGCATTGAGTTTTTAAAACTGATTACTCGGTCGAATCGCGGCTCATTTGACTCTTGTAGTTTTATAGCTACGACGTTCCACTTATTTAGAAGAAAAACAAAATCAAGTTTCACAGAATTTTGGGTGCCAAGCGTTCCTTGTCACAATATTTTTCTCGTTAAAATCAACAATAATTTCGACTATATGTCCAAACGAATTCTCAACACCTAACCGTCCAACGTGAAACAAATCTCCTTGAATTTCTTGTCCCGTATCGTCGTTCTACTCAGAAAAAAAAACCATTATTTTTGTTGGATTCTGTGTCAAGAGTTTCCGATGTTCTCCAACGCGAGGACCACGACTTTGGTAAAATAATGTTTTTGTATTTTCTTACCAGAAATTCCAGATTATTTGGTTAGAGATTGAGAGAATTTTGTAAATTACATACACCAAAAGGTATCAGCAGGTGAAATTTCTATATTTTGAAAACACTTGAACGAACGAGGAGTACTGTGCACACAATCTAGGCTTCGTGTATGATCTGGAAGGAAACCTGAAAAATACATACTCGAGTGACTTTGTAATCGATCGCTCATGCACTTCTCACCGGAATCGTCCGGACGTTGCGATGTGCTTTCGAGGTATAAGAGGTCCACGTTTTTGTTACTTTACCCAGATGGATGACATTATTCGAGAAAGATCCTTCGACGAGGAATACTTTTCTATTTGGCGATGATCTGACAGATGAAATGTGTGTATTCACAAGTCTCAACGACCCATAAGTCTTCAGACTCATGTGTTCTTCGTGTTATAATTTGTTTTTCTTTCATTAGCCTTTTCGTTTCTTCTTTCTTATCCATAAACGGTCATCAAGTCGAAAAAGCAAGGAGGCGTTTTCTCACTACGAATTGTGCCTCAAATAGTGTGAGTTGAAAATTGAATCTTTACCACGCGAGTCGTTTGTTTCACTTTCTGAGAGTTTGTGCACCTTTCTCGTGTGCTCAGCTCCATTGATCATGGGGAAAAGTATAATTAGTCGGTCGCAGTGATAAGATCATCGCGATCGTACAATGTACGAGTAAATCATGAGGAAAGTAGCTCGAGTATTGTTCAACAGATTCATTTTCGTTGTTCACTCAATTAGCTTTGTTGTAAGTACGAAGTAAATATTTCTTAATGATTTGTAAAGTTAACGGTGTCGTAGCCTCGGAAAGCATAGTCGAAGAAATTGAAATCGTTTCCTTGAAAATTTATGCTGATTCGTATAATCTTGACGTTTGCCTAGCGAATGCCTGGAGGATTTTCGAACCTTGGCGAAATTGTTGTCATTGGTATAATTTGGTCGTTGATCCATATCTCCATCATCTCTGTATATTCCACGTGTATACATTTAGCCCTTCCGTGCTTTTGTTTACACAAGTCAAGGAAGGATGGTAGGTTTATGTATATTGCGCGAGATTCGAGATGGATGCGATGATTTTATAGAAAGGCACACATGGGGCAACGATTAAGCTGTCAAGATGATGCGATCGCGACTGCACGCCATTAAATTCTGCATGTATACTCAGCGATATATTTGTATATAGATCGTGCAGATGCTGCACGTGGTGCATTACTTTTTTTCTCACTTTTTTTGCTTGCTGCACATCTTCTCGTGGCTCTCAGCGTGATCTGTCGTCGATCGAACTATTGATTCTGCGTGCTTATCATCAGTTTTTTCTTTTGATCGTGATTACATTTTCTTCGGGTTTGCGAGGCACCCCTGCAGGGGCTCCGGGGCATCGATACGCCGCATTTTTTTACTCGCAACATAGCCTCGCATTATCAGTGATTCCCCGTGGCTATGATATCTTTCTAGCTATAGAATTATCGCCGCAGTTCAGAAGGCGACACACACGCAAATATCAGACTACCGTATACGGCATGGCGTGTGCCCCAAGACCGCACACGCTCATCTCGAATATCTCTCGCTTGATCGAGCACAAAAATCTCACGATAGCACGTATATAAACACGCTTAGTTATCGACTCACTGTATCTGCATCTGCAATAAATTCAAGAACGCCCGGGCATACACAAACGGTCGTGCCACAAGTACATCGAGAGAGCCCACCATACAAAGAGACAAGAGCAATCTTGAGGAACGGATAATGACAGCTTATGGCCTTTGCCTCATCCTTTCATCTCCACACATCCTACTTCTCGTATGTGTGAGTGTTTTTTTTTTACCCTCGTGAGAATATAACGTCCCGATTGTACACTTGTCGGCAAATCTTCCATTTTTTTTTTCCATTCCGCACACGAGATAGAATCGTACGAAGACGATTCCGCACATGTGACAACGATTGAGCTCTCCTCCAACTACCAACAGCACTCTCAGATTATCCGATTCCTCTCCCGATTTTAAACTCCCAGACATTAATCCAACGTTATATCTCTTCATCTTTCTTCGGCTATTCCTGAGATTACGTACTTCACAGTTACGTAACTTCAGGTTTCCAGGATCCTCCACGTACCAACCGGAATTATAGATCTTCTCGATAATTGTGAAAAAAGTTATTTATCTACTTTAGAATCTTTGCTGATTTTCTACGAGTTACTGCACCGAACTGAAGTCTTAACTTCCATAGGAAGTTACGAATTAAAAAAAAAATTATTCTGCGCACAGACTCGTTGTACTTTTAGTACGAAAAAGTGCAGAATCAGCAAGCGTTGAATGGGCGGATTTTCGATACTCCATAACCCGAAAATGCATCACATAAGCAACAGCCAAAAAACGTCTAGAATTCCACATATGTTTATTTTTCTCATCTGGAGTTTCTAAACACCACCGCGTCCCAGTTCTTCTCCGACACTTGAGATTCTCCCGAGAGCCTATTGAGCCAGTGAGTGAGAACATTCGCCCGATGTATTTTGCACTGTATAAACTTTTGCCACGTATGTGCTACACATACACGCGTATGTATACGACTGTACTATTCAATGATCGTTACTCTTACAGCTCGTAACAAGATTCGATCTCCGTACATACATTCGATCGAACCGAGTGTCCGTTCTATATCGTTTCTCCTACTGTAACAATTTTGCGATGTAGGATCAGTTTTCCCTTGAATCAGAGCTTTACTGCTTTGTCAGAGCATGATCGATGCTATTTACTTGCCACCATGGAGTCGTGTCAAAGAGTTTTATTCAATAAGATGTTGTCTGCAAGGACATAAGTATTTCACTATTTTCCGTCTTTCTTCTACCCGATTCAGAGCAACTTTATGAGTCAAGATCTCATGCAATTTGACAGTCGTGAAGCATAGAATTCAAACAAATGTTTCCAAAATCTAATCCCAACGTCATTTATATTTTTTCTGCTATTTTCTTTGCTGGAAAAAAACTAAATTCCCAATCCACAATAAACTTTCGAAAAAGTAAATACGATCAGGTGGAAAAAAGTCTGTAAATGAGAAAGTGATTGAGTTTGCGAAAGCTCGAGAGCACTACTGGATGCATGTTGTGAACCAAACAGCTACGAACCGTTGGTTACTCTTGCCCATGGGCAAAGGGGCAGCCACGACTTTGCATGTCATATTCATATGCATCGGTTTACATCACTTTCGCATTCCAAAGCCCCGAGGCCTTTTAATCCTTGTAGATTTTCCATAGCTTTTTCTATAAATAAACAGACACGTTTGTCTCGAGTTTTCTATCTCAATTGCGTCGATTTAAAAAAGTTAAATAATTGTTTTTTTTTGTTTAAATGGAAAAAATTCCTCTTACGCTTTCGTCTCTGTATCGACATTACTGATCGTATGGTAATTCGTATGAAATATAATATGTTGGCATAGACGAAAGCGCACAATATAGAAAAGGAAAAGTCAACTTCGTGCGCATGTCCATCGGAGCCCTTGCTCCTCGGACGCGCACCCCAGCGCACAGTTCTCTTCGTATAATGGATCGCCTGGCATATTATTTTCTGCAAAGCGTGCGGATATGTTATGAATATAGAGCCGCCAGCTCGAGTCTCCACTGTATAGTGTTTTATGTTTATATATCTATATATGTAGGATACCGCATTACTCGTACAGATCTGAATATATACGAACACACGTGGACTATCTCTCGTGTATTCTTCCAGGACCACCCAGGATTAAATACGTTGCCTTCACTGATGCAGTCGCAGCTTTTTTTTCCTCCCAATTTTTTGTTCCTCCCTCTTTTATGGAGTTTATACACGTATGGCCAGTGGCAGGTTTACGTGACGTTCACATTTTTCTCAAATTAAGCCTTCCCCCAGGAGAATGCTGACAGACTAATTTAACGAGAGGCTACTACCAACGTTGCCGATTAAGCATTCTTTTCTCACGAGACAAACAAAATTTGCAAGTTTTTTTTTTCATTTTTTTTTCTAATTGATTTTAGTTCTTTGGCGTGAGAACGAATTTACTCTGTTCGAAGGATTTTTTTAAATCCTGACGTAACGATTGAAGCGATTGTGACTTCTGGAATTTTTATTTTGTCTCGATTTCTCTACGAATTTCGTTCAGATTTATAAACAAAAACATCCTCGACCGAATACACGGTGAGTTAGTAATGAGTGCGATCAACGTACACGGTCGACGTGCATTGCGATCTCGTGACTCAAAAGTAATAAACTCATTCAAGCCAACCGACAAGATCATGAAAAGATGCTCAAGACTGTGCTTCCTCGTTGGCATGAAAGTGATGATAGTAAAGTTCGCACGTATGTGTTCATAGAATACAAAGAAAGAGAAAAAGCAAACGATAAGCTGCGAGAGGCAAATGACACGACCGGTGTCGAACGGTATAAGACACGAAGCTCTTTCTCGCGGCAATGCAACAACAGCTCCGTTGTCATGCGGCGCTAAAGGATGTCAATTGCCTCACGAGGAGGACGAAGAAGAAGACTACAACTGAGGAAGCGAAGAGACTCGGTCACCGGGCAATGATATGCTACGTCGCGTCTCGGTTCATAAATCGCGCACGCTTCTTCGTACCTTTTACGAGAAATTGAGAAAGAAGGAGGGACGGCGAAAATCGTACTGGAGAGAGCGTAAGAGACGATCTGAAATCTTTGTAACACGAAAATTTGATTTTTTTCAAATCGAAGCCAATTTTTGATTAATTTACGAAAAGTGCACTCTGAAGGAAACTCGCGAAATCAAAGTTCACCTGACTTTTCATTTTTATTTAAAAAAAAAGGATGGAAACGCGTGGGCAATTTTGATACGTAAAAAAATATTTTGAATCGCAGTTAAAAAACAAGAATTTATTTCTTATCTCGGTTTATCGAACGAATTTTCACGAAGACAACCGTTCGCACAATGATTTGCCGATTCGTATGTCCAGTAAATCGAATCTCGTTCGTTTACCTCTCGCGGCTTGAAAGTTCGCTAATACGTATAATAATCCGAAGATGAGCACATGTCATGCGGGTGCGCATGCATGCGCTTAGTATACGGAAGTAAAATTTCACACATAACAACATATTCGCACGAAGAAGCAAGTAGTGAGAAAGAGACAGAGGAAAATGGGGCAGAACGGCAATGCCATAGAGTCAAATCAAGGCCTTCTGTGCCCAGCGAATCGACGCGACATTCATTGAGCATTTTTTTATATGAAGACTGCTCGTAAAGAATTTTTACAATTTTGCGTGGTGAGCACACGTTCACATTAATAGTTTGTTCGCGCGTGGAAAAGAAGTTTACGTTTCATCATCGGACGAGGTGGAAAAACTTGAGTATTCATTAAGTAAGCGAACTTATTTGCCAACTACCCCGGAAACGATACAATCTTCATGAATCTAGAAAATAAAGTTTTCAACACCGAAAGGGGATGCGATTAAATATTTGCGAAAGTTTCTACTTAATTACTCAAAGTCGAGCTGGTGCGGTGTGGTGGAACGTGAATCATTGTTAATGGGTATATCTCTTTATAAGTCTTGATAAATGCCAGTTGTGTACAAGCAGGTAAATAATTGAATACTCGGACAGCGCGATCAAAGCATCCTCGCGTATCGTTCACGTCCTTCGTCGACTTAGGATCGAGCTCGATTTTCTCGTGGCACGCGCTCACGTCAATCTCCGCACGTACTGTGATTGCACGTCATTACTGTGTTTTCGTATGCATTTATATGCATTAACTATATACGTACATTTTATAGAGACAGGTGAAGAGGTGGGGCGCGGGAAGGAGGGGAGAGTGCGGGATATATCGCTACTACATATACGGTAAGTAATGAGAAGGCCGAGGCCGCGACCTAATTGCAGCTAACGTTGATGATCATTACCGAACCCACGTCCAAGCGATGTTATATCTCAAGCCTCAACACTATACGCAATTGCCTTTCATCCGATATTTCATCCTGCCTCAATCCGGCCATATTTATTTATCTCCATACGAAACAACTCCGTGGACACTGTTTTCACTTTTCTTAATATCCAGAGGGATTATTAACAAGGTTAATAACGTACGAATTGATGAAAGTCGACGGTGTGTCGATAAGAGCAATACTCGCAACAACAATTTGGTACTAATTGAAGGAAATTTATAGACGAACCCTATACGTCAATTTTATTTCATCAATAACGAATATTGCTCATGAATTAAAAGCATCCGTGTCAATAACAAAAGTGAAAATGAACTGGTTTTTTTGTTGTTGTTGTTATAAGTCGGTGCTGCTGTTCCTACTGATGCATTATCCGATTCAAGGACAACCCCGGAAGCCTTTCTCCGTTTTCGCTCGCAAAACGGCGTCTCCCCGATCGGTAAGTGGAATAAACGATGTCGACATGCTCTGTGTTTGTCAGAGCAACACGCGAAACACGAAAAAGCCTTCTCCGAGTAATATGTATACATGTATAGATGTTACTTTTATAAAGTACTCCTTTACTGGTTGCTCAGTGCATCGCGAGACTCATCCTTATTATCTCGTAACCGTTAATCCGACCAAAGTCTGCTCCTTCTCTATCTCTCTCTTTCTGGTATTTTCTCTTTTTTGTCGAAGGCACTTCCGGCAGCGCGTAAAACCTGATCAAGACGGATTAACGAGGGAAAATCATGTTGCCATAAATATAATCAACAATAATTAATTAATACTTTTTTCCGATCGTTGCAAGAGATATTTGTTAGTTTTGCGACGATGATTTCGCGTTTTTTTTCATATTCGATTTTTTTTAGTGGAATCCTGATCGAGCCCGCGATGCACTTTGACAGTCGCGGGTCTTTCGTCACTTTCTCCCTTTCGTTCTCCATTTTTTCGCATTTCTCACCTGCAGCAGAAAGCATTTCGCAATATATAAAGACCAAACGCTCTAGGACGAATGGGAAAATGCAGGAAAGCAAAAATGGTTGAACGTTGTCAGGGTTTGCTGATAGAAAGTGTATTTCGCATCTTGCAGGAATAAAGCTGCGCGAAGTGAAAGCAGGAGACGATTTTCGAAAAATTGGTACGTCATCTCGAATAATTGGAGTTTTTTATGAACTCGAAGTTCATATCGAACGGTGTGGAAACAATTAACGAGATCATGGGATTCATATTCGTCCATTTTGTTGTCAACTTCATGAAAACTTTTTCTGTGATCGCCAAATTCTCGCTGCCATTCAACAAATGGAATCGTGAAACAGTTGAATTGCTTTTCTCCAAGCAACGTTTTTTGTTGTCGTTTTAAATCGAAGAAATCTCTGAGGATTTGAAAAAATAATAACTCGTTTATTTTCTCGCCAATTTCTCATCCGATATCTCACGATTTACCTTCTCACCAAGGCCACTTTACGCCCATTGAGTTCGATTAGCGTGTCTCTCACAAGCAGCGCATTACCATTGCATATATCGCGAGTGTCTCCGACCCAGCGGGGATGCTGCAGTTGGATGATTTTTTCTACACACGTAAAGATATGTTTGTATTCGAGTTTATATCCTCGGGGCTTGAACGTGCGGTTTGCACTCGCGGTACAGCTTATATTAGCTATGGCCTCTTCCGTAACCTTATAGCACCTCAACGCATATCAACGCACTTGGATTCTATACAACCAATCTGAACATCGTTGACGACAGCGACGACGACGTGTCTTCGCCACCGCACATATGCGTACAAAGCTTAAGCCTCCTGGCTAAATTGCCACCTTCAATGCCGTCCATCTCGTACATCTAATCGTGCAGAGGCTATTCCATCATAACTGGTCAAACATTTTCCAACGTGTACTGAATATTTTTTGGAACGTAATTTGTTCCATCAATCCTTCAACTCCTTGATAACGGTGATGAGTTGAAATTTTGTTTATTTATTTAACCTGCGAAAATGACTTTCGCGGTGCTTTCTCCGTTCGGTTTTTTAACTTCGTGTAAATTTATTATTGCTTCCGGAAGACCATCGAATTAGTTTGTACAAAATGTTGTTATAAATGTTCAGTGAGAGAGTTTGGAAAAATCGTGTATCCACTGATGATGGAGACCTTCGTTAAGCTCTGAACGGATTACCTTGAATTTGAATAACACGTAGAAAACAAATTATTACAGAATAAGCTGCTCGATAAAAGTGTGAGAGTGAAAAGCGTGGATAAAGTGCAAGTATACGTGGTGCCAAGGTACATTCGATATAGCACACAAGTTTCATAAAGATTTCTCGTTGCTAATATGCGAGAGTCGTGGCAAGAGAAGTAGCGTGTGCCCAGAGATGGGAGAATAAGCTGTAAAATATTCTCACACATGGATATATGGGAAGATGGGAGAGTGCATGAGAATTATTATCAAACTAGCCAGGATGATATTGTAAGCACCTCATTCTCGTTCATGTTGTCGTCCATGTCTTGTGATGCTTGTAATCGAATGATTTGCATCGCCTTTCTCGTAAACGTGACGGCTAAATGTGATACGCATCGTCTTTCCATCACCGTTATAATATTCGATGGGTATAAGTGTGTAAATAAAGTACGAATGGAAAAATGGGTTTCATTCTATTTTAACGATCGCTACGATCACCGTTTTTCCGTTAAAAATACCCCGTGCGACCTCTAGCCAGCGAAAATTCTTAATCATTCTGAAAGATTATCGCCTCGAGGTGTGTGCAATTTATTCGATCATAATTCACCTTGCCATATCGACTTTCCGATAAATAAAACATTTCACCTTAGCCGTTTCACCCAAAGTATCAAGATTTCAATGGCATTTCAATAAATATCGGCTTTTCTACGAAAAACATTAAACTTTTGACACATCGATGAAATATTTGGAATCTTTCGTCACGTGCTTTCGTCCAAGAGACGCGGAACAAAACAGAAATTCATGATTTATATTCTTCCGCTTTTGCGGAGGAATATAAATTCAAGTTTCTTATTATTTGTTTGCATTGTTCTGGGGGTTTTGTTGTTATAATCATTTGCACATATCGCGCTTCTTATACGCGACACGCTTGTCTTTTTACTTACTCAAAGACACAAACGTGTAAATATCTTCGTTGTACGACGTAAATTGAATATGGCTACCGTTGCGAACGTGCGACACCCGATTAATTTAATGCCCGTCATTAAATGAATAATAACCAAACGGTATAATTCATTATGACGGGGGTGAACGTTAGAACGTGAAGGCCGGATATGGTGACGATGACAACAACGATAAGAGACTGTACCGATCCGCATCGCACGTGTACGAGACATTTCACGCCAACTGAACTCGCGCGATCCTCCAAAGTGACGCGATTTTCATGAATATTCTTCGGTATTTTCGAGTCGCACGCTGTAGAACGAAATTTTTTTTTTCTACAAATTGCAAAGGAGCTCTCGAATAAATTTAGTTCCAAAGCGATGCGAAGAAAAACACAACAAAGAAACGAATTTTCTCTTGACGTTGAAATAATCATCGTAAAAAATAATGAAATGGATTTCGTGTCGCCGCAATCGAAAAGAGTCAGTCCTCCTCTCGTGAAAAGCCTCATACACGCGCAGAGTCTTGATTCGCGTCTCGATCGTTGAAGGATTTACGAGCAAATTGGAAAGTTGGAAAAGACATTACAGAGTGAAATACACGCGCGAGTAGGGAGCTTTGGAAAGAAATGATAAAATAAATTAAGAAAAGAGAAGAATCGTGTAATGCAAAATATTGAGATGAAAAAAATGGATAATGGTCGTTGTTGTTGCGAGAAGGGTTTGATTATTGAAGACGATACAATGAGCTCTCCAAGTGAAATACTGTATAAACTCTCGTGTGTGGTCCGTGTAATGATCGTATTCTCTGAGGTGAGTTTGTAGCAACAAGAGTACATCCCTCATCCAGAGATCAATCCCCAGAGGCGAAATACATATACACGGATATACATGAAAGACTTTATATTCGCCTACGTTCACTATGTTCGATTGGCAGATACATATCTCAAAATACGAGAACTTTCGTCCTCGTCTCTGCGCGTTCACTCCATTTCTCCCATTCTCTCTCTTCGTTGACGTGAAATTGCGCTCACATTTTTCTGGACATTTAATTGAATGCCGAGATTCATCGTTGATACCTCCATTTCGCCTATATCAATGACGTCTTTGTTTCCATTGATCCTGAGCGAGCGTTTTATCATCCAATAAACAGATCTCCATCCTGATTCGAAATCAGTTAAGAAACTTTGCGATTTTTTGACATTATCAGTAACGTTCATTAGTATTTCCTCCATTCATATCTTAATCTAATTATTTTCATTTTTGAGGTGCGTCGTTTTATGAGGAATGGAACAAAAAAGACACAAGCTTTCTTTCCTGAGATCGAGAATCGAGGGAGAAAAGTTATGGAAATCTCGAGAGTAGGAATAACTCTTTTTAGTCGCAAGAAACAAAGACAGAACAGTTTGGTCGATAAAGTTTTCACGACTCCATATATTTCTTGAATCGAAGGCTTCGCATAGGATTTTCTACAAAAATGTTGGTGTCTGGCGTAGACGTACGCGGAGACAAAACGATGCGAGGGTCACAAGTCACACAGGAATTCGCTCGAGGAATTCAATGTCGTTCTTTTCCTTCGCTCGTTTTCTCGTTTTCACGATTCCCTTTCTTCGCGGCCAAGGGAGCTCAGGAAGTTTTAAAGCTTTTCGAAAAGAGATGAGGGAGGAATAAGATGCTCGCCTTCGGGCATAACCCCAACGCACGAGCACAGAGAAAACCTTTCCACAGAATCGCGTTTTCCGACTCCGAGGGATAAAGACCGAGTCTCTACGTTCTTCTCTTGAAATTTAAGAGTCTACCAAACTTCTTAATTGCTTGAGTACCTTCCTCTGTATATATTCACGAGTTTTCCTGAATTTTAAAAAGACCGTAATAAGAAATGGACGCGTGGTAAGTTTAACAAAGTTTTCGAGAATGTCATTTCGGGATATTTAGTAGCTCCGCGTCAGAATAATCTGAACGATTAGCTGCTCAGCATTGTTCTTAATGAAAATTCGAATTAAAGGCAAACAAAAACTGATTTTATACGCTGGCGGTGAATCCTTAGAAAACTAACGTTTCTCGAACACTGAAAACATTATCGAAGCCTCGTTGAACGCGATGCTGTAACTACAACAAAGTAAATCAGTCACGAAGCAGTGACATTTTTTTTTCTCGATCGCCAACAGCAAACACCGTTCTTCCACGAACAAGCGTTTAAGAAGGATATTTACGAGTTTGAGGCCGTGCACGGTAGTCCACAGGGCAAAAGAGATCCATTATTCGTGACTCTTGATCTTGAGTCTTGAATGATCGAGCGAAGAATCCTTTCACGATGATCCTGCGGGAGCGTCGTTGGTTGTGTTAGTTTCGTTTTTTTAGCTCCGCAATGACCGCGGCATGAATATTGGCGTGTTTTGTTAGAAATTGGAAGGACTCCGAGGAGCGCCGCTACGTCGTTGCTCGAAGATTGAATGCTCGAGTCTAATTCAGTCTCTCTCGGTGCATCTCACGCCAAAAGGCTTACCCTTTTTTGCCCTTCCGTTTAACGCCTTTTGCCGAGTGTTATACGAGCGATAAACGCTCCACGTTTACAGGGAAAGACACGAACGGAGCAAGAAAAGTGAGCCAAGTAGTCGGGCAATTGAGAATAAACGATGAAATGAGAGACGAACGCCTGGACTAGTTCTCAACTGTGATATAACGATAACGCTAATAAAATTTATAGCAACAGCCTCTTTATTATTATTCCCGAGTTTCAATTCGTTTCTCTCGATCGAATCTCATTTCGATGATTCGTGATTATTCGTTAATTCAACGAAAATCTAATTTCGATGGTAACGTATGAAGAGGTTTGGAAACTAATGGGATTATCGGTAAAGAAAGAAGAAAAAATTTCCCACGATCGGAGCGCTCTGTGTGGGTGAATTTGCAGGAAGACGTCTCGGGCGAAGAATCTCTTCTTCTAGGTCGTGTTTGCGGTCGCAAATCAAAGGTCGCTGCTTGTCACGCTGACCAGCAAACACTCTCGGGAAACTTTGCGAGCGAGACTCGCGAGTGAAGATTCTCTTTGCGGCCGTATATCGAATACGAGGTCTTCGTTACGCGTGGCAGCGCGAGACGCGTCCGGGGAGCGTGCGAAGGAGAAAGTACCCAGGAGTATATACGACTCGCGGTCTCTTGGAAGTACCGACGACGAAATTCTCGGTAAAACGCAGTCTCAATTAACGTGTACTACCGATCGCTACGAGACTCCTCGCCAGTACATCCATTCTCCGGACATTCTCTCGGTACACTTCTTTCGCATTTCGTTGACGATCGCGTCACACTTTTCAGACATGCATCGATCAGACGCTTGCACAAAAAATATTCCGTGCGTTGCCAAAACTGAATATTAACAACAAAAATCCCATTTTTTTCTCAATCAACTCAAAATGCGGATGAAAGTCGATTTTTCTGAAGATTCGAAAACTCAGAAGCTAGCAAATTATATTTTTCAATTTATTTTCCGTCGACCCACGCTACCGGAATATGAATCTCCACAAAATCATGAAACGAACTTGCCGAGGCTGAGAAACATCAAATTATCTTCGATATTCGACAATTCAATCATCGAATTTATTCAATTAAACGCATACGCTGATTGTTGTCAATTACTCTGTACCTTCCGATCCAATTCCGCCTCGAATGGAATGGAACGTCTCAATTCCGTGCGGAATATGTTGGTCTTGATATGATTTTAAAATTGAATCGTGGCACGAAATTGGAAAAGAAATCGGTATGGCCGGTTCAAAGAATTTTATTGGCTCGTAAACTGGTTGTCTAGAAGGCGCGATTAGCCGGAAACGGTAAATGGCCTATAAATTTATAAACGTCCGGCCTACTATCAAGCTTTTCCCAATGTCATCCGGTGCATCCTAAGCTCTCGGGTCGTCTCGTTATTCTTATTCTCGTATAGCCCATGCTATTCCAACTTGATTTATTTATTGTTAATTGACTCGAACCAGTCAGGATCAATGCTGACGTGGCACAAAGAGACCATCTCTGCGATACGCACGCGGTATAATTATTAGAGAGTTTGTGACTGCATTGGTAACCTAGTAAAAGAGACGAGAGACATCTCACCGGACTTCATTTCGATTTATGTATTGAAGCGTGTGTATATAGCTCGTGAAACGATCGATAATTAGCCACGTCGCAACACAACCCGAGTGCCAGCGTACTTTGAGACATATATGATCATTTTGTCGTCCGTCAGTGTATTTTAGTGTCTCTTTTAATTCAACGTGACATTAAAAGCCTATCGGAATGAGCTGAAGTGAGCAATTTGCTGATTCTTTTTTCTCATCCACTCTTTTCACTCGTGCTGACCTTAAAAAACGTATGCGGGGGCGGTCGGACAATCTATTGATTTCACAATTGTGCTGACCTCAAATTCAAGCCTTTGTTCTCGCAATTTTGATGAATCCGCTTTCCGCATGGAACGACTATTCATCGCATTCTTTCCGCAACGACATTTTTTCGACCCCTTGAGATTCGGGTCTCCGATGATGACCGAATCACTGAAAACATTGTTTCTTATTGCTAAATCGAATCTGATAAATCATTCCCACATCATTACGACGAATCCTACCACCTTAATCTAAATCTAGCACAACAATAATCTTCTATCGATGTATCGCGTTGAACCGTTATTCCTACATGTCAAGGACGACGCGCAGAAATTCTGCATCTCATATTCTACGACTGATGAAAAAAATTCTCTTCCTTAACGAGATGCGCGAACCTCAAGATTCATCTCGACTTTTGGTCATGAGTCACGTGATTCATCTCCGATAGATCTCCAAGTACATTACTTTGATTTTCCATCTTTGTTTCTCTTTGGATTTCGCATTCTGCGGGCAACGGGTCGGCAATGATCGATTTCCTGGCGTGATAGTGTCAAATCGATATCGATCTAACTTCAAGCTTCGTACATACGAACTGTTCGTCCAAGAGGCCGAAAGTCTACTATGTCATTCTTTCTCTTACTCTTTCGATTATACTATGTTCTCTAATGCGAGAGAGAGAGAGAGAGAGAGAGAAAAGTCGTTGCTTACATGACTCGTCGAAACGTGCGGCAACAGCATTTATAATCGATTCATTTTTCAACAGACAATTAATCATTAACACTTAATTAACTGATAAATTTAGATAATCGAAATACCAGTAGCTTTTTACTCGTAATCATCGTCCTGCTGCTATTTTTATCGGTGATTGATTAATTCCGCGATGTGCTCCGGTGTGTGGGACTTTGCGATGGGAGCTATTCACAAAAGTGCACTTTTCGTATTGGAACAAATTACTCAACTGATTCACAGCTGACGGCTTCCATCTCGCGCCAGCCTTGTAAAAGCTTCCCCTATAAATTCATTTCCAAAAAGGAAGGAGATCAAGAAAAAGAGAGCAAGAGATTAAGTATCGCCTCCGGCGTCGTGTAGCTAGACCTCCAACAATACCTAATTAAATTACAATTAACGAACCACGTGCAACGTCGTTCTCTAGTTAATTTCTCAACAATACAACGAAGAGCACAACTTTTGCACACCAACACACTTTTTGTTCCCCGACTCCATTGTGCCAATTACTTCGTCGCCATCGCGATGTATATACGTATACATTGCGCAAACTTCCGAACTACGAAGACAGAAGAAAAGTACACGATACGAGACCGGAAGTCACAGAGAATTTCACGAAAGTCTGCCAACCCGACGGTCTCTCAAGACGACGAGCGACGTGATCCCACCGAACCAAGTTCCCTCTCATCCCAGACGCATTTGTCGTACGAGATACACTAAAATTCTCCGCACAAAAAGCCTTCATTTCCAATTAACTTTTGATAGAGTCGTTGATTGTTTTTCACTTATTTCTCTTCTAATGAAAGCGACGGAGTATAATGAGGGAAAGCAATTTTGTTGCAACTAAAACTTGCGTCAAGTTGAAACAGAAAACACTTTTTTTTTCTTTTTAATGCGAATTAATCAGAAAACAGGAAGTTGATCTGAATCTGTAACTGGATTATGTTCTCACTTATTCATGTGAGAAAAGGGAATCAATGGGTGACATTGATTGATATACAAAGTGCTGGAGTTGCTCAAACAGGATCCAGCAGCGAAACAAAGCTCGAGCTTTCGTGGCTTTTTCTATACTTTTCAACAAAATAGAATTATATTGATTCAAACTTGGACTTGAACTTACGTCTCGCTCATCTTTCCACGCTTGGCTCGAGATTACCAGTTACTTTTTTCTCCCATACATATAATTCTGTAATATATACGTAGCTAATTCGCAAAGGAGACGCAGGATGAAGGAAAACTTTCTATTTGTCTCTGCGACACACGCGACTCGAAATCCCACTCTTTTCGTCGCTCGTGCGACTCTCGCGCACACCACGTCCAATTTCCTCGATCCTCTCTCCTCCTTTTTCTCTCATTCTTTACTCTTTCGTTTCGTTCAGTCGGTGTCTTGGTTCTTTAACTTATTGGCAGAAAGAAAGTCTCCACGCGGTCATCAGGACCACTGTGAACATCGCGACGTGTGTGCAAGTACGAGACGATCTTACTTATGAAATCATTGGATCGAAGAGAGAAATTCTGTAGCAGAATAGAGACGCCAGAGTTGTTGCATAATTGCCAATGTCAAATGCTTGATTGATTAATACCTTTTTCCGGTTTTTGTTGATTCAATTTGCGCCGATCACTCGATTATACGATTTCGTGAGATTGACGAAAGCTGTGGCGTCGTACTCGGAATGCGAATTGAAGAATCTGTCGTGATAATTCAGAGTTGACCTTGAGTTGACCTTATGTTAATGTTGTTGCTACCTGGGGGAGAATTTAATTCGAGAAAGTGAATGGAACTAAAGAAATGTTGGATTAGATGCTGGAGGATTAAATTTGAATGTCGAAGCGGCGATGGGTGGTCGAGCGGAGTGGAGAATGGCACGAAATGGCGTTAAAAACAATTAACACGAGCTCAGTGTGTTTGCGGTTTCTGGGAGCCTGCTTTTCGGTCGGCCCGCATATTCGTTTCTCTCACTCTCTCACTTAGCGTCCGTGAGGAATACGAAGAGGTCATCAATCCGCGTACAGCCTCCTAAAAAGGTTGTGGTCCACGCGTGCCCTCGCGTGTAACGACTCTCTCGTTACGGTGTTTGCCCACTTGCAGGGGCACGAAAGGAGGGAAAAAGTAGAAATACACGTCGCGAGAGTAATGCGCCAAGAGTTACGCAAAAGATCAGCACTCGGCCGGAGAATGCTCCACCGTAAATGGTCCAGGCCTCTCGCGCTTCAAAATCGTTTTTGAATGACGAAGTTTCGTTTGATTCACTCCCGCAATGTGCATTGTCCGAGCACATCGTACCTTTGGATATTTTTACCATTCACACATCCACTCAATCGTCGATTTTTTTTTTTACTTCATCCACATTTCATTGTTCGTTTTGACGAAACACGAAAAAAGAAAAGAAGACAGAAGCGATTCTGATTCTCAGCAGAGAGTTGAGAACCCACGAGATTCAGGTTACCAAGAGGGATAGAGAAAGAGAAAGAGAGAAAGATCGCTCGGAGAGTCCGGCACAGTTCCGTGTTGGAAGCCGGAGGAGAACCATCGATATACCTGGCGCAAAGTTATACCTGTTACATACACGTGTATGAATGCCAAAAATATGTTCGTTTACGTAGGTATCGATGGCAGGAAAGCCAAAGATCGTACCCTTCATTATTGCGAGTATAAAATTCAATCGCAAGCAAGTGTCTCCGAAGCTTCAGTTGATACCAACGAATTTCTATTTCATCTTGAATTATTTATTGGCTTTTTACCGCATTCTCATCCGTTGTTGTTACGAAAGGTCTGGAGGACTCGGCACCTCGACGTTACCATACGTTTTTCATCATGATAACGTTCATAATGTTCCTTGAAATATTTTCCAACACATTCAAACAAAATTCTTCAGCGGAACGATTTTTCGCGTGCTTTATGCCGAAATGAAATGTGCCTTCGAAATTTTTATTTGTAATGAGAACCCTCAAGATTCAGGTTCTACCGCGGGCGATCTGTAGCTCTCCGTGGACTCTTGGGTGGCGAGTATTCTGTCTCGTTCTCTCTTTCTTTCGCACAAAACTTGCTCACATGCTCACAGATACACACGGAGGCATAACGCGGACGCCCTACGTGCTAAACTCGAGCTAACCCTCTCGAGGGCATCAAAGCCGGACCCCGGAGAACCTAGAACGAGGTTCTCACCGTTTCTCTTGGCGATATCGCGCAGGAGCGCCTCCTTCGACGCACGCTGGATATGAAACCGCATCTCACATACATGTGCAGCATCTCTATGTGTGAGGGGGACAGAGAACAAGGAGAAGCAATGCTGCAGACCTGTTTACCTGCGTCTAGTTCAGATTTCGCTCCGCCGAAAGAGCAGCCCCTGAAGTAGTTACCCTGATCGACACTCATAGTGACTCCCTTTCGCTTTCCTTTTGCACCACTTCCCGCCCTTCCTTCGTCCCCGAGTTATTTTTTTCTTCTTGCCTCGGCCCAGTCCCCAAAGTGAACTCGAATGTGTCTGCATGCATGCGATACCTGTTCTAGTCACGTGCAGCCCCACCAGGCCCTTTCATCGTTAGGATAGGTTCGGAATTCGACTTCACAAAGTGCCCACGAACAGAAATACACGAAGCGACACTTCCAGACCGGCCAAACAGACAAAGAAAAAAATAAGAACCAAGGTTCTTTTTGGGACGCTGGCGGAGTGCACCGCAGGTTTTAGGTGGATCGATGTTTCTTCCAGATAAGAAAAGAGCTGGACTATTCCATTGATGCATTGAAAAATATGGTGACTAATGATTTTTTGTTGCTTTAAATATCACTCAACAAATTTTTCAAGGACGTTTGATAAATTTCCTGATTTTCGGAGATCGAAGCAAACATTGTAAGAGCCCCAAATAATTTTTCGTATATTTATTTCATTGTAAACAAATTAATTTTCTCAAGTTCGTATCGACTTCGAATTTGTTGGACGAACATCGTTCTTTTGCTCGGGAATTGTTTATAAAAATAAAAATAAAAAACCCTTTGCACGGTAGAACAGAAATTAGCAGAGACTTTGTAGAAAAATGAGTGACGAAAAATCTTTTGAAAATCATTTCTGTGTTCGCTATTCCCCTCGTAGCTTTTCGGCCGGAGCAAGTCCTTCGGGCCCCTGCGTGGCGTCGAGAGATTCCAAGAAGGTCCTCTCCACATGCCCACCGAGCCAAATATAACTCGATAGAAAGAAAGGCACAAAAAATGGCAAGAATCCAAGAGCGCAGACGGGATAAATGCCCAAAGAATATTTTTCACTTCTGAGTCAGATTCTTTCGTCATAATCTGGATCTCGGAGCATATGATGCATTGCTGCAAGATGCGGTATACGGAGCCTCGACATTCGGCTCTAGAATCTTCGTCCTTGAAGTGTCACTAGCAAATTTTTCAGTTCGTGTGGAGCAGGCTGCAATTTTTCAGAGTCTACAATTAATTCGTGTTGAGTAAACAATTTTTCTCGTTCACAAGTGCAAAGATCAATTCCGCTGGTTACGTGACTCCAATCGTTTCTATTTTTCCTCTCGCTCCCTTTCCCATCGTTGCTCTTATACTCTCTCCGTCCGATTCCTCGCTTGGATATGATCAATTGGAGATCAATCTTTCGCGAGAGAGATCACATACGAGAGAGTGTACTGCTCTGCTGTGCTTTCAAGTCGCTCACGACCCAATTACCTGTGTACGAGGAGGACGTCGACGACGCGACGTAATAATTACGAACGTCGTGAAGGCGAGGCCGCGATTTCTTCGCGGTTATATCGATCGTTTCGTCTTGTTGACGTGAGACTAGACAAAAATGTATGTATATATACATAAAACAAAACAATGAGGATCGGAAAGTTTGCTGTGTGTTGTTATGTACGTGTTCGGTTGTTGCACCCGCGATAATATTGACCTATTTTTCATATTTTTAATAAGGAAAAAAAACAGAGATAAAAAATTCAATCTTTGCTGCTGACACCCACGTATGAAAGATCGAGTTAATAAGAATCGGTATTTAATGATATGGCCTCTATATGGGGTATGATTGCACTCGTGATCTGTCGCCACTCGACCCCTGGTGATACGGGATACCGGAACCCAACAGCGACACGCTGATAATATGCATTTGCACTTTTATATAGCAAATGCGATTACGATAGCAGATTAGCATTACCGAAGAATTCGTACACATATTTTCATCTCGTTAAATATCGTTCATTGCCTGTCAAAAGTCAAATGAGCGCTATCGAAAATTGTTATTTATCGTTGCCCCGATAACGAATCGAAAATTTCGACTTTTTCGGCTCCGTTCCAGAAGAAAAACACTTTCGATAGGGAATGCGTAAGAGGTTCAACATTCTTGCACCGCAGTGTACGTGCACGTATGTCAAAAAGTTTACCACCATCTTGATATAATAATATCGAGGAACGACGGGCGGCGGTGAAACGATCGCAAGTACCGATAATACGATCTCTCGGCGTCGCTTGCGAGTGCCAGTCCCGCGCCCTCGCCCGTATAACGAGTTATGAAATTGCGATTTGCATTCGTACTCGAGCTCTCTTCCTCTCTTTCTTTAGATCCGGGCATTCAAATCTCCCGTCGCGAGAATGACTCTTCTCGCTTAGTACGGCCGACTTTTCTTCCATTTCTTTCCGTTTCTACATCTTTCCTTACAGTCTCTTACGCATACAATATATAAAAAGTGTTTATAAAGTCCGAGTCATGATTTTCAAACTATTAAAATACAAATAAAAAATAAAAAAAACTAAAAATTATTTTTTCGTAAATTTCAAATAACGGTGGATTTTTTTATTTATGCCAAAATTTTAACATACACTAATTCTTGTTCCACCGAACACTGTCTCAACGACAAACTATCAAAATCGATTTAAACATTTTTATGATAATCACATTAATTTTTCATTACGATCGAAACATCGAGATTTTCTGGAAACGCGAATAATCGGCATTTATTTTATTGTGTAGTCAAATTTGTTGCATCTTCGACGCGAACACCCTGTATGTTCATTTTATACAACGATGTGGAAGCGGAGCAGCCACTTTTCCACTATACAGCTCTGCCGCGGTGTCACTGTGTAACTAACGAGCGCAAAGGACTCTCGGGCTTGTACATACAGATATTACGAGAAAGAGAGTGAGAGAGAAAAAGAGAGGAAAGTGGCATAGCTGAGTATGTACACCCGCGGGACTCGTCTCGCGATCTTCTCGCGGTTATCTCGCGGGAGACTCGCGCGACGGAAGAGTCAACATGGATCGCGCCCGTACTCGAGAGACGACTTGTCTCTCATAAGCATTCGTGTATATACATAGATAGTTTATTATATTTCTAGATTCGCGGTTATACGTCATAAAAGTAAAGCGCCGGTTTTCACTCGGCTTTATCAATTAAGGCCGACTTCTTCTTCTTCCACGCATGCTCTTATGTATTTCCATGTTAAAACGTGTGTATGTGCGTATGTATACAAGTCGTTCGACCTTCTGGAATTATCATAAACGATAATACGTGGCTGGCACGCAAAATAACTTTTATAAACAACGAAGAAACGAGGTCGGTCATTAGAAAAAGTCTTATATACGACACCGCATTAAAATCAACGTCGTTCGGTTAAAAGCCACGAAGAAAATATAATTTTAATGTGGTGTCCTCGATCTCTTAGAATCTCATGAAATTGAATAATTCTACTTAATTATTAAGACTTTAGACGAAACGAGGTTAGATTCAGTCTTTTTTAATTGTATATTTTATATGAGGCTTATCTCGACCTTCGAGAAAAAATGAAGATTTATGATTCTTCATGAGTGTTCATTACTTGATCGAATCATGAGGATTGAAAAATCGAATTATTTACATTTCGTGCCCACATTTTATTGAATTTGCTATTGGCAATAATTTGAATAAAGAGAAAACTGGCTCGAGAGACTCGGTTTCTTTGGCCATGAACTTTTTTCCACAATGTTGATAGTAATTTCCTTGATAATTAAGCGCGGATCCTGGTGATAATTAACCGAACGTTTCAACGATTTTTGCCGTTGGAGATCGTCATTTCCCATGGCCTTGCTTTACGAATTTGATGGAATATCGTTGAAAAATCATTTGTAATACTTTAACCGATAATTGGAAAGAAAAGATATTCCGAGGGCGTGGGGAAGGTCATTAGTGTCTCCGAGCAGAATGGAACTTTAGACCAGCATCTAGCCTCTCGATGATGCTATCCCCGGAAGGATTGGGTCGAAGGACTATCCGCGTTCCTCGCGTCTCGTCTCTCGTGATTCCTAAAGTCTTGCTAACTAATGCGAGGTTATAACCCGATTTTTAATCGTCGATTTATCACTTCGTCTGGTTTCAGTGCACGTGCAATTTTTCTGGCGTATTTCTCCGCTTGCCACTGATTCCACGCGTTCGGTGTATACGAAAGCAAAACTTTAGCGACAAAATTGAACGTACGAGATTCCTCGCGAGAATTAATTTCGTCCCTTGGTCCCATAACTCCTCCGTTTACCGATGCTTCCGGTAATCTATCGGCGATCGAATCTTTCTATGAGATCGACCGAACCACCGCGATCGATATTGATAAGCGATTTCCCGGTGAAATTGCCCTCGAGCAACCTCATCCAGCTTACTATCAAACAATCTCGTGGACAAGCCACGAGCTAGGGTTAACCGTCCAGCACCGATCACCCTCTAGTAATAAAAAAAAAGAAAAAAATGAAAAAAAAAGAAAAAAATGAAGAACCGATGAAAAAACCGGTAATTGACATACTTGTATCTCTTTTTAACCAAACCAATTTACCATCAGACACTGTCAATGATAGGCTGATGCTCAATCACTATCTCTTACCACGTACACTCAACTGTAATACTAGTTTATCGAGTGAGACGAACAATCCACAGGAACACCTAGTACGGCGAAGAGCAACACACGCGTGGAGAGAGAAGAGCCTCCCCCTCTCTCTCTCTCTCATTCTCTCCACGCGCTGCTCTTATAACGAGCTGACAGACCAACTATCAGGTTCTCTCGCGATTTCTTCCCGCTGCCTCTAATCTACAATCGTCCGCGATCGTCGACGTACATGTCCGACAAATTGATTAATGCCATCGATTAATTAAAGGAGCTTCGGTTCTACAGTCACGACGACCATCAAACGAGACTCATTCGGGCGTTATCAAACTTTCGTCAAACTTATTTCCTCATAAATTGAAAGAGAAACATTAGCAACAACAACAAAAACGTGCATATTTTTGTAGCATGTTGAAATCCACGAGAACCAACTAATGAATCATCGTATTTTTTGTACATGCACGAGTTCAAGGTTTTCATTTCCAATCCACACCTGGACCAGGTATTTTTTTTTTTTTTTTAATAAAAATTCTCTAAACTCACCGAACACGACTAACCTGCCCGCACGAGACTTTTTGGTATGAAAGTTTAATCGAAGATTAATTAACCCAGTATTTATCATGAGCCTTGCATCTGCATATCTCGTCCTTGCGCATCCTCGCAATTACGGATCCCGTCATATATGCATAACAGCTTACATAAAGATTCGACTTACTGTACATTCATTGCTATTAATGCTTATTCAACCGGGATATACATATTTGTCGGGATGAGGCTGTTGCGCGCGACGAAACTGGACAAACGACTTTTTTCTCTTTATACCTGCAATGACCTAAAAAAAATCGTAAACGAGATATAAATAGAAGATGGCGTCGTTGCGCAACTAATAGTTAGAGGAAGACTGAATGAAGAAACTCTGAAGAATTAAAAATATGGGCTTTTTTAAAAATAATTATTTATTAAAAAACGAAGAATAGAGTTGTAGAAAGGATGAAAAATAATTCTTCCTATCGGAAGTCAGCCACGGTGACCCCATTGTCTGCCATTTCTCGATTTACCGAGCGCACACACGAATGCAGAAAGATCACTCATGACTACTGGTAAATGGACTCTGCGCAACAATAAATGTTGCGACGAGACGACAAGTGGCGGACTGGCTTAGATTTTCTCAGTGATATAAGGTCAAAACCCACTTTCCTGCTGCACCGAGATATCCTCCAAGGGGCGAAGAGTAAATCTGGAATATCCATTATCTATATATGTGGGTAAATATAAATTCGTACATGTATATCTGTATTCCGGGCGACGGATGCCCATGCTATGATAGCGCATACTGTCTTGCTTGTCTCTTGGAGAGACCAGCAGTAATGGCTTCCCATAAAAGCGGATCGTATTCTCACGATCAGAGAATACTTGTATATATACATTTGGATACCCGTATATCTAAGGTATCGCGAATATAGATATAGCTTACATACTACACGCCTCGCCATACCGTTTCCCCACCTTGCCCTCCATTTACATGTGGATAATGCGGCGCTCCAGCCGCCGCACTGTCCCGGCTTCTGCCGAGTCTCTTTTCCCTCTGGAACAATCGTCGTGACTCTCTGAGTTGGCGACAATGAAAGACGCCGTTCCCCCAGCCGGCCAACCAAGAGGATTCTCTGAGAAAAAATAATCGCCGTGACAACTCCGACAGTGTCATTATTGCTCGTACGCCTTGACTACCGGCGAACGAATGGGTCCAACCCACATCACGTTAATGGGTTAAGCCAACTTTCTATATCCACCCAGGATTTTGAATTTCTTTCATTTCCGTAAAGAACTCGAACTCAAAGCTTCTTCGGATTGTTGATTTGATCGAAGTGTAAAAAAGAGAAAATTTTAGATTCTTGTTGGTCCAAATTACTCAAACTACTAGATCATCTGGAGATCGTCACAGCTCGTCGCACGATACTCGTTTCAAAGTTCCCACAAGAGGATAGAGAAAAAAAACTCCACGACTCTAAGTGCGTATATCAATTCCTTGGACATACACGACGTTCAGGAAGTTTGGTTCCTTAGTCTCTTTGCTCTCGTCAGAGTTTCGCCTTTCTGTAAGTACACGTGCCACGCGACGACGACGAAGCGACGACAACGATATGAGGAGGACAACGTTGGCTTAGATATGTATGTGTTGCGGTATGGGAAGCCGCGAATGGGAAACGTATATCTAACGGTACGCAGTAAAATAGAGAAAAAGAATATAAGCGAGAGAGTGAGTGTGTGTAAGAGAAACAGAAAGAAAGAGAGAGAATATACATTCGAATGAGCAAACGATTTTATATACCTAACTGGGTGTGGGAAATCGCCATTGAAACCATCCTCGAAGAGCTGTTTTTTAACCAAGTTGCCACGCACGCGAGGAGCACACCACACCTCGCGATGTACATGGTACACACTAACAGGTTTTTAGATTTCTGAGATCTTACAAGATTTTTTTTCCTCAGGCAGCTCTCAACTGAGTAATCACTTGCCATTTTTAGCTCGTAGACTTTTGCCGTTTATTTACCATTTTAAGTCCGAAAGGGGAGTCTTAGCCAGTAATTCAAACGCTACTTGAATTTCTAACAAGCAAGTTATCAGTTATAAAAAATTCTTATCTGAACGAGTCAATTTTTCTCAACGACCGTTCGTTTTACTCCATGAAACTGTTGAGTCATTCATCCCTCAACGTAAATTTTGGACTTGAAGAAAATTCGAAAGAAATTGACGACTCGGTGATGCTTGAAATTTGAAGAATTCAAGAATTATCAGGGTTGCCAGAATGGAGGTAACGGGCACGCTGGATCCAAAAGATCCATGTGCAAGTCAGGCTCGAGCCAGAGACTAGGCCGTGTATGTGCTGTCCTCACATTTATATATCCGCGTCGTGCACCCTAGCAAGTACTGCAGCATCACCGGCAGCAAAACCTACTCACGTGTGGGAAAATGTTATTGAAATTCTTGCCGAGGACGAGGAGACCGGTGACACGATGACGATGCCGTGAGCTTCGAGACTCTCTCTGCTTCATCTCTGTCTCTCTTTTTCTCTCTCTCCTTCGCTCTTGCTTCGCGGTTCCGTTACCGTAGCTTCAAGGATATCCTGTGTCCCCAACATGCACACAGCTATTTGTATTTGTGAGCAACTGAGAAGTGTAAATTACATCAGAGTCACGGCCTGCACCACTTTTTTTCGTATATAATTATTACGCTAATAACGATAATAATTAATTTCACGATGTTAATCCGCAGACTACATTTTTTTTTGTTCCCTATGGAGCTCGTACCTTTCCTCTTCTCAAAAGTCATGGTGGGATGTCTATGATCTACATTCTCGCTGTTTTCGGCTGTTCAGCTACGAAATATTCCAGCAACAAAGTTCTTGCTTGTCCATGGTCGACAGTGCATGGAAATAAATCATCAAATTTCGTACTTTTTCCCCAGCAACTCAATTCGCCAGGTAAGAGACTCTGATGATAAATTCTACACAATTATTTCCGTGTATTTTGCACCGGCTGTTTCAATGGAAATATCCTGGCACCTCCAGCTGTCTGCTGTGTAAAGATTGTCTACGTCGATAACCATACGTGATTATAAATTCATACAAAAACGTATGAAAAGATTTGTGCAGGAGTGGGAATGACGCGAAAGAAATGGCAGCAGGTTTTGTGAGAATTTTCATTCAACTTCCGTTGGTTCAAGTTGCCAGGAAGTGAGATAAGGAAAAGGTCTCGTGGTTATCAAATTTTTTCGTAGTAATCTAATCTCCCGAAAGAAATCTGTCGACATTCTGAGCCATTTGTCGCATATAGTTATCAAATTTAAAAAAAAAACGTAATTTATTCCGAAAATTCCATTTCCGACATTCCTGCAGTAGGAAAAAATGCGGTTCGCGAGCTCAGCTCGTGCGACAATAAAGAACTAAATCGAGTACTGCATCGTTCACGTAATAATCAAAGGAAATGCGAAGCGCACGTTACGAAGAGGCTGGAAAAAGGTTTAAAAAAATGTCGAATAAGACTTTGCGAATAATGGACCGCAGATGTCTGCTTGTTATGTAAAAATCTTTGCGTCGCACGGATCTTTGTAGCCGGATGAAATTGAGTGTGCTCGTAAATTTTCGGTGGAAAGCTTCGAAGTAATTACGTGGTGGTGAGAGTGGCCTTATGTATCACACTTATATGCATCGCCTGTATATGTATGTCTACGTGCATAATATGCACTTTTTGAAGTTTATTACGAGTGGCCCAATTTAGCGGAAGGACCGACATACATTAAGGGTCTGGAGTAGTCATTGAGTAACTTCCTTTTACTTCCTGGTAGAAAAGAATATCACGTAGTGTGTACACTGTGTTTATAAACTCGAGCAATGTTCTCGAGTCTTTATTTTTTCGTAATTTTCTTCGTTTTTTGTCTTGACTCGAGTCTCTACTGTGCACGAGACACAGCGCGCAGAGAGGAGTTGCCGATTTCGAAACGCACGAGTACGCGCGAGCTCAACACTGTATCAGTCCCGAGATCAACGCTACGTATACGTCAACATATATTTTTGTATATATATGTGTGTGTGTAGAGTTGGATTCGTAACGCGAAATAGCGGCCATTGTGAATGAAAATAATTGCACACGGTAGAGAGAACGGTGGGGTCGCGTGTAATTTATATCGTGCCATCAAGCTGGATCCTACGAGGTTATTAATGTCGAGGTATGAGAGACTGCAAGAGAAAAGAGAGAAAGAGAGAGAGAGATATATTGAGAAAGGGAGGAAGATACGATGCTGGAAAGCTTTCACGTGAGACGAGACTCCTCAAAAGCGTCACTGAATCTTTCAGTCCGAAACTCCTTTGTTTTTTCTATTCATATTGGCCTCGATTTACTGCCATTTTTTTTTTCAAGTGGAAGTCACAAATGATGCGCGAAAACTGTGAAAAGAAATAAAATCGCATCGTACAATGATCATATTATGCGAATGGGATATTATTCAGCGTAATAAATAATTAATATTGCCTGAGGTATTAGAAAGTCGTTGATTCCAACGCCAGGGGCAAATTTACTGCCAAATTTTTTTTATTGATTCCCCAGAGAAAAAGATTTAAAAAAAAATGGTCATTCTAAATTCCATTTTCTGGAGGACGAGAGAATATTTTTGTATGAGTGACAAATGGACATTTTTTCGAGCGCACTATTTTTTCGGCAATTTAAAAGTTTGGTCACATTACAAATGTACGTCTGCGAATAATAAAATACATGTTCATCACAGCACGCCCCTAACATTCTCCAATTCTTATTTACGCTAGTGGCAAATGTGCTGTTGGTGGCTTTCGTGCCAGTGAGATATAAGATCTATGTATGGAGTTCTATAGTTAAATCGTAGATAAATTAGCCTCTGATTAGCTCGTGGCGTGTGCCTCTCGCGATCCTTTTTTAGTTTTATTTTATTCATAATTCCGGTATATGAGCGTGCGCGCCGTTGCTTTATTCCCGTGGATGATTCCGCGGTGTGCACTCTCGCTTTTGTGAGAAAAATGCATCCAACGTGTATAAGAAAACGCAGAAGAGTTGAATATAAATATATCGCTATATAAATGGATTTATATAAACAGACAAGGCCTCTGCAGTGTATCATTGTAGACGAAAAGATTGCCATCTGCTTGTAAGGAGCATGAAAGTCGCGCTTTTTTTTAGAAAGTAGTGGGGGTTCGCGGCTGTAATTAACAAATAATCAATTATACATTCCGAAGACCCAAGATTGCGATTAATTGAGACGGTCAACATTTGAATGAATTGCTTTTTTCTTGATATTTCTTCTTCCGATACGATAAGGTCATTGCACTGAATGCTGGGCTGTTATTTAGAATAAACGATAATTAATAATATTTCCTGATGAAGATCGTGAATCGTTGGACCAAAATTTGTTCCATTTTTTTCTATAATTATAAATAAATAATTACGTCGACATCTGGTTGGAAAACTGATTGTAGTTTTTTTACCAATCGACAACGTAATTATTCATTCACAATTAGAAAAATTTGGAAAATTTTTTAATTAAATTCACGATCGATACTTCAGAACTATTTCGCACGTATGAAAAATACAGACTCATATTTCACTGAAGAAAAGTTACTGGCCAAGGTCACGGACGGCTAACGCTTTTTTCTATGGATTCTCACTTTCTGGTCAGGGATAATTAATCGTCCGGCGAAACTGCAGTCCCGCTGGATAATGTAGTACGTCATTCACATATATATATAGAATAACTAATAATACTTACGTACCTGTACATTTAGCCTGACTCTCGAATAACCGGCGAGGCGACTTTTACATTAAGGAAAATAATCGCGTAACTATATATACTGATTAATAGATATATACATATTTAAAATGCACCTTGCGGTGGCTCAAGGAAAACTGACGGGTAAGAAGCTTGTTCTACTTTGCTGCTATCTATACAAACAGGATTCATCCGCGAGACGAAAGGCATTCGCATAACAAGCACCCAACAACGAGAAGTACATGTCCTAGCATTCATTTCAATATCTTTTCGAATAAACAAACAAACAACACACATATCTATATAAGAAGCAGGCTCTTATATATTTGTACTTATGGTATAATGAAATACGTGATCCATCTCTGTGGGTGAAAACTGTGCTGCTCCGCTCCTTTACTTTTATAATGCAACGGCAGCGGCCGAAAGGCACGTGTTTGATAATCTTTTCGCTCTAACGCGAAATAACTAAATCGAGGGGAAAAGAGACGGGCGTGGGTCCACGAGACTCTTTTTCTCGTCAAGAGACTCACCTTGCTCTCGCGGTCCCACGTTCGCGCTAATGTCCCGCCGTGCAAAAGTCGACGAGAATATGATCTATATATATACGTCGGAACTGACTACGTAGGATTGTATTTGCTCACCAGCTGTTGAACGTGTTTTAATTGAAACTTTCAAATCCACGAAATCGCTTATCTTACTCGCACGCGTTCTCTATACTGAAATCCTGTATCACGTCGAGTGATACGGAGCAACGGGATACTTCGTCTTTGCCGGAAGTATACATCGAGAAATTGAACTTTCCCGTTCGTCAACTCTCCTTTTTTCTCTCCGTAGTCCATATGCGTCGCCAGAATTACCCAGAAAAAAAATACTCTGCCCCGCCCCCGCCTCCACTTCCGGATTTACTTCCCATTCGATTTGAATTATTATCAGATATCGTCGTTGCGACCTTTCGGTATTTTTCACATTTTGGAAATTCAAGAACTTCCGCATTTGTTATTGAAAGTCAAGGACGTCGGTTGGTTGCTATCGGGAAGCGAATTAATTGCTTCGAAGCATCCCATCGAGTTCGTGAGCTTCGTTGCTCTTCCTATCGTCCACAAAAGAGGTCATAAACAACAGAATTGAAGAGTGAAAAGGTGGAGAAGGAAACGTTATTTTCTTCGGAGAGCCTCCAATCAATATATTGAATTACTGAAATTCCTCGAGATTTTTATTTAGTTGCTGAAGCAGGTTGGCTAACGGAAAAAAAGGTATTGGTGTTAGCAACACCCTCTCCAAGATGACTTCCTTGTCGCAGTTGCCTCACTAATGAAAATAATGACACTCCTTGTATCTCTATATACAGCGAGATGAACGGAGGCTGAGGAAGAGAACACAGAGTCAGTTTGATTGAATTTTCGTGACAGGGTCACTCGATAGATCTCAAGATCGTTCGGCCAAGATATATGAAAAAGAGAAAAAGAAGGTCGCGACAGTGCAGTGTTCGCAATTGGATCGTGTGAGCAGACGCCCGTTTTTGAACCGTCAATAAAACGGAGCACAATTATTTCTAATCGAGTAGAAAAGCGATCTTGAGATGATCGCGTTTTCGCACACACTAAGAAGAGAGACAATAACATATCGCGATGAGGTATATAGTGACTAAGCCTCCGCAGAGATTATATATCTCGATCACACGCGCATTCTCGTTACCGGTCTAGTCAAAGTTTCTTCGGCGGTTCAAGACTACCTTGACCATATCGAGTCAATAATGTCTCTTGCCGGCTATTCAACTTTTATATACATCTATATATAGATGCTCGCGACTCGTTTTATATTTTCCTTCCTCTCTTTTTCTAGCCACCTCGAGAATCATCTTCCTCTTTTTGTCTCTCTCCCGGCGTTGTCGCACGTAAACTGAAGTCGCGCGTAGGTGAAATTACCACGTCGACGACGACGATCTCGTGCGTCCCCTTCCCTATTAGCCTCGTTCGATTTCGAAAGGGTATACTTATATTTGTCTTGATTGGATAAACTCAGAAGGTCGTAGTTTCTAAGTTTTTTCACACATTTCTTATGCCCTTTTCATTGTCAGCTGTACTATGTTTATTCTCGAATATATGAGAACATCTGTGTGTGTTTGTATGTATTGTACAAACGCTACTGCTGTGACTTCTACTTTTGTTACTCATTCGCTTTGAACGCGTATACGTCGCGAAAAGAAACTTTCATACCGTCCGTCTTCATCGCTGCTCTTTTCACGGGGACACGAAAACCTTTCTCTTTAACCACACACTTTTTTTTTACCAACGGAACCGGACAGCTTACCATTTCGACAGGCACAAATAGACGATAAACAAAAAATAGGAAATTTTCATCACGTAATAAAATTATCGATAATTTATTCGTACAACAATGTTTCTCCTGAAATTATTTCATTGACGTTTAGCGACGATCGACGTTTTTTCTTCGTCAAATTATCGCTCGGAGCTCTGTTTTTTGTTCTCAAATGAAAAGCAGTGAAGAATTTGTGATTTACGGTGTCGGGAACGAGCAAAGGCACGGAAGGAGAAGGAAGGAAGTGAGGAAGGACGACCACCTCGTGGCGGACTATTCCTCTGCTCGCCCGACATCCACATCCTGGATTTACGCTCGAGTTATCGCGTTTTTGCCCCCGCAACATACATAGACAGATCTGACACACACATCGGCCGTTAATGCACCAGCAAAAACCACGCACATTTATATGTGTCTCGTGTATCTAGGGATACACGTATGTGTGACTCCATGTTGTTGTTCGATGAGGAAGAAAAAAGTTGAAAGCGCGATAGAGACAGAAAGATAACGCCCGGAGGGCTCGAACTCCGATATTCCTGAATCCAATTTTTAAGACAAGGAGAGGGTGAGAGAGAGAGCGAGGGAGGGAGGAAGGAGAAAGGGAGGGAGAGAAAGGAACAGATAAAAAGCTACCAGAAGAGAGTACTTAAGTATATTGCGGTAAAAATAATAATATATGGCCTACCGCGGTTGCAGTCTCCACACAATTAAATAATTCCAAAATGTTTTTTTGTTACATCGTTCTACTGTAATTCCGAGTTATTAGACATCCATTTATTTCGTTCGGTTACGCGTCTAGATCGCGTTAAGTAATGGTTATATCATAAGAGCTTCGCGAGCATGCTGTGAATTTGTTTTTCAAATTTTTTCAACTAACCATGCAAACTCCGGTTCCGTTACAACTGGTGTTGATAGAATCGACCAAGTGCTAATTGAAAAGACCGACCTTCGTGTTTTACTCGGCAGCTGTGGCCTATATTCGTAGTCGTTTAAATACTTTAGACACACGTTCGAATTTACATAAATGCAGTAGACCATTCGTAATTGTATGAGGATTTCTTCACCATTTTTCTAAATTCGCCGATGAGATTGTAACGCAGCGACGAAACTTTTGCTACTTTCGAGGAAATTCCTTCAGGAGATATTTACACCTGGGCATTTCCGGGTCACTGAGGAAATCATCGACTTCTATTTTCGTTTGTTATGACTGATCCTCCAGCGAGAGAAACGACTACGAAGAAAAATTCACAATTTTGTTTTTTTTTTAAACTTTTTATAAAAATCCAATAAAAGTTTCGGAAAAATACTTGGAAATTCTTATGCGATATTTGAGAGCTCGGTCATGTGTTGTCGATATTAACAAATAAATGTATATTCTAAGGGATTGAGCGCGTAAAACGATCGAGGTCTCTTGCACCGATTCACAAGGCCGATTTCCGTCATGGCTCGCGGATTCATTTGATCTCTGTACACCCTACGAGCTTACCAACGCGTACGAACGTGAATATACTCGATCCACATTTTTCCCTCTTTCTCGTACTCCCGATCCCTATTTCTCTCTCACTCTGTGCCAATCTTTTTCACTTCACTCGGCTACTTATTTTCAACTTTTTTTCATTTGTCTGATATTTACGGATAGTCATTCTCTCAGTGACGACAAATACGAGGTCTATAGGACGAACGACGAGCAGTTAACATATTTTTTATGCATGGACTACCGGTTTTCAATGTTCGGACAAATAGTTTATATCCATGCACAGATGGGGTCAGCACTCGCACACAGCCCAAAAATTGTTGGAGTCAATTTTGGTGTACGTTCCGTGAGTATCGCATATTTGCACGAAAAGTTCCAACACATTTCCCAGGCTCTCGCCCATTCGACGTGAAGCTAAAATGGGATTCCAATGACCGTAAACTTTACAACATATTTTCTGGAAAATTTCAAGGAAACCGAAAAAAATCGTAGTCCCTCGATTCAAACGCGATTAATTAAATTTTTTCTCCATCACTCGAGTCTCAGCCACTGCGACATCGCTTGCCACAATTTTCAGAGACTTCTTATTTATTTTTTCCTCGCACTATCATGGACACGGAATAAATTATTGGGGCAAGATAAAAAATGAAAAATCCACGTCGAGTTGGACTGAATTCGCTTGGCGATGTCATATTTCTTGCACAAGACCAATGTCGTTTTTCTAGAAAATGTGCCTGCTTCAGCATAAACACATGTTTAACGACTACGCAGTTTTCTGCAGGTTCCATCGTCGAATAAAAGTATAGCTTTGAAAACGTTGCATGATTTGCAAATTAACAAAACGATCCTGACACTTCGCGATCAGTAAAAAAAAACCGGCTGTTGTCGACCGGCTCATTTTTTTTTTAAATCCACATGTTTACGTAGAAATAACAAAAAAAAAAGAAAAATCGTGAGAAACGAGATTATTCCGTAATTTTCGAGCTTCTTTCAAAATAATCAGAAATATTTGTACTTGAACTTCGTCTTCAAGGTGAATAGCGTGTTTCGTAAATTACGATTTTAGTGAAATAGAAAGGTTGGTCCATGGTAATTGGATATTTTATTCAAAAAACCAAGTTGCTGTAGAAATTATTATAGTCGGTTGTCAGAAAACTGATGGTGGTTCGTTAAACTCGTTCGGTCTTAATTGGAATAAAAATTAACTGGTTTTTAACACTTTTATTTTTACGAAATGTTAAATTTATTAAATTTAATGCTCAGAAAATGTCAACGTATGAGAAAATGGTTAAATTTCAAATGAATTTTCATGAAATTCTCCGATTTTCAACAGCTGATCTCGAAAAATCTCGCATAACATTGCGGTCAGGAAAATTGCTGTAAAATGCTCACCAGTAATTAGTGATTGATATCCAAGCGATGTTAAAAATCTCCACAAAGTTGAGGCACCGTTAAACAAAAAATTGATATCGATGGTATTTCATTCACAAATGTACAAAATGAAGCACAGTCACGGAATTCTTCGTTGGGTCAGTAACATGCGCGCACGTTCCGGTATATGTTTCGAAAAACTTTGAAGATCTCCGCGAGCCCTTATTAAGGGGTGAGAAGCGTCGCTTTCTTATAATTCGGAGCGATAATCGGGGGAAGCAAATGCGAAGTCTTTTCTGTCCTGACCCTGTGCGCTGCCGAACAAGAGGGATGTTTGTGAGAGGAAGAAAAATTCTGGTCTTTTATAGCACTCGGACAATTTATTCACGCGATAAAATCCCAAATCACCAGCCCTAATGCCTTTTTACTCTTCCACATCGCTGGGAAAAAAGCCGCCACTTGACGACGAGAGGAAACGGTCGTTAGCTCACGTTTCCCTTTCGAGAATAATTCCAAAAAAATCCAAGGACAAACTTTGTAATCCCTTTGCCGAAAACTTTTTTTCAGGATCGTTAGAAATTGGTTGTCTAACGTTTTTGATATTTCACGACACTGTGTTGAAAAACTCTCTGGGTCTTGCACTTGGAGAAGAAACTCTTTTGTCAGTCGTTGTGGCAAACGGATAAAAAAATTATCCGAAAAAAAAAACTGTCACGTTTTATAAATCGGAAAATTGCAAAATTATTTCTTAAATTCACGGAATTGGCACAATTTTTGAAAAGAAAAATAAATGAGACAATAAAGGGAAATAAATCGGAGTGAGAACGCGTGAAAACACGGCGGATGGAGCTGCGGATGCGAACGGTCCGATCGTCGGCTTGGTACTGATGAGGGGAGCCGCGACGAGCCGGGCCGAGGCCGGCAAGCAGAGATCCGAGTTTTACGGGGATACTGGCCCGCCGCTATGGCTCTCGTATAATGCTCCCCGACGACGACGAGACGATGCTGGGGAGAGTCTCATGAGCTCAGCGACAGTCGCAGCCAGTCAGCCGGCCACGCCGTTGAATTCTCAAGCTCGCGGCCCATGTATACACACTCTCCTTGCACACGTACGAGGATATATGGGCGCGGTGGGAGGAAAAACCGGCGTGCAGCTCTTGCATGGTCGCGAAAGACTTCGCGATCGCGCGCATAAGACACTCATCCTTTGCGGCGTGCACTTCGCGACCGACCGACCAGAGCAAATTCAAAAAGCTTCCAAACCCGAATCCTCGTATCAATAAATACTTTGCAATTTTTATAAAAACGTTCATGTCAAAATTTCGTTATCAAAAAACCGTCGCCACTTCCATTTTATCTGCGAAAAGAATACCAACAACGATGTCAAGAAAAAGGAAAAAGAGAAAATAGAATTTTGCCCAAATTTAAAACCAAAAATCATTTTCAACATTTCACGACGTTCAATTTTTTTTTCACCTCTCGAAAAATACTGTTATCGATATTTTCGAATTTTCGTTCACTCGTAATTTCGTCCAAAACATTCGAAAGTTAACAGAGCACAGAGCAGTCCAATTCGAAATGTTCCTAAACGCCGTAATCCGGTTCAAAGGCCCCACGAACAAGAGAGCCCAAAACGAGGAAAGCTAGAGATGATTCAACGTTATCGATCGGAAAGATCGTGCTCCAGAATGGAAGATATTGACATGATCAGTAAGCCACGGTCAGTGGAAAACCAAAACTATCGAGGGGACTCAAAGAATAAAAAAATAAAAGTTGGTCGTTGAGTTTTGAATCTACATATGAATGGCTTCTTGAAAAACTCATTGAAATAGAAACTGAGCCAGTAGAGTTTATAGATACATATAGAGCAGAGCCTGGAAGAGGCAGCTGTCAAAATAGCATGAGGCTCAAATTCTGTATCTCCTCGTCTCTGTTTTGTGTTCTTCTGATGCACTCTTCAGGATCGCAGCTCCACACTCGAAAAGCTTACACTCGGATACAGCGAAGCATACATGATGATTCGATCACGAGAACGAAATAAAAACATTTTGACGTTCAGAAATTTCCTGTCGAAACTAAAATAGTTCATTTTTCAGAACTCGAACGATATTTATACAACAAATTGTGCATTGCATGCTCGAGGCTATCAAAAAGTGACGTCAGTAGTTATGAGTACCATCGGCAGTGGATGGAAATGCTGATACGCGATGATTCGATTTTCTATTCTGTCGATAAAAAGTTGTAATTATGTGATCGAAGGTCCTGACGTTTGTTACGATCTTGGAACGAGAAGTTGCCTATACGATTGTGGATTTAATTTTTCGTCCGCTAGGTCGTTGAATCGATAAATTTATCTACAAATGTATTCGATGTTTGTTTTCGGAAATTTATTATTATATTCCCGCGGCTGGATGAACGTGCAGCAGAATTGAAGGATCTATAAATTTCGAAAAAACACGCTGAGCACGTCAAAGCACGGAAACGGCAACAACGATAGAAATATGAAACGGGATCGCATCGTCAATAAAGATAAATAAAAAAGAGAGGGAAGCTATCGGAAGACCGGTACAAATACGAGGGAACGGCGGAACGTGAATCCCGGTCGACAGCTGCTTCGAAGTATGAAAGAGACTTCTCGAATTTAGTGTATTCGTATATGTTCGCGTCTAACCTAACGTTTTACACGCATATGTCAGGATACAATCGAGCGTATTGCGTAGAAAGGCTTTTTCGTCTCGATTTTGTGTGCTCTGTGGCATGTGTGGGTGGAATTTCCATGGGGACGTCTATGGACGAAGGGGGAAAATGCGAGAGGTAAAGCACATACGCCTAGTCAATGCTGTTGGACGAAGAAAGGACGATCCTTCGACTCTGCTCTTGCGCCCCTTTAGATTTCTCTTCCTCTATCGTCGCAGCTCGCTCTCGGGGGAGTTATGGGCAAATATATACGTTTATAAAACGTCGATTATTAAAACGGCTGAACCTTCGGATTCTAACGTTTGACACCACAGCTACTTACGCCCTTTTCAGTGCCTGCGGTCGATATATCCATTGACTAGGGCTATATTGGGCCGTACGCGCTTAGGGTGAATAAAACCACCCTTCTTCCTATTCCATCCACCCTCATTCTCACCATAGACATTCTTATAATCATCATAATCCACGCAACGTTACGAATGAGTCTTGAAAATTTATCTGTGCTGCTTGCAGCTTTTACAAGCTTCATCATAATCCGTCTACCGTAAAACCATTCCGCAATTTCGAGTATAAAGAAAAACGCCTCTACGGAACGATCCTGTTGGTCAGAATTTGACAGATTTATGGACATAATCGTTTCTCTTTATTGTCCAAGTTTTGGAGAATCCTCCTGCGTTCTCAATTGTACATTAAAATCTCTGCTGCATAAATGTGTTGAGTCGTTTTTCACGTGGAAATTAATGAACTTCCCCAAATCGCTATATCAGGACCAAAGCTTAAGAATTACAATAATAATGTTTTTATGGAATTACCAGGAAAATATCCAAATTTTTTATCCTCCGACCAGTTAGAAAAATCCACTTGCGATTTAAACACGAAGATACACGACAAACGCAAGTTGCAATGTCAAGTTAATACGAAAACAAACGTACGAGGGAATAGGAGACAAAATTCCTGTTGCATGAAATATACGTTTCATTTTTCTTCGCGATGAATTTAATTTTCATTTCGTTTGAACTCGAGTGAATTGTACACGTGCTTGAATTACTTGAAACTTAGGACAAAAAGTTAGTTAGTGAAAAAAAAAACTTGTGCTTCGTGTGTATCATGGAGATTCCGATACGTGCCAAGCTCGTACGTCACGTACATCGTAAATGTGTACGAGCTACTACGAGTGCTGAAATTCGTCGCTCAGGGCAAAAGTTTCACTTGTTGAGAAGTAATCATGACGGGCAAATCATACATGCGATTATGGAAAGAACAAATTTTCGATGATCGCTTTGATCATACATGGGATCGTGAAATTTACCATGAAAATTTGCCATTATCGTCGCAACATAAAAAATTGTTCAATTTTCGCATTAAATTAAAAAAAAAATTATCTTCCAGGAGTGTAAAGATGTTGGACAAAAAATCGTGCTGTAGAGTCTAGAACCCGAGGCTCGACTTCCTGTCGATTTGTCCTAAGGCATCTTTTGTATATTTATAAAATCTGTGACACGATTTCGCACCATCTGGTTGCACCATCATTAAAAAAACGAGAAAATTGCGATTCGCACTTTCGGCGTTGATACATACGAAAGCAGTGAAAAAAAAAGAAAAAAAAAATAGAGAAGAGTGCGATTACAACATCTTTCCGAATCGGTTACGAACCTTGAAAATCTATATGTATATATACACATAAAAATATTTGTTTCACAGCATAAACATATATATTGTCGAATCACGTAAAAATCGGGATTTATATACGTGCGTTGTTGTCTCGGACGTCGCGCTATCTTTTTACGAGCAACGAACGAAAGAGCTTGCATAATGTCTGAAAAAGTCGTCTCGGTGTGGGTCCTCTCGTGTTCCTTCGTGTTGCGTATCCTGAAAACATTCTATTTACGCCGAAATAATGTTTTCGCAAGAGCCATATTTGGCAAGATGATGCGATAAAATATTTGCGGGCAGGCGATAAAATATTCCGGACTGTACGTTTTATATCAGCTCTTACAAAACAAAAGACAGTTACGTATGGACGGCGATAGAGAACTTGTTGCAAGATACGCCCTTTACGGAAACGCTGGCATGGGGAGTTGTGGACATGTTACGAATTTATTCGTGCGTTCAATCCTCCTCGACTAATTTAATGACCGAATACAGTTGTCATTGACGTAAGGTGCAAAGAAATTATCACATCGAAATCGTTTAACCGACGCGAAAAACAAATTTATAATGTTCCACGTAATATCTCAGTTACATGACGTTCCCTTATTGACTCTCAAGGAAAACTTATTTTTCTTTGGCCACAAAAAAAAAACTGTTGAAGCTCCGCGTATGATATCAGAGAAAAAAAAATGAAATTCGACCATCGAGAAATGAAGCTTGTTTATTTTATCATCATAAATCCGAGTTACGTCTGCATTTCGAACGAGCTTATTTCCAAATTGGCATATGACCATATTTAGCCATTTATTTATTACAAAATCATCGAAAACGCCTGATTTTTGTGATCGCAATAATTTAGCTAGGATCTCACAATGTAAATGGCTCGTTATGTTTCAGCATATCTGTAGAGAAACCACCGCGAGCATATTAATAGCATCTCCTTATTTCCAATGCGCGATCTTTCATCTTATCCGAATCTCTCTTCCAAGCCTAGCCAAGTCCCACTCAGAATAAGGCTCTGATTCTCTCGTTTCACTTCGCTACTTCATTTTCTTCAGCTTGCACAGACACTGATCGTATAGTACGTACCCTGGCGCCAACCAGTTTATCATTCGACTCTAATGTCATTTTTCAGGCCCTTAAGTCTCATTAACAAATTCCAGGGTGAGAATCGAGTCTGCATTGGAAGAGAGAAAAAAAAACATTTCTCATAGACGTTGAGGCTTTTTTACGATTGACCTGATCAAATTGTTTCACAGAGAAAAATAGTTGCGAGTCCAAAAAAAAACTTTTTTCAGGGCCCTGACCGAAAAAGAGGAATCGGGGAAAATTGATTGAGATTCGAAAATCGAACCTAGAAAGGGTTAGTCATTCTGCTATCGGATGTGGGTGTGTTGCACGTCCAGTTCCGATGTGTCACGAAAACTTTCGTGTCCCAGGATAATGCAATATCCTCTCTGTTTCATTTTTACCCCAAAAACCACAGAGATCTTCGTCCCTTCCTTTTCCTTTTGTTCCGTTTGATAAGCTCTGATTCCCACATTTCTCTTGATTACGCGCACGATTCCTGGAACGCGGAGAGAGACGTTCGAAGACCTTTATATCCCTCGATGTGAAAGATTCGAATTAATCGTGAAAGGGGGAGATAGAAAGAAATGCGAAGTGCGTGTATGCGCGTCGCCCTAATACGAGCATGCCAATCCATGAATCCATCCTGTAGCACACCGTTTGCAATACTATTTTCTCCCCACGTTCAAACAAGCAATTCAATCGAGAAAGAAACATTAAAAGACCAAAGCTCTGCTTTTCCCCATTTTGCTTTCGCCCGATATTTCCACGTACACACATCGTAACTACCACATTCGAATCTTTGATTGTTGCAACTCTCGCCTTTAGCGAAATTATGACAAATATGGTGATATAGGAAATTAGGACTCTGGAAATGATGCTAAATAAATAATGTTAAAAAGCCGCCTTCTCCACTACGATTTACTTGCTTTCAAATTAAATTTAGTCCTCCCCAAGTTGGATATACTTTAGATTGAAAGATTTATCGATCATACAGTCATTTTCAAAAGTTTAAAATTAGAAAAATTCGATCATCACGTACTCATTGTCTTTTCAGACTTTTCTTCAAAACATTGAGTCAAAAGTTTATATTCTCACAAATATCTTAATTTAATTTTTCTGAAAACTGCAAAAATGTTTGAAATTTATTTCTACATTGGAACGTGTTGTCTCTTTTCATGATAATTTCAATATCCAAGTTAAATTCATGAATCAGTCGACAGCAGCATTCGAATCTTTTTGTTTTAGTTTAAGTTTCAGTGAAAAAAAAAAAAAACTGCAGTTGTTGATTGTTAACAGAGCAATGTATGAAGTTTTTTTTCTTTCGTCTATTTTATAAATCCAATGCTTTTTGTCGACGTCTGTACAATCAGTAAATCCTCAAGGCTTATACTTGACTGGTCCTCTATAATCGGATAAGGTACATGTATAGTTGTGGTATAAGAAGTACATACGCGCCGCAAATGATTCCGCGAATTCCATAAATTATCCGTGAAAGGGGCGAGAGAAAAGAGGAAAAGCCCGTATTTCCCTACGCAACTATAACCATCGAATGCAGAAATGTATACACACATATATATATCTATCAAACGCACCACGCCTCAGCCGGGAGGCGACGACGTGTGTGCTCGTTTATTTCGCCTTCTCTCGCATGTATATCCGAGTCCGTAGCAAAGCAGTAGCTTCGGTGCATTTGTCAATTTCATGCTGTTTTCTCAACGATTTCTTCGTTCTGGCTCCACGAGCTTGAGCTCTCATCAAATTGTTGTTATTAATCTTGTTCCCTTCGTTCAATTTTTCATCGATTTCATATTTTCTTCAGCAACTCGGAGAGCTTAGAAAATCCCAAGTAGATCGTAAAGCTCAGGACTTTTGCTCGGGGTAGCAACAAGCTTGGTGACATTTAGCACACTCGTTGGTCTACGATCCTTCGGTCCGGTTGTTCGGCATGTTTCAAGTTTCGCCATTCGACTGGCTAATTTATTCTTATTTCGTATTAATTCAAAAGATCATTAAATAGTTGGTCCTTAAAGTGAGAAGTCTCGACAGGATAGTTTCGCAATATTTTTGAATTAAAAGCAACGTTATTAATCTCCGTTCCAGCTTAGTGACGTTTTAGCAAGAAGAGATTGAGGAAAAAATTCGAGATTTAACCAGATAAACGTCGACCCGACTTTCACGAGGGAATTTCAACGAATCCAGAAATAGTTGGACCGACCCATCAACAGTTTGTCTTTTTTTGAGAAATTTGGCGAATGGAATTATTCCGTTGATTTTAGTGAAAAAGAAGTATGTAACGGCGACGTAGTTTCGTTTGACGAGGTTGAGTGCTTTATTATTCACCTGATTCCCTGGCGAAATGCTGGGATCACTGGCGTTGTTTTCCACATGCTAAATAAGCATCAGTAGCATGCCACCGGGTTAGCATTACACGCACGTAAGCAAGAACGACCTAACCGCATTAGACTCATCATTTTTCTACAGGGTGAGCGAATCAAAGTGCTTTTTTTTCTCTCACGAATTCTATACCATAATTCCATCATTCCAAACTATTCTTACGTGGGTAAAATGAACGGAGCTGCAAATTCTGCAAACGCTTCCTTGGCTTATCGTCAGCATAGACTCTCAGCGAATCTGAGCGAGAAAAAACGTTGGAGAAAATCAACGATCGGAACTACTTATCGCACGCACGAAATTTGGTAGTTACGCTCGAGTGAGCTCTTCTGCGCATCAATGACAGTTTGAAATACAGTTTCTTCGGCAGGTAGTATTTGAAATTCCATCGTGATTTCTCGTCACATTCCTCCATTATGAAAAAAAAGCTAAATGAGGAATTTAAACGACTGTGATAAAAAAGGTTTTATTAATTATGACCAAAAAGTATGTGAATTTATAATATGTTCTTTATCGTAGCTCGATAATATGAATCTCGAATAGCGTGCTCACGATTCGCACACTCGGTCTGATAAAAAGGAGAATCATCTCGTAGTGAATACGTGAGGCGAGTCTCGTATCGAAACTCGTTTGAGAAAATTAACATATGTATTGCTACTAGTTTGGCTACTATGTAAGAGATTCTTCGAAGAAGAGCAGAACGTATGCACAGCGAACAGATAGAGAGAGAGAGAGAGAGAGAGAGAGAGAGAGAGAGAGAGAGAGAGAGAGNGAGAAATATGAGAAAGGGAAAGAGTAGAAGAGAAATATGTAATGAATATATATACAGGGAGGAAAAGAGAGGCAGTATGAAAATATCAAAAGCAAGTATTAAAGTATGACTAGCTGGAACTGCTAGGACGACGGTGTCGAATTAATTCTTACTGGCATAACTTTATCCAGTCATGCATGTTAATCCTTACTTAACATCGAGTATTTTGATATTTACAGGTACATTATTTATATCGTTATTGTTATTTATATGACATTCATTGTTATTATTAACGTCGAATGTATTTGATGGAATGATTTTTTTCTTCATCGCTTCTGCTTGCATCGATTTAACGAAAAAAAAAATTTTAAACGAAAATGCATCGCGGAGCAGACTATGGGAATGCAAAGTTCCCAGGCTTTCGCCGATTTCTTTAAATTCTCAATTATCCATACCATATTTTATTATAATTAACCGAAGTATTAACGTGATTATTTTCATCCGCGCGTTATTAGACACGAATGCATCCTTGCTGAGGCCAACATGTTCGACTGCCCACACGAATAGTTTATACGAGTACACTCAAAGCGTATGTGCATCTATATATAGGCAAAAAGTAATATCTACTTAGATCGTAGACGGGCGTGTGTAATATCGTTTCGCAGCGGGCGAATGGCCTGGCCTGCAGCCAGCCACACCAGATAGATAGCTGAATCTCCTTGGGAAGGCTGTCCAGATGGAAATGCATATCAATAGCCTCTCCTCTTATTATATGCACTCTCGAACAAATACAAATATCGATAATAAAATAACTTTGAAAAACGAATGAATGTTCTCCTAGGTTTTTCGATGATTTATGAGAATCGCAGAAATCTAATAAAATTATTATCGCAAGATTAATTTTTTTCGAAAGCCATTTCATTGAATTATTCTTTGTAGATTCAAGACTGTGAGGAACAAACAAATTCTTCACTGCCAAGTCTCATTTGGACAAGGCATTTACATATATCGTTGCAAAATTGAAAGCAATTACGAAAATTAAGTCCCTATGATCGTATCTCCCTGAGTCTTAATAAACAATCGTTTTTTTTTGGACCTCTGAGAGGATAAAGTGCTTGCAATTCCTCGCTGCCTGACACTATCCCGAAGTGCATAAAATATGTCCTTTCTTCACTTCGCACCAATCTCCACGAGTCAAGAGACTTACGAGCATCGACGACCCCACACGCTGTTCCCCAGCCATTTTTCGGTTCGAGTTTTCTTTTATTTCTCGTTCACAAGGACTTTTTCCAAGTGAGCAAAACATCGCGAGTGAAAAAATTGCTCGGGCTCTTCGATAAATCGTCCACGAGTAAAGGAGCACGAATTTCCGACTCGTCTTTGACATTGTCTTTCGGCGTTTTTTGTCTTTAGCCGACTAACATTGCTCGTATACACGTCGTTGTACCTCGACAACTCTTGAATGTACTTTCATTGTATGTTTTACGGGATTTTGCGATATCGTTCGTTCGAACTCGTGGCAATAAAGAACGAGGAATCGGGGGTCAAATGAGAGAGTAAAAGCAGAAAAAAAACGCGAGAGTCGTTGGTTCTCTTCTCGATGCTTTCCAAACTCACCCCCAAGCAACTTCCTAATTTAAAAAAACAACAAATCTCGTGCACCCATAATCCATGCGATCTGTTTTTTATTTTTTCAATTAACATATTGGTTTTTTTTCAATGTGTTTATACAATCACGAAGGCATTTATCACGTGTCAGATCGAGAGTTTCGATTAATTCGATATGTAGCTAACGGAATCAGATAAATTACAATGTTTATGCAGTTATTCCTGCATGCACGTGATTATGTGTCACGATGAAAGTTGAAAACGTTATTTCATATCTTTCGCGTGGTATGAATCGTATGCAAATTCATGAAAAGTTGGAAGCCTCGTATTATGCAGCGAGGATGATGAATCCAGTTGGAAAACTGTGAAAAATATTTTCTTTCGAGCGTTTTTTTTTTTTTATTGAAAAAACGTTAAGGTGTCAGTTCCAAATGATGAGAATGTTAATTTCCACGTCTCGAGGTCTTCGAAAAGACGTTCCAAAAATTAAGAGTTACATTTCCTTGCTGTCGTACTTTCAAGTGAAAATCCGGATATTCATGAATAACGAAAATGAATTCAATGCGAAGCCGCGTCGTCCACTGATTTGATAAATTCTTTAATATTTATTCATTCGAAGACGACAATTATTCTTGAATCAATGTTATTCGCCTGATAAGACAAGAACTTATACGAGCACATTTAGCAACGTGTCTAAAGCGAGAAATTGAATTTTCACGCGATGTCGTACGCTCCGTATGCTAATATCGCGATTATTTCTCTCAAGTACTAGATCGATCTTTTGTATAAATACTTTATATGATAAACGACTCTGTGTACCAATTTCCGTTTCGTTTACCAAGCCCCAGGTCGTTTTTCACGCACTAGTGTTCAATTTCTATTGCGAGAAAAATCCAAATTCCAAACTGCCTCATTAAAATGTTTGATACTTGATTCTCATATGGACACACTCTACTTAGTTCACAAGCTTCCTCTAAATATTTCAAGACTTGTCAGGAATCCGAAAACTGTGAATGTCCGTTCTATGAAATTGAATAAACACACGCCTTAGGAGTTCACACGTTTATTCACCAGATCTGTTTGATGCTAATCATCAAAAGTGTTGATTTAATTTAGATCGCATCTCAAAAAGAAGAGAAGAAAGACCCAAGCAAGCGGTTCGTTTACAAAAAATCACAATGTGAATATTTAATTCGACAGAGCTTGAAGCGTTGAAGAGTTTCCACCCAAGTATCGCATAGAAAAGTCAACACACTCAGCACGTGACAAAATGGAACGTTTGGTGCGTTGATGCATTAAACTTTCGAGCCTGCGTTACGTGGTTCAGGATTTTTTAATTTCCGATACAGTGACTACAATTAATTCGAGTCAAAGGTTCAGATCCTTGAGTTCTCTAGCTCTTGTTACATTTCACCCTAAGCTAAGGAATTTTCTATATTAAACACGCACGTTAATGTATTTCCGGGCACCTCTGCACCCACGCAAATATCCATACATATTCATACGCATAAATAATGTGGATATACAATAAACGAATTATTATCATCAATATTATTGTTATATGTCCACAAGACGCAGAGGGTATAACGCAGCAGCAGAAAACACGTGCAAAAGAGCTTATATAGCGACTTAACTGCATGTACGTCTATGCAACTGCAAGTCGTACATGTTGCAGCACCGCCCGGTGAATCTACCTGCGACTACGAGTGAACGCTCTGTAATCAGGGACGAACGTCCCGCAGGCCGCCCGCTTCTCGAGAGACCAACAATCGATTACCCTACGCCGTGTATATAATGTATATTTCTATGTAGTCCATATCCATACAGTTATACTTGTCCATGGGATATTCCATGCAAACTGGACCCTCGACAATCGATCAAACTGATCGCATCATTTTGGAAAGTCGACCCCAAGAGGAGTGGTCACGACTTTTTTTTTCTTTGATCTGCACTTCTCCTCGAAAGAACGATGACGAAGATGTTGCAGGATTTTCATCTTCATGATTTCGATAAATTGNGCAGCACCGCCCGGTGAATCTACCTGCGACTACGAGTGAACGCTCTGTAATCAGGGACGAACGTCCCGCAGGCCGCCCGCTTCTCGAGAGACCAACAATCGATTACCCTACGCCGTGTATATAATGTATATTTCTATGTAGTCCATATCCATACAGTTATACTTGTCCATGGGATATTCCATGCAAACTGGACCCCCGACAATCGATCAAACTGATCGCATCATTTTGGAGCGGTCACCACTTTTTTTTCTTCGATCTGCACTTCTCCTCGAAAGAACGATGACGAAGATGTTGCAGGATTTTCATCTTTATGATTTCGATAAATTGTCGTATTCGTCCCAATCACGCCGAACCATCAAATTAATCCATTTTACTGCGTCCAGCTACAGGGTAAAGACGAAACGCTTACATGTTCGTAGAGTTTACGAATTGATAGCAAATTGAATGGAGTGCGGTTGAGATCGAGAAGGCTGCGGTTGTGCTCATGTTTATTCTGATTGACACGGAATGTCCCATATATAGCGTGGTGCACGCGTATCCGAGCTCAGAACTCGGAACACCCGAGCGATATCGCACGTTAATTTATAATATCCCGGCTCGTGTTCACGGTCCAAGCTCTCGTGTGCTTCTCGTCGGAGACTGGCCACCATTGGAGAATAACAACGACGAGAGATCCTTCTCGTTCCTGCTTCCTCCTAATCGCGACCGTGAGCGCATATATAAAAGGCTAGACCTCCGTGCACGTTGTCCGAACTTGCCTACGTACACTGTGAACGAGTAAGCGAGAAAGGAAGCTCTCCGCTTTACCACATATAGTCAAACGAGGAAACTTTTACTCTCGTGTCTCATGATGAACTTTTCGTTTTATTTCCCAATTCCATTGCTATCATATACATTTCTCATTGCCTTTTACCATTAACGCGCCAGGCCGTAACGGTCCCCGATAAATTTCGCTAGATTTNCCCCCCCCCCCCCCCCTCATCTGGCTTATAGTCTCGAGATTCGAAACTGGACGGTATTACATTCTCAATAATGATCACTAACAAGCAATACGACACTCACTGCTTTCCATTGTCCAGTGGGATTGATTGTTTAGGATCGTGGTACACAGCAGCAGAAATTCACGATTAACTGCCATCGCGATATATTTTATCTCGTACATCATCATTGAGCTGCACATGCAAATTTTCAGAACATTCAATTTTATGGGATATCTTTGGAGAGAGTTCTGCCGTTGGCAATGACGAATTTACCAGCTCAAATGGGTGAAGGACAGCTCTAATATTTGAGTGAATTCTGGTGATGGGTATAGAGTGCTGCCAAATGAAATGAAACTTTCTCAATTGGTCGAAAATGGGCTCGACGTGCATAAACGTTTTTAACGTCATTGTTATGATTCAGGACATCGTATTCCTCGTTATTCAGATCAGCTTGTGCGTTTTCTTATGTCCCGATTAATGCACAATTGATGGAATCCATGCCGAATACGTCGACCCAGGTTTCATGGCGTGTCACTAGGAATCTCATGATAAATTGTAGCAAAGCATCAATAATTGGGTAGGCAAATTTGTCGCCGAAGGCGTACAAGGCTTCACGTACATTCGTCTTTATTAGCATCGATTAGCAAATGTAAATGACAAAACGCAGACGTCTGGAGGAAGAAAACGAGGATAAAGAATTTACCAGATGGTCGAAAAAGAGAATTGGACACGAAACCGAGCGTCTTCCAATGCGACGGCAAAGCTAGACATTTTTTCACAGCCCCAGCTCTTTTTTTTCTTGTCTCCTGCTGTCTCGTGTACTATACCTGTTGCCTTGGGGATGGGATGACGAGAAGTTGTTGTACGACATGTGTGCTCGCTCGATTAGACATCTCACGTCCTCTTCACAGCTCCATCCATGGCCTTCGTCGTTATAGAGAGAAAATGAAACGAATACAAAACGAGCAAGGAGAAACGAAGATGAGAGCCTTTGAGATGTAAGGAGCAGAGAGATCGACTACAACGGACACCATACAGCGAGGTAGAGAAACAAAGAGAGAGAGAAAGAGAGAGTCGACAACCGACTAATGCAAACCTCGAGCTTGTAAAACTCGAGTCGTTTGTTCGACTAACATCCAGACGTACAAAGGATGTCCTACTGCGGTGAACAACCTCTTTCACATCGATAATGCGATGTGTAACGTGCATCGTGCATTCTCTCATGACTTTTTCTATACAGACTTTCCGCAAATACTTATCGATGTTATTTCTTCGGGGAGGAAAAAAAAACGATTCGTGGCGTAATTTCGCATCAACACGAATTAAAATTTTCCTTCTTTACCAAACTCCCATAAGATTTTTTATAATTCAGAAATCAACGGACTAGAAAAACTCCACTTTTTCAAAACCAGGAAATCGTTTAAAAATGGCTCCTCAAGTTACGTAATGAACGTCCGGAAACAACACGTTATTTATTTTGCCAGGACTTCGTTCCATATATCGCGGCTTTCTTTCATGTTTATACTTTCTCAAAAGTTGCTTTGACATCCATCAAAAGATATGAATATTCTACTCACAATCAGACAGTATCAACATTAGCGATCGTTATATAAACAAGAATTTTTTCAAGTTATTAATTTATTCCCCTCTTTTTTTAGAGACAATGAAAAAAAGTGGTTAATTAATTAACGGAATAATGAAAAGCACTTTCGTTGATATAGGTATGAGAAATTAGAGATCCGAATTTTTTCTTCCAAATCGCGTAATGTGTATTGTTCTGTTCACTTATTCTGTCTCTCTCGTTCTCCCTGTTGCCTCAAGCTGAAGCTGATTCAACTCTGCGCTCTCGCGCGTGGGACGATTTCTTTTTTCTCGCTGCTCGGCTTCTTGGTTTCCGGTTAATAGTTTGATTCTGATGGGATGGCGATAATCGTCGGTTTCCTGACAAAAAGAACCACGAGAGGAGATACAAATAAATCTCTGAGTTCGAAATCGAAACTCGTCGGTAAAAGTGACGAATCGTAATAAACGTCGAACTGACATTTCGGTCTTTACAGTCCGTCGAAAAAATCTTTCAGCTATTAGTGAGGAAATTCGAGCTAAACATTTTGGTCTATAGTTTGTTCTTTTTATAGATCGTATCCGTTCGCGCCGAAGGAACGAAACATTCACACGCGATTTAACGTTTTTAACTACCTCGATGATCAACGTTTCGAACGAAAAGATATCGAAAGGAATAAAGGAATTGACGCGCTAGTATGTAACCGCGGGGAGAAAAAAGATCGACCGCGGAGATCGAGGGTGAACGCGGTCTCACTCGTGTATCTAAAAAGTCGTCGCAAGGCGCCTCAGGCACGCGTGGTTCCTCAAAAGAGGCATCTCGACCGAACAGGTTCCAAGGAAGATCGACGAATCCTACGACTGCTGGCGGACGCTCGGTTATTTTTGTCCCTCGCCATCGTTATCCTCGTCCCGTCGAACATAATCCTTGAATGAACGAAATTATATTTCAACCAAACATGGCAGGACGCTTGAACGATTCATGGGAAATCGTCGTCCTAGAAGATTCCTAGAAGTCGCTTATTAAAATCATTCAAACAAATAACTTCAATGAACGAATGGACTGACTTTGATATTTCGCCTCCGTGTATTTTAACCTCCAATGTATTTATCGAAAAAATAAAAAGGATGATTGTCTTCGCGTTACGAAAATCACGTTTGCGGTGTCAAAACTGCGGGGATAACGTTGATAATTCGGAAATTTCATAAAATCAAAGATTTTCGAAACATAAACTTTGTCTCATAATATTTTGCCTCACAATAAACGAGTAAACTTTTTTTTAAGCTGTATTTCACTGCAACTGCATAAATGCTTCTTGCCTATAATTTTCTAGGATAGGCAAGTCGCTCCACCATCTAGTTGACCGGAGCTTAGATGGACTCGAACGATCACGAGCGCCACTCGGCCTTATTCAGCATATTTGGTGGCGTGGAAACTGCGTACATGTCCGTGGACAACGTCGATCGCGTCCGCACGCACCCGGCAGGTGTAAAAGTAAAAGAAGGAGGCCGCGAGCTGCCTTGGCGGTAGGCTAATCCGGATGGGAATCCCGAATGTGAGTAAAAAGCAAATTTCTAATTTTCCTTATGCATAAAAGTCAATGCCAAATTTAATCGTATCTGAAACCTCTTAATTGACTCGTTATTTTTTATTCGATATTCGTTCGATCAGCTCGATTCTGATTATAAAATTAATTCGGCAACAAATTTATTTCGAAACGATTGAGGTGATTTTATACTTTTTCCTAGTTGCTAAGGATCCTGCCTATAATTTTAGGAAGTTTGAGAAAATCGATTCCATTACATTTCAGAAATTATGTTTTTAAAAAAATTGCTCAAGGTTGCTGACAAGATAAATATCTCGTATCGCGAACAAATTGCTCGCTTCTTCGTTCCTCCTTATTCCGAGCATCTTTACCATACGATGCCTCAAAAAAAAAGCGAAAAAAAAAACATTATATATCCAACAGCACTTTCATGGTATCTACGTTTATTCCGGATCTCTCGGTGAACCGCAGACGAAGCAGGTGCATCGAGAGAGGTGCATTGCCGGAGAAAGGCTGCGCAGCCCACACTCCTTTCGACCCAACATTCTGCATACATATTCCTGCGTCAAAATTTCCTCAGTTCGGTGGAAAATATCAATACAACGAATAACAGTGTTCGGGAATTCGAAATTTTCAAAAAAAAATTCATTGCGTTGCCTGCATATCGTTACAAATCCGTATGGAAAAATTGTCATTTGCATGTCCGAATTCTATTCATTTTTTTCGCAACAATTCACGAACCTTTTGTGTGCAATTTCCTTTGGATAACTGCAGGTCCAAAAGGACGAGGCTCTCTTTTCGATTTTTCTCGATATTTCGATTCTGGACAGAGAATCTGCATCGAAGTTTGACTTTAAAAATAAATTTTGGTTTTTGAAGCACCTGATAACGCACAGCCAGGAATTATGGCACATGATATGTCGAAGCGAAAATTAGACTGGTGGAAAAACACATCGCATTAGTTTCGAGGATCTATTGGGTCTGGACGAAGTATCCACTCGATATTTATCATTATTTTCAGTAATATTCCAGACACCCGAAGCACGAAAAGTGCGATAAACGTGCCGCCTATGATATAGCTATAAAAACGGCAAAAGCCGAGAGAGGAAAAGGTGGTATCTATATCGCGTTATGCTGCACCACATCGAATTACTCTATCGATACGAATCATCAATGCAAGCCGGGAATAGCACTTTCTATGTGCGAACGCGACACGGAGATCTCTGCAGAGTGCATAGTGAATTTTCTCAACGTATTACTATTAGAAACCCACTTTATTTAGGATTCTTCCAAAATTTTGCACAAACGTTCTTGGCACCAAAACTAACAGTTTTCTCCTCTGAAGAAAAATTTGCTGACGTTTAGAATTTGAGAGATTTAATTTCCATCTTATCCTAAACGCGTGTAAATAGAATTCACGTTTCTTTTGTGTTTGTAGCTCTTTAACAAAACGTGACATCAATTTACACGCGTTTTTAGATGAGAAAAAAAATGGGAAATTAAATCTCTCAAATTTTANAGAGGAAAAGGTGGTATCTATATCGCGTTATGCTGCACCACATCGAATTACTCTATCGATACGAATCATCAATGCAAGCCGGGAATAGCACTTTCTATGTGCGAACGCGACACGGAGATCTCTGCAGAGTGCATAGTGAATTTTCTCAACGTATTACTATTAGAAACCCACTTTATTTAGGATTCTTCCAAAATTTTGCATAAACGTTTTTGGCACCAAAACTAACAGTTTTTTTCTTTCGAGAAAAATTTTCTGACGTTTAGAATTTCAGATATTTAATTTCCCATCTTTTATTTTTTTCATCTAAACGGGCGTGTAAATTCAAGTCACGTTTCGTTAAAAAGTTGCAAAAATAAAAGAAACCCGACTATAATTTACACGCGTTAAGATAAGATGGAAATTAAATCTCTTAAATTCTAAACGTCAGAAAATTTTTCTGGAAGAAAATCATTAGTTTTGGTGCCAAGAACGTTAATACAAAATTTTATAAGAACCCTGAAGAAAGTCGTTTTGTGATAGCAATATCTTAACAAAACAAAAAAAATTCTACACTTATCTATAGATCCATAATAAACACGAACACATCTGCATGTGAATGCATATTGAGAAAACATGCAGATATATTTGTACAAACGTATACCGCACGATAATCGGGGGAATCCATAAGGCGTAAACGTGAATTCAAAGCGGCGTGCGAAAGATTGAGACTCCACGGATCGTTTCGCGATATTAAAATCGATAGGTCATCGGACGTGTGCTGGAGTCCACGCGACACGTTGTTTCTCTATCTCTCTCTTCTGGTATAGTTACATACTGATCATCTAATATCTACATGCACGTTTGTATCGGTGTGACTGTTACCAACACACGCGTACGAATATCGGTTACAAAAAGCCACAGGACATACGTCGCCAAGTTTTGCATCGTATACGACGAAACATGCGCCCTTCCTGCTTCGCCAATGTGTTTCGTGTTCACGTGTACGCGAGTACAGAAGAGCAATGTATGCAAGAATAAAATGCGTTCTAATCAAGTTCGAGCATCTCCTGTCGTTTGGCTCATCGACGACTTTCTAAGGAATCGGTACTGTACAGGTAATTCCAGAACAACTTGACTGAAAATTCATTTTCCATCAGTTTCTTTGAATTTGAACAGAAAAATGAATTTTTTATTGACTGCGTGATTTTTTTATGGCTGCGGGGATGAGAACATCGAAGGCAATCCTTGGTGCTCTTTTGATTCGTTAAATATTTTGGTGAAACGATGCTCGGAATTTTCGTAAGGAATGGCCTTTGTATAGGAAAGACGATGCTGTACAAACGCGCGCGGATACGCGCGGATTATCCGGTGCTAATGAAGCTATCTCGTCTCTCTGCTCTCGCTCTCTTCCTGTGAATAACATGGAGAGCATATCATCTCAGCAACACTATCTGGCGCTGGAGAGACTTCACCGTGCTCTTCTTTTACCGGTAAAAGTTCTTTCTCTCTTCCTTGCTCTCTCGCACGTTTCTCGTTGTCATCGGCGTAAAAGTTAGTTAAACTCTTCTCTCTCGGATGTACAGACACACACACACACATTGAGGACATATATAGAGACTCTCTCGAAGCCACAGGCGAGGGCGCAGATCGCGTTTGCCATGCTCTCGTCGTATCTTGTAGAGGTGAACACACCGTATAGGCCGCGGGCCCGTGTTAATTAAGATACGAGGTCACCTACATCGACATCGTGCCGCGCCACAAGAGAGTTCTGCACTCTCGACGCTGAATCCATCGCGGAAGAGCGAAGCCATTTTTTTAGTCTGAATCCTCAATTCTCTTTCTCGCTAAGCTTGACGCGATGATGAAACGCGGAAAACAACAGATTTACGGTCAACGACAACACAAAAGTTTAATTTTTATAGTTTCTCGCTTTCCTCAATTACCCTGAAACCTCTAAGAAACGTTTCGGAAATAATTTCAAAAGATTATCATGGCGCTTTCGTTCAAAAGTTGTCGATCATGTTTGTTTGTTTTTTTTTCTTTTATATTTTTGTACAAAAGACTGACTGCGATCCGTTATCGTTGTAACACTTAGCAATTTAATGGGCACGTCTGACAGTTATCGACGCGAAACGAGACGGGTATATCCAACGATACCCAACTGTGTACTGTTTCAGTTCGTTTTTGCTACTTTTTTGACTGCGTAATTTCGTGCTGGGCGTCGCGATCCCCGAGGTTTTTGAGTTTACATTTTTTTTCTCACGCCAATATTGCGGATTATCGGGTTCTTAACGTACCAGCAACGAAATTATGTTGCAGCAGTAACGAGAGATGCTTGTAAGCATGAGTAATTGTTCCCATTCAATTCCATCCTAACGAAGGAACATTTTCATGTTATTTCTCTCAATAGCAATTCCAAGGATTTCATTGTCGAAACTACACGAAAAGCCTATGTTTACCACATCCTTATGGTGACACGAAATACGGGAAAAAAGTGTGAAGTCTGTCAATCACGTATTTCCGCGGGTCTTCTGGGAAAAAAAATTTGAATGTTAATATTTGTGAATCTTGGCGGCTCGACATGGTGTTTTTTTTTTTTTTTCAATTTTAAAATCCCGTTCGGAGTTTAGGTCTCGTCGAAATTGTATGGGATGTAGTTACATCATTTGTTTAGTATATTTGAGGTAGCAACGACCTCTTCACACCGTGCGATCCTTTTAATAATCCAGGGAATCTCAGCAAAGTTATCCAAACCGCTCCCCGGATTTTAATTCTTTGTGAATGTCGTTAATAAACGTAGCACGGCCTCCCGTTCCCGTAATATTCGAGTTGAGAGTGTGAAGAGTCGTTTCCCTATGCCGATCGTCAACCTCATGAATCGGCTGGTAACACAAGTCGGGGTCACGGACTGTGGCTGAGGAAGAGCCAAAAGATTCGAAGAGAAGGTAGAAACGGAAAAAAAAGTGTGTACATGAATTTGTGAAGTAGCCACGCAGCTATATTCGAGTACGATGGCCTCTGAAGATTATAGAGTCCGCTCGTAATTTCTCTCCTCTCCAAAATATTCCTAAGTGTATGTCCACACACACGCGCCTCTTCGAGAAATATAAACAGACATAGTCACATGAGTTTATATAAATATACATAGTAATATACGTGTTCAATTGTAATGGGCGTTCATAAGTATTTGTGTGCTTCTGGGCGCGACGAAATGTCAGCGAGACTAGCCGGAAGAAGCTACAGAAAAAATAAAAACGAACCAATGTTCCTAACGAATATGAAAGCACTTTCAAAATTCGTAGATTGCGCTCTTTAAATAATTACATTTGAAGGAAAGATCCGTTTCATGTCCGGCAGAGTTTTCAACTTTTTTCTATGACTATTCGCGAAATAATTTGACAGGTTTTTTATTTAGAGTTGTTTGCCGGTGATGGGGACCGTGAACAGCAGGAAAAAATGTGTTTGGTTTCAATCTTCTTCGTGTACAATTATATTACGATACCAAGTGAAATTTTATTTATTTATAAATTGAAAAAAAGGAACAACTCTGCGGGAGAATAATTACGAATGACTTATTCTCAATTATCCAATCGTGATCGATGATATATTGGGCCAAAAGTTATCACGAGCGAAATTAATTTCAATGATTTTTCAAATCGCTTAATGTCTTCGTAACGAAATGATAAAGCGTGTGTGTTCTTTTTGCTGTTTTTTTTTTTCATTGCATGGTGTTCGTTTATTACGAGGGGATCTCCGGGTGAAAGCAAACGAAGAGCGTAAGAAAGAAATTAAAGGACCTTTTCTTCGGCGTCCTTTCGCGTTCAAAGCGTCTGTCTCCGTCTCTCTGCCTCTTCCTCTCTTCGTCCCTCCCTCACGGGATGAAAAATAATTCGCGCAATTTCGTGGGTGCTTCTCCCGCGCGCGGTTACCTTCTCAAACCCGGGTGATTGGGATTTTTGTCTCTGGCGAAGAGTTTCGTAAGCGCCTGTGTGGATGCGGGGCCGCAACGAATCGACACCCGCGCGCGAATCGTCGCGGACCCAGACATTCGAGAGAGTGCTCGGTGTGTATTAAGAGGCTCCGGGCTAAGTAACGAAGGTATATCGCGCAGCGGGGAAAGTTTGCGGACGAGTCTCACCCTCTCGTCTCCTCTTCCTTCCAAAAAAAGAGATGAAACAAAAATGAATGTGTATGAAGGCAAGTACACAGCAGTCGAACGCGATATAGCCGAGCATGGTTACGCGACTCCCACGTTATCGTATCGCTTTTTCCTCGTGAGTTCTTCGCAGAGTAAAAAAAAAAAAAAAAAAAAAAA